>OY987336.1:15202875-16402875 GCA_963920685.1 Polydrusus tereticollis
AATTATTATTAAATCCAAAATAGCCTAAGTAGTATATTATTGGGGAAAGAGGAGTGAATGAGGAGTAAAATAAAGCACGGGGAACACAATGAGGTCCTCCAAATAGGACGGGGCAAAATCCTCCTCCTCCGCCTCATTTTAAAATTATAGCAAATACCACATTTTAACATACTGGAAGAACACACAGCAACTATACTCAATTAACAAGGACAGAAATTCCCACTAGACAGTGGTAAAGATGTATAAAAGATATTAGAAATCGTTAAGGTTAGTTTAGAATAATGACAGATCCTATGCGTGAGAGGTTATTTGAAACCCTTAAAAAAATTGAACAAGATTTTTATGATCTAGTTAATGAATGTGTAGAAAATGCAATGCAGTGCAATCCAGAATCCTGTCATATGTACGAAAGTGATGCTGATTATTTTAGACGTGGTGTGGAAATGATACAGAACTACTATGAAACAGAAGATATGCTCAAGCTCGTTGAAGATTGTAGGACATAATATGGTTTTATTGAAGAGTTGTTCGAGTTTAAAGAATTTGTGTCACCAAATGATACGGCTGCATATAAACTAATATTAAGTGTTGTGGAAGAGGCGAGACTTGCTGAGATGGATCCCAGTCCGTTATTTCATTATGTGTAATTAGTGAAGTGAAAATATTAAACATGGAGACAATAGTTACTGAAATGTATGAAAACTTTATTATGTCAGAAGCTTGTTCGCGTTATTATGCTCTAGTGGGTGATGATGATGATGATGCTGAAGCACAAAATTTTCCATGGTACATAGATTATATGGAGCACGTTGCCCTTTGTAAAAAAGCTGCCAAGGCTTGCTTAAACTTTTTAAAGACAAAGAACTTAATAAAATTAGTGATAGAACTTAAGAAGTTAAAATTATATGAAGATAAAAATATTATAAAAACGAAATATGATGAAATAAAACAATAAATACAATTTGATTTTTTATTCATTCATGAAAAAATTATTATACATATAAAATACATTATAAAGTGCACACATAGCTGGTGACTTAGAATGAAAAAAACATTTAGGTGTTGATAAATGTAGAATTGGTTGTTCATTTATTTCCACTATTGGCTTGGTACAGTATTTCTTAATATAGTCAACTTTTTCGCTTCCTTTAACATAAACGAACTCTACATCTTTGGTCAACTCCTCGATAATAGTAGAAAAATAATGAAGAGGGGTATATCCAACATTCCAGTTTATGCAATGAAAATTTTTCATTAACCACACAGCTTGCCTGTGTAAATCGGGTGAGAGTAAACTTAATGGAAATGGCTGTTTAAACACATAGTGACTAATTCTATTTCCATCATATGCTGCCAACTCTTTTGGAATAAACTTGTTATGCTCATCTTTAAATCCTTGCACATCCAAAACTAATCGCAAAGCAATACTACAGTCAATATTTATTGAGTTCACTTTTATTATTTCTGCCGGTCGTTCAGAAATATGAATGAGTCCCGAATCCAGTATTTGATTTTGAAATCCCAGCAATGCACCTATAGATCCATCTCTAATAATAATATTTTCAGAGCATTTCATTACTGAACGCAATGTATTATTATTAGCTTGAAGATAAAACGAAATATCTTTTTCTTCTAATTTTTCTTGTAAAACCTTGTTGATATTATCAATCTCATAACTTCCAGGTGGGATTGTTATAAATTTTCCAGTTTCACCATAAAAGAAACGATTATTGCTTTCATCAATATTGGGAATTGCATTAAATGTTTCAAAATTTACAAGTCCAATAACATGATCTATATTTTCATCTAAATATATGGGCGGGTAAAATTCTACTGTCAAAATGGCAGAATTGCCGCTAACTACAAAACTATACGACATGTCACGATAATATTTCGATAAAGAATAAAAATTTATTGTATTTCATGTATTATTATAAAGAAATCTTATACATAATTGACCACAGTTTGTTGTGTTAAAAGTTTGATAATTTGTATAATTGTAAGCTATAACATTTCTATTATTATCGCTTAGAAAATATGAAATTAATTCAGCTGGAGGTCGCAGATTACCATAACTGTCGAAGTATGTTATTTCATTTTCTTTTTTTATATATGCCGTCCAATGTGTTCCATCCTCATTATGCTTATCTAGATTAATAATACCACATTCAGTTTTCTTAATTTTTTTAGGTAGCCTATCCCTCATGAATATACCTCTAAAATTGGGAATTTGCAGCAATTTAACATATTTAATTAGATCATAATTAGTGAGGGTTCTAAGAGGTATATGTTTTAACAGTTTTTTGAATATGGTTTTAAATATAAGCCACACCCTGTCTTATATGGTTTTAAATAGAGACCACTTCCTTTTTTTCTCACTGCTATAGATTCCATCGTTTGATTGTGTCTTTTATCTTCTTCTAATTTTTGTTTAGCAGCTTTAGCATCATTTACAGCTTTTGCAATGCCCGCCGCTCCACCTCCCAGAGCACCTAAAGCCGACAAACCGGCAAATAATGGTATCAGTGGTAAGAATCCACCACTCTTTGGAATAGGTATTACTCTTTTCTTTATCGGTGAAAATACACCTTTCTTTCTTATAGACTTAACAGCTGTTTTAATACTCTCAGTTAAACTTTTAAATGGTTTTCCTTTTATTCCTTTTCTAGCTTGTGAAATGGCTTGAGACAATGAAAGTCCACGACCCTTGCGTGTCTTTTTTTTTCTCAACCCCATGCCAAACCTTCGCTTAATTTTCATAGCACCACCAATTCCTAGCGCAGCAGCTTTTTCTCCAAAACTAGAGTGTTTAGCTCTAAACCTCTCGAATGCTTTTTCACCCAATAGTTTATCGGCAGCGTGTCTGCTTTTTATATCGTTTGATTGAGAATATGCAATGTCGTGCTCTTTACAAGCCTCATCTAATAAATTTATACCCATATACGGCCTCAAATCTCCAGTTAGGCTATTTTGGATTTAATAATAATTTTTTTCCGAATTATTTGGGTACATACATTTTTTTTTAAGGCTCCAATGGCTCAACAAATCGACGGAAACCTGTTTACGGTCTAATACGTCGATTTACGCTATTTGCGGCCATTTGGGACATATTGTCTTGGTTCGGTCCCCCGTAAGATGGAAAAAAATTATTTTCTAATTTATTTCGGCAAATAAAATTTTTTTTAAGGGCATTAGTATGTCAAAGAATTTATTTATACACATATACGGCCTCAAATCTCCAGTTAGGCTATTTTGGATTTAATAATAATTTTTTTCCGAATTATTTGGGTACATACATTTTTTTTAAAGGCTCCAATGGCTCAACAAATCGACGGAAACCTGTTTACGGTCTAATACGTCGATTTACGCTATTTGCGGCTATTTGAGACATATTGGCTTGGTTCGGTCCCCCGTAAGATGGAAAAAAATTATTTTCTAATTTATTTCGGCAAATAAAATTTTTTTTAAGGGCATTAGTATGTCAAAGAATTTATTTATACACAAATACGGCCTCAAATCTCCAGTTAGGCTATTTTGGATTTAATAATAATTTTTTTTCCGAATTATTTGGGTACATACATTTTTTTTTAAAGGCTCCAATGGCTCAACAAATCGACGGAAACCTGTTTACGGTCTAATACGTCGATTTACGCTATTTGCGGCTATTTGGGACATATTGGCTTGGTTCGGTCCCCCGTAAGATGGAAAAAAATTATTTTCTAATTTATTTCGGCAATTAAATTTTTTTTAAGGGCATTAGTATGTCCAGAATTTATTTTTACCCATATACGGCCTCAAATCTCCAGTTAGGCTATTTTGGATTTAATAATAATTTTTTTCCTAATTATTTGGGTACATATATTTTTTTTTAAAGGCTCCAATGGTTCAACAAATCGACGGAAACCTGTTTACGGTCTAATACGTCGATTTACGCTATTTGCGGCTATTTGGGACATATTGGTTTGGTTCGGTCCCCCGTAAGATGGAAAAAAATTATTTTCTAATTTATTTCGGCAATTAAAATTTTTTTTAAGGGCATTAGTATGTCACAGAATTTATTTATACCCATATACGGCCTCAAATCTCCAGTTAGGCTATTTTGGATTTAATAATAATTTTTTTCCGAATTATTTGGGTACATAAATTTTTTTTTAAAGGCTCCAATGGCTCAACAAATCGACGGAAACCTGTTTCCGGTCTAATACGTCGATTTACGCTATTTGCGGCTATTTGGGACATATTGGCTTGGTTCGGTCCCCCGTAAGATGGAAAAAAATTATTTTCTAATTTATTTCGGCAATTAAAATTTTTTTTAAGGGCATTAGTATGTCACAGAATTTATTTATACCCATATACGGCCTCAAATCTCCAGTTAGGCTATTTGGATTTAATAATAATTTTTTTCCGAATTATTTGGGTACATACATTTTTTTTAAGGCTCCAATGGCTCAACAAATCGACGGAAACCTGTTTACGGTCTAATACGTCGATTTACGCTATTTGCGGCTATTTGGGAAATATTGGCTTGGTTCGGTCCCCCGTAAGATGGAAAAAAATTATTTTCTAATTTATTTCAGCAATTAAAATTTTTTTTAAGGGCATTAGTATGTCACAGAATTTATTTATACCCATAGACGGCCTCAAATCTCCAGTTAGGCTATTTTGGATTTAATAATATTTTTTTTCCGAATTATTTGGGTACATACATTTTTTTTAAAGGCTCCAATGGCTCAACAAATCGACGGAAACCTGTTTACGGTCTAATACGTCGATTTACGCTATTTGCGGCCATTTGGGACATATTGGCTTGGTTCGGTCCCCCGTAAGATGGAAAAAAATTATTTTCTAATTTATTTCGGCAAATAAAATTTTTTTTAAGGGCATTAGTATGTCACAGAATTTATTTATACCCATATATGGCCTCAAATCTCCAGTTAGGCTATTTTGGATTTAATAATAATTTTTTTCCGAATTATTTGGGTACATACATTTTTTTTTAAAGGCTCCAATGGCTCAACAAATCGACGGAAACCTGTTTACGGTCTAATACGTCGATTTACGCTATTTGCGGCTATTTTGGACAAATTGGCTTGGTTCGGTCCCCCGTAAGATGGAAAAAAAATATTTTGTAATTTATTTCGGCAATTAAAATTTTTTTTAAGGGCATTAGTATGTCACAGAATTTATTTATACCCATATACGGCCTCAAATCTCCAGTTAGGCTATTTTGGATTTAATAATAATTTTTTTCCGAATTATTTGGGTATATACATTTTTTTTAAAGGCTCCAATGGCTCAACAAATCGACGGAAACCTGTTTACGGTCTAATACGTCGATTTACGCTATTTGCGGCTATTTGGGACATATTGTCTTGGTTCGGTCCCCCGTAAGATGGAAAAAAATTATTTTCTAATTTATTTCGGCAAATAAAATTTTTTTTAAGGGCATTAGTATGTCAAAGAATTTATTTATACACATATACGGCCTCAAATCTCCAGTTAGGCTATTTTGGGTTTAATAATAATTTTTTTCCGAATTATTTGGGTACATACATTTTTTTTAAAGGCTTCAATGGCTCAACAAATCGACGGAAACCTGTTTACGGTCTAATACGTCGATTTACGCTATTTGCGGCTATTTGAGACATATTGGCTTGGTTCGGTCCCCCGTAAGATGGAAAAAAATTATTTTCTAATTTATTTCGGCAAATAAAATTTTTTTTAAGGGCATTAGTATGTCAAAGAATTTATTTATACACAAATACGGCCTCAAATCTCCAGTTAGGCTATTTTGGATTTAATAATAATTTTTTTTCCGAATTATTTGGGTACATACATTTTTTTTTAAAGGCTCCAATGGCTCAACAAATCGACGGAAACCTGTTTACGGTCTAATACGTCGATTTACGCTATTTGCGGCTATTTGGGACATATTGGCTTGGTTCGGTCCCCCGTAAGATGGAAAAAAATTATTTTCTAATTTATTTCGGCAAATAAAATTTTTTTTAAGGGCATTAGTATGTCAAAGAATTTATTTATACACAAATACGGCCTCAAATCTCCAGTTAGGCTATTTTGGATTTAATAATAATTTTTTTCCGAATTATTTGGGTACATACATTTTTTTTAAGGCTCCAATGGCTCAACAAATCGACGGAAACTTGTTTACGGTCTAATACGTCGATTTACGCTATTTGCGGCTATTTGGGAAATATTGGCTTGGTTCGGTCCCCCGTAAGATGGAAAAAAATTATTTTCTAATTTATTTCAGCAATTAAAATTTTTTTTAAGGGCATTAGTATGTCACAGAATTTATTTATACCCATATACGGCCTCAAATCTCCAGTTAGGCTATTTTGGATTTAATAATATTTTTTTTCCGAATTATTTGGGTACATACATTTTTTTTAAAGGCTCCAATGGCTCAACAAATCGACGGAAACCTGTTTACGGTCTAATACGTCGATTTACGCTATTTGCGGCCATTTGGGACATATTGGCTTGGTTCGGTCCCCCGTAAGATGGAAAAAAATTATTTTCTAATTTATTTCGGCAAATAAAATTTTTTTTAAGGGCATTAGTATGTCACAGAATTTATTTATACCCATATATGGCCTCAAATCTCCAGTTAGGCTATTTTGGATTTAATAATAATTTTTTTCCGAATTATTTGGGTACATACATTTTTTTTTAAAGGCTCCAATGGCTCAACAAATCGACGGAAACCTGTTTACGGTCTAATACGTCGATTTACGCTATTTGCGGCTATTTTGGACAAATTGGCTTGGTTCGGTCCCCCGTAAGATGGAAAAAAAATATTTTGTAATTTATTTCGGCAATTAAAATTTTTTTTAAGGGCATTAGTATGTCACAGAATTTATTTATACCCATATACGGCCTCAAATCTCCAGTTAGGCTATTTTGGATTTAATAATAATTTTTTTCCGAATTATTTGGGTATATACATTTTTTTTAAAGGCTCCAATGGCTTAACAAATCGACGGAAACCTGTTTACGGTCTAATACGTCGATTTACGCTATTTGCGGCTATTTGGGACATATTGTCTTGGTTCGGTCCCCCGTAAGATGGAAAAAAATTATTTTCTAATTTATTTCGGCAAATAAAATTTTTTTTAAGGGCATTAGTATGTCAAAGAATTTATTTATACACATATACGGCCTCAAATCTCCAGTTAGGCTATTTTGGATTTAATAATAATTTTTTTCCGAATTATTTGGGTACATACATTTTTTTTAAAGGCTTCAGTGGCTCAACAAATCGACGGAAACCTGTTTACGGTCTAATACGTCGATTTACGCTATTTGCGGCTATTTGAGACATATTGGCTTGGTTCGGTCCCCCGTAAGATGGAAAAAAATTATTTTCTAATTTATTTCGGCAAATAAAATTTTTTTTAAGGGCATTAGTATGTCAAAGAATTTATTTATACACAAATACGGCCTCAAATCTCCAGTTAGGCTATTTTGGATTTAATAATAATTTTTTTTCCGAATTATTTGGGTACATACATTTTTTTTAAAGGCTCCAATGGCTCAACAAATCGACGGAAACCTGTTTACGGTCTAATACGTCGATTTACGCTATTTGCGGCTATTTGGGACATATTGGCTTGGTTCGGTCCCCCGTAAGATGGAAAAAAATTATTTTCTAATTTATTTCGGCAAATAAAATTTTTTTTAAGGGCATTAGTATGTCAAAGAATTTATTTATACACAAATACGGCCTCAAATCTCCAGTTAGGCTATTTTGGATTTAATAATAATTTTTTTCCGAATTATTTGGGTACATACATTTTTTTTTAAGGCTCCAATGGCTCAACAAATCGACGGAAACCTGTTTACGGTCTAATACGTCGATTTACGCTATTTGCGGCTATTTGGAAAATATTGGCTTGGTTCGGTCCCCCGTAAGATGGAAAAAAATTATTTTCTAATTTATTTCGGCAATTAAAATTTTTTTTAAGGGCATTAGTATGTCACAGAATTTATTTATACCCATATACGGCCTCAAATCTCCAGTTAGGCTATTTTGGATTTAATAATATTTTTTTTCCGAATTATTTGGGTACATACATTTTTTTTAAAGGCTCCAATGGCTCAACAAATCGACGGAAACCTGTTTACGGTCTAATACGTCGATTTACGCTATTTGCGGCCATTTGGGACATATTGGCTTGGTTCGGTCCCCCGTAAGATGGAAAAAAATTATTTTCTAATTTATTTCGGCAAATAAAATTTTTTTTAAGGGCATTAGTATGTCACAGAATTTATTTATACCCATATATGGCCTCAAATCTCCAGTTAGGCTATTTTGGATTTAATAATAATTTTTTTCCGAATTATTTGGGTACATACATTTTTTTTTTTAAGGCTCCAATGGCTCAACAAATCGACGGAAACCTGTTTACGGTCTAATACGTCGATTTACGCTATTTGCGGCTATTTTGGACAAATTGGCTTGGTTCGGTCCCCCGTAAGATGGAAAAAAAATATTTTGTAATTTATTTCGGCAATTAAAATTTTTTTTAACGGCATTAGTATGTCACAGAATTTATTTATACCCATATACGGCCTCAAATCTCCAGTTAGGCTATTTTGGATTTAATAATAATTTTTTTCCGAATTATTTGGGTATATACATTTTTTTTAAAGGCTCCAATGGCTCAACAAATCGACGGAAACCTGTTTACGGTCTAATACGTCGATTTACGCTATTTGCGGCTATTTGGGACATATTGTCTTGGTTCGGTCCCCCGTAAGATGGAAAAAAATTATTTTCTAATTTATTTCGGCAAATAAAATTTTTTTTAAGGGCATTAGTATGTCAAAGAATTTATTTATACACATATACGGCCTCAAATCTCCAGTTAGGCTATTTTGGATTTAATAATAATTTTTTTCCGAATTATTTGGGTACATACATTTTTTTTAAAGGCTTCAATGGCTCAACAAATCGACGGAAACCTGTTTACGGTCTAATACGTCGATTTACGCTATTTGCGGCTATTTGAGACATATTGGCTTGGTTCGGTCCCCCGTAAGATGGAAAAAAATTATTTTCTAATTTATTTCGGCAAATAAAATTTTTTTTAAGGGCATTAGTATGTCAAAGAATTTATTTATACACAAATACGGCCTCAAATCTCCAGTTAGGCTATTTTGGATTTAATAATAATTTTTTTTCCGAATTATTTGGGTACATACATTTTTTTTAAAGGCTCCAATGGCTCAACAAATCGACGGAAACCTGTTTACGGTCTAATACGTCGATTTACGCTATTTGCGGCTATTTGGGACATATTGGCTTGGTTCGGTCCCCCGTAAGATGGAAAAAAATTATTTTCTAATTTATTTCGGCAAATAAAATTTTTTTTAAGGGCATTAGTATGTCAAAGAATTTATTTATACACAAATACGGCCTCAAATCTCCAGTTAGGCTATTTTGGATTTAATAATAATTTTTTTCCGAATTATTTGGGTACATACATTTTTTTTTAAGGCTCCAATGGCTCAACAAATCGACGGAAACCTGTTTACGGTCTAATACGTCGATTTACGCTATTTGCGGCTATTTGGAAAATATTGGCTTGGTTCGGTCCCCCGTAAGATGGAAAAAAATTATTTTCTAATTTATTTCGGCAATTAAAATTTTTTTTAAGGGCATTAGTATGTCACAGAATTTATTTATACCCATATACGGCCTCAAATCTCCAGTTAGGCTATTTTGGATTTAATAATATTTTTTTTCCGAATTATTTGGGTACATACATTTTTTTTAAAGGCTCCAATGGCTCAACAAATCGACGGAAACCTGTTTACGGTCTAATACGTCGATTTACGCTATTTGCGGCCATTTGGGACATATTGGCTTGGTTCGGTCCCCCGTAAGATGGAAAAAAATTATTTTCTAATTTATTTCGGCAAATAAAATTTTTTTTAAGGGCATTAGTATGTCACAGAATTTATTTATACCCATATATGGCCTCAAATCTCCAGTTAGGCTATTTTGGATTTAATAATAATTTTTTTCCGAATTATTTGGGTACATACATTTTTTTTTTAAGGCTCCAATGGCTCAACAAATCGACGGAAACCTGTTTACGGTCTAATACGTCGATTTACGCTATTTGCGGCTATTTTGGACAAATTGGCTTGGTTCGGTCCCCCGTAAGATGGAAAAAAAATATTTTGTAATTTATTTCGGCAATTAAAATTTTTTTTAAGGGCATTAGTATGTCACAGAATTTATTTATACCCATTTACGGCCTCAAATCTCCAGTTAGGCTATTTTGGATTTAATAATAATTTTTTTCCGAATTATTTGGGTACATACATTTTTTTTTAAGGCTCCAATGGCTCAACAAATCGACGGAAACCTGTTTACGGTCTAATACGTCGATTTACGCTATTTGCGGCTATTTGGAAAATATTGGCTTGGTTCGGTCCCCCGTAAGATGGAAAAAAATTATTTTCTAATTTATTTCGGCAATTAAAATTTTTTTTAAGGGCATTAGTATGTCACAGAATTTATTTATACCCATATACGGCCTCAAATCTCCAGTTAGGCTATTTTGGATTTAATAATATTTTTTTTCCGAATTATTTGGGTACATACATTTTTTTTAAAGGCTCCAATGGCTCAACAAATCGACGGAAACCTGTTTACGGTCTAATACGTCGATTAACGCTATTTGCGGCCATTTGGGACATATTGGCTTGGTTCGGTCCCCCGTAAGATGGAAAAAAATTATTTTCTAATTTATTTCGGCAAATAAAATTTTTTTTAAGGGCATTAGTATGTCACAGAATTTATTTATACCCATATATGGCCTCAAATCTCCAGTTAGGCTATTTTGGATTTAATAATAATTTTTTTCCGAATTATTTGGGTACATACATTTTTTTTTTTAAGGCTCCAATGGCTCAACAAATCGACGGAAACCTGTTTACGGTCTAATACGTCGATTTACGCTATTTGCGGCTATTTTGGACAAATTGGCTTGGTTCGGTCCCCCGTAAGATGGAAAAAAAATATTTTGTAATTTATTTCGGCAATTAAAATTTTTTTTAAGGGCATTAGTATGTCACAGAATTTATTTATACCCATTTACGGCCTCAAATCTCCAGTTAGGCTATTTTGGATTTAATAATAATTTTTTTCCGAATTATTTGGGTATATACATTTTTTTTAAAGGCTCCAATGGCTCAACAAATCGACGGAAACCTGTTTACGGTCTAATACGTCGATTTACGCTATTTGCGGCTATTTGGGACATATTGTCTTGGTTCGGTCCCCCGTAAGCTGGAAAAAAATTATTTTCTAATTTATTTCGGCAAATAAAATTTTTTTTAAGGGCATTAGTATGTCAAAGAATTTATTTATACACATATACGGCCTCAAATCTCCAGTTAGGCTATTTTGGATTTAATAATAATTTTTTTCCGAATTATTTGGGTACATACATTTTTTTTAAAGGCTCCAATGGCTCAACAAATCGACGGAAACCTGTTTACGGTCTAATACGTCGATTTACGCTATTTGCGGCTATTTGAGACATATTGGCTTGGTTCGGTCCCCCGCAAGATGGAAAAAAATTATTTTCTAATTTATTTCGGCAAATAAAATTTTTTTTAAGGGCATTAGTATGTCAAAGAATTTATTTATACACAAATACGGCCTCAAATCTCCAGTTAGGCTATTTTGGATTTAATAATAATTTTTTTTCCGAATTATTTGGGTACATACATTTTTTTTTAAAGGCTCCAATGGCTCAACAAATCGACGGAAACCTGTTGACGGTCTAATACGTCGATTTACGCTATTTGCGGCTATTTGGGACATATTGGCTTGGTTCGGTCCCCCGTAAGATGGAAAAAAAATATTTTCTAATTTATTTCGGCAATTAAAATTTTTTTTAAGGGCATTAGTTGTCACAGAATTTATTTATACCCATATACGGCCTCAAATCTCCAGTTAGGCTATTTTGGATTTAATAATAATTTTTTTCCGAATTATTTGGGTACATACATTTTTTTTTAAGGCTCCAATGGCTCAACAAATCGACGGAAACCTGTTTACGGTCTAATACGTCGATTTACGCTATTTGCGGCTATTTGGAAAATATTGGCTTGGTTCGGTCCCCCGTAAGATGGAAAAAAATTATTTTCTAATTTATTTCGGCAATTAAAATTTTTTTTAAGGGCATTAGTATGTCACAGAATTTATTTATACCCATATACGGCCTCAAATCTCCAGTTAGGCTATTTTGGATTTAATAATATTTTTTTTCCGAATTATTTGGGTACATACATTTTTTTTAAAGGCTCCAATGGCTCAACAAATCGACGGAAACCTGTTTACGGTCTAATACGTCGATTTACGCTATTTGCGGCCATTTGGGACATATTGGCTTGGTTCGGTCCCCCGTAAGATGGAAAAAAATTATTTTCTAATTTATTTCGGCAAATAAAATTTTTTTTAAGGGCATTAGTATGTCACAGAATTTATTTATACCCATATATGGCCTCAAATCTCCAGTTAGGCTATTTTGGATTTAATAATAATTTTTTTCCGAATTATTTGGGTACATACATTTTTTTTTTAAGGCTCCAATGGCTCAACAAATCGACGGAAACCTGTTTACGGTCTAATACGTCGATTTACGCTATTTGCGGCTATTTTGGACAAATTGGCTTGGTTCGGTCCCCCGTAAGATGGAAAAAAAATATTTTGTAATTTATTTCGGCAATTAAAATTTTTTTTAAGGGCATTAGTATGTCACAGAATTTATTTATACCCATTTACGGCCTCAAATCTCCAGTTAGGCTATTTTGGATTTAATAATAATTTTTTTCCGAATTATTTGGGTACATACATTTTTTTTTAAGGCTCCAATGGCTCAACAAATCGACGGAAACCTGTTTACGGTCTAATACGTCGATTTACGCTATTTGCGGCTATTTGGAAAATATTGGCTTGGTTCGGTCCCCCGTAAGATGGAAAAAAATTATTTTCTAATTTATTTCGGCAATTAAAATTTTTTTTAAGGGCATTAGTATGTCACAGAATTTATTTATACCCATATACGGCCTCAAATCTCCAGTTAGGCTATTTTGGATTTAATAATATTTTTTTTCCGAATTATTTGGGTACATACATTTTTTTTAAAGGCTCCAATGGCTCAACAAATCGACGGAAACCTGTTTACGGTCTAATACGTCGATTTACGCTATTTGCGGCCATTTGGGACATATTGGCTTGGTTCGGTCCCCCGTAAGATGGAAAAAAATTATTTTCTAATTTATTTCGGCAAATAAAATTTTTTTTAAGGGCATTAGTATGTCACAGAATTTATTTATACCCATATACGGCCTCAAATCTCCAGATAGGCTATTTTGGATTTAATAATATTTTTTTTCCGAATTATTTGGGTACATACATTTTTTTTAAAGGCTCCAATGGCTCAACAAATCGACGGAAACCTGTTTACGGTCTAATACGTCGATTTACGCTATTTGCGGCTATTTTGGACAAATTGGCTTGGTTCGGTCCCCCGTAAGATGGAAAAAAAATATTTTGTAATTCATTTCGGCAATTAAAATTTTTTTTAAGGGCATTAGTATGTCACAGAATTTATTTATACCCATTTACGGCCTCAAATCTCCAGTTAGGCTATTTTGGATTTAATAATAATTTTTTTCCGAATTATTTGGGTATATACATTTTTTTTAAAGGCTCCAATGGCTCAACAAATCGACGGAAACCTGTTTACGGTCTAATACGTCGATTTACGCTATTTGCGGCTATTTGGGACATATTGTCTTGGTTCGGTCCCCCGTAAGATGGAAAAAAATTATTTTCTAATTTATTTCGGCAAATAAAATTTTTTTTAAGGGCATTAGTATGTCAAAGAATTTATTTATACACATATACGGCCTCAAATCTCCAGTTAGGCTATTTTGGATTTAATAATAATTTTTTTCCGAATTATTTGGGTACATACATTTTTTTTAAAGGCTCCAATGGCTCAACAAATCGACGGAAACCTGTTTACGGTCTAATACGTCGATTTACGCTATTTGCGGCTATTTGAGACATATTGGCTTGGTTCGGTCCCCCGTAAGATGGAAACAAATTATTTTCTAATTTATTTCGGCAAATAAAATTTTTTTTAAGGGCATTAGTATGTCAAAGAATTTATTTATACACAAATACGGCCTCAAATCTCCAGTTAGGCTATTTTGGATTTAATAATAATTTTTTTTCCGAATTATTTGGGTACATACATTTTTTTTTAAAGGCTCCAATGGCTCAACAAATCGACGGAAACCTGTTTACGGTCTAATACGTCGATTTACGCTATTTGCGGCTATTTGGGACATATTGGCTTGGTTCGGTCCCCCGTAAGATGGAAAAAAAATATTTTCTAATTTATTTCGGCAATTAAAATTTTTTTTAAGGGCATTAGTTGTCACAGAATTTATTTATACCCATATACGGCCTCAAATCTCCAGTTAGGCTATTTTGGATTTAATAATAATTTTTTTCCGAATTATTTGGGTACATACATTTTTTTTTAAAGGCTCCAATGGCTCAACAAATCGACGGAAACCTGTTTACGGTCTAATACGTCGATTTACGCTATTTGCGGATATTTGGGACATATTGGCTTGGTTCGGTCCCCCGTAAGATGGAAAAAAATTATTTTCTAATTTATTTCGGCAATTAAATTTTTTTTAAGGGCATTAGAATGTCCAGAATTTATTTATACCCATATACGGCCTCAAATCTCCAGTTAGGCTATTTTGGATTTAATAATAATTTTTTTCCGAATTATTTGGGTACATACATTTTTTTTTAAAGGCTCCAATGGCTCAACAAATCGACGGAAACCTGTTTACGGTCTAATACGTCGATTTACGCTATTTGCGGCTATTTTGGACAAATTGGCTTGGTTCGGTCCCCCGTAAGATGGAAAAAAAATATTTTGTAATTTATTTCGGCAATTAAAATTTTTTTTAAGGGCATTAGTATGTCACAGAATTTATTTATACCCATATACGGCCTCAAATCTCCAGTTAGGTTATTTTGGATTTAATAATAATTATTTTCCGAATTATTTGGGTATATACATTTTTTTTTAAAGGCTCCAATGGCTCAACAAATCGACGGAAACCTGTTTACGGTCTAATACGTCGATTTACGCTATTTGCGGCTATTTGGGACATATTGGCTTGGTTCGGTCCCCCGTAAGATGGAAAAAAATTATTTTCTAATTTATTTCGGCAACTAAAATTTTTTTTAAGGGCATTAGTATGTCACAGAATTTATTTATACCCATATACGGCCTCAAATCTCCAGTTAGGCTATTTTGGATTTAATAATAATTTTTTTCCGAATTATTTGGGTACATAAATTTTTTTTTAAAGGCTCTAATGGCTCAACAAATCGACGGAAACCTGTTTACGGTCTAATACGTCGATTTACGCTATTTGCGGCTATTTGGGACATATTGGCTTGGTTCGGTCCCCCGTAAGATGGAAAAAAATTATTTTCTAATTTATTTCGGCAACTAAAATTTTTTTTAAGGGCATTAGTATGTCACAGAATTTATTTATACCCATATACGGCCTCAAATCTCCAGTTAGGCTATTTTGGATTTAATAATAATTTTTTTCCGAATTATTTGGGTACATACATTTTTTTTAAGGCTCCAATGGCTCAACAAATCGACGGAAACCTGTTTACGGTCTAATACGTCGATTTACGCTATTTGCGGCTATTTGGGACATATTGGCTTGGTTCGGTCCCCCGTAAGATGGAAAAAAAATATTTTCTAATTTATTTCGGCAATTAAAATTTTTTTTAAGGGCATTAGTTGTCACAGAATTTATTTATACCCATATACGGCCTCAAATCTCCAGTTAGGCTATTTTGGATTTAATAATAATTTTTTTCCGAATTATTTGGGTACATACATTTTTTTTTAAAGGCTCCAATGGCTCAACAAATCGACGGAAACCTGTTTACGGTCTAATACGTCGATTTACGCTATTTGCGGATATTTGGGACATATTGGCTTGGTTCGGTCCCCCGTAAGATGGAAAAAAATTATTTTCTAATTTATTTCGGCAATTAAATTTTTTTTAAGGGCATTAGAATGTCCAGAATTTATTTATACCCATATACGGCCTCAAATCTCCAGTTAGGCTATTTTGGATTTAATAATAATTTTTTTCCGAATTATTTGGGTACATACATTTTTTTTTAAAGGCTCCAATGGCTCAACAAATCGACGGAAACCTGTTTACGGTCTAATACGTCGATTTACGCTATTTGCGGCTATTTTGGACAAATTGGCTTGGTTCGGTCCCCCGTAAGATGGAAAAAAATATTTTGTAATTTATTTCGGCAATTAAAATTTTTTTTAAGGGCATTAGTATGTCACAGAATTTATTTATACCCATATACGGCCTCAAATCTCCAGTTAGGCTATTTTGGATTTAATAATAATTTTTTTCCGAATTATTTGGGTACATACATTTTTTTTTAAAGGCTCCAATGGCTCAACAAATCGACGGAAACCTGTTTACGGTCTAATACGTCGATTTACGCTATTTGCGGCTATTTGGGACATATTGGCTTGGTTCGGTCCCCCGTAAGATGGAAAAAAATTATTTTCTAATTTATTTCGGCAATTAAAATTTTTTTTAAGGGCATTAGTATGTCACAGAATTTATTTATACCCATATACGGCCTCAAATCTCCAGTTAGGCTATTTTGGATTTAATAATAATTTTTTCCGAATTATTTCGGTACATACATTTTTTTTAGTGGCTCCAATGGCTCAACAAATCGACGGAAACCTGTTTACGGTCTAATACGTCGATTTACGCTATTTGCGGCTATTTGGGAAATATTGGCTTGGTTCGGTCCCCCGTAAGATGGAAAAAAATTATTTTCTAATTTATTTCGGCAATTAAAATTTTTTTTAAGGGCATTAGTATGTCACAGAATTTATTTATACCCATATACGGCCTCAAATCTCCAGTTAGGCTATTTTGGATTTAATAATATTTTTTTTCCGAATTATTTGGGTACATACATTTTTTTTAAAGGCTCCAATGGCTCAACAAATCGACGGAAACCTGTTTACGGTCTAATACGTCGATTTACGCTATTTGCGGCCATTTGGGACATATTGGCTTGGTTCGGTCCCCCGTAAGATGGAAAAAAATTATTTTCTAATTTATTTCGGCAAATAAAATTTTTTTTAAGGGCATTAGTATGTCACAGAATTTATTTATACCCATATGGCCTCAAATCTCCAGTTAGGCTATTTTGGATTTAATAATAATTTTTTTCCGAATTATTTGGGTACATACATTTTTTTTTAAAGGCTCCAATGGCTCAACAAATCGACGGAAACCTGTTTACGGTCTAATACGTCGATTTACGCTATTTGCGGCTATTTTGGACAAATTAGCTTGGTTCGGTCCCCCGTAAGATGGAAAAAAAAATATTTTGTAATTTATTTCGGCAATTAAAATTTTTTTTAAGGGCATTAGTATGTCACAGAATTTATTTATACCCATATACGGCCTCAAATCTCCAGTTAGGCTATTTTGGATTTAATAATAATTTTTTTCCGAATTATTTGGGTATATACATTTTTTTTAAAGGCTCCAATGGCTCAACAAATCGACGGAAACCTGTTTACGGTCTAATACGTTGATTTACGCTATTTGCGGCTATTTGAGACATATTGGCTTGGTTCGGTCCCCCGTAAGATGGAAAAAAATTATTTTCTAATTTATTTCGGCGATTAAAATTTTTTTTAAGGGCATTAGTATGTCACAAAACTTATTTATACCCATATACGGCCTCAAATCTCCAGTTAGGCTATTTTGGATTTAATAATAATTTTTTTCCGAATTATTTGGGTACATACAATTTTTTTTAACGCTCCAATGGCTCAGCAAATCGACGGAAACCTGTTTACGGTCTAATACGTCGATTTACGCTATTTGCGGCCATTTGGGACATATTGGCTTGGTTCGGTCCCCCGTAAGATGGAAAAAAATTATTTTCTAATTTATTTCGGCAAATAAAATTTTTTTAAGGGCATTAGTATGTCAAAGAATTTATTTATACCCATAAACGGCCTCAAATCTCCAGTTAGGCTATTTTGGATTTAATAATAATTTTTTTCCGAATTATTTGGGTACATACATTTTTTTTTAAAGGCTCCAATGACTCAACAAATCGACGGAAACCTGTTTACGGTCTAATACGTCGATTTACGCTATTTGCGGCTATTTGGGACATATTGGCTTGGTTCGGTCCCCCGTAAGATGGAAAAAAATTATTTTCTAATTTATTTCGGCAATTAAAATTTTTTTTAAGGGCATTAGTATGTCACAGAATTTATTTATACCCATATACGGCCTCAAATCTCCAGTTAGGCTATTTTGGATTTAATAATAATTTTTTTCCGAATTATTTGGGTACATACATTTTTTTTTAAAGGCTCCAATGACTCAACAAATCGACGGAAACCTGTTTACGGTCTAATACGTCGATTTACGCTATTTGCGGCCATTTGGGACATATTGGCTTGGTTCGGTCCCCCGTAAGATGGAAAAAAATTATTTTCTAATTTATTTCGGCAATTAAAATTTTTTTTAAGGGCATTAGTATGTCACAGAATTTATTTATACCCATATACGGCCTCAAATCTCCAGTTAGGCTATTTTGGATTTAATAATAATTTTTTTCCGAATTATTTGGGTACATACATTTTTTTTTAAAGGCTCCAATGACTCAACAAATCGACGGAAACCTGTTTACGGTCTAATACGTCGATTTACGCTATTTGCGGCTATTTGGGACATATTGGCTTGGTTCGGTCCCCCGTAAGATGGAAAAAAATTATTTTCTAATTTATTTCGGCGATTAAAATTTTTTTTAAGGGCATTAGTATGTCACAAAACTTATTTATACCCATATACGGCCTCAAATCTCCAGTTAGGCTATTTTGGATTTAATAATAATTTTTTTCCGAATTATTTGGGTACATACAATTTTTTTTAACGCTCCAATGGCTCAGCAAATCGACGGAAACCTGTTTACGGTCTAATACGTCGATTTACGCTATTTGCGGCCATTTGGGACATATTGGCTTGGTTCGGTCCCCCGTAAGATGGAAAAAAATTATTTTCTAATTTATTTCGGCAAATAAAATTTTTTTTAAGGGCATTAGTATGTCAAAGAATTTATTTATACCCATAAACGGCCTCAAATCTCCAGTTAGGCTATTTTGGATTTAATAATAATTTTTTTCCGAATTATTTGGGTACATAAATTTTTTTTTTAAAGGCTCCAATGGCTCAACAAATCGACGGAAACCTGTCTACGGTCTAATACGTCGATTTACGCTATTTGCGGCTATTTGAGACATATTGGCTTGGTTCGGTCCCCCGTAAGATGGAAAAAAAATATTTTCTAATTTATTTCGGCAATTAAAATTTTTTTTAAGGGCATTAGTTGTCACAGAATTTATTTATACCCATATACGGCCTTAAATCTCCAGTTAGGCTATTTTGGATTTAATAATAATTTTTTTCCGAATTATTTGGGTACATACATTTTTTTTTAAAGGCTCCAATGGCTCAACAAATCGACGGAAACCTGTTTACGGTCTAATACGTCGATTTACGCTATTTGCGGATATTTGGGACATATTGGCTTGGTTCGGTCCCCCGTAAGATGGAAAAAAATTATTTTCTAATTTATTTCGGCAATTAAATTTTTTTTAAGGGCATTAGAATGTCCAGAATTTATTTATACCCATATACGGCCTCAAATCTCCAGTTAGGCTATTTTGGATTTAATAATAATTTTTTTCCGAATTATTTGGGTACATACATTTTTTTTTAAAGGCTCCAATGGCTCAACAAATCGACGGAAACCTGTTTACGGTCTAATACGTCGATTTACGCTATTTGCGGCTATTTTGGACAAATTGGCTTGGTTCGGTCCCCCGTAAGATGGAAAAAAATATTTTGTAATTTATTTCGGCAATTAAAATTTTTTTTAAGGGCATTAGTATGTCACAGAATTTATTTATACCCATATACGGCCTCAAATCTCCAGTTAGGTTATTTTGGATTTAATAATAATTATTTTCCGAATTATTTGGGTATATACATTTTTTTTAAAGGCTCCAATGGCTCAACAAATCGACGGAAACCTGTTTACGGTCTAATACGTCGATTTACGCTATTTGCGGCTATTTGGGACATATTGGCTTGGTTCGGTCCCCCGTAAGATGGAAAAAAATTATTTTCTAATTTATTTCGGCAACTAAAATTTTTTTTAAGGGCATTAGTATGTCACAGAATTTATTTATACCCATATACGGCCTCAAATCTCCAGTTAGGCTATTTTGGATTTAATAATAATTTTTTTCCGAATTATTTGGGTACATACATTTTTTTTTAAAGGCTCCAATGGCTCAACAAATCGACGGAAACCTGTTTACGGTCTAATACGTCGATTTACGCTATTTGCGGCTATTTGGGACATATTGGCTTGGTTCGGTCCCCCGTAAGATGGAAAAAAATTATTTTCTAATTTATTTCGGCAATTAAAATTTTTTTTAAGGGCATTAGTATGTCACAGAATTTATTTATACCCATATACGGCCTCAAATCTCCAGTTAGGCTATTTTGGATTTAATAATAATTTTTTCCGAATTATTTCGGTACATACATTTTTTTTAGAGGCTCCAATGGCTCAACAAATCGACGGAAACCTGTTTACGGTCTAATACGTCGATTTACGCTATTTGCGGCTATTTGGGAAATATTGGCTTGGTTCGGTCCCCCGTAAGATGGAAAAAAATTATTTTCTAATTTATTTCGGCAATTAAAATTTTTTTTAAGGGCATTAGTATGTCACAGAATTTATTTATACCCATATACGGCCTCAAATCTCCAGTTAGGCTATTTTGGATTTAATAATATTTTTTTTCCGAATTATTTGGGTACATACATTTTTTTTTAAAGGCTCCAATGGCTCAACAAATCGACGGAAACCTGTTTACGGTCTAATACGTCGATTTACGCTATTTGCGGCCATTTGGGACATATTGGCTTGGTTCGGTCCCCCGTAAGATGGAAAAAAATTATTTTCTAATTTATTTCGGCAAATAAAATTTTTTTTAAGGGCATTAGTATGTCACAGAATTTATTTATACCCATATATGGCCTCAAATCTCCAGTTAGGCTATTTTGGATTTAATAATAATTTTTTTCCGAATTATTTGGGTACATACATTTTTTTTTAAAGGCTCCAATGGCTCAACAAATCGACGGAAACCTGTTTACGGTCTAATACGTCGATTTACGCTATTTGCGGCTATTTTGGACAAATTAGCTTGGTTCGGTCCCCCGTAAGATGGAAAAAAAAATATTTTGTAATTTATTTCGGCAATTAAAATTTTTTTTAAGGGCATTAGTATGTCACAGAATTTATTTATACCCATATACGGCCTCAAATCTCCAGTTAGGCTATTTTGGATTTAATAATAATTTTTTTCCGAATTATTTGGGTATATACATTTTTTTTAAAGGCTCCAATGGCTCAACAAATCGACGGAAACCTGTTTACGGTCTAATACGTTGATTTACGCTATTTGCGGCTATTTGAGACATATTGGCTTGGTTCGGTCCCCCGTAAGATGGAAAAAAATTATTTTCTAATTTATTTCGGCAATTAAAATTTTTTTTAAGGGCATTAGTTGTCACAGAATTTATTTATACCCATATACGGCCTTAAATCTCCAGTTAGGCTATTTTGGATTTAATAATAATTTTTTTCCGAATTATTTGGGTACATACATTTTTTTTTAAAGGCTCCAATGGCTCAACAAATCGACGGAAACCTGTTTACGGTCTAATACGTCGATTTACGCTATTTGCGGATATTTGGGACATATTGGCTTGGTTCGGTCCCCCGTAAGATGGAAAAAAATTATTTTCTAATTTATTTCGGCAACTAAAATTTTTTTTAAGGGCATTAGTATGTCACAGAATTTATTTATACCCATATACGGCCTCAAATCTCCAGTTAGGCTATTTTGGATTTAATAATAATTTTTTTCCGAATTATTTGGGTACATAAATTTTTTTTTAAAGGCTCCAATGGCTCAACAAATCGACGGAAACCTGTTTACGGTCTAATACGTCGATTTACGCTATTTGCGGCTATTTGGGACATATTGGCTTGGTTCGGTCCCCCGTAAGATGGAAAAAAATTATTTTCTAATTTATTTCGGCGATTAAAATTTTTTTTAAGGGCATTAGTATGTCACAAAACTTATTTATACCCATATACGGCCTCAAATCTCCAGTGAGGCTATTTTGGATTTAATAATAATTTTTTTCCGAATTATTTGGGTACATACAATTTTTTTTAACGCTCCAATGGCTCAGCAAATCGACGGAAACCTGTTTACGGTCTAATACGTCGATTTACGCTATTTGCGGCCATTTGGGACATATTGGCTTGGTTCGGTCCCCCGTAAGATGGAAAAAAATTATTTTCTAATTTATTTCGGCAAATAAAATTTTTTTAAGGGCATTAGTATGTCAAAGAATTTATTTATACCCATAAACGGCCTCAAATCTCCAGTTAGGCTATTTTGGATTTAATAATAATTTTTTTCCGAATTATTTGGGTACATACATTTTTTTTAAAGGCTCCAATGACTCAACAAATCGACGGAAACCTGTTTACGGTCTAATACGTCGATTTACGCTATTTGCGGCTATTTGGGACATATTGGCTTGGTTCGGTCCCCCGTAAGATGGAAAAAAATTATTTTCTAATTTATTTCGGCAATTAAAATTTTTTTTAAGGGCATTAGTATGTCACAGAATTTATTTATACCCATATACGGCCTCAAATCTCCAGTTAGGCTATTTTGGATTTAATAATAATTTTTTTCCGAATTATTTGGGTACATACATTTTTTTTTAAAGGCTCCAATGACTCAACAAATCGACGGAAACCTGTTTACGGTCTAATACGTCGATTTACGCTATTTGCGGCCATTTGGGACATATTGGCTTGGTTCGGTCCCCCGTAAGATGGAAAAAAATTATTTTCTAATTTATTTCGGCAATTAAAATTTTTTTTAAGGGCATTAGTATGTCACAGAATTTATTTATACCCATATACGGCCTCAAATCTCCAGTTAGGCTATTTTGGATTTAATAATAATTTTTTTCCGAATTATTTGGGTACATACATTTTTTTTTAAAGGCTCCAATGACTCAACAAATCGACGGAAACCTGTTTACGGTCTAATACGTCGATTTACGCTATTTGCGGCTATTTGGGACATATTGGCTTGGTTCGGTCCCCCGTAAGATGGAAAAAAATTATTTTCTAATTTATTTCGGCGATTAAAATTTTTTTTAAGGGCATTAGTATGTCACAAAACTTATTTATACCCATATACGGCCTCAAATCTCCAGTTAGGCTATTTTGGATTTAATAATAATTTTTTTCCGAATTATTTGGGTACATACAATTTTTTTTAACGCTCCAATGGCTCAGCAAATCGACGGAAACCTGTTTACGGTCTAATACGTCGATTTACGCTATTTGCGGCCATTTGGGACATATTGGCTTGGTTCGGTCCCCCGTAAGATGGAAAAAAATTATTTTCTAATTTATTTCGGCAAATAAAATTTTTTTTAAGGGCATTAGTATGTCAAAGAATTTATTTATACCCATAAACGGCCTCAAATCTCCAGTTAGGCTATTTTGGATTTAATAATAATTTTTTTCCGAATTATTTGGGTACATAAATTTTTTTTTTAAAGGCTCCAATGGCTCAACAAATCGACGGAAACCTGTCTACGGTCTAATACGTCGATTTACGCTATTTGCGGCTATTTGGGACATATTGGCTTGGTTCGGTCCCCCGTAAGATGGAAAAAAATTATTTTCTAATTTATTTCGGAAATTAAAATTTTTTTTAAGGGCATTAGTATGTCACAGAATTTATTTATACCCATATACGGCCTCAAATCTCCAGTTAGGCTATTTTGGATTTAATAATAATTTTTTTCCGAATTATTTGGGTACATACATTTTTTTTAAGGCTCCAATGGCTCAACAAATCGACGGAAACCTGTTTACGGTCTAATACGTCGATTTACGCTATTTGCGGCTATTTGGGAAATATTGGCTTGGTTCGGTCCCCCGTAAGATGGAAAAAAATTATTTTCTAATTTATTTCGGCAATTAAAATTTTTTTTAAGGGCATTAGTATGTCACAGAATTTATTTATACCCATATACGGCCTCAAATCTCCAGTTAGGCTATTTTGGATTTAATAATATTTTTTTTCCGAATTATTTGGGTACATACTTTTTTTTTAAAGGCTCCAATGGCTCAACAAATCGACGGAAACCTGTTTACGGTCTAATACGTCGATTTACGCTATTTGCGGCCATTTGGGACATATTGGCTTGGTTCGGTCCCCCGTAAGATGGAAAAAAATTATTTTCTAATTTATTTCGGCAAATAAATTTTTTTTTAAGGGCATTAGTATGTCACAGAATTTATTTATACCCATATATGGCCTCAAATCTCCAGTTAGGCTATTTTGGATTTAATAATAATTTTTTTCCGAATTATTTGGGTACATACATTTTTTTTTTAAGGCTCCAATGGCTCAACAAATCGACGGAAACCTGTTTACGGTCTAATACGTCGATTTACGCTATTTGCGGCTATTTTGGACAAATTGGCTTGGTTCGGTCCCCCGTAAGATGGAAAAAAAATATTTTGTAATTTATTTCGGCAATTAAAATTTTTTTTAAGGGCATTAGTATGTCACAGAATTTATTTATACCCATATACGGCCTCAAATCTCCAGTTAGGCTATTTTGGATTTAATAATAATTTTTTTCCGAATTATTTGGGTATATACATTTTTTTTAAAGGCTCCAATGGCTCAACAAATCGACGGAAACCTGTTTACGGTCTAATACGTCGATTTACGCTATTTGCGGCTATTTGGGAAATATTGGCTTGGTTCGGTCCCCCGTAAGATGGAAAAAAATTATTTTCTAATTTATTTCGGCAATTAAAATTTTTTTTAAGGGCATTAGTATGTCACAGAATTTATTTATACCCATATACGGCCTCAAATCTCCAGTTAGGCTATTTTGGATTTAATAATATTTTTTTTCCGAATTATTTGGGTACATACATTTTTTTTAAAGGCTCCAATGGCTCAACAAATCGACGAAAACCTGTTTACGGTCTAATACGTCGATTTACGCTATTTGCGGCCATTTGGGACATATTGGCTTGGTTCGGTCCCCCGTAAGATGGAAAAAAATTATTTTCTAATTTATTTCGGCAAATAAAATTTTTTTTAAGGGCATTAGTATGTCACAGAATTTATTTATACCCATATATGGCCTCAAATCTCCAGTTAGGCTATTTTGGATTTAATAATAATTTTTTTCCGAATTATTTGGGTACATACATTTTTTTTTAAAGGCTCCAATGGCTCAACAAATCGACGGAAACCTGTTTACGGTCTAATACGTCGATTTACGCTATTTGCAGCTATTTTGGACAAATTGGCTTGGTTCGGTCCCCCGTAAGATGGAAAAAAAATATTTTGTAATTTATTTCGGCAATTAAAATTTTTTTTAAGGGCATTAGTATGTCACAGAATTTATTTATACCCATATACGGCCTCAAATCTCCAGTTAGGCTATTTTGGATTTAATAATAATTTTTTTCCGAATTATTTGGGTATATACATTTTTTTTAAAGGCTCCAATGGCTCAACAAATCGACGGAAACCTGTTTACGGTCTAATACGTCGATTTACGCTATTTGCGGCTATTTGGGACATATTGGCTTGGTTCGGTCCCCCGTAAGATGGAAAAAAATTATTTTCTAATTTATTTCGTCAATTAAAATTTTTTTTAAGGGCATTAGTATGTCACAGAATTTATTTATACCCATATACGGCCTCAAATCTCCAGTTAGGCTATTTTGGATTTAATAATAATTTTTTTCCGAATTATTTGGGTACATACATTTTTTTTTAAAGGCTCCAATGGCTCAACAAATCGACGGAAACCTGTTTACGGTCTAATACGTCGATTTACGCTATTTGCGGCTATTTGGGACATATTGGCTTGGTTTGGTCCCCCGTAAGATGGAAAAAAATTATTTTCTAATTTATTTCGGCAATTAAAATTTTTTTAAGGGCATTAGTATGTCACAGAATTTATTTATACCCATATACGGCCTCAAATTTCCAGTTAGGCTATTTTGGATTTAATAATAATTTTTTTCCGAATTATTTGGGTACATACATTTTTTTTTAAAGGCTCCAATGGCTCAACAAATTGACGGAAACCTGTTTACGGTCTAATACGTCGATTTACGCTATTTGCGGCTATTTTGGACAAATTGGCTTGGTTCGGTCCCCCGTAAGATGGAAAAAAAATATTTTGTAATTTATTTCGGCAATTAAAATTTTTTTTAAGGGCATTAGTATGTCACAGAATTTATTTATACCCATATACGGCCTCAAATCTCCAGTTAGGCTATTTTGGATTTAATAATAATTTTTTTCCGAATTATTTGGGTATATACATTTTTTTTAAAGGCTCCAATGGCTCAACAAATCGACGGAAACCTGTTTACGGTCTAATACGTCGATTTACGCTATTTGCGGCTATTTGGGACATATTGGCTTGGTTCGGTCCCCCGTAAGATGGAAAAAAATTATTTTCTAATTTATTTCGGCAATTAAAATTTTTTTTAAGGGCATTAGTATGTCACAGAATTTATTTATACCCATATACGGCCTCAAATCTCCAGTTAGGCTATTTTGGATTTAATAATATTTTTTTTCCGAATTATTTGGGTACATACTTTTTTTTTAAAGGCTCCAATGGCTCAACAAATCGACGGAAACCTGTTTACGGTCTAATACGTCGATTTACGCTATTTGCGGCTATTTGGGAAATATTGGCTTGGTTCGGTCCCCCGTAAGATGGAAAAAAATTATTTTCTAATTTATTTCGGCAATTAAAATTTTTTTTAAGGGCATTAGTATGTCACAGAATTTATTTATACCCATATACGGCCTCAAATCTCCAGTTAGGCTATTTTGGATTTAATAATATTTTTTTTCCGAATTATTTGGGTACATACTTTTTTTTTAAAGGCTCCAATGGCTCAACAAATCGACGGAAACCTGTTTACGGTCTAATACGTCGATTTACGCTATTTGCGGCCATTTGGGACATATTGGCTTGGTTCGGTCCCCCGTAAGATGGAAAAAAATTATTTTCTAATTTATTTCGGCAAATAAAATTTTTTTTAAGGGCATTAGTATGTCACAGAATTTATTTATACCCATATATGGCCTCAAATCTCCAGTTAGGCTATTTTGGATTTAATAATAATTTTTTTCCGAATTATTTGGGTACATACATTTTTTTTTTAAGGCTCCAATGGCTCAACAAATCGACGGAAACCTGTTTACGGTCTAATACGTCGATTTACGCTATTTGCGGCTATTTTGGACAAATTGGCTTGGTTCGGTCCCCCGTAAGATGGAAAAAAAATATTTTGTAATTCATTTCGGCAATTAAAATTTTTTTTAAGGGCATTAGTATGTCACAGAATTTATTTATACCCATATACGGCCTCAAATCTCCAGTTAGGCTATTTTGGATTTAATAATAATTTTTTTCCGAATTATTTGGGTATATACATTTTTTTTAAAGGCTCCAATGGCTCAACAAATCGACGGAAACCTGTTTACGGTCTAATACGTCGATTTACGCTATTTGCGGCTATTTGGGAAATATTGGCTTGGTTCGGTCCCCCGTAAGATGGAAAAAAATTATTTTCTAATTTATTTCGGCAATTAAAATTTTTTTTAAGGGCATTAGTATGTCACAGAATTTATTTATACCCATATACGGCCTCAAATCTCCAGTTAGGCTATTTTGGATTTAATAATAATTTTTTTCCGAATTATTTGGGTACATACATTTTTTTTTAAAGGCTCCAATGGCTTAACAAATCGACGGAAACCTGTTTACGGTCTAATACGTCGATTTACGCTATTTGCGGCTATTTTGGACAAATTGGCTTGGTTCGGTCCCCCGTAAGATGGAAAAAAAATATTTTGTAATTTATTTCGGCAATTAAAATTTTTTTTAAGGGCATTAGTATGTCACAGAATTTATTTATACCCATATACGGCCTCAAATCTCCAGTTAGGCTATTTTGGATTTAATAATAATTTTTTTCCGAATTATTTGGGTATATACATTTTTTTTAAAGGCTCCAATGGCTCAACAAATCGACGGAAACCTGTTTACGGTCTAATACGTCGATTTACGCTATTTGCGGCTATTTGGGACATATTGGCTTGGTTCGGTCCCCCGTAAGATGGAAAAAAATTATTTTCTAATTTATTTCGTCAATTAAAATTTTTTTTAAGGGCATTAGTATGTCACAGAATTTATTTATACCCATATACGGCCTCAAATCTCCAGTTAGGCTATTTTGGATTTAATAATAATTTTTTTCCGAATTATTTGGGTACATACATTTTTTTTTAGAGGCTCCAATGGCTCAACAAATCGACGGAAACCTGTTTACGGTCTAATACGTCGATTTACGCTATTTGCGGCTATTTGGGACATATTGGCTTGGTTTGGTCCCCCGTAAGATGGAAAAAAATTATTTTCTAATTTATTTCGGCAATTAAAATTTTTTTTAAGGGCATTAGTATGTCACAGAATTTATTTATACCCATATACGGCCTCAAATCTCCAGTTAGGCTATTTTGGATTTAATAATAATTTTTTTCCGAATTATTTGGGTACATACATTTTTTTTTAAAGGCTCCAATGGCTCAACAAATTGACGGAAACCTGTTTACGGTCTAATACGTCGATTTACGCTATTTGCGGCTATTTTGGACAAATTGGCTTGGTTCGGTCCCCCGTAAGATGGAAAAAAAATATTTTGTAATTTATTTCGGCAATTAAAATTTTTTTTAAGGGCATTAGTATGTCACAGAATTTATTTATACCCATATACGGCCTCAAATCTCCAGTTAGGCTATTTTGGATTTAATAATAATTTTTTTCCGAATTATTTGGGTATATACATTTTTTTTAAAGGCTCCAATGGCTCAACAAATCGACGGAAACCTGTTTACGGTCTAATACGTCGATTTACGCTATTTGCGGCTATTTGGGACATATTGGCTTGGTTTGGTCCCCCGTAAGATGGAAAAAAATTATTTTCTAATTTATTTCGGCAATTAAAATTTTTTTTAAGGGCATTAGTATGTCACAGAATTTATTTATACCCATATACGGCCTCAAATCTCCAGTTAGGCTATTTTGGATTTAATAATAATTTTTTTCCGAATTATTTGGGTACATACATTTTTTTTTAAAGGCTCCAATGGCTCAACAAATTGACGGAAACCTGTTTACGGTCTAATACGTCGATTTACGCTATTTGCGGCTATTTGGGACATATTGGCTTGGTTCGGTCCCCCGTAAGATGGAAAAAAATTATTTTCTAATTTATTTCGGCAATTAAAATTTTTTTTTAAGAGCATTAGTATGTCACAGAATTTATTTATACCCATATACGGCCTCAAATCTCCAGTTAGGCCATTTTGGATTTAATAATAATTTTTTTCCGAATTATTTAGGTACATACATTTTTTTTAAAGGCTCCAATGGCTCAACAAATCGACGGAAACCTGTTTACGGTCTAATACGTCGATTTACGCTTTTGCGGCTATTTGGGACATATTGGCTTGGTTCGGTCCCCCGTAAGATGGAAAAAAATTATTTTCTAATTTATTTCGGCAATTAAATTTTTTTTTAAGGGCATTAGTATGTCACAGAATTTATTTGTACCCATATACGGCCTCAAATCTCCAGTTAGGCTATTTTGGATTTAATAATAATTTTTTTCCGAATTATTTGGGTACATACATTTTTTTTTAAAGGCTCCAATGGCTCAACAAATCGACGGAAACCTGTTTACGGTCTAATACGTCGATTTACGCTATTTGCGGCTATTTGGGACATATTGGCTTGGTTCGGTCCCCCGTAAGATGGAAAAAAAATATTTTCTAATTTATTTCGGCAATTAAAATTTTTTTTAAGGGCATTAGTATGTCACAGAATTTATTTATACCCATATACGGCCTCAAATCTCCAGTTAGGCTATTTTGGATTTAATAATAATTTTTTTCCGAATTATTTGGGTACATACATTTTTTTTTAAGGCTCCAATGGCTCAACAAATCGACGGAAACCTGTTTACGGTCTAATACGTTGAATTACGCTATTTGCGGCCATTTGGGACATATTGGCTTGGTTCGGTCCCCCGTAAGATGGAAAAAAATTATTTTCTAATTTATTTCGGCAAATAAAATTTTTTTTAAGGGCATCAGTATGTCAAAGAATTTATTTATACCCATATACGGCCTCAAATCTCCAGTTAGGCTATTTTGGATTTAATAATAATTTTTTTCCGAATTATTTGGGTACAAACATTTTTTTTTAAAGGCTCCAATGGCTCAACAAATCGACGGAAACCTGTTTACGGTCTAATACGTCGATTTACGCTATTTGCGGCTATTTGGGACATATTGGCTTGGTTCGGTCCCCCGTAAGATGGAAAAAAATTATTTTCTAATTTATTTCGGCTATTAAAATTTTTTTATGGGCATTAGTATGTCACAGAATTTATTTATACCCATATACGGCCTCAAATCTCCAGTTAGGCTATTTTGAATTTAATAATAATTTTTTTCCGAATTATTTGGGTACATATATTTTTTTTTAAAGGCTCCAATGGCTCAACAAATCGACGGAAACCTGTTTACGGTCTAATACGTCGATTTACGCTATTTGCGGCTATTTGGGACATATTGGCTTGGTTCGGTCCCCCGTAAGATGGAAAAAAATTATTTTCTAATTTATTTCGGCAATTAAAATTTTTTTTAAGGGCATTAGTATGTCACAGAATTTATTTATACCCATATACGGCCTCAAATCTCCAGTTAGGCTATTTTGGATTTAATAATAATTTTTTTCCGAATTATTTGGGTACATACATTTTTTTTTAAGGCTCCAATGGCTCAACAAATCGACGGAAACCTGTTTACGGTTTATTACGTCGATTTACGCTATTTGCGGCTATTTGGGACATATTGGCTTGGTTCGGTTCCCCGTAAGATGGAAAAAAATTATTTTCTAATTTATTTCGGCAATTAAAATTTTTTTTAAGGGAATTAGTATGTCACAGAATTTATTTATACCCATATTGCGGCCTCAAATCTCCAGTTAGGCTATTTTGGATTTAATAATAATTTTTTTCCGAATTATTTGGGTACATACATTTTTTTTTAAAGGCTCCAATGGCTCAACAAATCGACGGAAACCTGTTTATGGTCTAATACGTCGATTTACGCTATTTGCGGCTATTTGGGACATATTGGCTTGGTTCGGTCCCCCGTAAGATGAAAAAAAATTATTTTCTAATTTATTTCCGCAATTAAAATTTTTTTTAAGGGCATTAGTATGTCACAGAATTTATTTGTACCCATATACGGCCTCAAATCTCCAGTTAGGCTATTTTGGATATAATAATAATTTTTTTCCGAATTATTTGGGTACATACATTTTTTTTTTAAGGCTCCAATGGCTCAACAAATCGACGGAAACCTGTTTACGGTCTAATACGTCGATTTACGCTATTTGCGGCTATTTGGGACAAATTGGCTTGGTTCGGTCCCCCGTAAGATGGAAAAAAATTATTTTCTAATTTATTTCGGCAATTAAAATTTTTTTTAAGGGCATTAGTATGTCACAAAATTTATTTATACCCATATACGGCCTCAAATATTCAGTTAGGCTATTTTGGATTTAATAATAATTTTTTTCCGAATTATTTGGGTACATACATTTTTTTTTAAAGGCTCCAATGGCTCAACAAATCGACGGAAACCTGTTTACGGTCTAATACGTCGATTTACGCTATTTGCGGCTATTTGGAACATAATATTGGCTTTGTTCGGTCCCCCGTAAGATGGAAAAAAATGATTTTCTAATTTATTGCGGCAATCAAAATTTTTTTTAAGGGCATTAGTATGTCACAGAATTTATTTATACCCATATACGGCCTCAAATCTCCAGTTAGGCTATTTTGGATTTAATAATAATTTTTTTCCGAATTATTTGGGTACATACATTTTTTTTAAAGGCTCCAATGGCTCAACAAATCGACGGAAACCTGTTTACGGTCTAATACGTCGATTTACGCTATTTGCGGCTATTTGGAACATAATATTGGCTTTGTTCGGTCCCCCGTAAGATGGAAAAAAATGATTTTCTAATTTATTTCGGCAATCAAAATTTTTTTTAAGGGCATTAGTATGTCACAGAATTTATTTATACCCATATACGGCCTCAAATATCCAGTTAGGCTATTTTGGATTTAATAATAATTTTTTTCCGAATTATTTGGGTATATACATTTTTTTTAAAGGCTCCAATGGCTCAACAAATCGACGGAAACCTGTTTACGGTCTAATACGTCGATTTACGCTATTTGCGGCTATTTGGGACATATTGGCTTGGTTCGGTCCCCCGTAAGATGGAAAAAAATTATTTTCTAATTTATTTCGTCAATTAAAATTTTTTTTAAGGGCATTAGTATGTCACAGAATTTATTTATACCCATATACGGCCTCAAATCTCCAGTTAGGCTATTTTGGATTTAATAATAATTTTTTTCCGAATTATTTGGGTACATACATTTTTTTTTAAAGGCTCCAATGGCTCAACAAATCGACGGAAACCTGTTTACGGTCTAATACGTCGATTTACGCTATTTGCGGCTATTTGGGACATATTGGCTTGGTTTGGTCCCCCGTAAGATGGAAAAAAATTATTTTCTAATTTATTTCGGCAATTAAAATTTTTTTTAAGGGCATTAGTATGTCACAGAATTTATTTATACCCATATACGGCCTCAAATCTCCAGTTAGGCTATTTTGGATTTAATAATAATTTTTTTCCGAATTATTTGGGTACATACATTTTTTTTTAAAGGCTCCAATGGCTCAACAAATTGACGGAAACCTGTTTACGGTCTAATACGTCGATTTACGCTATTTGCGGCTATTTTGGACAAATTGGCTTGGTTCGGTCCCCCGTAAGATGGAAAAAAAATATTTTGTAATTTATTTCGGCAATTAAAATTTTTTTTAAGGGCATTAGTATGTCACAGAATTTATTTATACCCATATACGGCCTCAAATCTCCAGTTAGGCTATTTTGGATTTAATAATAATTTTTTTCCGAATTATTTGGGTATATACATTTTTTTTAAAGGCTCCAATGGCTCAACAAATCGACGGAAACCTGTTTACGGTCTAATACGTCGATTTACGCTATTTGCGGCTATTTGGGAAATATTGGCTTGGTTCGGTCCCCCGTAAGATGGAAAAAAATTATTTTCTAATTTATTTCGGCAATTAAAATTTTTTTTAAGGGCATTAGTATGTCACAGAATTTATTTATACCCATATACGGCCTCAAATCTCCAGTTAGGCTATTTTGGATTTAATAATATTTTTTTTCCGAACTATTTGGGTACATACATTTTTTTTAAAGGCTCCAATGGCTCAACAAATCGACGGAAACCTGTTTACGGTCTAATACGTCGATTTACGCTATTTGCGGCCATTTGGGACATATTGGCTTGGTTCGGTCCCCCGTAAGATGGAAAAAAATTATTTTCTAATTTATTTCGGCAAATAAAATTTTTTTTAAGGGCATTAGTATGTCACAGAATTTATTTATACCCATATATGGCCTCAAATCTCCAGTTAGGCTATTTTGGATTTAATAATAATTTTTTTCCGAATTATTTGGGTACATACATTTTTTTTTAAAGGCTCCAATGGCTCAACAAATCGACGGAAACCTGTTTACGGTCTAATACGTCGATTTACGCTATTTGCGGCTATTTTGGACAAATTGGCTTGGTTCGGTCCCCCGTAAGATGGAAAAAAAATATTTTGTAATTTATTTCGGCAATTAAAATTTTTTTTAAGGGCATTAGTATGTCACAGAATTTATTTATACCCATATACGGCCTCAAATCTCCAGTTAGGCTATTTTGGATTTAATAATAATTTTTTTCCGAATTATTTGGGTATATACATTTTTTTTAAAGGCTCCAATGGCTCAACAAATCGACGGAAACCTGTTTACGGTCTAATACGTCGATTTACGCTATTTGCGGCTATTTGGGACATATTGGCTTGGTTCGGTCCCCCGTAAGATGGAAAAAAATTATTTTCTAATTTATTTCGTCAATTAAAATTTTTTTTAAGGGCATTAGTATGTCACAGAATTTATTTATACCCATATACGGCCTCAAATCTCCAGTTAGGCTATTTTGGATTTAATAATAATTTTTTTCCGAATTATTTGGGTACATACATTTTTTTTTAAAGGCTCCAATGGCTCAACAAATCGACGGAAACCTGTTTACGGTCTAATACGTCGATTTACGCTATTTGCGGCTATTTGGGACATATTGGCTTGGTTTGGTCCCCCGTAAGATGGAAAAAAATTATTTTCTAATTTATTTCGGCAATTAAATTTTTTTTTAAGGGCATTAGTATGTCACAGAATTTATTTATACCCATATACGGCCTCAAATCTCCAGTTAGGCTATTTTGGATTTAATAATAATTTTTTTCCGAATTATTTGGGTACATACATTTTTTTTTAAAGGCTCCAATGGCTCAACAAATTGACGGAAACCTGTTTACGGTCTAATACGTCGATTTACGCTATTTGCGGCTATTTTGGACAAATTGGCTTGGTTCGGTCCCCCGTAAGATGGAAAAAAAATATTTTGTAATTTATTTCGGCAATTAAAATTTTTTTTAAGGGCATTAGTATGTCACAGAATTTATTTATACCCATATACGGCCTCAAATCTCCAGTTAGGCTATTTTGGATTTAATAATAATTTTTTTCCGAATTATTTGGGTATATACATTTTTTTTAAAGGCTCCAATGGCTCAACAAATCGACGGAAACCTGTTTACGGTCTAATACGTCGATTTACGCTATTTGCGGCTATTTGGGACATATTGGCTTGGTTTGGTCCCCCGTAAGATGGAAAAAAATTATTTTCTAATTTATTTCGGCAATTAAAATTTTTTTTAAGGGCATTAGTATGTCACAGAATTTATTTATACCCATATACGGCCTCAAATCTCCAGTTAGGCTATTTTGGATTTAATAATAATTTTTTTCCGAATTATTTGGGTACATACATTTTTTTTTAAAGGCTCCAATGGCTCAACAAATTGACGGAAACCTGTTTACGGTCTAATACGTCGATTTACGCTATTTGCGGCTATTTGGGACATATTGGCTTGGTTCGGTCCCCCGTAAGATGGAAAAAAATTATTTTCTAATTTATTTCGGCAATTAAAATTTTTTTTTAAGAGCATTAGTATGTCACAGAATTTATTTATACCCATATACGGCCTCAAATCTCCAGTTAGGCCATTTTGGATTTAATAATAATTTTTTTCCGAATTATTTAGGTACATACATTTTTTTTAAAGGCTCCAATGGCTCAACAAATCGACGGAAACCTGTTTACGGTCTAATACGTCGATTTACGCTTTTGCGGCTATTTGGGACATATTGGCTTGGTTCGGTCCCCCGTAAGATGGAAAAAAATTATTTTCTAATTTATTTCGGCAATTAAATTTTTTTTTAAGGGCATTAGTATGTCACAGAATTTATTTATACCCATATACGGCCTCAAATCTCCAGTTAGGCTATTTTGGATTTAATAATAATTTTTTTCCGAATTATTTGGGTACATACATTTTTTTTTAAAGGCTCCAATGGCTCAACAAATCGACGGAAACCTGTTTACGGTCTAATACGTCGATTTACGCTATTTGCGGCTATTTGGGACATATTGGCTTGGTTCGGTCCCCCGTAAGATGGAAAAAAAATATTTTGTAATTTATTTCGGCAATTAAAATTTTTTTTAAGGGCATTAGTATGTCACAGAATTTATTTATACCCATATACGGCCTCAAATCTCCAGTTAGGCTATTTTGGATTTAATAATAATTTTTTTCCGAATTATTTGGGTATATACATTTTTTTTAAAGGCTCCAATGGCTCAACAAATCGACGGAAACCTGTTTACGGTCTAATACGTCGATTTACGCTATTTGCGGCCATTTGGGACATATTGTCTTGGTTCGGTCCCCCGTAAGATGGAAAAAAATTATTTTCTAATTTATTTCGGCAAATAAAATTTTTTTTAAGGGCATTAGTATGTCAAAGAATTTATTTATACACATATACGGCCTCAAATCTCCAGTTAGGCTATTTTGGATTTAATAATAATTTTTCTCCGAATTATTTGGGTACATACATTTTTTTTAAAGGCTCCAATGGCTCAACAAATCGACGGAAACCTGTTTACGGTCTAATACGTCGTTTACGCTATTTGCGGCTATTTGAGACATATTGGCTTGGTTCGGTCCCCCGTAAGATGGAAAAAAAATATTTTCTAATTTATTTCGGCAAATAAAATTTTTTTTAAGGGCATTAGTAGGTCAAAGAATTTATTTATACCCAAATACGGCCTCAAATCTCCAGTTAGGCTATTTTGGATTTAATAATAATTTTTTTTCCGAATTATTTGGGTACATACATTTTTTTTTAAAGGCTCCAATAGCTCAACAAATCGACGGAAACCTGTTTACGGTCTAATACGTCGATTTACGCTATTTGCGGCTATTTGGGACATATTGGCTTGGTTCGGTCCCCCGTAAGATGGAAAAAAAATATTTTCTAATTTATTTCGGCAATTAAAATTTTTTTTAAGGGCATTAGTTGTCACAGAATTTATTTATACCCATATACGGCCTCAAATCTCCAGTTAGGCTATTTTGGATTTAATAATAATTTTTTTCCGAATTATTTGGGTACATACATTTTTTTTTAAAGGCTCCAATGGCTCAACAAATCGACGGAAACCTGTTTACGGTCTAATATGTCGATTTACGCTATTTGCGGATATTTGGGACATATTGGCTTGGTTCGGTCCCCCGTAAGATGAAAAAAAATTATTTTCTAATTTATTTCGGCAATTAAATTTTTTTTAAGGGCATTAGTATGTCCAGAATTTATTTATACCCATATACGGCCTCAAATCTCCAGTTAGGTTATTTTGGATTTAATAATAATTTTTTTCCTAATTATTTGGGTACATATATTTTTTTTTAAAGGCTCCAATGGTTCAACAAATCGACGGAAACCTGTTTACGGTCTAATACGTCGATTTACGCTATTTGCGGCTATTTGGGACATATTGGCTTGGTTCGGTCCCCCGTAAGATGGAAAAAAATTATTTTCTAATTTATTTCGGCAACTAAAATTTTTTTTAAGGGCATTAGTATGTCACAGAATTTATTTATACCCATATACGGCCTCAAATCTCCAGTTAGGCTATTTTGGATTTAATAATAATTTTTTTCCGAATTATTTGGGTACATAAATTTTTTTTTAAAGGCTCCAATGGCTCAACAAATCGACGGAAACCTGTTTACGGTCTAATACGTCGATTTACGCTATTTGCGGCTATTTGGGACATATTGGCTTGGTTCGGTCCCCCGTAAGATGGAAAAAAATTATTTTCTAATTTATTTCGGCAATTAAAATTTTTTTTAAGGGCATTAGTATGTCACAGAATTTATTTATACCCATATACTGCCTCAAATCTCCAGTTAGGCTATTTTGGATTTAATAATAATTTTTTCCGAATTATTTCGGTACATACATTTTTTTTAAAGGCTCCAATGGCTCAACAAATCGACGGAAACCTGTTTACGGTCTAATACGTCGATTTACGCTATTTGCGGCTATTTGGGAAATATTGGCTTGGTTCGGTCCCCCGTAAGATGGAAAAAAATTATTTTCTAATTTATTTCGGCAATTAAAATTTTTTTTAAGGGCATTAGTATGTCACAGAATTTATTTATACCCATATACGGCCTCAAATCTCCAGTTAGGCTATTTTGGATTTAATAATATTTTTTTTCCGAATTATTTGGGTACATACATTTTTTTTAAAGGCTCCAATGGCTCAACAAATCGACGGAAACCTGTTTACGGTCTAATACGTCGATTTACGCTATTTGCGGCTATTTGGGACATATTGGCTTGGTTCGGTCCCCCGTAAGATGGAAAAAAAATATTTTCTAATTTATTTCGGCAATTAAAATTTTTTTTAAGGGCATTAGTTGTCACAGAATTTATTTATACCCATATACGGCCTCAAATCTCCAGTTAGGCTATTTTGGATTTAATAATAATTTTTTTCCGAATTATTTGGGTACATACATTTTTTTTTAAAGGCTCCAATGGCTCAACAAATCGACGGAAACCTGTTTACGGTATAATACGTCGATTTACGCTATTTGCGGATATTTGGGACATATTGGCTTGGTTCGGTCCTCCGTAAGATGGAAAAAAATTATTTTCTAATTTATTTCGGCAATTAAATTTTTTTTAAGGGCATTAGTATGTCCAGAATTTATTTATACCCATATACGGCCTCAAATCTCCAGTTAGGCTATTTTGGATTTAATAATAATTTTTTTCCTAATTATTTGGGTACATACATTTTTTTTAAAGGCTCCAATGGTTCAACAAATCGACGGAAACCTGTTTACGGTCTAATACGTCGATTTACGCTATTTGCGGCTATTTGGGACATATTGGCTTGGTTCGGTCCCCCGTAAGATGGAAAAAAATTATTTTCTAATTTATTTCGGCAATTAAAATTTTTTTTAAGGGCATTAGTATGTCACAGAATTTATTTATACCCATATACGGCCTCAAATCTCCAGTTAGGCTATTTTGGATTTAATAATAATTTTTTTCCGAATTATTTGGGTACATACATTTTTTTTTAAGGCTCCAATGGCTCAACAAATCGACGGAAACCTGTTTACGGTCTAATACGTCGATTTACGCTATTTGCGGCTATTTGGGACATATTGGCTTGGTTCGGTCCCCCGTAAGATGGAAAAAAAATATTTTCTAATTTATTTCGGCAATTAAAATTTTTTTTAAGGGCATTAGTTGTCACAGAATTTATTTATACCCATATACGGCCTCAAATCTCCAGTTAGGCTATTTTGGATTTAATAATAATTTTTTTCCGAATTATTTGGGTACATACATTTTTTTTTAAAGGCTCCAATGGCTCAACAAATCGACGGAAACCTGTTTACGGTATAATACGTCGATTTACGCTATTTGCGGATATTTGGGACATATTGGCTTGGTTCGGTCCTCCGTAAGATGGAAAAAAATTATTTTCTAATTTATTTCGGCAATTAAATTTTTTTTAAGGGCATTAGTATGTCCAGAATTTATTTATACCCATATACGGCCTCAAATCTCCAGTTAGGCTATTTTGGATTTAATAATAATTTTTTTCCTAATTATTTGGGTACATACATTTTTTTTAAAGGCTCCAATGGTTCAACAAATCGACGGAAACCTGTTTACGGTCTAATACGTCGATTTACGCTATTTGCGGCTATTTGGGACATATTGGCTTGGTTCGGTCCCCCGTAAGATGGAAAAAAATTATTTTCTAATTTATTTCGGCAAATAAAATTTTTTTTTTAAGGGCATTAGTATGTCACAGACCTTATTTATACCCATATACGGCCTCAAATCTCCAGTTAGGCTATTTTGGATTTAATAATAATTTGTTTCCGAATTATTTGGGTACATACATTTTTTTTTTAAGGCTCCAATGGCTCAACAAATCCACGGAAACCTGTTTACGGTCTAATACGTCGATTTACGCTATTTGCGGCCATTTGGGACATATTGGCTTGGTTCGGTCCCCCGTAAGATGGAAAAAAATTATTTTCTAATTTATTTCGGCAATTAAAATTTTTTTTAAGGGCATTAGTATGTCACAGAATTTATTTATACCCATATACGGCCTCAAATCTCCAGTTAGGCTATTTTGGATTTAATAATAATTTTTTTCCGAATTATTTTGGTACATACATTTTTTTTAAAGGCTCCAATGGCTCAACAAATCGACGGAAACCTGTTTACGGTCTAATACGTCGATTTACGCTATTTGCGGCTATTTGGGACATATTGGCTTGGTTCGGTCCCCCGTAAGATGGAAAAAAATTATTTTCTAATTTATTTCGACAATTAAAATTTTTTTTAAGGGCATTAGTATGTCACAGAATTTATTTATACCCATATACGGCCTCAAATCTCCAGTTAGGCTATTTTGGATTTAATAATAATTTTTTTCCGAATTATTTAGGTACATACATTTTTTTTAAAGGCTCCAATGGCTCAACAAATCGACGGAAACCTGTTTACGGTCTAATACGTCGATTTACGCTATTTGCGGCTATTTGGGACATATTGGCTTGGTTCGGTCCCCCGCAAGATGGAAAAAAATTATTTTCTAATTTATTTCGGCAAATAAAATTTTTTTTAAGGGCATTAGTATGTCAAAGAATTTATTTATACCCATAAACGGCCTCAAATCTCCAGTTAGGCTATTTTGGATTTAATAATAATTTTTTTCCGAATTATTTGGGTACATACATTTTTTTTTAAAGGCTCCAATGACTCAACAAATCGACGGAAACCTGTTTACGGTCTAATACGTCGATTTACGCTATTTGCGGCTATTTGGGACATATTGGCTTGGTTCGGTCCCCCGTAAGATGGAAAAAAATTATTTTCTAATTTATTTCGGCAATTAAAATTTTTTTTAAGGGCATTAGTATGTCACAGAACTTATTTATACCCATATACGGCCTCAAATCTCCAGTTAGGCTATTTTGGATTTAATAATAATTTTTTTCCGAATTATTTGGGTACATACATTTTTTTTTAAAGGCTCCAATGGCTCAACAAATCGACGGAAACCTGTTTACGGTCTAATACGTCGATTTACGCTATTTGCGGCTATTTGGGACATATTGGCTTGGTTCGGTCCCCCGTAAGATGGAAAAAAATTATTTTCTAATTTATTTCGACAATTAAAATTTTTTTTAAGGGCATTAGTATGTCACAGAATTTATTTATACCCATATACGGCCTCAAATCTCCAGTTAGGCTATTTTGGATTTAATAATAATTTTTTTCCGAATTATTTGGGTACATACATTTTTTTTTAAAGGCTCCAATGGCTCAACAAATCGACGGAAACCTGTTTACGGTCTAATACGTCGATTTACGCTATTTGCGGATATTTGGGACATATTGGCTTGGTTCGGTCCCCCGTAAGATGGAAAAAAATTATTTTCTAATTTATTTCGGCAATTAAAATTTTTTTTAAGGGCATTAGTATGTCACAGAATATATTTATACCCATATACGGCCTCAAATCTCCAGTTAGGCTATTTTGGATTTAATAATAATTTTTTTCCGAATTATTTGGGTACATACATTTTTTTTTAAAGGCTCCAATGGTTCAACAAATCGACGGAAACCTGTTTACGGTCTAATACGTCGATTTACGCTATTTGCGGCTATTTGGGACATATTGGCTTGGTTCGGTCCCCCGTAAGATGGAAAAAAATTATTTTCTAATTTATTTCGGCAATTAAAATTTTTTTTAAGGGCATTAGTATGTCACAGAATTTATTTATACCCATATACGGCCTCAAATGTCCAGTTAGGCTATTTTGGATTTAATAATAATTTTTTTCCGAATTATTTGGGTACATACATTTTTTTTTAAGGCTCCAATGGCTCAACAAATCGACGGAAACCTGAATACGGTCTAATACGTCGATTTACGCTATTTGCGGCCATTTGGGACATATTGGCTTGGTTCGGTCCCCCGTAAGATGGAAAAAAATTATTTTCTAATTTATTTCGGCAAATAAAATTTTTTTTTAAGGGCATTAGTATGTCAAAGAATTTATTTATACCCATAAACGGCCTCAAATCTCCAGTTAGGCTATTTTGGATTTAATAATAATTTTTTTCCTAATTATTTGGGTACATACATTTTTTTTAAAGGCTCCAATGGTTCAACAAATCGACGGAAACCTGTTTACGGTCTAATACGTCGATTTACGCTATTTGCGGCTATTTGGGACATATTGGCTTGGTTCGGTCCCCCGTAAGATGGAAAAAAATTATTTTCTAATTTATTTCGGCAATTAAAATTTTTTTTAAGGGCATTAGTATGTCACAGAATTTATTTATACCCATATACGGCCTCAAATCTCCAGTTAGGCTATTTTGGATTTAATAATAATTTTTTTCCGAATTATTTGGGTACATACATTTTTTTTTAAGGCTCCAATGGCTCAACAAATCGACGGAAACCTGTTTACGGTCTAATACGTCGATTTACGCTATTTGCGGCCATTTGGGACATATTGGCTTGGTTCGGTCCCCCGTAAGATGGAAAAAAATTATTTTCTAATTTATTTCGGCAAATAAAATTTTTTTTTTAAGGGCATTAGTATGTCACAGACCTTATTTATACCCATATACGGCCTCAAATCTCCAGTTAGGCTATTTTGGATTTAATAATAATTTTTTTCCGAATTATTTGGGTACATACATTTTTTTTTTAAGGCTCCAATGGCTCAACAAATCCACGGAAACCTGTTTACGGTCTAATACGTCAATTTACGCTATTTGCGGCCATTTGGGACATATTGGCTTGGTTCGGTCCCCCGTAAGATGGAAAAAAATTATTTTCTAATTTATTTCGGCAATTAAAATTTTTTTTAAGGGCATTAGTATGTCACAGAATTTATTTATACCCATATACGGCCTCAAATCTCCAGTTAGGCTATTTTGGATTTAATAATAATTTTTTTCCGAATTATTTTGGTACATACATTTTTTTTAAAGGCTCCAATGGCTCAACAAATCGACGGAAACCTGTTTACGGTCTAATACGTCGATTTACGCTATTTGCGGCTATTTGGGACATATTGGCTTGGTTCGGTCCCCCGTAAGATGGAAAAAAATTATTTTCTAATTTATTTCGACAATTAAAATTTTTTTTAAGGGCATTAGTATGTCACAGAATTTATTTATACCCATATACGGCCTCAAATCTCCAGTTAGGCTATTTTGGATTTAATAATAATTTTTTTCCGAATTATTTTGGTACATACATTTTTTTTAAAGGCTCCAATGGCTCAACAAATCGACGGAAACCTGTTTACGGTCTAATACGTCGATTTACGCTATTTGCGGCTATTTGGGACATATTGGCTTGGTTCGGTCCCCCGTAAGATGGAAAAAAATTATTTTCTAATTTATTTCGGCAAATAAAATTTTTTTTAAGGGCATTAGTATGTCAAAGAATTTATTTATACCCATAAACGGCCTCAAATCTCCAGTTAGGCTATTTTGGATTTAATAATAATTTTTTTCCGAATTATTTGGGTACATACATTTTTTTTTAAAGGCTCCAATGACTCAACAAATCGACGGAAACCTGTTTACGGTCTAATACGTCGATTTACGCTATTTGCGGCTATTTGGGACATATTGGCTTGGTTCGGTCCCCCGTAAGACGGAAAAAAATTATTTTCTAATTTATTTCGGCAATTAAAATTTTTTTTAAGGGCATTAGTATGTCACAGAACTTATTTATACCCATATACGGCCTCAAATCTCCAGTTAGGCTATTTTGGATTTAATAATAATTTTTTTCCGAATTATTTGGGTACATACATTTTTTTTTAAAGGCTCCAATGGCTCAACAAATCGACGGAAACCTGTTTACGGTCTAATACGTTGATTTACGCTATTTGCGGCTATTTGGGACATATTGGCTTGGTTCGGTCCCCCGTAAGATGGAAAAAAATTATTTTCTAATTTATTTCGACAATTAAAATTTTTTTTAAGGGCATTAGTATGTCACAGAATTTATTTATACCCATATACGGCCTCAAATCTCCAGTTAGGCTATTTTGGATTTAATAATAATTTTTTTCCGAATTATTTGGGTACATACATTTTTTTTTAAAGGCTCCAATGGTTCAACAAATCGACGGAAACCTGTTTACGGTCTAATAAGTCGATTTACGCTATTTGCGGCTATTTGGGACATATTGGCTTGGTTCGGTCCCCCGTAAGATAGAAAAAAATTATTTTCTAATTTATTTCGGCAATTAAAATTTTCTTTAAGGGCATTATTATGTCACAGAATTTATTTATACCCATATACGGCCTCAAATCTCCAGTTAGGCTATTTTGGATTTAATAATAATTTTTTTCCGAATTATTTGGGTACATACATTTTTTTTAAAGGCTCCAATGGCTCAACAAATCGACGGAAACCTGTTTACGGTCTAATACGTCGATTTACGCTATTTGCGGCCATTTGGGACATATTGGCTTGGTTCGGTCCCCCGTAAGATGGAAAAAAATTATTTTCTAATTTATTTCGGCAATTAAAATTTTTTTTAAGGGCATTAGTATGCCACAGAATTTATTTATACCCATAAACGGCCTCAAATCTCCAGTTAGGCTATTTTGGATTTAATAATAATTTTTTTCCGAATTATTTGGGTACATACATTTTTTTTAAAGGCTCCAATGGCTCAACAAATCGACGGAAACCTGTTTACGGTCTAATACGTCGATTTACGCTATTTGCGGATATTTGGGACATATTGGCTTGGTTCGGTCCCCCGTAAGATGGAAAAAAATTATTTTCTAATTTATTTCGACAATTAAAATTTTTTTTAAGGGCATTAGTATGTCACAGAATTTATTTATACCCATATACGGCCTCATATCTCCAGTTAGGCTATTTTGGATTTAATAATAATTTTTTTCCGAATTATTTGGGTACATACATTTTTTTTTAAAGGCTCCAATGGTTCAACAAATCGACGGAAACCTGTTTACGGTCTAATAAGTCGATTTACGCTATTTGCGGCTATTTGGGACATATTGGCTTGGTTCGGTCCTCCGTAAGATAGAAAAAAATTATTTTCTAATTTATTTCGGCAATTAAAATTTTCTTTAAGGGCATTATTATGTCACAGAATTTATTTATACCCATATACGGCCTCAAATCTCCAGTTAGGCTATTTTGGATTTAATAATAATTTTTTTCCGAATTATTTGGGTACATACATTTTTTTTTAAAGGCTCCAATGGCTCAACAAATCGACGGAAACCTGTTTACGGTCTAATACGTCGATTTACGCTATTTGCGGATATTTGGGACATATTGGCTTGGTTCGGTCCCCCGTAAGATGGAAAAAAATTATTTTCTAATTTATTTCGGCAATTAACATTTTTTTTAAGGGCATTAGTATGTCACAGAATTTATTTATACCCATATACGGCCTCAAATCTCCAGTTAGGCTATTTTGGATTTAATAATAATTTTTTTCCGAATTATTTGGGTACATACATTTTTTTTAAAGGCTCCAATGGCTCAACAAATCGACGGAAACCTGTTTACGGTCTAATACGTCGATTTACGCTATTTGCGGCCATTTGGGACATATTGGCTTGGTTCGGTCCCCCGTAAGATGGAAAAAAATTATTTTCTAATTTATTTCGGCAATTAAAATTTTTTTTAAGGGCATTAGTATGCCACAGAATTTATTTATACCCATAAACGGCCTCAAATCTCCAGTTAGGCTATTTTGGATTTAATAATAATTTTTTTCCGAATTATTTGGGTACATACATTTTTTTTAAAGGCTCCAATGGCTCAACAAATCGACGGAAACCTGTTTACGGTCTAATACGTCGATTTACGCTATTTGCGGATATTTGGGACATATTGGCTTGGTTCGGTCCCCCGTAAGATGGAAAAAAATTATTTTCTAATTTATTTCGGCAATTAAATTTTTTTTAAGGGCATTAATATTTCACAGAATTTATTTATACCCATATACGGCCTCAAATCTCCAGTTAGGCTATTTTGGATTTATTAATAATTTTTTTCCTAGTTATTTGGGTACATACATTTTTTTTTAAAGGCTCCAATGGTTCAACAAATCGACGGAAACCTGTTTACGGTCTAATACGTCGATTTACGCTATTTGCGGCTATTTGGGACATATTGGCTTGGTTCGGTCCCCCGTAAGATGGAAAAAAATTATTTTCTAATTTATTTCGACAATTAAAATTTTTTTTAAGGGCATTAGTATGTCACAGAATTTATTTATACCCATATACGGCCTCAAATCTCCAGTTAGGCTATTTTGGATTTAATAATAATTTTTTTCCGAATTATTTTGGTACATACATTTTTTTTTAAAGGCTCCAATGGCTCAACAAATCGACGGAAACCTGTTTACGGTCTAATACGTCGATTTACGCTATTTGCGGCTATTTGGGACATATTGGCTTGGTTCGGTCCCCCGTAAGATGGAAAAAAATTATTTTCTAATTTATTTCGGCAATTAAAATTTTTTTTAAGGGCATTAGTATGTCACAGAATTTATTTATACCCATATACGGCCTCAAATCTCCAGTTAGGCTATTTTGGATTTAATAATAATTTTTTTCCGAATTATTTTGGTACATACATTTTTTTTAAAGGCTCCAATGGCTCAACAAATCGACGGAAACCTGTTTACGGTCTAATACGTCGATTTACGCTATTTGCGGCTATTTGGGACATATTGGCTTGGTTCGGTCCCCCGTAAGATGGAAAAAAATTATTTTGTAATTTATTTCGACAATTAAATTTTTTTTTAAGGGCATTAGTATGTCACAGAATTTATTTATACCCATATACGGCCTCAAATCTCCAGTTAGGCTATTTTGGATTTAATAATAATTTTTTTCCGAATTATTTTGGTACATACATTTTTTTTTAAAGGCTCCAATGGCTCAACAAATCGACGGAAACCTGTTTACGGTCTAATACGTCGATTTACGCTATTTGCGGATATTTGGGACATATTGGCTTGGTTCGGTCCCCCGTAAGATGGAAAAAAATTATTTTCTAATTTATTTCGGCAATTAACATTTTTTTTAAGGGCATTAGTATGTCACAGAATTTATTTATACCCATATACGGCCTCAAATCTCCAGTTAGGCTATTTTGGATTTAATAATAATTTTTTTCCGAATTATTTGGGTACATACATTTTTTTTTAAAGGCTCCAATGGTTCAACAAATCGACGGAAACCTGTTTACGGTCTAATAAGTCGATTTACGCTATTTGCGGCTATTTGGGACATATTGGCTTGGTTCGGTCCCCCGTAAGATAGAAAAAAATTATTTTCTAATTTATTTCGGCAATTAAAATTTTCTTTAAGGGCATTATTATGTCACAGAATTTATTTATACCCATATACGGCCTCAAATCTCCAGTTAGGCTATTTTGGATTTAATAATAATTTTTTTCCGAATTATTTGGGTACATACATTTTTTTTTAAAGGCTCCAATGGCTCAACAAATCGACGGAAACCTGTTTACGGTCTAATACGTCGATTTACGCTATTTGCGGATATTTGGGACATATTGGCTTGGTTCGGTCCCCCGTAAGATGGAAAAAAATTATTTTCTAATTTATTTCGGCAATTAACATTTTTTTTAAGGGCATTAGTATGTCACAGAATTTATTTATACCCATATACGGCCTCAAATCTCCAGTTAGGCTATTTTGGATTTAATAATAATTTTTTTCCGAATTATTTGGGTACATACATTTTTTTTTAAAGGCTCCAATGGTTCAACAAATCGACGGAAACCTGTTTACGGTCTAATAAGTCGATTTACGCTATTTGCGGCTATTTGGGACATATTGGCTTGGTTCGGTCCCCCGTAAGATAGAAAAAAATTATTTTCTAATTTATTTCGGCAATTAAAATTTTCTTTAAGGGCATTATTATGTCACAGAATTTATTTATACCCATATACGGCCTCAAATCTCCAGTTAGGCTATTTTGGATTTAATAATAATTTTTTTCCGAATTATTTGGGTACATACATTTTTTTTTAAAGGCTCCAATGGCTCAACAAATCGACGGAAACCTGTTTACGGTCTAATACGTCGATTTACGCTATTTGCGGATATTTGGGACATATTGGCTTGGTTCGGTCCCCCGTAAGATGGAAAAAAATTATTTTCTAATTTATTTCGGCAATTAACATTTTTTTTAAGGGCATTAGTATGTCACAGAATTTATTTATACCCATATACGGCCTCAAATCTCCAGTTAGGCTATTTTGGATTTAATAATAATTTTTTTCCGAATTATTTGGGTACATACATTTTTTTTAAAGGCTCCAATGGCTCAACAAATCGACGGAAACCTGTTTACGGTCTAATACGTCGATTTACGCTATTTGCGGCCATTTGGGACATATTGGCTTGGTTCGGTCCCCCGTAAGATGGAAAAAAATTATTTTCTAATTTATTTCGGCAATTAAAATTTTTTTTAAGGGCATTAGTATGCCACAGAATTTATTTATACCCATAAACGGCCTCAAATCTCCAGTTAGGCTATTTTGGATTTAATAATAATTTTTTTCCGAATTATTTGGGTACATACATTTTTTTTAAAGGCTCCAATGGCTCAACAAATCGACGGAAACCTGTTTACGGTCTAATACGTCGATTTACGCTATTTGCGGATATTTGGGACATATTGGCTTGGTTCGGTCCCCCGTAAGATGGAAAAAAATTATTTTCTAATTTATTTCGACAATTAAAATTTTTTTTAAGGGCATTAGTATGTCACAGAATTTATTTATACCCATATACGGCCTCATATCTCCAGTTAGGCTATTTTGGATTTAATAATAATTTTTTTCCGAATTATTTGGGTACATACATTTTTTTTTAAAGGCTCCAATGGTTCAACAAATCGACGGAAACCTGTTTACGGTCTAATAAGTCGATTTACGCTATTTGCGGCTATTTGGGACATATTGGCTTGGTTCGGTCCTCCGTAAGATAGAAAAAAATTATTTTCTAATTTATTTCGGCAATTAAAATTTTCTTTAAGGGCATTATTATGTCACAGAATTTATTTATACCCATATACGGCCTCAAATCTCCAGTTAGGCTATTTTGGATTTAATAATAATTTTTTTCCGAATTATTTGGGTACATACATTTTTTTTTAAAGGCTCCAATGGCTCAACAAATCGACGGAAACCTGTTTACGGTCTAATACGTCGATTTACGCTATTTGCGGATATTTGGGACATATTGGCTTGGTTCGGTCCCCCGTAAGATGGAAAAAAATTATTTTCTAATTTATTTCGGCAATTAACATTTTTTTTAAGGGCATTAGTATGTCACAGAATTTATTTATACCCATATACGGCCTCAAATCTCCAGTTAGGCTATTTTGGATTTAATAATAATTTTTTTCCGAATTATTTGGGTACATACATTTTTTTTAAAGGCTCCAATGGCTCAACAAATCGACGGAAACCTGTTTACGGTCTAATACGTCGATTTACGCTATTTGCGGCCATTTGGGACATATTGGCTTGGTTCGGTCCCCCGTAAGATGGAAAAAAATTATTTTCTAATTTATTTCGGCAATTAAAATTTTTTTTAAGGGCATTAGTATGCCACAGAATTTATTTATACCCATAAACGGCCTCAAATCTCCAGTTAGGCTATTTTGGATTTAATAATAATTTTTTTCCGAATTATTTGGGTACATACATTTTTTTTAAAGGCTCCAATGGCTCAACAAATCGACGGAAATCTGTTTACGGTCTAATACGTCGATTTACGCTATTTGCGGATATTTGGGACATATTGGCTTGGTTCGGTCCCCCGTAAGATGGAAAAAAATTATTTTCTAATTTATTTCGGCAATTAAATTTTTTTTAAGGGCATTAGTATGTCACAGAATATATTTATACCCATATACGGCCTCAAATCTCCAGTTAGGCTATTTTGGATTTAATAATAATTTTTTTCCGAATTATTTGGGTACATACATTTTTTTTTAAAGGCTCCAATGGTTCAACAAATCGACGGAAACCTGTTTACGGTCTAATACGTCGATTTACGCTATTTGCGGCTATTTGGGACATATTGGCTTGGTTCGGTCCCCCGTAAGATGGAAAAAAATTATTTTCTAATTTATTTCGGCAATTAAAATTTTTTTTAAGGGCATTAGTATGTCACAGAATTTATTTATACCCATATACGGCCTCAAATGTCCAGTTAGGCTATTTTGGATTTAATAATAATTTTTTTCCGAATTATTTGGGTACATACATTTTTTTTTAAGGCTCCAATGGCTCAACAAATCGACGGAAACCTGAATACGGTCTAATACGTCGATTTACGCTATTTGCGGCCATTTGGGACATATTGGCTTGGTTCGGTCCCCCGTAAGATGGAAAAAAATTATTTTCTAATTTATTTCGGCAAATAAAATTTTTTTTTAAGGGCATTAGTATGTCAAAGAATTTATTTATACCCATAAACGGCCTCAAATCTCCAGTTAGGCTATTTTGGATTTAATAATAATTTTTTTCCTAATTATTTGGGTACATACATTTTTTTTAAAGGCTCCAATGGTTCAACAAATCGACGGAAACCTGTTTACGGTCTAATACGTCGATTTACGCTATTTGCGGCTATTTGGGACATATTGGCTTGGTTCGGTCCCCCGTAAGATGGAAAAAAATTATTTTCTAATTTATTTCGGCAATTAAAATTTTTTTTAAGGGCATTAGTATGTCACAGAATTTATTTATACCCATATACGGCCTCAAATCTCCAGTTAGGCTATTTTGGATTTAATAATAATTTTTTTCCGAATTATTTGGGTACATACATTTTTTTTTAAGGCTCCAATGGCTCAACAAATCGACGGAAACCTGTTTACGGTCTAATACGTCGATTTACGCTATTTGCGGCCATTTGGGACATATTGGCTTGGTTCGGTCCCCCGTAAGATGGAAAAAAATTATTTTCTAATTTATTTCGGCAAATAAAATTTTTTTTTTAAGGGCATTAGTATGTCACAGACCTTATTTATACCCATATACGGCCTCAAATCTCCAGTTAGGCTATTTTGGATTTAATAATAATTTTTTTCCGAATTATTTGGGTACATACATTTTTTTTTTAAGGCTCCAATGGCTCAACAAATCCACGGAAACCTGTTTACGGTCTAATACGTCGATTTACGCTATTTGCGGCCATTTGGGACATATTGGCTTGGTTCGGTCCCCCGTAAGATGGAAAAAAATTATTTTCTAATTTATTTCGGCAATTAAAATTTTTTTTAAGGGCATTAGTATGTCACAGAATTTATTTATACCCATATACGGCCTCAAATCTCCAGTTAGGCTATTTTGGATTTAATAATAATTTTTTTCCGAATTATTTTGGTACATACATTTTTTTTAAAGGCTCCAATGGCTCAACAAATCGACGGAAACCTGTTTACGGTCTAATACGTCGATTTACGCTATTTGCGGCTATTTGGGACATATTGGCTTGGTTCGGTCCCCCGTAAGATGGAAAAAAATTATTTTCTAATTTATTTCGACAATTAAAATTTTTTTTAAAGGCATTAGTATGTCACAGAATTTATTTATACCCATATACGGCCTCAAATCTCCAGTTAGGCTATTTTGGATTTAATAATAATTTTTTTCCGAATTATTTTGGTACATACATTTTTCTTAAAGGCTCCAATGGCTCAACAAATCGACGGAAACCTGTTTACGGTCTAATACGTCGATTTACGCTATTTGCGGCTATTTGGGACATATTGGCTTGGTTCGGTCCCCCGTAAGATGGAAAAAAATTATTTTCTAATTTATTTCGGCAAATAAAATTTTTTTTAAGGGCATTAGTATGTCAAAGAATTTATTTATACCCATAAACGGCCTCAAATCTCCAGTTAGGCTATTTTGGATTTAATAATAATTTTTTTCCGAATTATTTGGGTACATACATTTTTTTTTAAAGGCTCCAATGACTCAACAAATCGACGGAAACCTGTTTACGGTCTAATACGTCGATTTACGCTATTTGCGGCTGTTTGGGACATATTGGCTTGGTTCGGTCCCCCGTAAGATGGAAAAAAATTATTTTCTAATTTATTTCGGCAATTAAAATTTTTTTTAAGGGCATTAGTATGTCACAGAACTTATTTATACCCATATACGGCCTCAAATCTCCAGTTAGGCTATTTTGGATTTAATAATAATTTTTTTCCGAATTATTTGGGTACATACATTTTTTTTTAAAGGCTCCAATGGCTCAACAAATCGACGGAAACCTGTTTACGGTCTAATACGTCGATTTACGCTATTTGCGGCTATTTGGGACATATTGGCTTGGTTCGGTCCCCCGTAAGATGGAAAAAAATTATTTTCTAATTTATTTCGACAATTAAAATTTTTTTTAAGGGCATTAGTATGTCACAGAATTTATTTATACCCATATACGGCCTCAAATCTCCAGTTAGGCTATTTTGGATTTAATAATAATTTTTTTCCGAATTATTTGGGTACATACATTTTTTTTTAAAGGCTCCAATGGTTCAACAAATCGACGGAAACCTGTTTACGGTCTAATAAGTCGATTTACGCTATTTGCGGCTATTTGGGACATATTGGCTTGGTTCGGTCCCCCGTAAGATAGAAAAAAATTATTTTCTAATTTATTTCGGCAATTAAAATTTTCTTTAAGGGCATTATTATGTCACAGAATTTATTTATACCCATATACGGCCTCAAATCTCCAGTTAGGCTATTTTGGATTTAATAATAATTTTTTTCCGAATTATTTGGGTACAAACATTTTTTTTTAAAGGCTCCAATGGCTCAACAAATCGACGGAAACCTGTTTACGGTCTAATACGTCGATTTACGCTATTTGCGGATATTTGGGACATATTGGCTTGGTTCGGTCCCCCGTAAGATGGAAAAAAATTATTTTCTAATTTATTTCGGCAATTAACATTTTTTTTAAGGGCATTAGTATGTCACAGAATTTATTTATACCCATATACGGCCTCAAATCTCCAGTTAGGCTATTTTGGATTTAATAATAATTTTTTTCCGAATTATTTGGGTACATACATTTTTTTTAAAGGCTCCAATGGCTCAACAAATCGACGGAAACCTGTTTACGGTCTAATACGTCGATTTACGCTATTTGCGGCCATTTGGGACATATTGGCTTGGTTCGGTCCCCCGTAAGATGGAAAAAAATTATTTTCTAATTTATTTCGGCAATTAAAATTTTTTTTAAGGGCATTAGTATGCCACAGAATTTATTTATACCCATAAACGGCCTCAAATCTCCAGTTAGGCTATTTTGGATTTAATAATAATTTTTTTCCGAATTATTTGGGTACATACATTTTTTTTAAAGGCTCCAATGGCTCAACAAATCGACGGAAACCTGTTTACGGTCTAATACGTCGATTTACGCTATTTGCGGATATTTGGGACATATTGGCTTGGTTCGGTCCCCCGTAAGATGGAAAAAAATTATTTTCTAATTTATTTCGACAATTAAAATTTTTTTTAAGGGCATTAGTATGTCACAGAATTTATTTATACCCATATACGGCCTCATATCTCCAGTTAGGCTATTTTGGATTTAATAATAATTTTTTTCCGAATTATTTGGGTACATACATTTTTTTTTAAAGGCTCCAATGGTTCAACAAATCGACGGAAACCTGTTTACGGTCTAATAAGTCGATTTACGCTATTTGCGGCTATTTGGGACATATTGGCTTGGTTCGGTCCTCCGTAAGATAGAAAAAAATTATTTTCTAATTTATTTCGGCAATTAAAATTTTCTTTAAGGGCATTATTATGTCACAGAATTTATTTATACCCATATACGGCCTCAAATCTCCAGTTAGGCTATTTTGGATTTAATAATAATTTTTTTCCGAATTATTTGGGTACATACATTTTTTTTTAAAGGCTCCAATGGCTCAACAAATCGACGGAAACCTGTTTACGGTCTAATACGTCGATTTACGCTATTTGCGGATATTTGGGACATATTGGCTTGGTTCGGTCCCCCGTAAGATGGAAAAAAATTATTTTCTAATTTATTTCGGCAATTAACATTTTTTTTAAGGGCATTAGTATGTCACAGAATTTATTTATACCCATATACGGCCTCAAATCTCCAGTTAGGCTATTTTGGATTTAATAATAATTTTTTTCCGAATTATTTGGGTACATACATTTTTTTTAAAGGCTCCAATGGCTCAACAAATCGACGGAAACCTGTTTACGGTCTAATACGTCGATTTACGCTATTTGCGGCCATTTGGGACATATTGGCTTGGTTCGGTCCCCCGTAAGATGGAAAAAAATTATTTTCTAATTTATTTCGGCAATTAAAATTTTTTTTAAGGGCATTAGTATGCCACAGAATTTATTTATACCCATAAACGGCCTCAAATCTCCAGTTAGGCTATTTTGGATTTAATAATAATTTTTTTCCGAATTATTTGGGTACATACATTTTTTTTAAAGGCTCCAATGGCTCAACAAATCGACGGAAACCTGTTTACGGTCTAATACGTCGATTTACGCTATTTGCGGATATTTGGGACATATTGGCTTGGTTCGGTCCCCCGTAAGATGGAAAAAAATTATTTTCTAATTTATTTCGGCAATTAAATTTTTTTTAAGGGCATTAGTATTTCACAGAATTTATTTATACCCATATACGGCCTCAATCTCCAGTTAGGCTATTTTGGATTTATTAATAATTTTTTTCCTAGTTATTTGGGTACATACATTTTTTTTTAAAGGCTCCAATGGTTCAACAAATCGACGGAAACCTGTTTACGGTCTAATACGTCGATTTACGCTATTTGCGGCTATTTGGGACATATTGGCTTGGTTCGGTCCCCCGTAAGATGGAAAAAAATTATTTTCTAATTTATTTCGGCAATTAAAATTTTTTTTAAGGGCATTAGTATGTCACAGAATTTATTTATACCCATATACGGCCTCAAATCTCCAGTTAGGCTATTTTGGATTTAATAATAATTTTTTTCCGAATTATTTGGGTACATACATTTTTTTTAAAGGCTCCAATGGCTCAACAAATCGACGGAAACCTGTTTACGGTCTAATACGTCGATTTACGCTATTTGCGGCCATTTGGGACATATTGGCTTGGTTCGGTCCCCCGTAAGATGGAAAAAAATTATTTTCTAATTTATTTCGGCAATTAAAATTTTTTTTAAGGGCATTAGTATGTCACAGAATTTATTTATACCCATATACGGCCTCAAATCTCCAGTTAGGCTATTTTGGATTTAATAATAATTTTTTTCCGAATTATTTGGTTACATACATTTTTTTTTAAGGCTCCAATGGCTCAACAAATCGACGGAAACCTGTTTACGGTCTAATACGTCGATTAACGCTATTTGCGGCCATTTGGGACATATTGGCTTGGTTCGGTCCCCCGTAAGATGGAAAAAAATTATTTTCTAATTTATTTCGGCAAATAAAATTTTTTTTAAGGGCATTAGTATGTCAAAGAATTTATTTATACCCATAAACGGCCTCAAATCTCCAGTTAGGCTATTTTGGATTTAATAATAATTTTTTTCCGAATTATTTGGATACATACATTTTTTTTTAAAGGCTCCAATGACTCAACAAATCGACGGAAACCTGTTTACGGTCTAATACGTCGATTTACGCTATTTGCGGCTATTTGGGACATATTGGCTTGGTTCGGTCCCCCGTAAGATGGAAAAAAATTATTTTCTAATTTATTTCGGCAAATAAAATTTTTTTTAAGGGCATTAGTATGTCAAAGAATATATTTATACCCATAAACGGCCTCAAATCTCCAGTTAGGCTATTTTGGATTTAATAATATTTTTTTTTCGAATTATTTGGGTACATACATTTTTTTTAAGGCTCCAATGGCTCAACAAATCGACGGAAACCTGTTTACGGTCTAATACGTCGATTTACGCTATTTGCGGCTATTTGGGACATATTGGCTTGGTTCGGTCCCCCGTAAGATAAAAAAAAATTATTTTCTAATTTATTTCGGCAATTAAAATTTTTTTTAAGAGCATTAGTATGTCACAGAATTTATTTATACCCATATACGGCCTCAAATCTCCAGTTAGGCTATTTTGGATTTAATAATAATTTTTTTCCGAATTATTTGGGTACATACATTTTTTTTTAAAGGCTCCAATGGCTCAACAAATCGACGGAAACCAGTTTACGGTCTAATACGTCGATTTACGCTATTTGCGGCTATTTGGGACATATTGGCTTGGTTCGGTCCCCCGTAAGATGGAAAAAAATTATTTTCTAAATTATTTCGGCAAATAAAATTTTTTTTAAGGACATTAGTATGTCACAGAATTTATTTATACCCATATACGGCCTCAAATCTCCAGTTAGGCTATTTTGGATTTAATAATAATTTTTTTCCGAATTATTTGGGTACATAAATTTTTTTTTAAAGGCTCCAATGGCTCAACAAATCGACGGAAACCTGTTTACGGTCTAATACGTCGATTTACGCTATTTGCGGCTATTTGGGACATATTGGCTTGGTTCGGTCCTCCGTAAGATGGAAAAAAATTATTTTCTATTTATTTCGGCAAATAAAATTTTTTTTAAGGGCATTACTATGTCAAAGAATTTATTTATACCCATATACGGCCTCAAATCTCCAGTTAGGCTATTTTGGATTTAATAATAATTTTTTTCCGAATTATTTGGGTACATACATTTTTTTTTAAAGGCTCCAATGGCTCAACAAATCGACGGAAACCTGTTTACGGTCTAATACGTCGATTTACGCTATTTGCGGCTATTTGGGACATATTAGCTTGGTTCGGTCCCCCGTAAGATGGAAAAAAATTATTTTCTAATTTATTTCGGCAAATAAAATTTTTTTTAAGGGCATTAGTATGTCACAGAATTTATTTATACCCATATACGGCCTCAAATCTCCAGTTAGGCTATTTTGGATTTAATAATAATTTTTTTCCGAATTATTTGGGTACATAAATTTTTTTTTAAAGGCTCCAATGGCTCAACAAATCGACGGAAACCTGTTTACGGTCTAATACGTCGATTTACGCTATTTGCGGCTATTTGGGACATATTGGCTTGGTTCGGTCCCCCGTAAGATGGAAAAAAATTATTTTCTAATTTATTTCGGCAATTAAAATTTTTTTTAAGGGCATTAGTATGTCACAGAATTTATTTATACCCATATACGGCCTCAAATCTCCAGTTGGGCTATTTTGGATTTAATAATAATTTTTTTCCGAATTATTTGGGTACATAAATTTTTTTTTAAAGGCTTCAATGGCTCAACAAATCGACGGAAACCTGTTTACGATCTAATACGTCGATTTACGCTATTTGCGGCTATTTGGGACATATTGGCTTGGTTCGGTCCCCCGTAAGATGGAAAAAAATTATTTCCTAATTTATTTCGACAATTAAAATTTTTTTTAAGGGCATTAGTATGTCACAGAATTTATTTATACCCATATACGGCCTCAAATCTCCAGTTAGGCTATTTTGGATTTATTAATAATTTTTTTCCGAATTATTTGGGTACATAAATTTTTTTTTAAAGGCTCCAATGGCTCAACAAATCAACAGAAACCTGTTTACGGTCTAATACGTCGATTTACGCTATTTGCGGCTATTTGGGACATATTGGCTTGGTTCGGTCCCCCGTAAGATGGAAAAAAATTATTTTCTAATTTATTTCGGCAATTAAAATTTTTTTTAAGGGCATTAGTTTGTCACAGAATTTATTTATACCCATATACGGCCTCAAATCTCCAGTTAGGCCATTTTGGATTTAATAATAATATTTTTCCGAATTATTTGGGTACATAAATTTTTTTTTAAAGGCTCCAATGGCTCAACAAATCGACGGAAATCTGTTTACGGTCTAATACTTCGATTTACGCTATTTGCGGCTATTTGGGACATATTGGCTTGGTTCGGTCCCCCGTAAGATGGAAAAAAATTATTTTCTAATTTATTTCGGCAATTAAAATTTTTTTTAAGGGCATTAGTATGTCACAGAATTTATTTATACCTATATACGGCCTCAAATCTCCAGTTAGGCTATTTTGGATTTAATAATAATTTTTTTCCGAATTATTTGGGTACATACATTTTTTTTAAAGGCTCCAATGGCTCAACAAATCGACGGAAACCTGTTTACGGTCTAATACGTCGATTTACGCTATTTGCGGCCATTTGGGACATATTGTTTTGGTTCGGTCCCCCGTAAGATGGAAAAAAATTATTTTCTAATTTATTTCGGCAAATAAAATTTTTTTTAAGGGCATTAGTATGTCAAAGAATTTATTTATACACATATACGGCCTCAAATCTCCAGTTAGGCTATTTTGGATTTAATAATAATTTTTTTCCGAATTATTTGGGTACATACATTTTTTTTAAAGGCTCCAATGGCTCAACAAATCGACGGAAACCTGTTTACGGTCTAATACGTCGATTTACGCTATTTGCGGCTATTTGGGACATATTGGCTTGGTTCGGTCCCCCGTAAGATGGAAAAAAATATTTTCTAATTTATTTCGGCAATTAAATTTTTTTTAAGGGCATTAGTATGTCACAGAATTTATTTATACCCATATACGGCCTCAAATCTCCAGTTAGGCTATTTTGGATTTAATAATAATTTTTTTCCGAATTATTTGGGTACATACATTTTTTTTAAGGCTCCAATGGCTCAACAAATCGACGGAAACCTGTTTACGGTCTAATAGGTCGATTTACGCTATTTGCGGCCATTTGGGACATATTGGCTTGGTTCGGTCCCCCGTAAGATGGAAAAAAATTATTTTCTAATTTATTTCGGCAATTAAAATTTTTTTTAAGGGCATTAGTATGTCACAGAATTTATTTATACCCATATACGGCCTCAAATCTCCAGTTAGGCTATTTTGGATTTAATAATAATTTTTTTCCGAATTATTTGGGTACATACATTTTTTTTAAAGGCTCCAATGGCTCAACAAATCGACGGAAACCTGTTTACGGTCTAATACGTCGATTTACGCTATTTGCGGCCATTTGGGACATATTGTTTTGGTTCGGTCCCCCGTAAGATGGAAAAAAATTATTTTCTAATTTATTTCGGCAAATAAAATTTTTTTTAAGGGCATTAGTATGTCAAAGAATTTATTTATACACATATACGGCCTCAAATCTCCAGTTAGGCTATTTTGGATTTAATAATAATTTTTTTCCGAATTATTTGGGTACATACATTTTTTTTAAAGGCTCCAATGGCTCAACAAATCGACGGAAACCTGTTTACGGTCTAATACGTCGATTTACGCTATTTGCGGCTATTTGGGACATATTGGCTTGGTTCGGTCCCCCGTAAGATGGAAAAAAATATTTTCTAATTTATTTCGGCAATTAAATTTTTTTTAAGGGCATTAGTATGTCACAGAATTTATTTATACCCATATACGGCCTCAAATCTCCAGTTAGGCTATTTTGGATTTAATAATAATTTTTTTCCGAATTATTTGGGTACATACATTTTTTTTAAAGGCTCCAATGGCTCAACAAATCGACGGAAACCTGTTTACGGTCTAATACGTCGATTTACGCTATTTGCGGCCATTTGGGACGTATTGGCTTGGTTCGGTCCCCCGTAAGATGGAAAAAAATTATTTTCTAATTTATTTCGGCAAATAAATTTTTTTTAAGGGCATTAGTATGTCAAATAATTTATTTATACCCATAAACGGCCTCAAATCTCCAGTTAGTCTATTTTGGATTTAATAATAATTTTTTTCCGAATTATTTGGGTACATACATTTTTTTTTAAAGGCTCCAATGACTCAACAAATCGACGGAAACCTGTTTACGGTCTAATACGTCGATTTACGCTATTTGCGGCTATTTGGGACATATTGGCTTGGTTCGGTCCCCCGTAAGATGGAAAAAAAATATTTTCTAATTTATTTCGGCAAATAAAATTTTTTTTAAGGGCATTAGTATGTCACAGAATTTATTTATACCCATATACGGCCTCAAATCTCCAGTTAGGCTATTTTGGATTTAATAATTATTTTTTTGCGAATTATTTGGGTACATACATTTTTTTTTTAAGGCTCCAATGGCTCAACAAATCGACGGAAACCTGTTTACGGTCTAATACGTCGATTTACGCTATTTGCGGCTATTTGGGACATATTGGCTTGGTTCGGTCCCCCGTAAGATGGAAAAAAATTATTTTCTAATTTATTTCGGCAATTAAAATTTTTTTTAAGGGCATTAGTATGTCACAGTATTTATTTACACCCATATACGGCCTCAAATCTCCAGTTGGGCTATTTTGGATTTAATAATAATTTTTTTCCGAATTATTTGGGTACATAAATTTTTTTTTAAAGGCTCCAATGGCTCAACAAATCGACGGAAACCTGTTTACGATCTAATACGTCGATTTACGCTATTTGCGGCTATTTGGGACATATTGGCTTGGTTCGGTCCCCCGTAAGATGGAAAAAATTATTTTCTAATTTATTTCGGCAATTAAAATTTTTTTTAAGGGCATTAGTATGTCACAGAATATATTTATACCCATATACGGCCTCAAATCTCCAGCTAGGCTATTTTGGATTTAATAATAATTTTTTTCCGAATTATTTGGGTACATACATTTTTTTTTAAAGGCTCCAATGGCTCAACAAATCGACGGAAACCTGTTTACGGTCTAATCCGTCGATTTACGCTATTTGCGGATATTTGGGACATATTGGCTTGGTTCGGTCCCCCGTAAGATGGAAAAAAATTATTTTCTAATTTATTTCGGCAATTAAATTTTTTTTAGGGGCATTAGTATGTCCAGAATTTATTTATACCCATATACGGCCTCAAATCTCCAGTTAGGCTATTTTGGATTTAATAATAATTTTTGTCCGAATTATTTGGGTACATACATTTTTTTTTAAAGGCTCCAATGGCTCAACAAATCGACGGAAACCTGTTTACGGTCTAATACGTCGATTTACGCTATTTGCGGCTATTTGGGACATATTGGCTTGGTTCGGTCCCCTGTAAGATGGAAAAAAATTATTTTCTAATTTATTTCGGCAACTAAAATTTTTTTTAAGGGCATTAGTATGTCACAGAATATATTTATACCCATATACGGCCTCAAATCTCCAGCTAGGCTATTTTGGATTTAATAATAATTTTTTTCCGAATTATTTGGGTACATACATTTTTTTTTAAAGGCTCCAATGGCTCAACAAATCGACGGAAACCTGTTTACGGTCTAATCCGTCGATTTACGCTATTTGCGGATATTTGGGACATATTGGCTTGGTTCGGTCCCCCGTAAGATGGAAAAAAATTATTTTCTAATTTATTTCGGCAATTAAATTTTTTTTAGGGGCATTAGTATGTCCAGAATTTATTTATACCCATATACGGCCTCAAATCTCCAGTTAGGCTATTTTGGATTTAATAATAATTTTTGTCCGAATTATTTGGGTACATACATTTTTTTTTAAAGGCTCCAATGGCTCAACAAATCGACGGAAACCTGTTTACGGTCTAATACGTCGATTTACGCTATTTGCGGATATTTGGGACATATTGGCTTGGTTCGGTCCCCCGTAAGATGGAAAAAAATTATTTTCTAATTTATTTCGGCAATTAAATTTTTTTTAAGGGCATTAGTATGTCACAGAATTTATTTATACCCATAAACGGCGTCAAATCTCCAGTTAGGCTATTTTGGATTTAATAATAATTTTTTTCCTAATTATTTGGGTACATACATTTTTTTTTAAAGGCTCCAATGGTTCAACAAATCGACGGAAACCTGTTTACGGTCTAATACGTCGATTTACGCTATTTGCGGCTATTTGGGACATATTGGCTTGGTTCGGTCCCCTGTAAGATGGAAAAAAATTATTTTCTAATTTATTTCGGCAACTAAAATTTTTTTTAAGGGCATTAGTATGTCACAGAATTTATTTGTACCCATATACGGCCTCAAATCTCCAGTTAGGCTATTTTGGATTTAATAATAATTTTTTTCCGAATTATTTGGGTACATACATTTTTTTTTAAAGGCTCCAATGGCTCAACAAATCGACGGAAACCTGTTTACCGTCTAATACGTCGATTTACGCTATTTGCGGCTATTTGGGACATATTGGCTTGGTTCGGTCCCCGTAAGATGGAAAAAAATTATTTTCTAATTTATTTCGGCAATTAAAATTTTTTTTAAGGGCATTAGTATGTCACAGAATTTATTTATACCCATATACGGCCTCAAATCTCCAGTTAGGCTATTTTGGATTTAATAATAATTTTTTTCCGAATTATTTGGGTACATACATTTTTTTTAAGGCTCCAATGGCTCAACAAATCGACGGAAACCTGTTTACGGTCTAATACGTCGATTTACGCTATTTGCGGCCATTTGGGACATATTGGCTTGGTTCGGTCCCCCGTAAGATGGAAAAAAATTATTTTCTAATTTATTTCGGCAAATAAAATTTTTTTTAAGGGCATTAGTATGTCAAAGAATTTATTTATACCCATAACGGCCTCAAATCTCCAGTTAGGCTATTTTGGATTTAATAATAATTTTTTTCCGAATTATTTGGGTACATACATTTTTTTTTAAAGGCTCCAATGACTCAACAAATCGACGGAAACCTGTTTACGGTCTAATACGTCGATTTACGCTATTTGCGGCTATTTGGGACATATTGGCTTGGTTCGGTCCCCCGTAACATGGAAAAAAATTATTTTCTAATTTATTTCGGCAATTAAAATTTTTTTTAAGGGCATTAGTATGTCACAGAACTTATTTATACCCATATACGGCCTCAAATCTCCAGTTAGGCTATTTTGGATTTAATAATAATTTTTTTCCGAATTATTTGGGTACATACATTTTTTTTTTTTAGGCTCCAATGGCTCAACAAATCGACGGAAACCTGTTTACGGTCTAATACGTCGATTTACGCTATTTGCGGCTATTTGGGACATATTGGCTTGGTTCGGTCCCCTGTAAGATGGAAAAAAATTATTTTCTAATTTATTTTGGCAATTAAAATTTTTTTTAAGGGCATTAGTATGTCACAGAATTTATTTATACCCATATACGGCCTCAAATCTCCAGTAAGGCTATTTTGGATTTAATAATAGTTTTTTTCCGAATTATTTTCGTAAATACATTTTTTTTTTAAAGGCTCCAATGGCTCAACAAATCGACGGAAACCTGTTTACGGTCTAATACGTCGATTTACGCTATTTGCGGCTATTTGGGACATATTGGCTTGGTTCGGTCCCCCGTAAGATAGAAAAAAATTATTTTCTAATTTATTTCGGCAATTAAAATTTTCTTTAAGGGCATTAGTATGTCACAGAATTTATTTATACCCATATACGGCCTCAAATCTCCAGTTAGGCTATTTTGGATTTAATAATAATTTTTTTCCGAATTATTTCTGTACATAAATTTTTTTTTAAAGGCTCCAATGGCTCAACAAATCGACGGAAACCTGTTTAAGGTCTAATACGTCGATTTACGCTATTTGCGGCTATTTGGGACATATTGGCTTGGTTCGGTCCTCCGTAAGATGGAAAAAAATTATTTTCTATTTATTTCGGCAAATAAAATTTTTTTTAAGGGCATTACTATGTCAAAGAATTTATTTATACCCATATACGGCCTCAAATCTCCAGTTAGGCTATTTTGGATTTAATAATAATTTTTTTCCGAATTATTTGGGTACATACATTTTTTTTTTAAGGCTCCAATGGCTCAACAAATCGACGGAAACCTGTTTACGGTCTAATACGTCGATTTACGCTATTTGCGGCTATTTGGGACATATTGGCTTGGTTCGGTCCCCCGTAAGATGGAAAAAAATTATTTTCTAATTTATTTCGGCAAATAAAATTTTTTTTAAGGGCATTAGTATGTCACAGAATTTATTTATACCCATATACGGCCTCAAATCTCCAGTTAGGCTATTTTGGATTTAATAATAATTTTTTTCCGAATTATTTGGGTACATAAATTTTTTTTTAAAGGCTCCAATGGCTCAACAAATCGACGGAAACCTGTTTACGGTCTAATACGTCGATTTACGCTATTTGCGGCTATTTGGGACATATTGGCTTGGTTCGGTCCCCCGTAAGATGGAAAAAAATTATTTTCTAATTTATTTCGGCAATTAAAATTTTTTTTAAGGGCATTAGTATGTCACAGAATTTATTTATACCCATATACGGCCTCAAATCTCCAGTTGGGCTATTTTGGATTTAATAATAATTTTTTTCCGAATTATTTGGGTACATAAATTTTTTTTTAAAGGCTTCAATGGCTCAACAAATCGACGGAAACCTGTTTACGATCTAATACGTCGATTTACGCTATTTGCGGCTATTTGGGACATATTGGCTTGGTTCGGTCCCCCGTAAGATGGAAAAAAATTATTTCCTAATTTATTTCGACAATTAAAATTTTTTTTAAGGGCATTAGTATGTCACAGAATTTATTTATACCCATATACGGCCTCAAATCTCCAGTTAGGCTATTTTGGATTTATTAATAATTTTTTTCCGAATTATTTGGGTACATAAATTTTTTTTTAAAGGCTCCAATGGCTCAACAAATCAACAGAAACCTGTTTACGGTCTAATACGTCGATTTACGCTATTTGCGGCTATTTGGGACATATTGGCTTGGTTCGGTCCCCCGTAAGATGGAAAAAAATTATTTTCTAATTTATTTCGGCAATTAAAATTTTTTTTAAGGGCATTAGTTTGTCACAGAATTTATTTATACCCATATACGGCCTCAAATCTCCAGTTAGGCCATTTTGGATTTAATAATAATATTTTTCCGAATTATTTGGGTACATAAATTTTTTTTTAAAGGCTCCAATGGCTCAACAAATCGACGGAAATCTGTTTACGGTCTAATACTTCGATTTACGCTATTTGCGGCTATTTGGGACATATTGGCTTGGTTCGGTCCCCCGTAAGATGGAAAAAAATTATTTTCTAATTTATTTCGGCAATTAAAATTTTTTTTAAGGGCATTAGTATGTCACAGAATTTATTTATACCCATATACGGCCTCAAATCTCCAGTTAGGCTATTTTGGATTTAATAATTATTTTTTTCGGAATTATTTGGGTACATACATTTTTTTTAAAGGCTCCAATGGCTCAACAAATCGACGGAAACCTGTTTACGGTCTAATACGTCGATTTACGCTATTTGCGGCCATTTGGGACATATTGTTTTGGTTCGGTTTCCCGTAAGATGGAAAAAAATTATTTTCTAATTTATTTCGGCAAATAAAATTTTTTTTAAGGGCATTAGTATGTCAAAGAATTTATTTATACACATATACGGCCTCAAATCTCCAGTTAGGCTATTTTGGATTTAATAATAATTTTTTTCCGAATTATTTGGGTACATGCATTTTTTTTAAAGGCTCCAATGGCTCAACAAATCGACGGAAACCTGTTTACGGTCTAATACGTCGATTTACGCTATTTGCGGCTATTTGGGACATATTGGCTTGGTTCGGTCCCCCGTAAGATGGAAAAAAATTATTTTCTAATTTATTTCGGAAAATAAAATTTTTTTTAAGGGCATTAGTATGTCAAAGAATTTATTTATACACATATACGGCCTCAAATCTCCAGTTAGGCTATTTTGGATTTAATAATAATTTTTTTCCGAATTATTTGGGTACATACATTTTTTTTAAAGGCTCCAATGGCTCAACAAATCGACGGAAACCTGTTTACGGTCTAATACGTCGATTTACGCTATTTGCGGCTATTTGGGACATATTGGCTTGGTTCGGTCCCCCGTAAGATGGAAAAAAATATTTTCTAATTTATTTCGGCAATTAAATTTTTTTTAAGGGCATTGGTATGTCACAGAATTTATTTATACCCATATACGGCCTCAAATCTCCAGTTAGGCTATTTTGGATTTAATAATAATTTTTTTCCGAATTATTTGGGTACATACATTTTTTTTAAAGGCTCCAATGGCTCAACAAATCGACGGAAACCTGTTTACGGTCTAGTACGTCGATTTACGCTATTTGCGGCCATTTGGGACGTATTGGCTTGGTTCGGTCCCCCGTAAGATGGAAAAAAATTATTTTCTAATTTATTTCGGCAAATAAATTTTTTTTAAGGGCATTAGTATGTCACAGAATTTATTTATACCCATATACGGCCTCAATCTCCAGTTAGGCTATTTTGGATTTAATAATTATTTTTTTGCGAATTATTTGGGTACATACATTTTTTTTTAAAGGCTCCAATGGCTCAACAAATCGACGGAAACCTGTTTACGGTCTAATACGTCGATTTACGCTATTTGCGGCTATTTGGGACATATTGGCTTGGTTCGGTCCCCCGTAAGATGGAAAAAAATTATTTTCTAATTTATTTCGGCAATTAAAATTTTTTTAAGGGCATTAGTATGTCACAGTATTTATTTACACCCATATACGGCCTCAAATCTCCAGTTGGGCTATTTTGGATTTAATAATAATTTTTTTCCGAATTATTTGGGTACATAAATTTTTTTTTAAAGGCTCCAATGGCTCAACAAATCGACGGAAACCTGTTTACGATCTAATACGTCGATTTACGCTATTTGCGGCTATTTGGGACATATTGGCTTGGTTCGGTCCCCCGTAAGATGGAAAAAATTATTTTCTAATTTATTTCGGCAATTAAAATTTTTTTTAAGGGCATTAGTATGTCACAGAATATATTTATACCCATATACGGCCTCAAATCTCCAGTTAGGCTATTTTGGATTTAATAATAATTTTTTTCCGAATTATTTGGGTACATACATTTTTTTTTAAAGGCTCCAATGGCTCAACAAATCGACGGAAACCTGTTTACGGTCCAATCCGTCGATTTACGCTATTTGCGGATATTTGGGACATTTTGGCTTGGTTCGGTCCCCCGTAAGATGGAAAAAAATTATTTTCTAATTTATTTCGGCAATTAAATTTTTTTTAGGGGCATTAGTATGTCCAGAATTTATTTATACCCATATACGGCCTCAAATCTCCAGTTAGGCTATTTTGGATTTAATAATAATTTTTTTCCTAATTATTTGGGTACATATATTTTTTTTTTAAGGCTCCAATGGTTCAACAAATCGACGGAAACCTGTTTACGGTCTAATACGTCGATTTACGCTATTTGCGGCTATTTGGGACATATTGGCTTGGTTCGGTCCCCCGTAAGATGGAAAAAAATTATTTTCTAATTTATTTCGACAATTAAAACTTTTTTTAAGGGCATTAGTATGTCACAGAATTTATTTATACCCATATACGGCCTCAAATCTCCAGTTAGGCTATTTTGGATTTAATAATAATTTTTTTCCGAATTATTTGGGTACATACATTTTTTTTTAAAGGCTCCAATGGTTCAACAAATCGACGGAAACCTGTTTACGGTCTAATAAGTCGATTTACGCTATTTGCGGCTATTTGGGACATATTGGCTTGGTTCGGTCCCCCGTAAGATAGAAAAAAATTATTTTCTAATTTATTTCGGCAATTAAAATTTTCTTTAAGGGCATTATTATGTCACAGAATTTATTTATACCCATATACGGCCTCAAATCTCCAGTTAGGCTATTTTGGATTTAATAATAATTTTTTTCCGAATTATTTGGGTACATACATTTTTTTTTAAAGGCTCCAATGGCTCAACAAATCGACGGAAACCTGTTTACGGTCTAATACGTCGATTTACGCTATTTGCGGATATTTGGGACATATTGGCTTGGTTCGGTCCCCCGTAAGATGGAAAAAAATTATTTTCTAATTTATTTCGGCAATTAACATTTTTTTTAAGGGCATTAGTATGTCACAGAATTTATTTATACCCATATACGGCCTCAAATCTCCAGTTAGGCTATTTTGGATTTAATAATAATTTTTTTCCGAATTATTTGGGTACATACATTTTTTTTAAAGGCTCCAATGGCTCAACAAATCGACGGAAACCTGTTTACGGTCTAATACGTCGATTTACGCTATTTGCGGCCATTTGGGACATATTGGCTTGGTTCGGTCCCCCGTAAGATGGAAAAAAATTATTTTCTAATTTATTTCGGCAATTAAAATTTTTTTTAAGGGCATTAGTATGCCACAGAAATTATTTATACCCATAAACGGCCTCAAATCTCCAGTTAGGCTATTTTGGATTTAATAATAATTTTTTTCCGAATTATTTGGGTACATACATTTTTTTTAAAGGCTCCAATGGCTCAACAAATCGACGGAAACCTGTTTACGGTCTAATACGTCGATTTACGCTATTTGCGGATATTTGGGACATATTGGCTTGGTTCGGTCCCCCGTAAGATGGAAAAAAATTATTTTCTAATTTATTTCGACAATTAAAATTTTTTTTAAGGGCATTAGTATGTCACAGAATTTATTTATACCCATATACGGCCTCAAATCTCCAGTTAGGCTATTTTGGATTTAATAATAATTTTTTTCCGAATTATTTGGGTACATACATTTTTTTTTAAAGGCTCCAATGGTTTAACAAATCGACGGAAACCTGTTTACGGTCTAATAAGTCGATTTACGCTATTTGCGGCTATTTGGGACATATTGGCTTGGTTCGGTCCCCCGTAAGATAGAAAAAAATTATTTTTTAATTTATTTCGGCAATTAAAATTTTCTTTAAGGGCATTATTATGTCACAGAATTTATTTATACCCATATACGGCCTCAAATCTCCAGTTAGGCTATTTTGGATTTAATAATAATTTTTTTCCGAATTATTCGGGTACATACATTTTTTTTTAAAGGCTCCAATGGCTCAACAAATCGACGGAAACCTGTTTACGGTCTAATACGTCGATTTACCTATTTGCGGATATTTGGGACATATTGGCTTGGTTCGGTCCCCCGTAAGATGGAAAAAAATTATTTTCTAATTTATTTCGGCAATTAACATTTTTTTTAAGGGCATTAGTATGTCACAGAATTTATTTATACCCATATACGGCCTCAAATCTCCAGTTAGGCTATTTTGGATTTAATAATAATTTTTTTCCGAATTATTTGGGTACACACATTTTTTTTAAAGGCTCCAATGGCTCAACAAATCGACGGAAACCTGTTTACGGTCTAATACGTCGATTTACGCTATTTGCGGCCATTTGGGACATATTGGCTTGGTTCGGTCCCCCGTAAGATAGAAAAAAATTATTTTCTAATTTATTTCGGCAATTAAAATTTTTTTTAAGGGCATTAGTATGCCACAGAATTTATTTATACCCATAAACGGCCTCAAATCTCCAGTTAGGCTATTTTGGATTTAATAATAATTTTTTTCCGAATTATTTGGGTACATACATTTTTTTTAAAGGCTCCAATGGCTCAACAAATCGACGGAAACCTGTTTACGGTCTAATACGTCGATTTACGCTATTTGCGGATATTTGGGACATATTGGCTTGGTTCGGTCCCCCGTAAGATGGAAAAAAATTATTTTCTAATTTATTTCGGCAATTAAATTTTTTTTAAGGGCATTAGTATTTCACAGAATTTATTTATACCCATATACGGCCTCAATCTCCAGTTAGGCTATTTTGGATTTATTAATAATTTTTTTCCTAGTTATTTGGGTACATACATTTTTTTTTAAAGGCTCCAATGGTTCAACAAATCGACGGAAACCTGTTTACGGTCTAATACGTCGATTTACGCTATTTGCGGCTATTTGGGACATATTGGCTTGGTTCGGTCCCCCGTAAGATGGAAAAAATTATTTTCTAATTTATTTCGACAATTAAAATTTTTTTTAAGGGCATTAGTATGTCACAGAATTTATTTATACCCATATACGGCCTCAAATCTCCAGTTAGGCTATTTTGGATTTAATAATAATTTTTTTCCGAATTATTTTGGTACATACATTTTTTTTTAAAGGCTCCAATGGCTCAACAAATCGACGGAAACCTGTTTACGGTCTAATACGTCGATTTACGCTATTTGCGGCTATTTGGGACATATTGGCTTGGTTCGGTCCCCCGTAAGATAGAAAAAAATTATTTTCTAATTTATTTCGACAATTAAAATTTTTTTTAAGGGCATTAGTATGTCACAGAATTTATTTATACCCATATACGGCCTCAAATCTCCAGTTAGGCTATTTTGGATTTAATAATAATTTTTTTCCGAATTATTTGGGTACATACATTTTTTTTAAAGGCTCCAATGGTTCAACAAATCGACGGAAACCTGTTTACGGTCTAATAAGTCGATTTACGCTATTTGCGGCTATTTGGGACATATTGGCTTGGTTCGGTCCCCCGTAAGATAGAAAAAAATTATTTTCTAATTTATTTCGACAATTAAAATTTTTTTTAAGGGCATTAGTATGTCACAGAATTTATTTATACCCATATACGGCCTCAAATCTCCAGTTAGGCTATTTTGGATTTAATAATAATTTTTTTCCGAATTATTTTGGTACATACATTTTTTTTTAAAGGCTAAAATGGCTCAACAAATCGACGGAAACCTGTTTACGGTCTAATACGTCGATTTACGCTATTTGCGGCTATTTGGGACATATTGGCTTGGTTCGGTCCCCCGTAAGATAGAAAAAAATTATTTTCTAATTTATTTCGACAATTAAAATTTTTTTTAAGGGCATTAGTATGTCACAGAATTTATTTATACCCATATACGGCCTCAAATCTCCAGTTAGGCTATTTTGGATTTAATAATAATTTTTTTCCGAATTATTTGGGTACATACATTTTTTTTTAAAGGCTCCAATGGTTCAACAAATCGACGGAAACCTGTTTACGGTCTAATAAGTCGATTTACGCTATTTGCGGCTATTTGGGACATATTGGCTTGGTTCGGTCCCCCGTAAGATAGAAAAAAATTATTTTCTAATTTATTTCGGCAATTAAAATTTTCTTTAAGGGCATTATTATGTCACAGAATTTATTTATACCCATATACGGCCTCAAATCTCCAGTTAGGCCATTTTGGATTTAATAATAATTTTTTTCCGAATTATTTGGGTACATACATTTTTTTTTAAAGGCTCCAATTGCTCAACAAATCGACGGAAACCTGTTTACGGTCTAATACGTCGATTTACGCTATTTGCGGATATTTGGGACATATTGGCTTGGTTCGGTCCCCCGTAAGATGGAAAAAAATTATTTTCTAATTTATTTCGGCAATTAACATTTTTTTTAAGGGCATTAGTATGTCACAGAATTTATTTATACCCATATACGGCCTCAAATCTCCAGTTAGGCTATTTTGGATTTAATAATAATTTTTTTCCGAATTATTTGGGTACATACATTTTTTTTAAAGGCTCCAATGGCTCAACAAATCGACGGAAACCTGTTTACGGTCTAATACGTCGATTTACGCTATTTGCGGCCATTTGGGACATATTGGCTTGGTTCGGTCCCCCGTAAGATGGAAAAAAATTATTTTCTAATTTATTTCGGCAATTAAAATTTTTTTTAAGGGCATTAGTATGTCACAGAATTTATTTATACCCATATACGGCCTCAAATCTCCAGTTAGGCTATTTTGGATTTAATAATAATTTTTTTCCGAATTATTTGGTTACATACATTTTTTTTTAAGGCTCCAATGGCTCAACAAATCGACGGAAACCTGTTTACGGTCTAATACGTCGATTAACGCTATTTGCGGCCATTTGGGACATATTGGCTTGGTTCGGTCCCCCGTAAGATGGAAAAAAATTATTTTCTAATTTATTTCGGCAAATAAAATTTTTTTTAAGGGCATTAGTATGTCAAAGAATTTATTTATACCCATAAACGGCCTCAAATCTCCAGTTAGGCTATTTTGGATTTAATAATAATTTTTTTCCGAATTATTTGGATACATACATTTTTTTTTAAAGGCTCCAATGACTCAACAAATCGACGGAAACCTGTTTACGGTCTAATACGTCGATTTACGCTATTTGCGGCTATTTGGGACATATTGGCTTGGTTCGGTCCCCCGTAAGATGGAAAAAAATTATTTTCTAATTTATTTCGGCAAATAAAATTTTTTTTAAGGGCATTAGTATGTCAAAGAATATATTTATACCCATAAACGGCCTCAAATCTCCAGTTAGGCTATTTTGGATTTAATAATATTTTTTTTCCGAATTATTTGGGTACATACATTTTTTTTTAAGGCTCCAATGGCTCAACAAATCGACGGAAACCTGTTTACGGTCTAATACGTCGATTTACGCTATTTGCGGCTATTTGGGACATATTGGCTTGGTTCGGTCCCCCGTAAGATGGAAAAAAATTATTTTCTAATTTATTTCGGCAATTAAAATTTTTTTTAAGGGCATTAGTATGTCACAGAATTTATTTATACCCATATACGGCCTCAAATCTCCAGTTAGGCTATTTTGGATTTAATAATAATTTTTTTCCGAATTATTTGGGTACATACTTTTTTTTTTAAAGGCTCCAATGGCTCAACAAATCGACGGAAACCTGTTTACGGTCTAATACGTCGATTTACGCTATTTGCGGCTATTTGGGACATATTGGCTTGGTTCGGTCCCCCGTAAGATAAAAAAAAATTATTTTCTAATTTATTTCGGCAATTAAAATTTTTTTTAAGAGCATTAGTATGTCACAGAATTTATTTATACCCATATACGGCCTCAAATCTCCAGTTAGGCCATTTTGGATTTAATAATAATTTTTTTCCGAATTATTTAGGTACATACATTTTTTTTTAAAGGCTCCAATGGCTCAACAAATCGACGGAAACCTGTTTACGGTCTAATACGTCGATTTACGCTATTTGCGGCTATTTGGGACATATTGGCTTGGTTCGGTCCCCCGTAAGATGGAAAAAAATTATTTTCTAATTTATTTCGGCAATTAAAATTTTTTTAAGGGCATTAGTATGTCACAGAATTTATTTATCCCCATATACGGCCTCAAATCTCCAGTTAGGCTATTTTGGATTTAATAATAATTTTTTTCCGAATTATTTGGGTACATACATTTTTTTTTAAAGGCTCCAATGGCCCAACAAATCGACGGAAACCTGTTTACGGTCTAATACGTCGATTTACGCTATTTGCGGCTATTTGGGACATATTGGCTTGGTTCGGTCCCCCGTAAGATGGAAAAAAATTATTTTCTAATTTATTTCGGCAATTAAAATTTTTTTTAAGGGCATTAGTATGTCACAGAATTTATTTATACCCATATACGGCCTCAAATCTCCAGTTAGGCTATTTTGGATTTAATAATAATTTTTTTCCGAATTATTTGGGTACATACATTTTTTTTTAAGGCTCCAATGGCTCAACAAATCGACGGAAACCTGCTTACGGTCTAATACGTCGATTTACGCTATTTGCGGCTATTTGGGACATATTGGCTTGGTTCGGTCCCCCGTAAGATGGAAAAAAATTATTTTCTAATTTATTTCGGCAATTAAAATTTTTTTTAAGGGCATTAGTATGTCACAGAATTTATTTATACCCATATACGGCCTCAAATCTCCAGTTAGGCTATTTTGGATTTAATAATAATTTTTTTCCGAATTATTTGGGTACATACATTTTTTTTTAAAGGCTCCAATGGCTCAACAAATCGACGGAAACCTGTTTACGGTCTAATACGTCGATTTACGCTATTTGCGGCTATTTGGGACATATTGGCTTGGTTCGGTCCCCCGTAAGATGGAAAAAAATTATTTTCTAAATTATTTCGGCAAATAAAATTTTTTTTAAGGACATTAGTATGTCACAGAATTTATTTATACCCATATACGGCCTCAAATCTCCAGTTAGGCTATTTTGGATTTAATAATAATTTTTTTCCGAATTATTTGGGTACATAAATTTTTTTTTAAAGGCTCCAATGGCTCAACAAATCGACGGAAACCTGTTTACGGTCTAATACGTCGATTTACGCTATTTGCGGCTATTTGGGACATATTGGCTTGGTTCGGTCCTCCGTAAGATGGAAAAAAATTATTTTCTATTTATTTCGGCAAATAAAATTTTTTTTAAGGGCATTACTATGTCAAAGAATTTATTTATACCCATATACGGCCTCAAATCTCCAGTTAGGCTATTTTGGATTTAATAATAATTTTTTTCCGAATTATTTGGGTACATACATTTTTTTTTAAAGGCTCCAATGTCTCAACAAATCGACGGAAACCTGTTTACGGTCTAATACGTCGATTTACGCTATTTGCGGCTATTTGGGACATATTGGCTTGGTTCGGTCCCCCGTAAGATGGAAAAAAACTATTTTCTAATTTATTTCGGCAAATAAAATTTTTTTTAAGGGCATTAGTATGTCACAGAATTTATTTATACCCATATACGGCCTCAAATCTCCAGTTAGGCTATTTTGGATTTAATAATAATTTTTTTCCGAATTATTTGGGTACATAAATTTTTTTTTAAAGGCTCCAATGGCTCAACAAATCGACGGAAACCTGTTTACGGTCTAATACGTCGATTTACGCTATTTGCGGCTATTTGGGACATATTGGCTTGGTTCGGTCCCCCGTAAGATGGAAAAAAATTATTTTCTAATTTATTTCGGCAATTAAAATTTTTTTTAAGGGCATTAGTATGTCACAGAATTTATTTATACCCATATACGGCCTCAAATCTCCAGTTGGGCTATTTTGGATTTAATAATAATTTTTTTCCGAATTATTTGGGTACATAAATTTTTTTTTAAAGGCTTCAATGGCTCAACAAATCGACGGAAACCTGTTTACGATCTAATACGTCGATTTACGCTATTTGCGGCTATTTGGGACATATTGGCTTGGTTCGGTCCCCCGTAAGATGGAAAAAAATTATTTCCTAATTTATTTCGACAATTAAAATTTTTTTTAAGGGCATTAGTATGTCACAGAATTTATTTATACCCATATACGGCCTCAAATCTCCAGTTAGGCTATTTTGGATTTATTAATAATTTTTTTCCGAATTATTTGGGTACATAAATTTTTTTTTAAAGGCTCCAATGGCTCAACAAATCAACAGAAACCTGTTTACGGTCTAATACGTCGATTTACGCTATTTGCGGCTATTTGGGACATATTGGCTTGGTTCGGTCCCCCGTAAGATGGAAAAAAATTATTTTCTAATTTATTTCGGCAATTAAAATTTTTTTTAAGGGCATTAGTATGTCACAGAATTTATTTATACCCATATACGGCCTCAAATCTCCAGTTGGGCTATTTTGGATTTAATAATAATTTTTTTCCGAATTATTTGGGTACATAAATTTTTTTTTAAAGGCTCCAATGGCTCAACAAATCGACGGAAACCTGTTTACGGTCTAATACGTCGATTTACGCTATTTGCGGCTATTTGGGACATATTGGCTTGGTTCGGTCCCCCGTAAGATGGAAAAAATTATTTTCTAATTTATTTCGGCAATTAAAATTTTTTTTAAGGGCATTAGTATGTCACAGAATATATTTATACCCATATACGGCCTCAAATCTCCAGTTAGGCTATTTTGGATTTAATAATAATTTTTTTCCGAATTATTTGGGTACATACATTTTTTTTTAAAGGCTCCAATGGTTCAACAAATCGACGGAAACCTGTTTACGGTCTAATACGTCGATTTACGCTATTTGCGGCTATTTGGGACATATTGGCTTGGTTCGGTCCCCCGTAAGATGGAAAAAAATTATTTTCTAATTTATTTCGGCAAATAAAATTTTTTTTAAGGGCATTAGTATGTCAAAGAATATATTTATACCCATAAACGGCCTCAAATCTCCAGTTAGGCTATTTTGGATTTAATAATATTTTTTTTCCGAATTATTTGGGTACATACATTTTTTTTTAAGGCTCCAATGGCTCAACAAATCGACGGAAACCTGTTTACGGTCTAATACGTCGATTTACGCTATTTGCGGCTATTTGGGACATATTGGCTTGGTTCGGTCCCCCGTAAGATGGAAAAAAATTATTTTCTAATTTATTTCGGCAATTAAAATTTTTTTTAAGGGCATTAGTATGTCACAGAATTTATTTATACCCATATACGGCCTCAAATCTCCAGTTAGGCTATTTTGGATTTAATAATAATTTTTTTCCGAATTATTTGGGTACATACTTTTTTTTTTAAAGGCTCCAATGGCTCAACAAATCGATGGAAACCTGTTTACGGTCTAATACGTCGATTTACGCTATTTGCGGCTATTTGGGACATATTGGCTTGGTTCGGTCCCCCGTAAGATAAAAAAAAATTATTTTCTAATTTATTTCGGCAATTAAAATTTTTTTTAAGAGCATTAGTATGTCACAGAATTTATTTATACCCATATACGGCCTCAAATCTCCAGTTAGGCCATTTTGGATTTAATAATAATTTTTTTCCGAATTATTTAGGTACATACATTTTTTTTTAAAGGCTCCAATGGCTCAACAAATCGACGGAAACCTGTTTACGGTCTAATACGTCGATTTACGCTATTTGCGGCTATTTGGGACATATTGGCTTGGTTCGGTCCCCCGTAAGATGGAAAAAAATTATTTTCTAATTTATTTCGGCAATTAAAATTTTTTTAAGGGCATTAGTATGTCACAGAATTTATTTATCCCCATATACGGCCTCAAATCTCCAGTTAGGCTATTTTGGATTTAATAATAATTTTTTTCCGAATTATTTGGGTACATACATTTTTTTTTAAAGGCTCCAATGGCCCAACAAATCGACGGAAACCTGTTTACGGTCTAATACGTCGATTTACGCTATTTGCGGCTATTTGGGACATATTGGCTTGGTTCGGTCCCCCGTAAGATGGAAACAAATTATTTTCTAATTTATTTCGGCAATTAAAATTTTTTTTAAGGGCATTAGTATGTCACAGAATTTATTTATACCCATATACGGCCTCAAATCTCCAGTTAGGCTATTTTGGATTTAATAATAATTTTTTTCCGAATTATTTGGGTACATACATTTTTTTTTAAGGCTCCAATGGCTCAACAAATCGACGGAAACCTGCTTACGGTCTAATACGTCGATTTACGCTATTTGCGGCTATTTGGGACATATTGGCTTGGTTCGGTCCCCCGTAAGATGGAAAAAAATTATTTTCTAATTTATTTCGGCAATTAAAATTTTTTTTAAGGGCATTAGTATGTCACAGAATTTATTTATACCCATATACGGCCTCAAATCTCCAGTTAGGCTATTTTGGATTTAATAATAATTTTTTTCCGAATTATTTGGGTACATACATTTTTTTTTAAAGGCTCCAATGGCTCAACAAATCGACGGAAACCTGTTTACGGTCTAATACGTCGATTTACGCTATTTGCGGCTATTTGGGACATATTGGCTTGGTTCGGTCCCCCGTAAGATGGAAAAAAATTATTTTCTAAATTATTTCGGCAAATAAAATTTTTTTTAAGGACATTAGTATGTCACAGAATTTATTTATACCCATATACGGCCTCAAATCTCCAGTTAGGCTATTTTGGATTTAATAATAATTTTTTTCCGAATTATTTGGGTACATAAATTTTTTTTTAAAGGCTCCAATGGCTCAACAAATCGACGGAAACCTGTTTACGGTCTAATACGTCGATTTACGCTATTTGCGGCTATTTGGGACATATTGGCTTGGTTCGGTCCTCCGTAAGATGGAAAAAAATTATTTTCTATTTATTTCGGCAAATAAAATTTTTTTTAAGGGCATTACTATGTCAAAGAATTTATTTATACCCATATACGGCCTCAAATCTCCAGTTAGGCTATTTTGGATTTAATAATAATTTTTTTCCGAATTATTTGGGTACATACATTTTTTTTTAAAGGCTCCAATGTCTCAACAAATCGACGGAAACCTGTTTACGGTCTAATACGTCGATTTACGCTATTTGCGGCTATTTGGGACATATTGGCTTGGTTCGGTCCCCCGTAAGATGGAAAAAAATTATTTTCTAATTTATTTCGGCAAATAAAATTTTTTTTAAGGGCATTAGTATGTCACAGAATTTATTTATACCCATATACGGCCTCAAATCTCCAGTTAGGCTATTTTGGATTTAATAATAATTTTTTTCCGAATTATTTGGGTACATAAATTTTTTTTTAAAGGCTCCAATGGCTCAACAAATCGACGGAAACCTGTTTACGGTCTAATACGTCGATTTACGCTATTTGCGGCTATTTGGGACATATTGGCTTGGTTCGGTCCCCCGTAAGATGGAAAAAAATTATTTTCTAATTTATTTCGGCAATTAAAATTTTTTTTAAGGGCATTAGTATGTCACAGAATTTATTTATACCCATATACGGCCTCAAATCTCCAGTTGGGCTATTTTGGATTTAATAATAATTTTTTTCCGAATTATTTGGGTACATAAATTTTTTTTTAAAGGCTTCAATGGCTCAACAAATCGACGGAAACCTGTTTACGATCTAATACGTCGATTTACGCTATTTGCGGCTATTTGGGACATATTGGCTTGGTTCGGTCCCCCGTAAGATGGAAAAAAATTATTTCCTAATTTATTTCGACAATTAAAATTTTTTTTAAGGGCATTAGTATGTCACAGAATTTATTTATACCCATATACGGCCTCAAATCTCCAGTTAGGCTATTTTGGATTTATTAATAATTTTTTTCCGAATTATTTGGGTACATAAATTTTTTTTTAAAGGCTCCAATGGCTCAACAAATCAACAGAAACCTGTTTACGGTCTAATACGTCGATTTACGCTATTTGCGGCTATTTGGGACATATTGGCTTGGTTCGGTCCCCCGTAAGATGGAAAAAAATTATTTTCTAATTTATTTCGGCAATTAAAATTTTTTTTAAGGGCATTAGTATGTCACAGAATTTATTTATACCCATATACGGCCTCAAATCTCCAGTTGGGCTATTTTGGATTTAATAATAATTTTTTTCCGAATTATTTGGGTACATAAATTTTTTTTTAAAGGCTCCAATGGCTCAACAAATCGACGGAAACCTGTTTACGGTCTAATACGTCGATTTACGCTATTTGCGGCTATTTGGGACATATTGGCTTGGTTCGGTCCCCCGTAAGATGGAAAAAATTATTTTCTAATTTATTTCGGCAATTAAAATTTTTTTTAAGGGCATTAGTATGTCACAGAATATATTTATACCCATATACGGCCTCAAATCTCCAGTTAGGCTATTTTGGATTTAATAATAATTTTTTTCCGAATTATTTGGGTACATACATTTTTTTTTAAAGGCTCCAATGGTTCAACAAATCGACGGAAACCTGTTTACGGTCTAATACGTCGATTTACGCTATTTGCGGCTATTTGGGACATATTGGCTTGGTTCGGTCCCCCGTAAGATGGAAAAAAATTATTTTCTAATTTATTTCGGCAATTAAAATTTTTTTTAAGGGCATTAGTATGTCACAGAATTTATTTATACCCATATACGGCCTCAAATCTCCAGTTAGGCTATTTTGGATTTAATAATAATTTTTTTCCGAATTATTTGGGTACATACATTTTTTTTTTAAGGCTCCAATGGCTCAACAAATCGACGGAAACCTGAATACGGTCTAATACGTCGATTTACGCTATTTGCGGCCATTTGGGACATATTGGCTTGGTTCGGTCCCCCGTAAGATGGAAAAAAATTATTTTCTAATTTATTTCGTCAAATAAAATTTTTTTTAAGGGCATTAGTATGTCAAAGAATTTATTTATACCCATAAACGGCCTCAAATCTCCAGTTAGGCTATTTTGGATTTAATAATAATTTTTTTCCTAATTATTTGGGTACATACATTTTTTTTAAAGGCTCCAATGGTTCAACAAATCGACGGAAACCTGTTTACGGTCTAATACGTCGATTTACGCTATTTGCGGCTATTTGGGACATATTGGCTTGGTTCGGTCCCCCGTAAGATGGAAAAAAATTATTTTCTAATTTATTTCGGCAATTAAAATTTTTTTTAAGGGCATTAGTATGTCACAGAATTTATTTATACCCATATACGGCCTCAAATCTCCAGTTAGGCTATTTTGGATTTAATAATAATTTTTTTCCGAATTATTTGGGTACATACATTTTTTTTTAAGGCTCCAATGGCTCAACAAATCGACGGAAACCTGTTTACGGTCTAATACGTCGATTTACGCTATTTGCGGCCATTTGGGACATATTTTCTTGGTTCGGTCCCCCGTAAGATGGAAAAAAATTATTTTCTAATTTATTTCGGCAAATAAAATTTTTTTTTAAGGGCATTAGTATGCCACAGACCTTATTTATACCCATATACGGCCTCAAATCTCCAGTTAGGCTATTTTGGATTTAATAATAATTTTTTTCCGAATTATTTGGGTACATACATTTTTTTTTAAAGGCTCCAATGGTTCAACAAATCGACGGAAACCTGTTTACGGTCTAATAAGTCGATTTACGCTATTTGCGGCTATTTGGGACATATTGGCTTGGTTCGGTCCCCCGTAAGATAGAAAAAAATTATTTTCTAATTTATTTCGACAATTAAAATTTTTTTTAAGGGCATTAGTATGTCACAGAATTTATTTATACCCATATACGGCCTCAAATCTCCAGTTAGGCTATTTTGGATTTAATAATAATTTTTTTCCGAATTATTTTGGTACATACATTTTTTTTTAAAGGCTCCAATGGCTCAACAAATCGACGGAAACCTGTTTACGGTCTAATACGTCGATTTACGCTATTTGCGGCTATTTGGGACATATTGGCTTGGTTCGGTCCCCCGTAAGATAGAAAAAAATTATTTTCTAATTTATTTCGACAATTAAAATTTTTTTTAAGGGCATTAGTATGTCACAGAATTTATTTATACCCATATACGGCCTCAAATCTCCAGTTAGGCTATTTTGGATTTAATAATAATTTTTTTCCGAATTATTTGGGTACATACATTTTTTTTTAAAGGCTCCAATGGTTCAACAAATCGACGGAAACCTGTTTACGGTCTAATAAGTCGATTTACGCTATTTGCGGCTATTTGGGACATATTGGCTTGGTTCGGTCCCCCGTAAGATAGAAAAAAATTATTTTCTAATTTATTTCGGCAATTAAAATTTTCTTTAAGGGCATTATTATGTCACAGAATTTATTTATACCCATATACGGCCTCAAATCTCCAGTTAGGCCATTTTGGATTTAATAATAATTTTTTTCCGAATTATTTGGGTACATACATTTTTTTTTAAAGGCTCCAATTGCTCAACAAATCGACGGAAACCTGTTTACGGTCTAATACGTCGATTTACGCTATTTGCGGATATTTGGGACATATTGGCTTGGTTCGGTCCCCCGTAAGATGGAAAAAAATTATTTTCTAATTTATTTCGGCAATTAACATTTTTTTTAAGGGCATTAGTATGTCACAGAATTTATTTATACCCATATACGGCCTCAAATCTCCAGTTAGGCTATTTTGGATTTAATAATAATTTTTTTCCGAATTATTTGGGTACATACATTTTTTTTAAAGGCTCCAATGGCTCAACAAATCGACGGAAACCTGTTTACGGTCTAATACGTCGATTTACGCTATTTGCGGCCATTTGGGACATATTGGCTTGGTTCGGTCCCCCGTAAGATGGAAAAAAATTATTTTCTAATTTATTTCGGCAATTAAAATTTTTTTTAAGGGCATTAGTATGTCACAGAATTTATTTATACCCATATACGGCCTCAAATCTCCAGTTAGGCTATTTTGGATTTAATAATAATTTTTTTCCGAATTATTTGGTTACATACATTTTTTTTTAAGGCTCCAATGGCTCAACAAATCGACGGAAACCTGTTTACGGTCTAATACGTCGATTAACGCTATTTGCGGCCATTTGGGACATATTGGCTTGGTTCGGTCCCCCGTAAGATGGAAAAAAATTATTTTCTAATTTATTTCGGCAAATAAAATTTTTTTTAAGGGCATTAGTATGTCAAAGAATTTATTTATACCCATAAACGGCCTCAAATCTCCAGTTAGGCTATTTTGGATTTAATAATAATTTTTTTCCGAATTATTTGGATACATACATTTTTTTTTAAAGGCTCCAATGACTCAACAAATCGACGGAAACCTGTTTACGGTCTAATACGTCGATTTACGCTATTTGCGGCTATTTGGGACATATTGGCTTGGTTCGGTCCCCCGTAAGATGGAAAAAAATTATTTTCTAATTTATTTCGGCAAATAAAATTTTTTTTAAGGGCATTAGTATGTCAAAGAATATATTTATACCCATAAACGGCCTCAAATCTCCAGTTAGGCTATTTTGGATTTAATAATATTTTTTTTCCGAATTATTTGGGTACATACATTTTTTTTTAAGGCTCTAATGGCTCAACAAATCGACGGAAACCTGTTTACGGTCCAATACGTCGATTTACGCTATTTGCGGCTATTTGGGACATATTGGCTTGGTTCGGTCCCCCGTAAGATGGAAAAAAATTATTTTCTAATTTATTTCGGCAATTAAAATTTTTTTTAAGGGCATTAGTATGTCACAGAATTTATTTATACCCATATACGGCCTCAAATCTCCAGTTAGGCTATTTTGGATTTAATAATAATTTTTTTCCGAATTATTTGGGTACATACTTTTTTTTTTAAAGGCTCCAATGGCTCAACAAATCGACGGAAACCTGTTTACGGTCTAATACGTCGATTTACGCTATTTGCGGCTATTTGGGACATATTGGCTTGGTTCGGTCCCCCGTAAGATAAAAAAAAATTATTTTCTAATTTATTTCGGCAATTAAAATTTTTTTTAAGAGCATTAGTATGTCACAAAATTTATTTATACCCATATACGGCCTCAAATCTCCAGTTAGGCCATTTTGGATTTAATAATAATTTTTTTCCGAATTATTTAGGTACATACATTTTTTTTTAAAGGCTCCAATGGCTCAACAAATCGACGGAAACCTGTTTACGGTCTAATACGTCGATTTACGCTATTTGCGGCTATTTGGGACATATTGGCTTGGTTCGGTCCCCCGTAAGATGGAAAAAAATTATTTTCTAATTTATTTCGGCAATTAAAATTTTTTTAAGGGCATTAGTATGTCACAGAATTTATTTATACCCATATACGGCCTCAAATCTCCAGTTAGGCTATTTTGGATTTAATAATAATTTTTTTCCGAATTATTTGGGTACATACATTTTTTTTTAAAGGCTCCAATGGCTCAACAAATCGACGGAAACCTGTTTACGGTCTAATACGTCGATTTACGCTATTTGCGGCTATTTGGGACATATTGGCTTGGTTCGGTCCCCCGTAAGATGGAAAAAAATTATTTTCTAATTTATTTCGGCAATTAAAATTTTTTTTAAGGGCATTAGTATGTCACAGAATTTATTTATACCCATATACGGCCTCAAATCTCCAGTTAGGCTATTTTGGATTTAATAATAATTTTTTTCCGAATTATTTGGGTACATACATTTTTTTTTAAGGCTCCAATGGCTCAACAAATCGACGGAAACCTGCTTACGGTCTAATACGTCGATTTACGCTATTTGCGGCTATTTGGGACATATTGGCTTGGTTCGGTCCCCCGTAAGATGGAAAAAAATTATTTTCTAATTTATTTCGGCAATTAAAATTTTTTTTAAGGGCATTAGTATGTCACAGAATTTATTTATACCCATATACGGCCTCAAATCTCCAGTTAGGCTATTTTGGATTTAATAATAATTTTTTTCCGAATTATTTGGGTACATACATTTTTTTTTAAAGGCTCCAATGGCTCAACAAATCAACGGAAACCTGTTTACGGTCTAATACGTCGATTTACGCTATTTGCGGCTATTTGGGACATATTGGCTTGGTTCGGTCCCCCGTAAGATGGAAAAAAATTATTTTCTATTTATTTCGGCAAATAAAATTTTTTTTAAGGGCATTAACTATGTCAAAGAATTTATTTATACCCATATACGGCCTCAAATCTCCAGTTAGGCTATTTTGGATTTAATAATAATTTTTTTCCGAATTATTTGGGTACATACATTTTTTTTTAAAGGCTCCAATGGCTCAACAAATCGACGGAAACCTGTTTACGTTCTAATACGTCGATTTACGCTATTTGCGGCTATTTGGGACATATTGGCTTAGTTCGGTCCCCCGTAAGATGGAAAAAAATTATTTTCTAATTTATTTCGGCAAATAAAATTTTTTTTAAGGGCATTAGTATGTCACAGAATTTATTTATACCCATATACGGCCTCAAATCTCCAGTTAGGCTATTTTGGATTTAATAATAATTTTTTTCCGAATTATTTGGGTACATACATTTTTTTTTAAAGGCTCCAATGGCTCAACAAATCGACGGAAACCTGTTTACGGTCTAATACGTCGATTTACGCTATTTGCGGCTATTTGGGACATATTGGCTTGGTTCGGTCCCCCGTAAGATGGAAAAAAATTATTTTCTAAATTATTTCGGCAAATAAAATTTTTTTTAAGGACATTAGTATGTCACAGAATTTATTTATACCCATATACGGCCTCAAATCTCCAGTTAGGCTATTTTGGATTTAATAATAATTTTTTTCCGAATTATTTGGGTACATAAATTTTTTTTTAAAGGCTCCAATGGCTCAACAAATCGACGGAAACCTGTTTACGGTCTAATACGTCGATTTACGCTATTTGCGGCTATTTGGGACATATTGGCTTGGTTCGGTCCTCCGTAAGATGGAAAAAAATTATTTTCTATTTATTTCGGCAAATAAAATTTTTTTTAAGTGCATTACTATGTCAAAGAATTTATTTATACCCATATACGGCCTCAAATCTCCAGTTAGGCTATTTTGGATATAATAATAATTGTTTTCCGAATTATTTGGGTACATACATTTTTTTTTAAAGGCTCCAATGGCTCAACAAATCGACGGAAACCTGTTTACGGTCTAATACGTCGATTTACGCTATTTGCGGCTATTTGGGACATATTGGCTTGGTTCGGTCCCCCGTAAGATGGAAAAAAATTATTTTCTAATTTATTTCGGCAAATAAAATTTTTTTTAAGGGCATTAGTATGTCACAGAATTTATTTATACCCATATACGGCCTCAAATCTCCAGTTAGGCTATTTTGGATTTATTAATAATTTTTTTCCGAATTATTTGGGTACATAAATTTTTTTTTAAAGGCTCCAATGGCTCAACAAATCAACAGAAACCTGTTTACGGTCTAATACGTCGATTTACGCTATTTGCGGCTATTTGGGACATATTGGCTTGGTTCGGTCCCCCGTAAGATGGAAAAAAATTATTTCCTAATTTATTTCGACAATTAAAATTTTTTTTAAGGGCATTAGTATGTCACAGAATTTATTTATACCCATATACGGCCTCAAATCTCCAGTTAGGCTATTTTGGATTTATTAATAATTTTTTTCCGAATTATTTGGGTACATAAATTTTTTTTTAAAGGCTCCAATGGCTCAACAAATCAACAGAAACCTGTTTACGGTCTAATACGTCGATTTACGCTATTTGCGGCTATTTGGGACATATTGGCTTGGTTCGGTCCCCCGTAAGATGGAAAAAAATTATTTTCTAATTTATTTCGGCAATTAAAATTTTTTTTAAGGGCATTAGTATGTCACAGAATTTATTTATACCCATATACGGCCTCAAATCTCCAGTTGGGCTATTTTGGATTTAATAATAATTTTTTTCCGAATTATTTGGGTACATAAATTTTTTTTTAAAGGCTCCAATGGCTCAACAAATCGACGGAAACCTGTTTACGGTCTAATACGTCGATTTACGCTATTTGCGGCTATTTGGGACATATTGGCTTGGTTCGGTCCCCCGTAAGATGGAAAAAATTATTTTCTAATTTATTTCGGCAATTAAAATTTTTTTTTAAGGCATTAGTATGTCACAGAATATATTTATACCCATATACGGCCTCAAATCTCCAGTTAGGCTATTTTGGATTTAATAATAATTTTTTTCCGAATTATTTGGGTACATACATTTTTTTTTAAAGGCTCCAATGGTTCAACAAATCGACGGAAACCTGTTTACGGTCTAATACGTCGATTTACGCTATTTGCGGCTATTTGGGACATATTGGCTTGGTTCGGTCCCCCGTAAGATGGAAAAAAATTATTTTCTAATTTATTTCGGCAATTAAAATTTTTTTTAAGGGCATTAGTATGTCACAGAATTTATTTATACCCATATACGGCCTCAAATCTCCAGTTAGGCTATTTTGGATTTAATAATAATTTTTTTCCGAATTATTTGGGTACATACATTTTTTTTTAAGGCTCCAATGGCTCAACAAATCGACGGAAACCTGAATACGGTCTAATACGTCGATTTACGCTATTTGCGGCCATTTGGGACATATTGGCTTGGTTCGGTCCCCCGTAAGATGGAAAAAAATTATTTTCTAATTTATTTCGGCAAATAAAATTTTTTTTTAAGGGCATTAGTATGTCAAAGAATTTATTTATACCCATAAACGGCCTCAAATCTCCAGTTAGGCTATTTTGGATTTAATAATAATTTTTTTCCTAATTATTTGGGTACATACATTTTTTTTAAAGGCTCCAATGGTTCAACAAATCGACGGAAACCTGTTTACGGTCTAATACGTCGATTTACGCTATTTGCGGCTATTTGGGACATATTGGCTTGGTTCGGTCCCCCGTAAGATGGAAAAAAATTATTTTCTAATTTATTTCGGCAATTAAAATTTTTTTTAAGGGCATTAGTATGTCACAGAATTTATTTATACCCATATACGGCCTCAAATCTCCAGTTAGGCTATTTTGGATTTAATAATAATTTTTTTCCGAATTATTTGGGTACATACATTTTTTTTTAAGGCTCCAATGGCTCAACAAATCGACGGAAACCTGTTTACGGTCTAATACGTCGATTTACGCTATTTGCGGCCATTTGGGACATATTGGCTTGGTTCGGTCCCCCGTAAGATGGAAAAAAATTATTTTCTAATTTATTTCGGCAAATAAAATTTTTTTTTAAGGGCATTAGTATGCCACAGACCTTATTTATACCCATATACGGCCTCAAATCTCCAGTTAGGCTATTTTGGATTTAATAATAATTTTTTTCCGAATTATTTGGGTACATACATTTTTTTTTTAAGGCTCCAATGGCTCAACAAATCCACGGAAACCTGTTTACGGTCTAATACGTCGATTTACGCTATTTGCGGCTATTTGGGACATATTGGCTTGGTTCGGTCCCCCGTAAGATGGAAAAAAATTATTTTCTAATTTATTTCGGCAATTAAAATTTTTTTTAAGGGCATTAGTATGTCACAGAATTTATTTATACCCATATACGGCCTCAAATCTCCAGTTAGGCTATTTTGGATTTAATAATAATTTTTTTCCGAATTATTTGGGTACATACATTTTTTTTTAAAGGCTCCAATGGCTCAACAAATCGACGGAAACCTGTTTACGGTCTAATACGTCGATTTACGCTATTTGCGGCTATTTGGGACATATTGGCTTGGTTCGGTCCCCCGTAAGATGGAAAAAAATTATTTTCTAATTTATTTCGGCAATTAAAATTTTTTTTAAGGGCATTAGTATGTCACAGAATTTATTTATACCCATATACGGCCTCAAATCTCCAGTTAGGCTATTTTGGATTTAATAATAATTTTTTTCCGAATTATTTGGGTACATACATTTTTTTTTAAGGCTCCAATGGCTCAACAAATCGACGGAAACCTGCTTACGGTCTAATACGTCGATTTACGCTATTTGCGGCTATTTGGGACATATTGGCTTGGTTCGGTCCCCCGTAAGATGGAAAAAAATTATTTTCTAATTTATTTCGGCAATTAAAATTTTTTTTAAGGGCATTAGTATGTCACAGAATTTATTTATACCCATATACGGCCTCAAATCTCCAGTTAGGCTATTTTGGATTTAATAATAATTTTTTTCCGAATTATTTGGGTACATACATTTTTTTTTAAAGGCTCCAATGGCTCAACAAATCAACGGAAACCTGTTTACGGTCTAATACGTCGATTTACGCTATTTGCGGCTATTTGGGACATATTGGCTTGGTTCGGTCCCCCGTAAGATGGAAAAAAATTATTTTCTATTTATTTCGGCAAATAAAATTTTTTTTAAGGGCATTAACTATGTCAAAGAATTTATTTATACCCATATACGGCCTCAAATCTCCAGTTAGGCTATTTTGGATTTAATAATAATTTTTTTCCGAATTATTTGGGTACATACATTTTTTTTTAAAGGCTCCAATGGCTCAACAAATCGACGGAAACCTGTTTACGTTCTAATACGTCGATTTACGCTATTTGCGGCTATTTGGGACATATTGGCTTAGTTCGGTCCCCCGTAAGATGGAAAAAAATTATTTTCTAATTTATTTCGGCAAATAAAATTTTTTTTAAGGGCATTAGTATGTCACAGAATTTATTTATACCCATATACGGCCTCAAATCTCCAGTTAGGCTATTTTGGATTTAATAATAATTTTTTTCCGAATTATTTGGGTACATACATTTTTTTTTTAAAGGCTCCAATGGCTCAACAAATCGACGGAAACCTGTTTACGGTCTAATACGTCGATTTACGCTATTTGCGGCTATTTGGGACATATTGGCTTGGTTCGGTCCCCCGTAAGATGGAAAAAAATTATTTTCTAAATTATTTCGGCAAATAAAATTTTTTTTAAGGACATTAGTATGTCACAGAATTTATTTATACCCATATACGGCCTCAAATCTCCAGTTAGGCTATTTTGGATTTAATAATAATTTTTTTCCGAATTATTTGGGTACATAAATTTTTTTTTAAAGGCTCCAATGGCTCAACAAATCGACGGAAACCTGTTTACGGTCTAATACGTCGATTTACGCTATTTGCGGCTATTTGGGACATATTGGCTTGGTTCGGTCCTCCGTAAGATGGAAAAAAATTATTTTCTATTTATTTCGGCAAATAAAATTTTTTTTAAGTGCATTACTATGTCAAAGAATTTATTTATACCCATATACGGCCTCAAATCTCCAGTTAGGCTATTTTGGATTTAATAATAATTTTTTTCCGAATTATTTGGGTACATACATTTTTTTTTAAAGGCTCCAATGGCTCAACAAATCGACGGAAACCTGTTTACGGTCTAATACGTCGATTTACGCTATTTGCGGCTATTTGGGACATATTGGCTTGGTTCGGTCCCCCGTAAGATGGAAAAAAATTATTTTCTAATTTATTTCGGCAAATAAAATTTTTTTTAAGGGCATTAGTATGTCACAGAATTTATTTATACCCATATACGGCCTCAAATCTCCAGTTAGGCTATTTTGGATTTATTAATAATTTTTTTCCGAATTATTTGGGTACATAAATTTTTTTTTAAAGGCTCCAATGGCTCAACAAATCAACAGAAACCTGTTTACGGTCTAATACGTCGATTTACGCTATTTGCGGCTATTTGGGACATATTGGCTTGGTTCGGTCCCCCGTAAGATGGAAAAAAATTATTTCCTAATTTATTTCGACAATTAAAATTTTTTTTAAGGGCATTAGTATGTCACAGAATTTATTTATACCCATATACGGCCTCAAATCTCCAGTTAGGCTATTTTGGATTTATTAATAATTTTTTTCCGAATTATTTGGGTACATAAATTTTTTTTTAAAGGCTCCAATGGCTCAACAAATCAACAGAAACCTGTTTACGGTCTAATACGTCGATTTACGCTATTTGCGGCTATTTGGGACATATTGGCTTGGTTCGGTCCCCCGTAAGATGGAAAAAAATTATTTTCTAATTTATTTCGGCAATTAAAATTTTTTTTAAGGGCATTAGTATGTCACAGAATTTATTTATACCCATATACGGCCTCAAATCTCCAGTTGGGCTATTTTGGATTTAATAATAATTTTTTTCCGAATTATTTGGGTACATAAATTTTTTTTTAAAGGCTCCAATGGCTCAACAAATCGACGGAAACCTGTTTACGGTCTAATACGTCGATTTACGCTATTTGCGGCTATTTGGGACATATTGGCTTGGTTCGGTCCCCCGTAAGATGGAAAAAATTATTTTCTAATTTATTTCGGCAATTAAAATTTTTTTTAAGGGCATTAGTATGTCACAGAATATATTTATACCCATATACGGCCTCAAATCTCCAGTTAGGCTATTTTGGATTTAATAATAATTTTTTTCCGAATTATTTGGGTACATACATTTTTTTTTAAGGCTCCAATGGCTCAACAAATCGACGGAAACCTGTTTACGGTCTAATACGTCGATTTACGCTATTTGCGGCCATTTGGGACATATTGGCTTGGTTCGGTCCCCCGTAAGATGGAAAAAAATTATTTTCTAATTTATTTCGGCAAATAAAATTTTTTTTTAAGGGCATTAGTATGCCACAGACCTTATTTATACCCATATACGGCCTCAAATCTCCAGTTAGGCTATTTTGGATTTAATAATAATTTTTTTCCGAATTATTTGGGTACATACATTTTTTTTTTAAGGCTCCAATGGCTCAACAAATCCACGGAAACCTGTTTACGGTCTAATACGTCGATTTACGCTATTTGCGGCTATTTGGGACATATTGGCTTGGTTCGGTCCCCCGTAAGATGGAAAAAAATTATTTTCTAATTTATTTCGGCAATTAAAATTTTTTTTAAGGGCATTAGTATGTCACAGAATTTATTTATACCCATATACGGCCTCAAATCTCCAGTTAGGCTATTTTGGATTTAATAATAATTTTTTTCCGAATTATTTGGGTACATACATTTTTTTTTAAAGGCTCCAATGGCTCAACAAATCGACGGAAACCTGTTTACGGTCTAATACGTCGATTTACGCTATTTGCGGCTATTTGGGACATATTGGCTTGGTTCGGTCCCCCGTAAGATGGAAAAAAATTATTTTCTAATTTATTTCGGCAATTAAAATTTTTTTTAAGGGCATTAGTATGTCACAGAATTTATTTATACCCATATACGGCCTCAAATCTCCAGTTAGGCTATTTTGGATTTAATAATAATTTTTTTCCGAATTATTTGGGTACATACATTTTTTTTTAAGGCTCCAATGGCTCAACAAATCGACGGAAACCTGCTTACGGTCTAATACGTCGATTTACGCTATTTGCGGCTATTTGGGACATATTGGCTTGGTTCGGTCCCCCGTAAGATGGAAAAAAATTATTTTCTAATTTATTTCGGCAATTAAAATTTTTTTTAAGGGCATTAGTATGTCACAGAATTTATTTATACCCATATACGGCCTCAAATCTCCAGTTAGGCTATTTTGGATTTAATAATAATTTTTTTCCGAATTATTTGGGTACATACATTTTTTTTTAAAGGCTCCAATGGCTCAACAAATCAACGGAAACCTGTTTACGGTCTAATACGTCGATTTACGCTATTTGCGGCTATTTGGGACATATTGGCTTGGTTCGGTCCCCCGTAAGATGGAAAAAAATTATTTTCTATTTATTTCGGCAAATAAAATTTTTTTTAAGGGCATTAACTATGTCAAAGAATTTATTTATACCCATATACGGCCTCAAATCTCCAGTTAGGCTATTTTGGATTTAATAATAATTTTTTTCCGAATTATTTGGGTACATACATTTTTTTTTAAAGGCTCCAATGGCTCAACAAATCGACGGAAACCTGTTTACGTTCTAATACGTCGATTTACGCTATTTGCGGCTATTTGGGACATATTGGCTTAGTTCGGTCCCCCGTAAGATGGAAAAAAATTATTTTCTAATTTATTTCGGCAAATAAAATTTTTTTTAAGGGCATTAGTATGTCACAGAATTTATTTATACCCATATACGGCCTCAAATCTCCAGTTAGGCTATTTTGGATTTAATAATAATTTTTTTCCGAATTATTTGGGTACATACATTTTTTTTTTAAAGGCTCCAATGGCTCAACAAATCGACGGAAACCTGTTTACGGTCTAATACGTCGATTTACGCTATTTGCGGCTATTTGGGACATATTGGCTTGGTTCGGTCCCCCGTAAGATGGAAAAAAATTATTTTCTAAATTATTTCGGCAAATAAAATTTTTTTTAAGGACATTAGTATGTCACAGAATTTATTTATACCCATATACGGCCTCAAATCTCCAGTTAGGCTATTTTGGATTTAATAATAATTTTTTTCCGAATTATTTGGGTACATAAATTTTTTTTTAAAGGCTCCAATGGCTCAACAAATCGACGGAAACCTGTTTACGGTCTAATACGTCGATTTACGCTATTTGCGGCTATTTGGGACATATTGGCTTGGTTCGGTCCTCCGTAAGATGGAAAAAAATTATTTTCTATTTATTTCGGCAAATAAAATTTTTTTTAAGTGCATTACTATGTCAAAGAATTTATTTATACCCATATACGGCCTCAAATCTCCAGTTAGGCTATTTTGGATTTAATAATAATTTTTTTCCGAATTATTTGGGTACATACATTTTTTTTTAAAGGCTCCAATGGCTCAACAAATCGACGGAAACCTGTTTACGGTCTAATACGTCGATTTACGCTATTTGCGGCTATTTGGGACATATTGGCTTGGTTCGGTCCCCCGTAAGATGGAAAAAAATTATTTTCTAATTTATTTCGGCAAATAAAATTTTTTTTAAGGGCATTAGTATGTCACAGAATTTATTTATACCCATATACGGCCTCAAATCTCCAGTTAGGCTATTTTGGATTTATTAATAATTTTTTTCCGAATTATTTGGGTACATAAATTTTTTTTTAAAGGCTCCAATGGCTCAACAAATCAACAGAAACCTGTTTACGGTCTAATACGTCGATTTACGCTATTTGCGGCTATTTGGGACATATTGGCTTGGTTCGGTCCCCCGTAAGATGGAAAAAAATTATTTCCTAATTTATTTCGACAATTAAAATTTTTTTTAAGGGCATTAGTATGTCACAGAATTTATTTATACCCATATACGGCCTCAAATCTCCAGTTAGGCTATTTTGGATTTATTAATAATTTTTTTCCGAATTATTTGGGTACATAAATTTTTTTTTAAAGGCTCCAATGGCTCAACAAATCAACAGAAACCTGTTTACGGTCTAATACGTCGATTTACGCTATTTGCGGCTATTTGGGACATATTGGCTTGGTTCGGTCCCCCGTAAGATGGAAAAAAATTATTTTCTAATTTATTTCGGCAATTAAAATTTTTTTTAAGGGCATTAGTATGTCACAGAATTTATTTATACCCATATACGGCCTCAAATCTCCAGTTGGGCTATTTTGGATTTAATAATAATTTTTTTCCGAATTATTTGGGTACATAAATTTTTTTTTAAAGGCTCCAATGGCTCAACAAATCGACGGAAACCTGTTTACGGTCTAATACGTCGATTTACGCTATTTGCGGCTATTTGGGACATATTGGCTTGGTTCGGTCCCCCGTAAGATGGAAAAAATTATTTTCTAATTTATTTCGGCAATTAAAATTTTTTTTAAGGGCATTAGTATGTCACAGAATATATTTATACCCATATACGGCCTCAAATCTCCAGTTAGGCTATTTTGGATTTAATAATAATTTTTTTCCGAATTATTTGGGTACATACATTTTTTTTTAAAGGCTCCAATGGTTCAACAAATCGACGGAAACCTGTTTACGGTCTAATACGTCGATTTACGCTATTTGCGGCTATTTGGGACATATTGGCTTGGTTCGGTCCCCCGTAAGATGGAAAAAAATTATTTTCTAATTTATTTCGGCAATTAAAATTTTTTTTAAGGGCATTAGTATGTCACAGAATTTATTTATACCCATATACGGCCTCAAATCTCCAGTTAGGCTATTTTGGATTTAATAATAATTTTTTTCCGAATTATTTGGGTACATACATTTTTTTTTAAGGCTCCAATGGCTCAACAAATCGACGGAAACCTGAATACGGTCTAATACGTCGATTTACGCTATTTGCGGCCATTTGGGACATATTGGCTTGGTTCGGTCCCCCGTAAGATGGAAAAAAATTATTTTCTAATTTATTTCGGCAAATAAAATTTTTTTTTAAGGGCATTAGTATGTCAAAGAATTTATTTATACCCATAAACGGCCTCAAATCTCCAGTTAGGCCATTTTGGATTTAATAATAATTTTTTTCCTAATTATTTGGGTACATACATTTTTTTTAAAGGCTCCAATGGTTCAACAAATCGACGGAAACCTGTTTACGGTCTAATACGTCGATTTACGCTATTTGCGGCTATTTGGGACATATTGGCTTGGTTCGGTCCCCCGTAAGATGGAAAAAAATTATTTTCTAATTTATTTCGGCAATTAAAATTTTTTTTAAGGGCATTAGTATGTCACAGAATTTATTTATACCCATATACGGCCTCAAATCTCCAGTTAGGCTATTTTGGATTTAATAATAATTTTTTTCCGAATTATTTGGGTACATACATTTTTTTTTAAGGCTCCAATGGCTCAACAAATCGACGGAAACCTGTTTACGGTCTAATACGTCGATTTACGCTATTTGCGGCCATTTGGGACATATTGGCTTGGTTCGGTCCCCCGTAAGATGGAAAAAAATTATTTTCTAATTTATTTCGGCAAATAAAATTTTTTTTTAAGGGCATTAGTATGCCACAGACCTTATTTATACCCATATACGGCCTCAAATCTCCAGTTAGGCTATTTTGGATTTAATAATAATTTTTTTCCGAATTATTTGGGTACATACATTTTTTTTTTAAGGCTCCAATGGCTCAACAAATCCACGGAAACCTGTTTACGGTCTAATACGTCGATTTACGCTATTTGCGGCTATTTGGGACATATTGGCTTGGTTCGGTCCCCCGTAAGATGGAAAAAAATTATTTTCTAATTTATTTCGGCAATTAAAATTTTTTTTAAGGGCATTAGTATGTCACAGAATTTATTTATACCCATATACGGCCTCAAATCTCCAGTTAGGCTATTTTGGATTTAATAATAATTTTTTTCCGAATTATTTTGGTACATACATTTTTTTTAAAGGCTCCAATGGCTCAACAAATCGACGGAAACCTGTTTACGGTCTAATACGTCTATTTACGCTATTTGCGGCTATTTGGGACATATTGGCTTGGTTCGGTCCCCCGTAAGATGGAAAAAAATTATTTTCTAATTTATTTCGACAATTAAAATTTTTTTTAAGGGCATTAGTATGTCACAGAATTTATTTATACCCATATACGGCCTCAAATCTCCAGTTAGGCTATTTTGGATTTAATAATAATTTTTTTCCGAATTATTTTGGTACATACATTTTTTTTTAAGGCTCCAATGGCTCAACAAATCGACGGAAACCTGTTTACGGTCTAATACGTCGATTTACGCTATTTGCGGCTATTTGGGACATATTGGCTTGGTTCGGTCCCCCGTAAGATGGAAAAAAATTATTTTCTAATTTATTTCGGCAAATAAAATTTTTTTTAAAGGCATTAGTATGCCACAGACCTTATTTATACCCATATACGGCCTCAAATCTCCAGTTAGGCTATTTTGGATTTAATAATAATTTTTTTCCGAATTATTTGGGTACATACATTTTTTTTTTAAGGCTCCAATGGCTCAACAAATCCACGGAAACCTGTTTACGGTCTAATACGTCGATTTACGCTATTTGCGGCCATTTGGGACATATTGGCTTGGTTCGGTCCCCCGTAAGATGGAAAAAAATTATTTTCTAATTTATTTCGGCAAATAAAATTTTTTTTTAAGGGCATTAGTATGCCACAGACCTTATTTATACCCATATACGGCCTCAAATCTCCAGTTAGGCTATTTTGGATTTAATAATAATTTTTTTCCGAATTATTTGGGTACATACATTTTTTTTTTAAGGCTCCAATGGCTCAACAAATCCACGGAAACCTGTTTACGGTCTAATACGTCGATTTACGCTATTTGCGGCTATTTGGGACATATTGGCTTGGTTCGGTCCCCCGTAAGATGGAAAAAAATTATTTTCTAATTTATTTCGGCAATTAAAATTTTTTTTAAGGGCATTAGTATGTCACAGAATTTATTTATACCCATATACGGCCTCAAATCTCCAGTTAGGCTATTTTGGATTTAATAATAATTTTTTTCCGAATTATTTTGGTACATACATTTTTTTTAAAGGCTCCAATGGCTCAACAAATCGACGGAAACCTGTTTACGGTCTAATACGTCTATTTACGCTATTTGCGGCTATTTGGGACATATTGGCTTGGTTCGGTCCCCCGTAAGATGGAAAAAAATTATTTTCTAATTTATTTCGACAATTAAAATTTTTTTTAAGGGCATTAGTATGTCACAGAATTTATTTATACCCATATACGGCCTCAAATCTCCAGTTAGGCTATTTTGGATTTAATAATAATTTTTTTCCGAATTATTTTGGTACATACATTTTTTTTTAAGGCTCCAATGGCTCAACAAATCGACGGAAACCTGTTTACGGTCTAATACGTCGATTTACGCTATTTGCGGCTATTTGGGACATATTGGCTTGGTTCGGTCCCCCGTAAGATGGAAAAAAATTATTTTCTAATTTATTTCGGCAAATAAAATTTTTTTTAAGGGCATTAGTATGTCAAAGAATTTATTTATACCCATAAACGGCCTCAAATCTCCAGTTAGGCTATTTTGGATTTAATAATAATTTTTTTCCGAATTATTTGGGTACATACATTTTTTTTTAAAGGCTCCAATGACTCAACAAATCGACGGAAACCTGTTTACGGTCTAATACGTCGATTTACGCTATTTGCGGCTATTTGGGACATATTGGCTTGGTTCGGTCCCCCGTAAGATGGAAAAAAATTATTTTCTAATTTATTTCGGCAATTAAAATTTTTTTTAAGGGCATTAGTATGTCACAGAACTTATTTATACCCATATACGGCCTCAAATCTCCAGTTAGGCTATTTTGGATTTAATAATAATTTTTTTCCGAATTATTTGGGTACATACATTTTTTTTTAAAGGCTCCAATGGCTCAACAAATCGACGGAAACCTGTTTACGGTCTAATACGTCGATTTACGCTATTTGCGGCTATTTGGGACATATTGGCTTGGTTCGGTCCCCCGTAAGATGGAAAAAAATTATTTTTTAATTTATTTCGACAATTAACATTTTTTTTAAGGGCATTAGTATGTCACAGAATTTATTTATACCCATATACGGCCTCAAATCTCCAGTTAGGCTATTTTGGATTTAATAATAATTTTTTTCCGAATTATTTGGGTACATACATTTTTTTTTAAAGGCTCCAATGGTTCAACAAATCGACGGAAACCTGTTTACGGTCTAATAAGTCGATTTACGCTATTTGCGGCTATTTGGGACATATTGGCTTGGTTCGGTCCCCCGTAAGATAGAAAAAAATTATTTTCTAATTTATTTCGGCAATTAAAATTTTCTTTAAGGGCATTATTATGTCACAGAATTTATTTATACCCATATACGGCCTCAAATCTCCAGTTAGGCTATTTTGGATTTAATAATAATTTTTTTCCGAATTATTTGGGTACATACATTTTTTTTTAAAGGCTCCAATGGCTCAACAAATCGACGGAAACCTGTTTACGGTCTAATACGTCGATTTACGCTATTTGCGGATATTTGGGACATATTGGCTTGGTTCGGTCCCCCGTAAGATGGAAAAAAATTATTTTCTAATTTATTTCGGCAATTAACATTTTTTTTAAGGGCATTAGTATGTCACAGAATTTATTTATACCCATATACGGCCTCAAATCTCCAGTTAGGCTATTTTGGATTTAATAATAATTTTTTTCCGAATTATTTGGGTACATACATTTTTTTTTAAAGGCTCCAATGGCTCAACAAATTGACGGAAACCTGTTTACGGTCTAATACGTCGATTTACGCTATTTGCGGCTATTTGGGACATATTGGCTTGGTTCGGTCCCCCGTAAGATGGAAAAAAATTATTTTCTAATTTATTTCGGCAATTAAAATTTTTTTTTAAGAGCATTAGTATGTCACAGAATTTATTTATACCCATATACGGGCTCAAATCTCCAGTTAGGCCATTTTGGATTTAATAATAATTTTTTTCCGAATTATTTAGGTACATACATTTTTTTTAAAGGCTCCAATGGCTCAACAAATCGACGGAAACCTGTTTACGGTCTAATACGTCGATTTACGCTTTTGCGGCTATTTGGGACATATTGGCTTGGTTCGGTCCCCCGTAAGATGGAAAAAAATTATTTTCTAATTTATTTCGGCAATTAAATTTTTTTTTAAGGGCATTAGTATGTCACAGAATTTATTTATACCCATATACGGCCTCAAATCTCCAGTTAGGCTATTTTGGATTTAATAATAATTTTTTTCCGAATTATTTGGGTACATACATTTTTTTTTAAAGGCTCCAATGGCTCAACAAATCGACGGAAACCTGTTTACGGTCTAATACGTCGATTTACGCTATTTGGGACATATTGGCTTGGTTCGGTCCCCCGTAAGATGGAAAAAAATTATTTTCTAATTTATTTCGGCAATTAAAATTTTTTTTAAGGGCATTAGTATGTCACAGAATTTATTTATACCCATATACGGCCTCAAATCTCCAGTTAGGCTATTTTGGATTTAATAATAATTTTTTTCCGAATTATTTGGGTACATACATTTTTTTTTAAGGCTCCAATGGCTCAACAAATCGACGGAAACCTGTTTACGGTCTAATACGTTGAAATACGCTATTTGCGGCCATTTGGGACATATTGGCTTGGTTCGGTCCCCCGTAAGATGGAAAAAAATTATTTTCTAATTTATTTCGGCAAATAAAATTTTTTTTAAGGGCATCAGTATGTCAAAGAATTTATTTATACCCATATACGGCCTCAAATCTCCAGTTAGGCTATTTTGGATTTAATAATAATTTTTTTCCGAATTATTTGGGTACAAACATTTTTTTTTAAAGGCTCCAATGGCTCAACAAATCGACGGAAACCTGTTTACGGTCTAATACGTCGATTTACGCTATTTGCGGCTATTTGGGACATATTGGCTTGGTTCGGTCCCCCGTAAGATGGAAAAAAATTATTTTCTAATTTATTTCGGCTATTAAAATTTTTTTATGGGCATTAGTATGTCACAGAATTTATTTATACCCATATACGGCCTCAAATCTCCAGTTAGGCTATTTTGAATTTAATAATAATTTTTTTCCGAATTATTTGGGTACATATATTTTTTTTTAAAGGCTCCAATGGCTCAACAAATCGACGGAAACCTGTTTACGGTCTAATACGTCGATTTACGCTATTTGCGGCTATTTGGGACATATTGGCTTGGTTCGGTCCCCCGTAAGATGGAAAAAAATTATTTTCTAATTTATTTCGGCAATTAAAATTTTTTTTAAGGGCATTAGTATGTCACAGAATTTATTTATACCCATATACGGCCTCAAATCTCCAGTTAGGCTATTTTGGATTTAATAATAATTTTTTTCCGAATTATTTGGGTACATACATTTTTTTTTAAGGCTCCAATGGCTCAACAAATCGACGGAAACCTGTTTACGGTTTATTACGTCGATTTACGCTATTTGCGGCTATTTGGGACATATTGGCTTGGTTCGGTTCCCCGTAAGATGGAAAAAAATTATTTTCTAATTTATTTCGGCAATTAAAATTTTTTTTAAGGGAATTAGTATGTCACAGAATTTATTTATACCCATATTGCGGCCTCAAATCTCCAGTTAGGCTATTTTGGATTTAATAATAATTTTTTTCCGAATTATTTGGGTACATACATTTTTTTTAAAGGCTCCAATGGCTCAACAAATCGACGGAAACCTGTTTATGGTCTAATACGTCGATTTACGCTATTTGCGGCTATTTGGGACATATTGGCTTGGTTCGGTCCCCCGTAAGATGGAAAAAAATTATTTTCTAATTTATTTCCGCAATTAAAATTTTTTTTAAGGGCATTAGTATGTCACAGAATTTATTTGTACCCATATACGGCCTCAAATCTCCAGTTAGGCTATTTTGGATATAATAATAATTTTTTTCCGAATTATTTGGGTACATACATTTTTTTTTTAAGGCTCCAATGGCTCAACAAATCGACGGAAACCTGTTTACGGTCTAATACGTCGATTTACGCTATTTGCGGCTATTTGGGACAAATTGGCTTGGTTCGGTCCACCGTAAGATGGAAAAAAATTATTTTCTAATTTATTTCGGCAATTAAAATTTTTTTTAAGGGCATTAGTATGTCACAAAATTTATTTATACCCATATACGGCCTCAAATATCCAGTTAGGCTATTTTGGATTTAATAATAATTTTTTTCCGAATTATTTGGGTACATACATTTTTTTTTAAAGGCTCCAATGGCTCAACAAATCGACGGAAACCTGTTCACGGTCTAATACGTCGATTTACGCTATTTGCGGCTATTTGGAACATAATATTGGCTTTGTTCGGTCCCCCGTAAGATGGAAAAAAATGATTTTCTAATTTATTTCGGCAATCAAAATTTTTTTTAAGGGCATTAGTATGTCACAGAATTTATTTATACCCATATACGGCCTCAAATCTCCAGTTAGGCCATTTTGCATTTAATAATAATTTTTTTCCGAATTATTTAGGTACATACATTTTTTTTTAAAGGCTCCAATGGCTCAACAAATCGACAGAAACCTGTTTACGGTCTAATACGTCGATTTACGCTATTTGCGGCTATTTGGGACTTATTGGCTTGGTTCGGTCTCCCATAAGATGGAAAAAAATTATTTTCTAATTTATTTCGGCAATTAAAATTTTTTTTAAGGGCATTAGTATGTCACAGAATTTATTTATACCCATATACGGCCTAAAATCTCCAGTTAGGCTATTTTGGATTTAATGATAATTTTTTTCCGAATTATTTGGGTACATACATTTTTTTTAAAGGCTCCAATGGCTCAACAAATCGACGGAAACCCGTTTACGGTATAATACGTCGATTTACGCTATTTGCGGGTATTTGGGACATATTGGCTTGGTTCGGTCCCCCGTAAGATGGAAAAAAATGATTTTCTAATTTATTTCGGCAAATAAAAATTTTTTTAAGGGCATTAGTATGTCACAGAATTTATTTATAACCATATACGGCCTCAAATCTCCAGTTAGGCTATTTTGAATTTAATAATAATTTTTTTCCGAATTATTTGGGTAAATACATTTTTTTTTAATGCTCCAATGGCTCAACAAATCGACGGAAACCTGTTTACGGTCTAATACGTCGATTTACGCTATTTGCGGCCATTTGGGACATATTGGCTTGGTTCGGTCCCCCGTAAGATGGAAAAAAATTATTTTCTAATTTATTTCGGCAAATAAATTTTTTTTTAAGGGCATTAGTATGTCAAAGAATTTATTTATACCCAGATACGGCCTCAAATCTCCAGTTAGGCTATTTTGGATTTAATAATAATTTTTTTCCGAATTATTTGGGTACATACATTTTTTTTTAAAGGCTCCAATAGCTCAACAAATCGACGGAAACCTGTTTACGCTCTAATACGTCGATTTACGCTATTTGCGGCTATTTGGGACATATTGGCTTGGTTCGGTCCCCCGTAAGATGGAAAAAATTTATTTTCTAATTTATTTCGGCTATTAAAATTTTTTTTATGGGCATTAGTATGTCACAGAATATATTTATACCCATATACGGCCTTAAATCTCCAGTTAGGCTATTTTGGATTTAATAATAATTTTTTTCCGAATTATTTAGGTACATATATTTTTTTTTAAAGGCTCCAATGGCTCAACAAATCGGCGGAAACCTGTTTACGGTCTAATACGTCGATTTACGCTATTTGCGGCTATTTGGGACATATTGGCTTGGTTCGGTCCCCCGTAAGATGGAAAAAAATTATTTTCTAATTTATTTCGGCAATTAAAATTTTTTTTAAGGGCATTAGTATGTCACAGAATTTATTTATACCCATATACGGCCTCAAATCTCCAGTTAGGCTATTTTGGATTTAATAATAATTTTTTTCCGAATTATTTGGGTACATACATTTTTTTTTAAGGCTCCAATGGCTCAACAAATCGACGGAAACCTGTTTACGGTCTAATACGTTGATTTACGCTATTTGCGGCCATTTGGGACATATTGGCTTGGTTCTGTCCCCCGTAAGATGGAAAAAAATTATTTTCTAATTTATTTCGGCAAATAAAATTTTTTTTAAGGGCATCAGTATGTCAAAGAATTTATTTATACCCATATACGGCCTCAAATCTCCAGTTAGGCTATTTTGGATTTAATAATAATTTTTTTCCGAATTATTTGGGTACAAACATTTTTTTTTAAAGGCTCCAATGGCTCAACAAATCGACGGAAACCTGTTTACGGTCTAATACGTCGATTTACGCTATTTGCGGCTATTTGGGACATATTGGCTTGGTTCGGTCCCCCGTAAGATGGAAAAAAATTATTTTCTAATTTATTTCGGCTATTAAAATTTTTTTAAGGGCATTAGTATGTCACAGAATTTATTTATACCCATATACGGCCTCAAATCTCCAGTTAGGCTATTTTGAATTTAATAATAATTTTTTTCCGAATTATTTGGGTACATATATTTTTTTTTAAAGGCTCCAATGGCTCAACAAATCGACGGAAACCTATTTACGGTCTAATACGTCGATTTACGCTATTTGCGGCTATTTGGGACATATTGGCTTGGTTCGGTCCCCCGTAAGATGGAAAAAAATTATTTTCTAATTTATTTCGTCAATTAAAATTTTTTTTAAGGGCATTAGTATGTCACAGAATTTATTTATACCCATATACGGCCTCAAATCTCCAGTTAGGCTATTTTGGATTTAATAATAATTTTTTTCCGAATTATTTGGGTACATACATTTTTTTTTAAAGGCTCCAATGGCTCAACAAATCGACGGAAACCTGTTTACGGTCTAATACGTCGATTTACGCTATTTGCGGCTATTTGGGACATATTGGCTTGGTTTGGTCCCCCGTAAGATGGAAAAAAATTATTTTCTAATTTATTTCGGCAATTAAAATTTTTTTTAAGGGCATTAGTATGTCACAGAATTTATTTATACCCATATACGGCCTCAAATCTCCAGTTAGGCTATTTTGGATTTAATAATAATTTTTTTCCGAATTATTTGGGTACATACATTTTTTTTTAAAGGCTCCAATGGCTCAACAAATTGACGGAAACCTGTTTACGGTCTAATACGTCGATTTACGCTATTTGCGGCTATTTTGGACAAATTGGCTTGGTTCGGTCCCCCGTAAGATGGAAAAAAAATATTTTGTAAGTTATTTCGGCAATTAAAATTTTTTTTAAGGGCATTAGTATGTCACAGAATTTATTTATACCCATATACGGCCTCAAATCTCCAGTTAGGCTATTTTGGATTTAATAATAATTTTTTTCCGAATTATTTGGGTATATACATTTTTTTTAAAGGCTCCAATGGCTCAACAAATCGACGGAAACCTGTTTACGGTCTAATACGTCGATTTACGCTATTTGCGGCCATTTGGGACATATTGTCTTGGTTCGGTCCCCCGTAAGATGGAAAAAAATTATTTTCTAATTTATTTCGGCAAATAAAATTTTTTTTAAGGGCATTAGTATGTCAAAGAATTTATTTATACACATATACGGCCTCAAATCTCCAGTTAGGCTATTTTGGATTTAATAATAATTTTTTTCCGAATTATTTGGGTACATACCTACATTTTTTTTAAAGGCTCCAATGGCTCAACAAATCGACGGAAACCTGTTTACGGTCTAATACGTCGATTTACGCTATTTGCGGCTATTTGAGACATATTGGCTTGGTTCGGTCCCCCGTAAGATGGAAAAAAATTATTTTCTAATTTATTTCGGCAAATAAAATTTTTTTTAAGGGCATTAGTATGTCAAAGAATTTATTTATACACAAATACGGCCTCAAATCTCCAGTTAGGCTATTTTGGATTTAATAATAATTTTTTTTCCGAATTATTTGGGTACATACATTTTTTTTAAAGGCTCCAATGGCTCAACAAATCGACGGAAACCTGTTTACGGTCTAATACGTCGATTTACGCTATTTGCGGCTATTTGGGACATATTGGCTTGGTTCGGTCCCCCGTAAGATGGAAAAAAATTATTTTCTAATTTATTTCGGCAATTAAAATTTTTTTTAAGGGCATTAGTATGTCACAGAATTTATTTATACCCATATACGGCCTCAAATCTCCAGTTAGGCTATTTTGGATTTAATAATAATTTTTTTCCGAATTATTTGGGTACATACATTTTTTTTAAGGCTCCAATGGCTCAACAAATCGACGGAAACCTGTTTACGGTCTAATACGTCGATTTACGCTATTTGCGGCTATTTGGGAAATATTGGCTTGGTTCGGTCCCCCGTAAGATGGAAAAAAATTATTTTCTAATTTATTTCGGCAATTAAAATTTTTTTTAAGGGCATTAGTATGTCACAGAATTTATTTATACCCATATACGGCCTCAAATCTCCAGTTAGGCTATTTTGGATTTAATAATATTTTTTTTCCGAATTATTTGGGTACATACATTTTTTTTAAAGGCTCCAATGGCTCAACAAATCGACGGAAACCTGTTTACGGTCTAATACGTCGATTTACGCTATTTGCGGCCATTTGGGACATATTGGCTTGGTTCGGTCCCCATAAGATGGAAAAAAATTATTTTCTAATTTATTTCGGCAAATAAAATTTTTTTTAAGGGCATTAGTATGTCACAGAATTTATTTATACCCATATATGGCCTCAAATCTCCAGTTAGGCTATTTTGGATTTAATAATAATTTTTTTCCGAATTATTTGGGTACATACATTTTTTTTTAAAGGCTCCAATGGCTCAACAAATCGACGGAAACCTGTTTACGGTCTAATACGTCGATTTACGCTATTTGCGGCTATTTTGGACAAATTGGCTTGGTTCGGTCCCCCGTAAGATGGAAAAAAAATATTTTGTAATTTATTTCGGCAATTAAAATTTTTTTTAAGGGCATTAGTATGTCACAGAATTTATTTATACCCATATACGGCCTCAAATCTCCAGTTAGGCTATTTTGGATTTAATAATAATTTTTTTCCGAATTATTTGGGTATATACATTTTTTTTAAAGGCTCCAATGGCTCAACAAATCGACGGAAACCTGTTTAAGGTCTAATACGTCGATTTACGCTATTTGCGGCCATTTGGGACATATTGTCTTGGTTCGGTCCCCCGTAAGATGGAAAAAAATTATTTTCTAATTTATTTCGGCAAATAAAATTTTTTTTAAGGGCATTAGTATGTCAAAGAATTTATTTATACACATATACGGCCTCAAATCTCCAGTTAGGCTATTTTGGATTTAATAATAATTTTTCTCCGAATTATTTGGGTACATACATTTTTTTTAAAGGCTCCAATGGCTCAACAAATCGACGGAAACCTGTTTACGGTCTAATACGTCGTTTACGCTATTTGCGGCTATTTGAGACATATTGGCTTGGTTCGGTCCCCCGTAAGATGGAAAAAAAATATTTTCTAATTTATTTCGGCAAATAAAATTTTTTTTAAGGGCATTAGTATGTCAAAGAATTTATTTATACCCAAATACGGCCTCAAATCTCCAGTTAGGCTATTTTGGATTTAATAATAATTTTTTTTCCGAATTATTTGGGTACATACATTTTTTTTTAAAGGCTCCAATAGCTCAACAAATCGACGGAAACCTGTTTACGGTCTAATACGTCGATTTACGCTATTTGCGGCTATTTGGGACATATTGGCTTGGTTCGGTCCCCCGTAAGATGGAAAAAAAATATTTTCTAATTTATTTCGGCAATTAAAATTTTTTTTAAGGGCATTAGTTGTCACAGAATTTATTTATACCCATATACGGCCTCAAATCTCCAGTTAGGCTATTTTGGATTTAATAATAATTTTTTTCCGAATTATTTGGGTACATACATTTTTTCTTAAAGGCTCCAATGGCTCAACAAATCGACGGAAACCTGTTTACGGTCTAATATGTCGATTTACGCTATTTGCGGATATTTGGGACATATTGGCTTGGTTCGGTCCCCCGTAAGATGGAAAAAAATTATTTTCTAATTTATTTCGGCAATTAAATTTTTTTTAAGGGCATTAGTATGTCCAGAATTTATTTATACCCATATACGGCCTCAAATCTCCAGTTAGGTTATTTTGGATTTAATAATAATTTTTTTCCTAATTATTTGGGTACATATATTTTTTTTTAAAGGCTCCAATGGTTCAACAAATCGACGGAAACCTGTTTACGGTCTAATACGTCGATTTACGCTATTTGCGGCTATTTGGGACATATTGGCTTGGTTCGGTCCCCCGTAAGATGGAAAAAAATTATTTTCTAATTTATTTCGGCAACTAAAATTTTTTTAAGGGCATTAGTATGTCACAGAATTTATTTATACCCATATACGGCCTCAAATCTCCAGTTAGGCTATTTTGGATTTAATAATAATTTTTTTCCGAATTATTTGGGTACATAAATTTTTTTTTAAAGGCTCCAATGGCTCAACAAATCGACGGAAACCTGTTTACGGTCTAATACGTCGATTTACGCTATTTGCGGCTATTTGGGACATATTGGCTTGGTTCGGTCCCCCGTAAGATGGAAAAAAATTATTTTCTAATTTATTTCGGCAATTAAAATTTTTTTTAAGGGCATTAGTATGTCACAGAATTTATTTATACCCATATACGGCCTCAAATCTCCAGTTAGGCTATTTTGGATTTAATAATAATTTTTTCCGAATTATTTCGGTACATACATTTTTTTTAAAGGCTCCAATGGCTCAACAAATCGACGGAAACCTGTTTACGGTCTAATACGTCGATTTACGCTATTTGCGGCTATTTGGGAAATATTGGCTTGGTTCGGTCCCCCGTAAGATGGAAAAAAATTATTTTCTAATTTATTTCGGCAATTAAAATTTTTTTTAAGGGCATTAGTATGTCACAGAATTTATTTATACCCATATACGGCCTCAAATCTCCAGTTAGGCTATTTTGGATTTAATAATATTTTTTTTCCGAATTATTTGGGTACATACATTTTTTTTAAAGGCTCCAATGGCTCAACAAATCGACGGAAACCTGTTTACGGTCTAATACGTCGATTTACGCTATTTGCGGCTATTTGGGACATATTGGCTTGGTTCGGTCCCCCGTAAGATGGAAAAAAAATATTTTCTAATTTATTTCGGCAATTAAAATTTTTTTTAAGGGCATTAGTTGTCACAGAATTTATTTATACCCATATACGGCCTTAAATCTCCAGTTAGGCTATTTTGGATTTAATAATAATTTTTTTCCGAATTATTTGGGTACATACATTTTTTTTTAAAGGCTCCAATGGCTCAACAAATCGACGGAAACCTGTTTACGGTCTAATACGTCGATTTACGCTATTTGCGGATATTTGGGACATATTGGCTTGGTTCGGTCCTCCGTAAGATGGAAAAAAATTATTTTCTAATTTATTTCGGCAATTAAATTTTTTTTAAGGGCATTAGTATGTCCAGAATTTATTTATACCCATATACGGCCTCAAATCTCCAGTTAGGCTATTTTGGATTTAATAATAATTTTTTTCCTAATTATTTGGGTACATATATTTTTTTTTAAAGGCTCCAATGGTTCAACAAATCGACGGAAACCTGTTTACGGTCTAATACGTCGATTTACGCTATTTGCGGCTATTTGGGACATATTGGCTTGGTTCGGTCCCCCGTAAGATGGAAAAAAATTATTTTCTAATTTATTTCGGCAAATAAAATTTTTTTTAAGGGCATTAGTATGTCACAGAATTTATTTATACCCATATACGGCCTCAAATCTCCAGTTAGGCTATTTTGGATTTAATAATAATTTTTTTCCGAATTATTTGGGTACATAAATTTTTTTTTAAAGGCTCCAATGGCTCAACAAATCGACGGAAACCTGTTTACGGTCTAATACGTCGATTTACGCTATTTGCGGCTATTTGGGACATATTGGCTTGGTTCGGTCCCCCGTAAGATGGAAAAAAATTATTTTCTAATTTATTTCGGCAATTAAAATTTTTTTTAAGGGCATTAGTATGTCACAGAATTTATTTATACCCATATACGGCCTCAAATCTCCAGTTGGGCTATTTTGGATTTAATAATAATTTTTTTCCGAATTATTTGGGTACATAAATTTTTTTTTAAAGGCTCCAATGGCCCAACAAATCGACGGAAACCTGTTTACGGTCTAATACGTCGATTTACGCTATTTGCGGCTATTTGGGACATATTGGCTTGGTTCGGTCCCCCGTAAGATGGAAAAAATTATTTTCTAATTTATTTCGGCAATTAAAATTTTTTTTAAGGGCATTAGTATGTCACAGAATATATTTATACCCATATACGGCCTCAAATCTCCAGTTCGGCTATTTTGGATTTAATAATAATTTTTTTCCGAATTATTTGGGTACATACATTTTTTTTTAAAGGCTCCAATGGTTCAACAAATCGACGGAAACCTGTTTACGGTCTAATACGTCGATTTACGCTATTTGCGGCTATTTGGGACATATTGGCTTGGTTCGGTCCCCCGTAAGATGGAAAAAAATTATTTTCTAATTTATTTCGGCAATTAAAATTTTTTTTAAGGGCATTAGTATGTCACAGAATTTATTTATACCCATATACGGCCTCAAATCTCCAGTTAGGCTATTTTGGATTTAATAATAATTTTTTTCCGAATTATTTGGGTACATACATTTTTTTTTAAGGCTCCAATGGCTCAACAAATCGACGGAAACCTGAATACGGTCTAATACGTCGATTTACGCTATTTGCGGCCATTTGGGACATATTGGCTTGGTTCGGTCCCCCGTAAGATGGAAAAAAATTATTTTCTAATTTATTTCGGCAAATAAAATTTTTTTTTAAGGGCATTAGTATGTCAAAGAATTTATTTATACCCATAAACGGCCTCAAATCTCCAGTTAGGCTATTTTGGATTTAATAATAATTTTTTTCCTAATTATTTGGGTACATACATTTTTTTTAAAGGCTCCAATGGTTCAACAAATCGACGGAAACCTGTTTACGGTCTAATACGTCGATTTACGCTATTTGCGGCTATTTGGGACATATTGGCTTGGTTCGGTCCCCCGTAAGATGGAAAAAAATTATTTTCTAATTTATTTCGGCAATTAAAATTTTTTTTAAGGGCATTAGTATGTCACAGAATTTATTTATACCCATATACGGCCTCAAATCTCCAGTTAGGCTATTTTGGATTTAATAATAATTTTTTTCCGAATTATTTGTGTACATACATTTTTTTTTAAGGCTCCAATGGCTCAACAAATCGACGGAAACCTGTTTACGGTCTAATACGTCGATTTACGCTATTTGCGGCCATTTGGGACATATCGGCTTGGTTCGGTCCCCCGTAAGATGGAAAAAAATTATTTTCTAATTTATTTCGGCAAATAAAATTTTTTTTTAAGGGCATTAGTATGTCACAGACCTTATTTATACCCACATACGGCCTCAAATCTCCAGTTAGGCTATTTTGGATTTAATAATAATTTTTTTCCGAATTATTTGGGTACATACATTTTTTTTTTAAGGCTCCAATGGCTCAACAAATCCACGGAAACCTGTTTACGGTCTAATACGTCGATTTACGCTATTTGCGGCTATTTGGGACATATTGGCTTGGTTCGGTCCCCCGTAAGATGGAAAAAAATTATTTTCTAATTTATTTCGACAATTAAAATTTTTTTTAAGGGCATTAGTATGTCACAGAATTTATTTATACCCATATACGGCCTCAAATCTCCAGTTAGGCTATTTTGGATTTAATAATAATTTTTTTCCGAATTATTTTGGTACATACATTTTTTTTAAAGGCTCCAATGGCTCAACAAATCGACGGAAACCTGTTTACGGTCTAATACGTCGATTTACGCTATTTGCGGCTATTTGGGACATATTGGCTTGGTTCGGTCCCCCGTAAGATGGAAAAAAATTATTTTCTAATTTATTTCGGCAAATAAAATTTTTTTTAAGGGCATTAGTATGTCAAAGAATTTATTTATACCCATAAACGGCCTCAAATCTCCAGTTAGGCTATTTTGGATTTAATAATAATTTTTTTCCGAATTATTTGGGTACATACATTTTTTTTTAAAGGCTCCAATGACTCAACAAATCGACGGAAACCTGTTTACGGTCTAATACGTCGATTTACGCTATTTGCGGCTATTTGGGACATATTGGCTTGGTTCGGTCCCCCGTAAGATGGAAAAAAATTATTTTCTAATTTATTTCGGCAATTAAAATTTTTTTTAAGGGCATTAGTATGTCACAGAACTTATTTATACCCATATACGGCCTCAAATCTCCAGTTAGGCTATTTTGGATTTAATAATAATTTTTTTCCGAATTATTTGGGTACATACATTTTTTTTTAAAGGCTCCAATGGCTCAACAAATCGACGGAAACCTGTTTACGGTCTAATACGTCGATTTACGCTATTTGCGGCTATTTGGGACATATTGGCTTGGTTCGGTCCCCCGTAAGATGGAAAAAAATTATTTTCTAATTTATTTCGACAATTAAAATTTTTTTTAAGGGCATTAGTATGTCACAGAATTTATTTATACCCATATACGGCCTCAAATCTCCAGTTAGGCTATTTTGGATTTAATAATAATTTTTTTCCGAATTATTTGGGTACATACATTTTTTTTTAAAGGCTCCAATGGTTCAACAAATCGACGGAAACCTGTTTACGGTCTAATAAGTCGATTTACGCTATTTGCGGCTATTTGGGACATATTGGCTTGGTTCGGTCCCCCGTAAGATAGAAAAAAATTATTTTCTAATTTATTTCGGCAATTAAAATTTTCTTTAAGGGCATTATTATGTCACAGAATTTATTTATACCCATATACGGCCTCAAATCTCCAGTTAGGCTATTTTGGATTTAATAATAATTTTTTTCCGAATTATTTGGGTACATACATTTTTTTTTAAAGGCTCCAATGGCTCAACAAATCGACGGAAACCTGTTTACGGTCTAATACGTCGATTTACGCTATTTGCGGATATTTGGGACATATTGGCTTGGTTCGGTCCCCCGTAAGATGGAAAAAAATTATTTTCTAATTTATTTCGGCAATTAACATTTTTTTTAAGGGCATTAGTATGTCACAGAATTTATTTATACCCATATACGGCCTCAAATCTCCAGTTAGGCTATTTTGGATTTAATAATAATTTTTTTCCGAATTATTTGGGTACATACATTTTTTTTAAAGGCTCCAATGGCTCAACAAATCGACGGAAACCTGTTTACGGTCTAATACGTCGATTTACGCTATTTGCGGCCATTTGGGACATATTGGCTTGGTTCGGTCCCCCGTAAGATGGAAAAAAATTATTTTCTAATTTATTTCGGCAATTAAAATTTTTTTTAAGGGCATTAGTATGCCACAGAATTTATTTATACCCATAAACGGCCTCAAATCTCCAGTTAGGCTATTTTGGATTTATTAATAATTTTTTTCCGAATTATTTGGGTACATACATTTTTTTTAAAGGCTCCAATGGCTCAACAAATCGACGGAAACCTGTTTACGGTCTAATACGTCGATTTACGCTATTTGCGGATATTTGGGACATATTGGCTTGGTTCGGTCCCCCGTAAGATGGAAAAAAATTATTTTCTAATTTATTTCGACAATTAAAATTTTTTTTAAGGGCATTAGTATGTCACAGAATTTATTTATACCCATATACGGCCTCAAATCTCCAGTTAGGCTATTTTGGATTTAATAATAATTTTTTTCCGAATTATTTGGGTACATACATTTTTTTTTAAAGGCTCCAATGGTTCAACAAATCGACGGAAACCTGTTTACGGTCTAATAAGTCGATTTACGCTATTTGCGGCTATTTGGGACATATTGGCTTGGTTCGGTCCCCCGTAAGATAGAAAAAAATTATTTTCTAATTTATTTCGGCAATTAAAATTTTCTTTAAGGGCATTATTATGTCACAGAATTTATTTATACCCATATACGGCCTCAAATCTCCAGTTAGGCTATTTTGGATTTAATAATAATTTTTTTCCGAATTATTTGGGTACATACATTTTTTTTTAAAGGCTCCAATGGCTCAACAAATCGACGGAAACCTGTTTACGGTCTAATACGTCGATTTACGCTATTTGCGGATATTTGGGACATATTGGCTTGGTTCGGTCCCCCGTAAGATGGAAAAAAATTATTTTCTAATTTATTTCGGCAATTAACATTTTTTTTAAGGGCATTAGTATGTCACAGAATTTATTTATACCCATATACGGCCTCAAATCTCCAGTTAGGCTATTTTGGATTTAATAATAATTTTTTTCCGAATTATTTGGGTACATACATTTTTTTTAAAGGCTCCAATGGCTCAACAAATCGACGGAAACCTGTTTACGGTCTAATACGTCGATTTACGCTATTTGCGGCCATTTGGGACATATTGGCTTGGTTCGGTCCCCCGTAAGATGGAAAAAAATTATTTTCTAATTTATTTCGGCAATTAAAATTTTTTTAAGGGCATTAGTATGCCACAGAATTTATTTATACCCATAAACGGCCTCAAATCTCCAGTTAGGCTATTTTGGATTTAATAATAATTTTTTTCCGAATTATTTGGGTACATACATTTTTTTTAAAGGCTCCAATGGCTCAACAAATCGACGGAAACCTGTTTACGGTCTAATACGTCGATTTACGCTATTTGCGGATATTTGGGACATATTGGCTTGGTTCGGTCCCCCGTAAGATGGAAAAAAATTATTTTCTAATTTATTTCGGCAATTAAATTTTTTTTAAGGGCATTAGTATTTCACAGAATTTATTTATACCCATATACGGCCTCAAATCTCCAGTTAGGCTATTTTGGATTTATTAATAATTTTTTTCCTAGTTATTTGGGTACATACATTTTTTTTTAAAGGCTCCAATGGTTCAACAAATCGACGGAGACCTGTTTACGGTCTAATACGTCGATTTACGCTATTTGCGGCTATTTGGGACATATTGGCTTGGTTCGGTCCCCCGTAAGATGGAAAAAAATTATTTTCTAATTTATTTCGACAATTAAAATTTTTTTTAAGGGCATTAGTATGTCACAGAATTTATTTATACCCATATACGGCCTCAAATCTCCAGTTAGGCTATTTTGGATTTATTAATAATTTTTTTCCGAATTATTTTGGTACATACATTTTTTTTTAAAGGCTCCAATGGCTCAACAAATCGACGGAAACCTGTTTACGGTCTAATACGTCGATTTACGCTATTTGCGGCTATTTGGGACATATTGGCTTGGTTCGGTCCCCCGTAAGATGGAAAAAAATTATTTTCTAATTTATTTCGGCAATTAAAATTTTTTTTAAGGGCATTAGTATGTCACAGAATTTATTTATACCCATATACGGCCTCAAATCTCCAGTTAGGCTATTTTGGATTTAATAATAATTTTTTTCCGAATTATTTTGGTACATACATTTTTTTTAAAGGCTCCAATGGCTCAACAAATCGACGGAAACCTGTTTACGGTCTAATACGTCGATTTACGCTATTTGCGGCTATTTGGGACATATTGGCTTGGTTCGGTCCCCCGTAAGATGGAAAAAAATTATTTTCTAATTTATTTCGACAATTAAAATTTTTTTTTAAGGGCATTAGTATGTCACAGAATTTATTTATACCCATATACGGCCTCAAATCTCCAGTTAGGCTATTTTGGATTTAATAATAATTTTTTTCCGAATTATTTTGGTACATACATTTTTTTTTAAAGGCTCCAATGGCTCAACAAATCGACGGAAACCTGTTTACGGTCTAATACGTCGATTTACGCTATTTGCGGCTATTTGGGACATATTGGCTTGGTTCGGTCCCCCGTAAGATGGAAAAAAATTATTTTCTAATTTATTTCGACAATTAAAACTTTTTTTAAGGGCATTAGTATGTCACAGAATTTATTTATACCCATATACGGCCTCAAATCTCCAGTTAGGCTATTTTGGATTTAATAATAATTTTTTTCCGAATTATTTGGGTACATACATTTTTTTTTAAAGGCTCCAATGGTTCAACAAATCGACGGAAACCTGTTTACGGTCTAATAAGTCGATTTACGCTATTTGCGGCTATTTGGGACATATTGGCTTGGTTCGGTCCCCCGTAAGATAGAAAAAAATTATTTTCTAATTTATTTCGGCAATTAAAATTTTCTTTAAGGGCATTATTATGTCACAGAATTTATTTATACCCATATACGGCCTCAAATCTCCAGTTAGGCTATTTTGGATTTAATAATAATTTTTTTCCGAATTATTTGGGTACATACATTTTTTTTTAAAGGCTCCAATGGCTCAACAAATCGACGGAAACCTGTTTACGGTCTAATACGTCGATTTACGCTATTTGCGGATATTTGGGACATATTGGCTTGGTTCGGTCCCCCGTAAGATGGAAAAAAATTATTTTCTAATTTATTTCGGCAATTAACATTTTTTTTAAGGGCATTAGTATGTCACAGAATTTATTTATACCCATATACGGCCTCAAATCTCCAGTTAGGCTATTTTGGATTTAATAATAATTTTTTTCCGAATTATTTGGGTACATACATTTTTTTTAAAGGCTCCAATGGCTCAACAAATCGACGGAAACCTGTTTACGGTCTAATACGTCGATTTACGCTATTTGCGGCCATTTGGGACATATTGGCTTGGTTCGGTCCCCCGTAAGATGGAAAAAAATTATTTTCTAATTTATTTCGGCAATTAAAATTTTTTTTAAGGGCATTAGTATGCCACAGAATTTATTTATACCCATAAACGGCCTCAAATCTCCAGTTAGGCTATTTTGGATTTAATAATAATTTTTTTCCGAATTATTTGGGTACATACATTTTTTTTAAAGGCTCCAATGGCTCAACAAATCGACGGAAACCTGTTTACGGTCTAATACGTCGATTTACGCTATTTGCGGATATTTGGGACATATTGGCTTGGTTCGGTCCCCCGTAAGATGGAAAAAAATTATTTTCTAATTTATTTCGACAATTAAAATTTTTTTTAAGGGCATTAGTATGTCACAGAATTTATTTATACCCATATACGGCCTCAAATCTCCAGTTAGGCTATTTTGGATTTAATAATAATTTTTTTCCGAATTATTTGGGTACATACATTTTTTTTTAAAGGCTCCAATGGTTCAACAAATCGACGGAAACCTGTTTACGGTCTAATAAGTCGATTTACGCTATTTGCGGCTATTTGGGACATATTGGCTTGGTTCGGTCCCCCGTAAGATAGAAAAAAATTATTTTCTAATTTATTTCGGCAATTAAAATTTTCTTTAAGGGCATTATTATGTCACAGAATTTATTTATACCCATATACGGCCTCAAATCTCCAGTTAGGCTATTTTGGATTTAATAATAATTTTTTTCCGAATTATTTGGGTACATACATTTTTTTTTAAAGGCTCCAATGGCTCAACAAATCGACGGAAACCTGTTTACGGTCTAATACGTCGATTTACGCTATTTGCGGATATTTGGGACATATTGGCTTGGTTCGGTCCCCCGTAAGATGGAAAAAAATTATTTTCTAATTTATTTCGGCAATTAACATTTTTTTTAAGGGCATTAGTATGTCACAGAATTTATTTATACCCATATACGGCCTCAAATCTCCAGTTAGGCTATTTTGGATTTAATAATAATTTTTTTCCGAATTATTTGGGTACATACATTTTTTTTAAAGGCTCCAATGGCTCAACAAATCGACGGAAACCTGTTTACGGTCTAATACGTCGATTTACGCTATTTGCGGCCATTTGGGACATATTGGCTTGGTTCGGTCCCCCGTAAGATGGAAAAAAATTATTTTCTAATTTATTTCGGCAATTAAAATTTTTTTTAAGGGCATTAGTATGCCACAGAATTTATTTATACCCATAAACGGCCTCAAATCTCCAGTTAGGCTATTTTGGATTTAATAATAATTTTTTTCCGAATTATTTGGGTACATACATTTTTTTTAAAGGCTCCAATGGCTCAACAAATCGACGGAAACCTGTTTACGGTCTAATACGTCGATTTACGCTATTTGCGGATATTTGGGACATATTGGCTTGGTTCGGTCCCCCGTAAGATGGAAAAAAATTATTTTCTAATTTATTTCGGCAATTAAATTTTTTTTAAGGGCATTAGTATTTCACAGAATTTATTTATACCCATATACGGCCTCAATCTCCAGTTAGGCTATTTTGGATTTATTAATAATTTTTTTCCTAGTTATTTGGGTACATACATTTTTTTTTAAAGGCTCCAATGGTTCAACAAATCGACGGAAACCTGTTTACGGTCTAATACGTCGTTTTACGCTATTTGCGGCTATTTGGGACATATTGGCTTGGTTCGGTCCCCCGTAAGATGGAAAAAAATTATTTTCTAATTTATTTCGGCAATTAAAATTTTTTTTAAGGGCATTAGTATGTCACAGAATTTATTTATACCCATATACGGCCTCAAATCTCCAGTTAGGCTATTTTGGATTTAATAATAATTTTTTTCCGAATTATTTGGGTACATACATTTTTTTTAAAGGCTCCAATGGCTCAACAAATCGACGGAAACCTGTTTACGGTCTAATACGTCGATTTACGCTATTTGCGGCCATTTGGGACATATTGGCTTGGTTCGGTCCCCCGTAAGATGGAAAAAAATTATTTTCTAATTTATTTCGGCAATTAAAATTTTTTTTAAGGGCATTAGTATGTCACAGAATTTATTTATACCCATATACGGCCTCAAATCTCCAGTTAGGCTATTTTGGATTTAATAATAATTTTTTTCAGAATTATTTGGTTACATACATTTTTTTTTAAGGCTCCAATGGCTCAACAAATCGACGGAAACCTGTTTACGGTCTAATACGTCGATTAACGCTATTTGCGGCCATTTGGGACATATTGGCTTGGTTCGGTCCCCCGTAAGATGGAAAAAAATTATTTTCTAATTTATTTCGGCAAATAAAATTTTTTTTAAGGGCATTAGTATGTCAAAGAATTTATTTATACCCATAAACGGCCTCAAATCTCCAGTTAGGCTATTTTGGATTTAATAATAATTTTTTTCCGAATTATTTGGATACATACATTTTTTTTTAAAGGCTCCAATGACTCAACAAATCGACGGAAACCTGTTTACGGTCTAATACGTCGATTTACGCTATTTGCGGCTATTTGGGACATATTGGCTTGGTTCGGTCCCCCGTAAGATGGAAAAAAATTATTTTCTAATTTATTTCGGCAAATAAAATTTTTTTTAAGGGCATTAGTATGTCAAAGAATATATTTATACCCATAAACGGCCTCAAATCTCCAGTTAGGCTATTTTGGATTTAATAATATTTTTTTTCCGAATTATTTGGGTACATACATTTTTTTTTAAGGCTCCAATGGCTCAACAAATCGACGGAAACCTGTTTACGGTCTAATACGTCGATTTACGCTATTTGCGGCTATTTGGGACATATTGGCTTGGTTCGGTCCCCCGTAAGATGGAAAAAAATTATTTTCTAATTTATTTCGGCAATTAAAATTTTTTTTAAGGGCATTAGTATGTCACAGAATTTATTTATACCCATATACGGCCTCAAATCTCCAGTTAGGCTATTTTGGATTTAATAATAATTTTTTTCCGAATTATTTGGGTACATACTTTTTTTTTTAAAGGCTCCAATGGCTCAACAAATCGACGGAAACCTGTTTACGGTCTAATACGTCGATTTACGCTATTTGCGGCTATTTGGGACATATTGGCTTGGTTCGGTCCCCCGTAAGATAAAAAAAAATTATTTTCTAATTTATTTCGGCAATTAAAATTTTTTTTAAGAGCATTAGTATGTCACAGAATTTATTTATACCCATATACGGCCTCAAATCTCCAGTTAGGCTATTTTGGATTTAAAAATAATTTTTTTCCGAATTATTTGGGTACATACATTTTTTTTTAAAGGCTCCAATGGCTCAACAAATCGACGGAAACCTGTTTACGGTCTAATACGTCGATTTACGCTATTTGCGGCTATTTGGGACATATTGGCTTGGTTCGGTCCCCCGTAAGATGGAAAAAAATTATTTTCTAAATTATTTCGGCAAATAAAATTTTTTTTAAGGACATTAGTATGTCACAGAATTTATTTATACCCATATACGGCCTCAAATCTCCAGTTAGGCTATTTTGGATTTAATAATAATTTTTTTCCGAATTATTTGGGTACATAAATTTTTTTTTAAAGGCTCCAATGGCTCAACAAATCGACGGAAACCTGTTTACGGTCTAATACGTCGATTTACGCTATTTGCGGCTATTTGGGACATATTGGCTTGGTTCGGTCCCCCGTAAGATGGAAAAAAATTATTTTCTAATTTATTTCGGCAAATAAAATTTTTTTTAAGGGCATTAGTATGTCAAAGAATATATTTATACCCATAAACGGCCTCAAATCTCCAGTTAGGCTATTTTGGATTTAATAATATTTTTTTTCCGAATTATTTGGGTACATACATTTTTTTTTAAGGCTCCAATGGCTCAACAAATCGACGGAAACCTGTTTACGGTCTAATACGTCGATTTACGCTATTTGCGGCTATTTGGGACATATTGGCTTGGTTCGGTCCCCCGTAAGATGGAAAAAAATTATTTTCTAATTTATTTCGGCAATTAAAATTTTTTTTAAGGGCATTAGTATGTCACAGAATTTATTTATACCCATATACGGCCTCAAATCTCCAGTTAGGCTATTTTGGATTTAATAATAATTTTTTTCCGAATTATTTGGGTACATACTTTTTTTTTTAAAGGCTCCAATGGCTCAACAAATCGACGGAAACCTGTTTACGGTCTAATACGTCGATTTACGCTATTTGCGGCTATTTGGGACATATTGGCTTGGTTCGGTCCCCCGTAAGATAAAAAAAAATTATTTTCTAATTTATTTCGGCAATTAAAATTTTTTTTAAGAGCATTAGTATGTCACAGAATTTATTTATACCCATATACGGCCTCAAATCTCCAGTTAGGCTATTTTGGATTTAATAATAATTTTTTTCCGAATTATTTGGGTACATACATTTTTTTTTAAAGGCTCCAATGGCTCAACAAATCGACGGAAACCTGTTTACGGTCTAATACGTCGATTTACGCTATTTGCGGATATTTGGGACATATTGGCTTGGTTCGGTCCCCCGTAAGATGGAAAAAAATTATTTTCCAAATTATTTCGGCAAATAAAATTTTTTTTAAGGGCATTAGTATGTCACAGAATTTATTTATACCCATATACGGCCTCAAATCTCCAGTTAGGCTATTTTGGATTTATTAATAATTTTTTTCCGAATTATTTGGGTACATAAATTTTTTTTTAAAGGCTCCAATGGCTCAACAAATCAACAGAAACCTGTTTACGGTCTAATACGTCGATTTACGCTATTTGCGGCTATTTGGGACATATTGGCTTGGTTCGGTCCCCCGTAAGATGGAAAAAAATTATTTTCTAATTTATTTCGGCAATTAAAATTTTTTTTAAGGGCATTAGTTTGTCACAGAATTTATTTATACCCATATACGGCCTCAAATCTCCAGTTAGGCTATTTTGGATTTATTAATAATTTTTTTCCGAATTATTTGGATACATACATTTTTTTTAAAGGCTCCAATGGCTCAACAAATCGACGGAAACCTGTTTACGGTCTAATACGTCGATTTACGCTATTTGCGGCCATTTGGGACATATTGGCTTGGTTCGGTCCCCCGTAAGATGGAAAAAAATTATTTTCTAATTTATTTCGGCAATTAAAATTTTTTTTAAGGGCATTAGTATGCCACAGAATTTATTTATACCCATAAACGGCCTCAAATCTCCAGTTAGGCTATTTTGGATTTAATAATAATTTTTTTCCGAATTATTTGGGTACATACATTTTTTTTAAAGGCTCCAATGGCTCAACAAATCGACGGAAACCTGTTTACGGTCTAATACGTCGATTTACGCTATTTGCGGATATTTGGGACATATTGGCTTGGTTCGGTCCCCCGTAAGATGGAAAAAAATTATTTTCTAATTTATTTCGACAATTAAAATTTTTTTTAAGGGCATTAGTATGTCACAGAATTTATTTATACCCATATACGGCCTCAAATCTCCAGTTAGGCTATTTTGGATTTAATAATAATTTTTTTCCGAATTATTTGGGTACATAAATTTTTTTTTAAAGGCTCCAATGGCTCAACAAATCGACGGAAACCTGTTTACGGTCTAATACGTCGATTTACGCTATTTGCGGCTATTTGGGACATATTGGCTTGGTTCGGTCCCCCGTAAGATGGAAAAAAATATTTTCTAATTTATTTCGGCAATTAAATTTTTTTTAAGGGCATTAGTATGTCACAGAATTTATTTATACCCATATACGGCCTCAAATCTCCAGTTAGGCTATTTTGGATTTAATAATAATTTTTTTCCGAATTATTTGGGTACATACATTTTTTTTAAGGCTCCAATGGCTCAACAAATCGACGGAAACCTGTTTACGGTCTAATAGGTCGATTTACGCTATTTGCGGCCATTTGGGACATATTGGCTTGGTTCGGTCCCCCGTAAGATGGAAAAAAATTATTTTCTAATTTATTTCGGCAATTAAAATTTTTTTTAAGGGCATTAGTATGTCACAGAATTTATTTATACCCATATACGGCCTCAAATCTCCAGTTTGGCTATTTTGGATTTAATAATAATTTTTTTCCGAATTATTTGGGTACATACATTTTTTTTAAAGGCTCCAATGGCTCAACAAATCGACGGAAACCTGTTTACGGTCTAATACGTCGATTTACGCTATTTGCGGCCATTTGGGACATATTGTTTTGGTTCGGTCCCCCGTAAGATGGAAAAAAATTATTTTCTAATTTATTTCGGCAAATAAAATTTTTTTTAAGGGCATTAGTATGCCAAAGAATTTATTTATACACATATACGGCCTCAAATCTCCAGTTAGGCTATTTTGGATTTAATAATAATTTCTTTCCGAATTATTTGGGTACATACATTTTTTTTAAAGGCTCCAATGGCTCAACAAATCGACGGAAACCTGTTTACGGTCTAATACGTCGATTTACGCTATTTGCGGCTATTTGGGACATATTGGCTTGGTTCGGTCCCCCGTAAGATGGAAAAAAATATTTTCTAATTTATTTCGGCAATTAAATTTTTTTTAAGGGCATTAGTATGTCACAGAATTTATTTATACCCATATACGGCCTCAAATCTCCAGTTAGGCTATTTTGGATTTAATAATAATTTTTTTCCGAATTATTTGGGTACATACATTTTTTTTAAAGGCTCCAATGGCTCAACAAATCGACGGAAACCTGTTTACGGTCTAATACGTCGATTTACGCTATTTGCGGCCATTTGGGACGTATTGGCTTGGTTCGGTCCCCCGTAAGATGGAAAAAAATTATTTTCTAATTTATTTCGACAAATAAATTTTTTTTAAGGGCATTAGTATGTCAAATAATTTATTTATACCCATAAACGGCCTCAAATCTCCAGTTAGTCTATTTTGGATTTAATAATAATTTTTTTCCGAATTATTTGGGTACATACATTTTTTTTTAAAGGCTCCAATGACTCAACAAATCGACGGAAACCTGTTTACGGTCTAATACGTCGATTTACGCTATTTGCGGCTATTTGGGACATATTGGCTTGGTTCGGTCCCCCGTAAGATGGAAAAAAAATATTTTCTAATTTATTTCGGCAAATAAAATTTTTTTTAAGGGCATTAGTATGTCACAGAATTTATTTATACCCATATACGGCCTCAAATCTCCAGTTAGGCTATTTTGGATTTAATAATTATTTTTTTGCGAATTATTTGGGTACATACATTTTTTTTTTAAGGCTCCAATGGCTCAACAAATCGACGGAAACCTGTTTACGGTCTAATACGTCGATTTACGCTATTTGCGGCTATTTGGGACATATTGGCTTGGTTCGGTCCCCCGTAAGATGGAAAAAAATTATTTTCTAATTTATTTCGGCAATTAAAATTTTTTTTAAGGGCATTAGTATGTCACAGTATTTATTTACACCCATATACGGCCTCAAATCTCCAGTTGGGCTATTTTGGATTTAATAATAATTTTTTTCCGAATTATTTGGGTACATAAATTTTTTTTTAAAGGCTCCAATGGCTCAACAAATCGACGGAAACCTGTTTACGATCTAATACGTCGATTTACGCTATTTGCGGCTATTTGGGACATATTGGCTTGGTTCGGTCCCCCGTAAGATGGAAAAAATTATTTTCTAATTTATTTCGGCAATTAAAATTTTTTTTAAGGGCATTAGTATGTCACAGAATATATTTATACCCATATACGGCCTCAAATCTCCAGCTAGGCTATTTTGGATTTAATAATAATTTTTTTCCGAATTATTTGGGTACATACATTTTTTTTTAAAGGCTCCAATGGCTCAACAAATCGACGGAAACCTGTTTACGGTCTAATCCGTCGATTTACGCTATTTGCGGATATTTGGGACATATTGGCTTGGTTCGGTCCCCCGTAAGATGGAAAAAAATTATTTTCTAATTTATTTCGGCAATTAAATTTTTTTTAGGGGCATTAGTATGTCCAGAATTTATTTATACCCATATACGGCCTCAAATCTCCAGTTAGGCTATTTTGGATTTAATAATAATTTTTTTCCGAATTATTTGGGTACATACATTTTTTTTTAAAGGCTCCAATGGCTCAACAAATCGACGGAAACCTGTTTACGGTCTAATACGTCGATTTACGCTATTTGCGGATATTTGGGACATATTGGCTTGGTTCGGTCCCCCGTAAGATGGAAAAAAATTATTTTCTAATTTATTTCGGCAATTAAATTTTTTTTAAGGGCATTAGTATGTCACAGAATTTATTTATACCCATAAACGGCGTCAAATCTCCAGTTAGGCTATTTTGGATTTAATAATAATTTTTTTCCTAATTATTTGGGTACATACATTTTTTTTAAAGGCTCCAATGGTTCAACAAATCGACGGAAACCTGTTTACGGTCTAATACGTCGATTTACGCTATTTGCGGCTATTTGGGACATATTGGCTTGGTTCGGACCCCCGTAAGATGGAAAAAAATTATTTTCTAATTTATTTCGGCAACTAAAATTTTTTTTAAGGGCATTAGTATGTCACAGAATTTATTTGTACCCATATACGGCCTCAAATCTCCAGTTAGGCTATTTTGGATTTAATAATAATTTTTTTCCGAATTATTTGGGTACATAAATTTTTTTTTAAAGGCTCCAATGGCTCAACAAATCGACGGAAACCTGTTTACGGTCTAATACGTCGATTTACGCTATTTGCGGCTATTTGGGACATATTGGCTTGGTTCGGTCCCCCGTAAGATGGAAAAAAATTATTTTCTAATTTATTTCGGCAATTAAAATTTTTTTTAAGGGCATTAGTATGTCACAGAATTTATTTATACCCATATACGGCCTCAAATCTCCAGTTAGGCTATTTTGGATTTAATAATAATTTTTTTCGGAATTATTTGGGTACATACATTTTTTTTAAGGCTCCAATGGCTCAACAAATCGACGGAAACCTGTTTACGGTCTAATACGTCGATTTACGCTATTTGCGGCCATTTGGGACATATTGGCTTGGGTCGGTCCCCCGTAAGATGGAAAAAAATTATTTTCTAATTTATTTCGGCAAATAAAATTTTTTTTAAGGGCATTAGTATGTCAAAGAATTTATTTATACCCATAAACGGCCTCAAATCTCCAGTTAGGCTATTTTGGATTTAATAATAATTTTTTTCCGAATTATTTGGGTACATACATTTTTTTTTAAAGGCTCCAATGACTCAACAAATCGACGGAAACCTGTTTACGGTCTAATACGTCGATTTACGCTATTTGCGGCTATTTGGGACATATTGGCTTGGTTCGGTCCCCCGTAACATGGAAAAAAATTATTTTCTAATTTATTTCGGCAATTAAAATTTTTTTTAAGGGCATTAGTATGTCACAGAACTTATTTATACCCATATACGGCCTCAAATCTCCAGTTAGGCTATTTTGGATTTAATAATAATTTTTTTCCGAATTATTTGGGTACATACATTTTTTTTTTAAGGCTCCAATGGCTCAACAAATCGACGGAAACCTGTTTACGGTCTAATACGTCGATTTACGCTATTTGCGGCTATTTGGGACATATTGGCTTGGTTCGGTCCCCCGTAAGATGGAAAAAAATTATTTTCTAATTTATTTTGGCAATTAAAATTTTTTTTAAGGGCATTAGTATGTCACAGAATTTATTTATACCCATATACGGCCTCAAATCTCCAGTAAGGCTATTTTGGATTTAATAATAGTTTTTTTCCAAATTATTTTCGTAAATACATTTTTTTTTTAAAGGCTCCAATGGCTCAACAAATCGACGGAAACCTGTTTACGGTCTAATACGTCGATTTACGCTATTTGCGGCTATTTGGGACATATTGGCTTGGTTCGGTCCCCCGTAAGATAGAAAAAAATTATTTTCTAATTTATTTCGGCAATTAAAATTTTCTTTAAGGGCATTAGTATGTCACAGAATTTATTTATACCCATATACGGCCTCAAATCTCCAGTTAGGCTATTTTGGATTTAATAATAATTTTTTTCCGAATTATTTGGGTACATAAATTTTTTTTTAAAGGCTCCAATGGCTCAACAAATCGACGGAAACCTGTTTACGGTCTAATACGTCGATTTACGCTATTTGCGGCTATTTGGGACATATTGGCTTGGTTCGGTCCTCCGTAAGATGGAAAAAAATTATTTTCTATTTATTTCGGCAAATAAAATTTTTTTTAAGGGCATTACTATGTCAAAGAATTTATTTATACCCATATACGGCCTCAAATCTCCAGTTAGGCTATTTTGGATTTAATAATAATTTTTTTCCGAATTATTTGGGTACATACATTTTTTTTTTAAGGCTCCAATGGCTGAACAAATCGACGGAAACCTGTTTACGGTCTAATACGTCGATTTACGCTATTTGCGGCTATTTGGGACATATTGGCTTGGTTCGGTCCCCCGTAAGATGGAAAAAAATTATTTTCTAATTTATTTCGGCAAATAAAATTTTTTTTAAGGGCATTAGTATGTCACAGAATTTATTTATACCCATATACGGCCTCAAATCTCCAGTTAGGCTATTTTGGATTTAATAATAATTTTTTTCCGAATTATTTGGGTACATAAATTTTTTTTTAAAGGCTCCAATGGCTCAACAAATCGACGGAAACCTGTTTACGGTCTAATACGTCGATTTACGCTATTTGCGGCTATTTGGGACATATTGGCTTGGTTCGGTCCCCCGTAAGATGGAAAAAAATTATTTTCTAATTTATTTCGGCAATTAAAATTTTTTTTAAGGGCATTAGTATGTCACAGAATTTATTTATACCCATATACGGCCTCAAATCTCCAGTTGGGCTATTTTGGATTTAATAATAATTTTTTTCCGAATTATTTGGGTACATAAATTTTTTTTTAAAGGCTTCAATGGCTCAACAAATCGACGGAAACCTGTTTACGATCTAATACGTCGATTTACGCTATTTGCGGCTATTTGTGACATATTGGCTTGGTTCGGTCCCCCGTAAGATGGAAAAAAATTATTTCCTAATTTATTTCGACAATTAAAATTTTTTTTAAGGGCATTAGTATGTCACAGAATTTATTTATACCCATATACGGCCTCAAATCTCCAGTTAGGCTATTTTGGATTTATTAATAATTTTTTTCCGAATTATTTGGGTACATAAATTTTTTTTTAAAGGCTCCAATGGCTCAACAAATCAACAGAAACCTGTTTACGGTCTAATACGTCGATTTACGCTATTTGCGGCTATTTGGGACATATTGGCTTGGTTCGGTCCCCCGTAAGATGGAAAAAAATTATTTTCTAATTTATTTCGGCAATTAAAATTTTTTTTAAGGGCATTAGTATGTCACAGAATTTATTTATACCCATATACGGCCTCAAATCTCCAGTTAGGCTATTTTGGATTTAATAATAATTTTTTTCCGAATTATTTGGGTACATACATTTTTTTTAAAGGCTCCAATGGCTCAACAAATCGACGGAAACCTGTTTACGGTCTAATACGTCGATTTACGCTATTTGCGGCCATTTGGGACATATTGTTTTGGTTCGGTCCCCCGTAAGATGGAAAAAAATTATTTTCTAATTTATTTCGGCAAATAAAATTTTTTTTAAGGGCATTAGTATGTCAAAGAATTTATTTATACACATATACGGCCTCAAATCTCCAGTTAGGCTATTTTGGATTTAATAATAATTTTTTTCCGAATTATTTGGGTACATACATTTTTTTTAAAGGCTCCAATGGCTCAACAAATCGACGGAAACCTGTTTACGGTCTAATACGTCGATTTACGCTATTTGCGGCTATTTGGGACATATTGGCTTGGTTCGGTCCCCCGTAAGATGGAAAAAAATATTTTCTAATTTATTTCGGCAATTAAATTTTTTTTAAGGGCATTAGTATGTCACAGAATTTATTTATACCCATATACGGCCTCAAATCTCCAGTTAGGCTATTTTGGATTTAATAATAATTTTTTTCCGAATTATTTGGGTACATACATTTTTTTTAAGGCTCCAATGGCTCAACAAATCGACGGAAACCTGTTTACGGTCTAATAGGTCGATTTACGCTATTTGCGGCCATTTGGGACATATTGGCTTGGTTCGGTCCCCCGTAAGATGGAAAAAAATTATTTTCTAATTTATTTCGGCAATTAAAATTTTTTTTAAGGGCATTAGTATGTCACAGAATTTATTTATACCCATATACGGCCTCAAATCTCCAGTTAGGCTATTTTGGATTTAATAATAATTTTTTTCCGAATTATTTGGGTACATAAATTTTTTTTTAAAGGCTCCAATGGCTCAACAAATCGACGGAAACCTGTTTACGGTCTAATACGTCGATTTACGCTATTTGCGGCTATTTGGGACATATTGGCTTGGTTCGGTCCCCCGTAAGATGGAAAAAAATTATTTTCTAATTTATTTCGGCAATTAAAATTTTTTTTAAGGGCATTAGTATGTCACAGAATTTATTTATACCCATATACGGCCTCAAATCTCCAGTTAGGCTATTTTGGATTTAATAATAATTTTTTTCCGAATTATTTGGGTACATACATTTTTTTTAAGGCTCCAATGGCTCAACAAATCGACGGAAACCTGTTTACGGTCTAATACGTCGATTTACGCTATTTGCGGCCATTTGGGACATATTGGCTTGGTTCGGTCCCCCGTAAGATGGAAAAAAATTATTTTCTAATTTATTTCGGCAAATAAAATTTTTTTTAAGGGCATTAGTATGTCAAAGAATTTATTTATACCCATAAACGGCCTCAAATCTCCAGTTAGGCTATTTTGGATTTAATAATAATTTTTTTCCGAATTATTTGGGTACATACATTTTTTTTTAAAGGCTCCAATGACTCAACAAATCGACGGAAACCTGTTTACGGTCTAATACGTCGATTTACGCTATTTGCGGCTATTTGGGACATATTGGCTTGGTTCGGTCCCCCGTAACATGGAAAAAAATTATTTTCTAATTTATTTCGGCAATTAAAATTTTTTTTAAGGGCATTAGTATGTCACAGAACTTATTTATACCCATATACGGCCTCAAATCTCCAGTTAGGCTATTTTGGATTTAATAATAATTTTTTTCCGAATTATTTGGGTACATACATTTTTTTTTTAAGGCTCCAATGGCTCAACAAATCGACGGAAACCTGTTTACGGTCTAATACGTCGATTTACGCTATTTGCGGCTATTTGGGACATATTGGCTTGGTTCGGTCCCCCGTAAGATGGAAAAAAATTATTTTCTAATTTATTTTGGCAATTAAAATTTTTTTTAAGGGCATTAGTATGTCACAGAATTTATTTATACCCATATACGGCCTCAAATCTCCAGTAAGGCTATTTTGGATTTAATAATAGTTTTTTTCCGAATTATTTTCGTAAATACATTTTTTTTTTAAAGGCTCCAATGGCTCAACAAATCGACGGAAACCTGTTTACGGTCTAATACGTCGATTTACGCTATTTGCGGCTATTTGGGACATATTGGCTTGGTTCGGTCCCCCGTAAGATGGAAAAAAATTATTTTCTAATTTATTTCGGCAATTAAAATTTTTTTTAAGGGCATTAGTATGTCACAGAATTTATTTATACCCATATACGGCCTCAAATCTCCAGTTAGGCTATTTTGGATTTAATAATAATTTTTTTCCGAATTATTTGGGTACATACATTTTTTTTAAAGGCTCCAATGGCTCAACAAATCGACGGAAACCTGTTTACGGTCTAATACGTCGATTTACGCTATTTGCGGCCATTTGGGACATATTGTTTTGGTTCGGTCCCCCGTAAGATGGAAAAAAATTATTTTCTAATTTATTTCGGCAAATAAAATTTTTTTTAAGGGCATTAGTATGTCAAAGAATTTATTTATACACATATACGGCCTCAATTCTCCAGTTAGGCTATTTTGGATTTAATAATAATTTTTTTCCGAATTATTTGGGTACATACATTTTTTTTTAAAGGCTCCAATGACTCAACAAATCGACGGAAACCTGTTTACGGTCTAATACGTCGATTTACGCTATTTGCGGCTATTTGGGACATATTGGCTTGGTTCGGTCCCCCGTAACATGGAAAAAAATTATTTTCTAATTTATTTCGGCAATTAAAATTTTTTTTAAGGGCATTAGTATGTCACAGAACTTATTTATACCCATATACGGCCTCAAATCTCCAGTTAGGCTATTTTGGATTTAATAATAATTTTTTTCCGAATTATTTGGGTACATACATTTTTTTTTAAGGCTCCAATGGCTCAACAAATCGACGGAAACCTGTTTACGGTCTAATACGTCGATTTACGCTATTTGCGGCTATTTGGGACATATTGGCTTGGTTCGGTCCCCCGTAACATGGAAAAAAATTATTTTCTAATTTATTTCGGCAATTAAAATTTTTTTTAAGGGCATTAGTATGTCACAGAACTTATTTATACCCATATACGGCCTCAAATCTCCAGTTAGGCTATTTTGGATTTAATAATAATTTTTTTCCGAATTATTTGGGTACATACATTTTTTTTTTAAGGCTCCAATGGCTCAACAAATCGACGGAAACCTGTTTACGGTCTAATACGTCGATTTACGCTATTTGCGGCTATTTGGGACATATTGGCTTGGTTCGGTCCCCCGTAAGATGGAAAAAAATTATTTTCTAATTTATTTCGGCAATTAAAATTTTTTTTAAGGGCATTAGTATGTCACAGAATTTATTTATACCCATATACGGCCTCAAATCTCCAGTTAGGCTATTTTGGATTTAATAATAATTTTTTTCCGAATTATTTGGGTACATACATTTTTTTTAAGGCTCCAATGGCTCAACAAATCGACGGAAATCTGTTTACGGTCTAATACGTCGATTTACGCTATTTGCGGCCATTTGGGACATATTGGCTTGGTTCGGTCCCCCGTAAGATGGAAAAAAATTATTTTCTAATTTATTTCGGCAAATAAAATTTTTTTTAAGGGCATTAGTATGTCAAAGAATTTATTTATACCCATAAACGGCCTCAAATCTCCAGTTAGGCTATTTTGGATTTAATAATAATTTTTTTCCGAATTATTTGGGTACATACATTTTTTTTTAAAGGCTCCAATGACTCAACAAATCGACGGAAACCTGTTTACGGTCTAATACGTCGATTTACGCTATTTGCGGCTATTTGGGACATATTGGCTTGGTTCGGTCCCCCGTAACATGGAAAAAAATTATTTTCTAATTTATTTCGGCAATTAAAATTTTTTTTAAGGGCATTAGTATGTCACAGAACTTATTTATACCCATATACGGCCTCAAATCTCCAGTTAGGCTATTTTGGATTTAATAATAATTTTTTTCCGAATTATTTGGGTACATACATTTTTTTTTTAAGGCTCCAATGGCTCAACAAATCGACGGAAACCTGTTTACGGTCTAATACGTCGATTTACGCTATTTGCGGCTATTTGGGACATATTGGCTTGGTTCGGTCCCCCGTAAGATGGAAAAAAATTATTTTCTAATTTATTTTGGCAATTAAAATTTTTTTTAAGGGCATTAGTATGTCACAGAATTTATTTATACCCATATACGGCCTCAAATCTCCAGTAAGGCTATTTTGGATTTAATAATAGTTTTTTTCCGAATTATTTTCGTAAATACATTTTTTTTTTAAAGGCTCCAATGGCTCAACAAATCGACGGAAACCTGTTTACGGTCTAATACGTCGATTTACGCTATTTGCGGCTATTTGGGACATATTGGCTTGGTTCGGTCCCCCGTAAGATAGAAAAAAATTATTTTCTAATTTATTTCGGCAATTAAAATTTTCTTTAAGGGCATTAGTATGTCACAGAATTTATTTATACCCATATACGGCCTCAAATCTCCAGTTAGGCTATTTTGGATTTAATAATAATTTTTTTCCGAATTATTTGGGTACATAAATTTTTTTTTAAAGGCTCCAATGGCTCAACAAATCGACGGAAACCTGTTTACGGTCTAATACGTCGATTTACGCTATTTGCGGCTATTTGGGACATATTGGCTTGGTTCGGTCCTCCGTAAGATGGAAAAAAATTATTTTCTATTTATTTCGGCAAATAAAATTTTTTTTAAGGGCATTACTATGTCAAAGAATTTATTTATACCCATATACGGCCTCAAATCTCCAGTTAGGCTATTTTGGATTTAATAATAATTTTTTTCCGAATTATTTGGGTACATACATTTTTTTTTTAAGGCTCCAATGGCTCAACAAATCGACGGAAACCTGTTTACGGTCTAATACGTCGATTTACGCTATTTGCGGCTATTTGGGACATATTGGCTTGGTTCGGTCCCCCGTAAGATGGAAAAAAATTATTTCCTAATTTATTTCGACAATTAAAATTTTTTTTAAGGGCATTAGTATGTCACAGAATTTATTTATACCCATATACGGCCTCAAATCTCCAGTTAGGCTATTTTGGATTTATTAATAATTTTTTTCCGAATTATTTGGGTACATAAATTTTTTTTTAAAGGCTCCAATGGCTCAACAAATCAACAGAAACCTGTTTACGGTCTAATACGTCGATTTACGCTATTTGCGGCTATTTGGGACATATTGGCTTGGTTCGGTCCCCCGTAAGATGGAAAAAAATTATTTTCTAATTTATTTCGGCAATTAAAATTTTTTTTAAGGGCATTAGTATGTCACAGAATTTATTTATACCCATATACGGCCTCAAATCTCCAGTTAGGCTATTTTGGATTTAATAATAATTTTTTTCCGAATTATTTGGGTACATACATTTTTTTTAAAGGCTCCAATGGCTCAACAAATCGACGGAAACCTGTTTACGGTCTAATACGTCGATTTACGCTATTTGCGGCCATTTGGGACATATTGTTTTGGTTCGGTCCCCCGTAAGATGGAAAAAAATTATTTTCTAATTTATTTCGGCAAATAAAATTTTTTTTAAGGGCATTAGTATGTCAAAGAATTTATTTATACACATATACGGCCTCAAATCTCCAGTTAGGCTATTTTGGATTTAATAATAATTTTTTTCCGAATTATTTGGGTACATACATTTTTTTTAAAGGCTCCAATGGCTCAACAAATCGACGGAAACCTGTTTACGGTCTAATACGTCGATTTACGCTATTTGCGGCTATTTGGGACATATTGGCTTGGTTCGGTCCCCCGTAAGATGGAAAAAAATATTTTCTAATTTATTTCGGCAATTAAATTTTTTTTAAGGGCATTAGTATGTCACAGAATTTATTTATACCCATATACGGCCTCAAATCTCCAGTTAGGCTATTTTGGATTTAATAATAATTTTTTTCCGAATTATTTGGGTACATACATTTTTTTTAAGGCTCCAATGGCTCAACAAATCGACGGAAACCTGTTTACGGTCTAATAGGTCGATTTACGCTATTTGCGGCCATTTGGGACATATTGGCTTGGTTCGGTCCCCCGTAAGATGGAAAAAAATTATTTTCTAATTTATTTCGGCAATTAAAATTTTTTTTAAGGGCATTAGTATGTCACAGAATTTATTTATACCCATATACGGCCTCAAATCTCCAGTTAGGCTATTTTGGATTTAATAATAATTTTTTTCCGAATTATTTGGGTACATACATTTTTTTTAAAGGCTCCAATGGCTCAACAAATCGACGGAAACCTGTTTACGGTCTAATACGTCGATTTACGCTATTTGCGGCCATTTGGGACATATTGTTTTGGTTCGGTCCACCGTAAGATGGAAAAAAATTATTTTCTAATTTATTTCGGCAAATAAAATTTTTTTTAAGGGCATTAGTATGTCAAAGAATTTATTTATACACATATACGGCCTCAAATCTCCAGTTAGGCTATTTTGGATTTAATAATAATTTTTTTCCGAATTATTTGGGTACATACATTTTTTTTTAAGGCTCCAATGGCTCAACAAATCGACGGAAACCTGTTTACGGTCTAATACGTCGATTTACGCTATTTGCGGCTATTTGGGACATATTGGCTTGGTTCGGTCCCCCGTAAGATGGAAAAAAATATTTTCTAATTTATTTCGGCAATTAAATTTTTTTTAAGGGCATTAGTATGTCACAGAATTTATTTATACCCATATACGGCCTCAAATCTCCAGTTAGTCTATTTTGGATTTAATAATAATTTTTTTCCGAATTATTTGGGTACATACATTTTTTTTAAAGGCTCCAATGGCTCAACAAATCGACGGAAACCTGTTTACGGTCTAATACGTCGATTTACGCTATTTGCGGCTATTTGGGACATATTGGCTTGGTTCGGTCCCCCGTAAGATGGAAAAAAATATTTTCTAATTTATTTCGGCAATTAAATTTTTTTTAAGGGCATTAGTATGTCAAATAATTTATTTATACCCATAAACGGCCTCAAATCTCCAGTTAGTCTATTTTGGATTTAATAATAATTTTTTTCCGAATTATTTGGGTACATACATTTTTTTTTAAAGGCTCCAATGACTCAACAAATCGACGGAAACCTGTTTACGGTCTAATACGTCGATTTACGCTATTTGCGGCTATTTGGGACATATTGGCTTGGTTCGGTCCCCCGTAAGATGGAAAAAAAATATTTTCTAATTTATTTCGGCAAATAAAATTTTTTTTAAGGGCATTAGTATGTCACAGAATTTATTTATACCCATATACGGCCTCAAATCTCCAGTTAGGCTATTTTGGATTTAATAATTATTTTTTTGCGAATTATTTGGGTACATACATTTTTTTTTTAAGGCTCCAATGGCTCAACAAATCGACGGAAACCTGTTTACGGTCTAATACGTCGATTTACGCTATTTGCGGCTATTTGGGACATATTGGCTTGGTTCGGTCCCCCGTAAGATGGAAAAAAATTATTTTCTAATTTATTTCGGCAATTAAAATTTTTTTTAAGGGCATTAGTATGTCACAGTATTTATTTACACCCATATACGGCCTCAAATCTCCAGTTGGGCTATTTTGGATTTAATAATAATTTTTTTCCGAATTATTTGGGTACATAAATTTTTTTTTAAAGGCTTCAATGGCTCAACAAATCGACGGAAACCTGTTTACGATCTAATACGTCGATTTACGCTATTTGCGGCTATTTGGGACATATTGGCTTGGTTCGGTCCCCCGTAAGATGGAAAAAATTATTTTCTAATTTATTTCGGCAATTAAAATTTTTTTTAAGGGCATTAGTATGTCACAGAATATATTTATACCCATATACGGCCTCAAATCTCCAGCTAGGCTATTTTGGATTTAATAATAATTTTTTTCCTAATTATTTGGGTACATACATTTTTTTTTAAAGGCTCCAATGGTTCAACAAATCGACGGAAACCTGTTTACGGTCTAATACGTCGATTTACGCTATTTGCGGCTATTTGGGACATATTGGCTTGGTTCGGACCCCCGTAAGATGGAAAAAAATTATTTTCTAATTTATTTCGGCAACTAAAATTTTTTTTAAGGGCATTAGTATGTCACAGAATTTATTTGTACCCATATACGGCCTCAAATCTCCAGTTAGGCTATTTTGGATTTAATAATAATTTTTTTCCGAATTATTTGGGTACATAAATTTTTTTTTAAAGGCTCCAATGGCTCAACAAATCGACGGAAACCTGTTTACGGTCTAATACGTCGATTTACGCTATTTGCGGCTATTTGGGACATATTGGCTTGGTTCGGTACCCCGTAAGATGGAAAAAAATTATTTTCTAATTTATTTCGGCAATTAAAATTTTTTTTAAGGGCATTAGTATGTCACAGAATTTATTTATACCCATATACGGCCTCAAATCTCCAGTTAGGCTATTTTGGATTTAATAATAATTTTTTTCCGAATTATTTGGGTACATACATTTTTTTTAAGGCTCCAATGGCTCAACAAATCGACGGAAACCTGTTTACGGTCTAATACGTCGATTTACGCTATTTGCGGCCATTTGGGACATATTGGCTTGGTTCGGTCCCCCGTAAGATGGAAAAAAATTATTTTCTAATTTATTTCGGCAAATAAAATTTTTTTTAAGGGCATTAGTATGTCAAAGAATTTATTTATACCCATAAACGGCCTCAAATCTCCAGTTAGGCTATTTTGGATTTAATAATAATTTTTTTCCGAATTATTTGGGTACATACATTTTTTTTTAAAGGCTCCAATGACTCAACAAATCGACGGAAACCTGTTTACGGTCTAATACGTCGATTTACGCTATTTGCGGCTATTTGGGACATATTGGCTTGGTTCGGTCCCCCGTAACATGGAAAAAAATTATTTTCTAATTTATTTCGGCAATTAAAATTTTTTTTAAGGGCATTAGTATGTCACAGAACTTATTTATACCCATATACGGCCTCAAATCTCCAGTTAGGCTATTTTGGATTTAATAATAATTTTTTTCCGAATTATTTGGGTACATACATTTTTTTTTTAAGGCTCCAATGGCTCAACAAATCGACGGAAACCTGTTTACGGTCTAATACGTCGATTTACGCTATTTGCGGCTATTTGGGACATATTGGCTTGGTTCGGTCCCCCGTAAGATGGAAAAAAATTATTTTCTAATTTATTTTGGCAATTAAAATTTTTTTTAAGGGCATTAGTATGTCACAGAATTTATTTATACCCATATACGGCCTCAAATCTCCAGTAAGGCTATTTTGGATTTAATAATAGTTTTTTTCCGAATTATTTTCGTAAATACATTTTTTTTTAAAGGCTCCAATGGCTCAACAAATCGACGGAAACCTGTTTACGGTCTAATACGTCGATTTACGCTATTTGCGGCTATTTGGGACATATTGGCTTGGTTCGGTCCCCCGTAAGATAGAAAAAAATTATTTTCTAATTTATTTCGGCAATTAAAATTTTCTTTAAGGGCATTAGTATGTCACAGAATTTATTTATACCCATATACGGCCTCAAATCTCCAGTTAGGCTATTTTGGATTTAATAATAATTTTTTTCCGAATTATTTGGGTACATAAATTTTTTTTTAAAGGCTCCAATGGCTCAACAAATCGACGGAAACCTGTTTACGGTCTAATACGTCGATTTACGCTATTTGCGGCTATTTGGGACATATTGGCTTGGTTCGGTCCTCCGTAAGATGGAAAAAAATTATTTTCTATTTATTTCGGCAAATAAAATTTTTTTTAAGGGCATTACTATGTCAAAGAATTTATTTATACCCATATACGGCCTCAAATCTCCAGTTAGGCTATTTTGGATTTAATAATAATTTTTTTCCGAATTATTTGGGTACATACATTTTTTTTTAAGGCTCCAATGGCTTAACAAATCGACGGAAACCTGTTTACGGTCTAATACGTCGATTTACGCTATTTGCGGCTATTTGGGACATATTGGCTTGGTTCGGTCCCCCGTAAGATGGAAAAAAATTATTTTCTAATTTATTTCGGCAAATAAAATTTTTTTTAAGGGCATTAGTATGTCACAGAATTTATTTATACCCATATACGGCCTCAAATCTCCAGTTAGGCTATTTTGGATTTAATAATAATTTTTTTCCGAATTATTTGGGTACATAAATTTTTTTTTAAAGGCTCCAATGGCTCAACAAATCGACGGAAACCTGTTTACGGTCTAATACGTCGATTTACGCTATTTGCGGCTATTTGGGACATATTGGCTTGGTTCGGTCCCCCGTAAGATGGAAAAAAATTATTTTCTAATTTATTTCGGCAATTAAATTTTTTTTAAGGGCATTAGTATGTCAAAGAATTTATTTATACTCATAAACGGCCTCAAATCTCTAGTTAGTCTATTTTGGATATAATAATAATTTTTTTCCGAATTATTTGGGTACATACATTTTTTTTTAAAGGCTCCAATGACTCAACAAATCGACGGAAACCTGTTTACGGTCTAATACGTCGATTTACGCTATTTGCGGCTATTTGGGACATATTGGCTTGGTTCGGTCCCCCGTAAGATGGAAAAAAAAATATTTTCTAATTTATTTCGGCAAATAAAATTTTTTTTTAGGGCATTAGTATGTCACAGAATTTATTTATACCCATATACGGCCTCAATCTCCAGTTAGGCTATTTTGGATTTAATAATTATTTTTTTGCGAATTATTTGGGTACATACATTTTTTTTTTAAAGGCTCCAATGGCTCAACAAATCGACGGAAACCTGTTTACGGTCTAATACGTCGATTTACGCTATTTGCGGCTATTTGGGACATATTGGCTTGGTTCGGTCCCCCGTAAGATGGAAAAAAAATATTTTCTAATTTATTTCGGCAATTAAAATTTTTTTTAAGGGCATTAGTATGTCACAGTATTTATTTACACCCATATACGGCCTCAAATCTCCAGTTGGGCTATTTTGGATTTAATAATAATTTTTTTCCGAATTATTTGGGTACATAAATTTTTTTTTAAAGGCTCCAATGGCTCAACAAATCGACGGAAACCTGTTTACGATCTAATACGTCGATTTACGCTATTTGCGGCTATTTGGGACATATTGGCTTGGTTCGGTCCCCCGTAAGATGGAAAAAATTATTTTCTAATTTATTTCGGCAATTAAAATTTTTTTTAAGGGCATTAGTATGTCACAGAATATATTTATACCCATATACGGCCTCAAATCTCCAGTTAGGCTATTTTGGATTTAATAATAATTTTTTTCCGAATTATTTGGGTACATACATTTTTTTTAAAGGCTCCAATGGCTCAACAAATCGACGGAAACCTGTTTACGGTCTAATCCGTCGATTTACGCTATTTGCGGATATTTGGGACATATTGGCTTGGTTCGGTCCCCCGTAAGATGGAAAAAAATTATTTTCTAATTTATTTCGACAATTAAAACTTTTTTTAAGGGAATTAGTATGTCACAGAATTTATTTATACCCATATACGGCCTCAAATCTCCAGTTAGGCTATTTTGGATTTAATAATAATTTTTTTCCGAATTATTTGGGTACATACATTTTTTTTTAAAGGCTCCAATGGTTCAACAAATCGACGGAAACCTGTTTACGGTCTAATAAGTCGATTTACGCTATTTGCGGCTATTTGGGACATATTGGCTTGGTTCGGTCCCCCGTAAGATAGAAAAAAATTATTTTCTAATTTATTTCGGCAATTAAAATTTTCTTTAAGGGCATTATTATGTCACAGAATTTATTTATACCCATATACGGCCTCAAATCTCCAGTTAGGCTATTTTGGATTTAATAATAATTTTTTTCCGAATTATTTGGGTACATACATTTTTTTTTAAAGGCTCCAATGGCTCAACAAATCGACGGAAACCTGTTTACGGTCTAATACGTCGATTTACGCTATTTGCGGATATTTGGGACATATTGGCTTGGTTGGGTCCCCCGTAAGATGGAAAAAAATTATTTTCTAATTTATTTCGGCAATTAACATTTTTTTTAAGGGCATTGGTATGTCACAGAATTTATTTATACCCATATACGGCCTCAAATCTCCAGTTAGGCTATTTTGGATTTAATAATAATTTTTTTCCGAATTATTTGGGTACATACATTTTTTTTAAAGGCTCCAATGGCTCAACAAATCGACGGAAACCTGTTTACGGTCTAATACGTCGATTTACGCTATTTGCGGCCATTTGGGACATATTGGCTTGGTTCGGTCCCCCGTAAGATGGAAAAAAATTATTTTCTAATTTATTTCGGCAATTAAAATTTTTTTTAAGGGCATTAGTATGCCACAGAATTTATTTATACCCATAAACGGCCTCAAATCTCCAGTTAGGCTATTTTGGATTTAATAATAATTTTTTTCCGAATTATTTGGGTACATACATTTTTTTTAAAGGCTCCAATGGCTCAACAAATCGACGGAAACCTGTTTACGGTCTAATACGTCGATTTACGCTATTTGCGGATATTTGGGACATATTGGCTTGGTTCGGTCCCCCGTAAGATGGAAAAAAATTATTTTCTAATTTATTTCGACAATTAAAATTTTTTTTAAGGGCATTAGTATGTCACAGAATTTATTTATACCCATATACGGCCTCAAATCTCCAGTTAGGCTATTTTGGATTTAATAATAATTTTTTTCCGAATTATTTGGGTACATACATTTTTTTTTAAAGGCTCCAATGGTTCAACAAATCGACGGAAACCTGTTTACGGTCTAATAAGTCGATTTACGCTATTTGCGGCTATTTGGGACATATTGGCTTGGTTCGGTCCCCCGTAAGATAGAAAAAAATTATTTTCTAATTTATTTCGGCAATTAAAATTTTCTTTAAGGGCATTATTATGTCACAGAATTTATTTATACCCATATACGGCCTCAAATCTCCAGTTAGGCTATTTTGGATTTAATAATAATTTTTTTCCGAATTATTTGGGTACATACATTTTTTTTTAAAGGCTCCAATGGCTCAACAAATCGACGGAAACCTGTTTACGGTCTAATACGTCGATTTACGCTATTTGCGGATATTTGGGACATATTGGCTTGGTTCGGTCCCCCGTAAGATGGAAAAAAATTATTTTCTAATTTATTTCGGCAATTAACATTTTTTTTAAGGGCATTAGTATGTCACAGAATTTATTTATACCCATATACGGCCTCAAATCTCCAGTTAGGCTATTTTGGATTTAATAATAATTTTTTTCCGAATTATTTGGGTACATACATTTTTTTTAAAGGCTCCAATGGCTCAACAAATCGACGGAAACCTGTTTACGGTCTAATACGCCGATTTACGCTATTTGCGGCCATTTGGGACATATTGGCTTGGTTCGGTCCCCCGTAAGATGGAAAAAAATTATTTTCTAATTTATTTCGGCAATTAAATTTTTTTTAAGGGCATTAGTATTTCACAGAATTTATTTATACCCATATACGGCCTCAATCTCCAGTTAGGCTATTTTGGATTTATTAATAATTTTTTTCCTAGTTATTTGGGTACATACATTTTTTTTTAAAGGCTCCAATGGTTCAACAAATCGACGGAAACCTGTTTACGGTCTAATACGTCGATTTACGCTATTTGCGGCTATTTGGGACATATTGGCTTGGTTCGGTCCCCCGTAAGATGGAAAAAAATTATTTTCTAATTTATTTCGACAATTAAAATTTTTTTTAAGGGCATTAGTATGTCACAGAATTTATTTATACCCATATACGGCCTCAAATCTCCAGTTAGGCTATTTTGGATTTAATAATAATTTTTTTCCGAATTATTTTGGTACATACATTTTTTTTTAAGGGCTCCAATGGCTCAACAAATCGACGGAAACCTGTTTACGGTCTAATACGTCGATTTACGCTATTTGCGGCTATTTGGGACATATTGGCTTGGTTCGGTCCCCCGTAAGATAGAAAAAAATTATTTTCTAATTTATTTCGACAATTAAAATTTTTTTTAAGGGCATTAGTATGTCACAGAATTTATTTATACCCATATACGGCCTCAAATCTCCAGTTAGGCTATTTTGGATTTAATAATAATTTTTTTCCGAATTATTTGGGTACATACATTTTTTTTTAAAGGCTCCAATGGTTCAACAAATCGACGGAAACCTGTTTACGGTCTAATAAGTCGATTTACGCTATTTGCGGCTATTTGGGACATATTGGCTTGGTTCGGTCCCCCGTAAGATAGAAAAAAATTATTTTCTAATTTATTTCGACAATTAAAATTTTTTTTAAGGGCATTAGTATGTCACAGAATTTATTTATACCCATATACGGCCTCAAATCTCCAGTTAGGCTATTTTGGATTTAATAATAATTTTTTTCCGAATTATTTTGGTACATACATTTTTTTTTAAAGGCTCCAATGGCTCAACAAATCGACGGAAACCTGTTTACGGTCTAATACGTCGATTTACGCTATTTGCGGCTATTTGGGACATATTGGCTTGGTTCGGTCCCCCGTAAGATAGAAAAAAATTATTTTCTAATTTATTTCGACAATTAAAATTTTTTTTAAGGGCATTAGTATGTCACAGAATTTATTTATACCCATATACGGCCTCAAATCTCCAGTTAGGCTATTTTGGATTTAATAATAATTTTTTTCCGAATTATTTGGGTACATACATTTTTTTTTAAAGGCTCCAATGGTTCAACAAATCGACGGAAACCTGTTTACGGTCTAATAAGTCGATTTACGCTATTTGCGGCTATTTGGGACATATTGGCTTGGTTCGGTCCCCCGTAAGATAGAAAAAAATTATTTTCTAATTTATTTCGGCAATTAAAATTTTCTTTAAGGGCATTATTATGTCACAGAATTTATTTATACCCATATACGGCCTCAAATCTCCAGTTAGGCCATTTTGGATTTAATAATAATTTTTTTCCGAATTATTTGGGTACATACATTTTTTTTTAAAGGCTCCAATTGCTCAACAAATCGACGGAAACCTGTTTACGGTCTAATACGTCGATTTACGCTATTTGCGGATATTTGGGACATATTGGCTTGGTTCGGTCCCCCGTAAGAGGGAAAAAAATTATTTTCTAATTTATTTCGGCAATTAACATTTTTTTTAAGGGCATTAGTATGTCACAGAATTTATTTATACCCATATACGGCCTCAAATCTCCAGTTAGGCTATTTTGGATTTAATAATAATTTTTTTCCGAATTATTTGGGTACATACATTTTTTTTAAAGGCTCCAATGGCTCAACAAATCGACGGAAACCTGTTTACGGTCTAATACGTCGATTTACGCTATTTGCGGCCATTTGGGACATATTGGCTTGGTTCGGTCCCCCGTAAGATGGAAAAAAATTATTTTCTAATTTATTTCGGCAATTAAAATTTTTTTTAAGGGCATTAGTATGTCACAGAATTTATTTATACCCATATACGGCCTCAAATCTCCAGTTAGGCTATTTTGGATTTAATAATAATTTTTTTCCGAATTATTTGGTTACATACATTTTTTTTTAAGGCTCCAATGGCTCAACAAATCGACGGAAACCTGTTTACGGTCTAATACGTCGATTAACGCTATTTGCGGCCATTTGGGACATATTGGCTTGGTTCGGTCCCCCGTAAGATGGAAAAAAATTATTTTCTAATTTATTTCGGCAAATAAAATTTTTTTTAAGGGCATTAGTATGTCAAGGAATTTATTTATACCCATAAACGGCCTCAAATCTCCAGTTAGGCTATTTTGGATTTAATAATAATTTTTTTCCGAATTATTTGGATACATACATTTTTTTTAAAGGCTCCAATGACTCAACAAATCGACGGAAACCTGTTTACGGTCTAATACGTCGATTTACGCTATTTGCGGCTATTTGGGACATATTGGCTTGGTTCGGTCCCCCGTAAGATGGAAAAAAATTATTTTCTAATTTATTTCGGCAAATAAAATTTTTTTTAAGAGCATTAGTATGTCAAAGAATATATTTATACCCATAAACGGCCTCAAATCTCCAGTTAGGCTATTTTGGATTTAATAATATTTTTTTTCCGAATTATTTGGGTACATACATTTTTTTTTAAGGCTCCAATGGCTCAACAAATCGACGGAAACCTGTTTACGGTCTAATACGTCGATTTACGCTATTTGCGGCTATTTGGGACATATTGGCTTGGTTCGGTCCCCCGTAAGATGGAAAAAAATTATTTTCTAATTTATTTCGGCAATTAAAATTTTTTTTAAGGGCATTAGTATGTCACAGAATTTATTTATACCCATATACGGCCTCAAATCTCCAGTTAGGCTATTTTGGATTTAATAATAATTTTTTTCCGAATTATTTGGGTACATACTTTTTTTTTTAAAGGCTCCAATGGCTCAACAAATCGACGGAAACCTGTTTACGGTCTAATACGTCGATTTACGCTATTTGCGGCTATTTGGGACATATTGGCTTGGTTCGGTCCCCCGTAAGATAAAAAAAAATTATTTTCTAATTTATTTCGGCAATTAAAATTTTTTTTAAGAGCATTAGTATGTCACAGAATTTATTTATTCCCATATACGGCCTCAAATCTCCAGTTAGGCCATTTTGGATTTAATAATAATTTTTTTCCGAATTATTTAGGTACATACATTTTTTTTTAAAGGCTCCAATGGCTCAACAAATCGACGGAAACCTGTTTACGGTCTAATACGTCGATTTACGCTATTTGCGGCTATTTGGGACATATTGGCTTGGTTCGGTCCCCCGTAAGATGGAAAAAAATTATTTTCTAATTTATTTCGGCAATTAAAATTTTTTTAAGGGCATTAGTATGTCACAGAATTTATTTATACCCATATACGGCCTCAAATCTCCAGTTAGGCTATTTTGGATTTAATAATAATTTTTTTCCGAATTATTTGGGTACATACATTTTTTTTTAAAGGCTCCAATGGCTCAACAAATCGACGGAAACCTGTTTACGGTCTAATACGTCGATTTACGCTATTTGCGGCTATTTGGGACATATTGGCTTGGTTCGGTCCCCCGTAAGATGGAAAAAAATTATTTTCTAATTTATTTCGGCAATTAAAATTTTTTTTAAGGGCATTAGTATGTCACAGAATTTATTTATACCCATATACGGCCTCAAATCTCCAGTTAGGCTATTTTGGATTTATTAATAATTTTTTTCCGAATTATTTGGGTACATACATTTTTTTTTAAGGCTCCAATGGCTCAACAAATCGACGGAAACCTGCTTACGGTCTAATACGTCGATTTACGCTATTTGCGGCTATTTGGGACATATTGGCTTGGTTCGGTCCCCCGTAAGATGGAAAAAAATTATTTTCTAATTTATTTCGGCAATTAAAATTTTTTTTAAGGGCATTAGTATGTCACAGAATTTATTTATACCCATATACGGCCTCAAATCTCCAGTTAGGCTATTTTGGATTTAATAATAATTTTTTTCCGAATTATTTGGGTACATACATTTTTTTTTAAAGGCTCCAATGGCTCAACAAATCAACGGAAACCTGTTTACGGTCTAATACGTCGATTTACGCTATTTGCGGCTATTTGGGACATATTGGCTTGGTTCGGTCCCCCGTAAGATGGAAAAAAATTATTTTCTATTTATTTCGGCAAATAAAATTTTTTTTAAGGGCATTAACTATGTCAAAGAATTTATTTATACCCATATACGGCCTCAAATCTCCAGTTAGGCTATTTTGGATTTAATAATAATTTTTTTCCGAATTATTTGGGTACATACATTTTTTTTTAAAGGCTCCAATGGCTCAACAAATCGACGGAAACCTGTTTACGGTCTAATACGTCGATTTACGCTATTTGCGGCTATTTGGGACATATTGGCTTAGTTCGGTCCCCCGTAAGATGGAAAAAAATTATTTTCTAATTTATTTCGGCAAATAAAATTTTTTTTAAGGGCATTAGTATGTCACAGAATTTATTTATACCCATATACGGCCTCAAATCTCCAGTTAGGCTATTTTGGATTTAATAATAATTTTTTTCCGAATTATTTGGGTACATACATTTTTTTTTAAAGGCTCCAATGGCTCAACAAATCGACGGAAACCTGTTTACGGTCTAATACGTCGATTTACGCTATTTGCGGCTATTTGGGACATATTGGCTTGGTTCGGTCCCCCGTAAGATGGAAAAAAATTATTTTCTAAATTATTTCGGCAAATAAAATTTTTTTTAAGGACATTAGTATGTCACAGAATTTATTTATACCCATATACGGCCTCAAATCTCCAGTTAGGCTATTTTGGATTTAATAATAATTTTTTTCCGAATTATTTGGGTACATAAATTTTTTTTTAAAGGCTCCAATGGCTCAACAAATCGACGGAAACCTGTTTACGGTCTAATACGTCGATTTACGCTATTTGCGGCTATTTGGGACATATTGGCTTGGTTCGGTCCTCCGTAAGATGGAAAAAAATTATTTTCTATTTATTTCGGCAAATAAAATTTTTTTTAAGGGCATTACTATGTCAAAGAATTTATTTATACCCATATACGGCCTCAAATCTCCAGTTAGGCTATTTTGGATTTAATAATAATTTTTTTCCGAATTATTTGGGTTCATACATTTTTTTTTAAAGGCTCCAATGGCTAAACAAATCGACGGAAACCTGTTTACGGTCTAATACGTCGATTTACGCTATTTGCGGCTATTTGGGACATATTGGCTTGGTTCGGTCCCCCGTAAGATGGAAAAAAATTATTTTCTAATTTATTTCGGCAAATAAAATTTTTTTTAAGGGCATTAGTATGTCACAGAATTTATTTATACCCATATACGGCCTCAAATCTCCAGTTAGGCTATTTTGGATTTAATAATAATTTTTTTCCGAATTATTTGGGTACATAAATTTTTTTTTAAAGGCTCCAATGGCTCAACAAATCGACGGAAACCTGTTTACGGTCTAATACGTCGATTTACGCTATTTGCGGCTATTTGGGACATATTGGCTTGGTTCGGTCCCCCGTAAGATGGAAAAAAATTATTTTCTAATTTATTTCGGCAATTAAAATTTTTTTTAAGGGCATTAGTATGTCACAGAATTTATTTATACCCATATACGGCCTCAAATCTCCAGTTGGGCTATTTTGGATTTAATAATAATTTTTTTCCGAATTATTTGGGTACATAAATTTTTTTTTAAAGGCTTCAATGGCTCAACAAATCGACGGAAACCTGTTTACGATCTAATACGTCGATTTACGCTATTTGCGGCTATTTGGGACATATTGGCTTGGTTCGGTCCCCCGTAAGATGGAAAAAAATTATTTCCTAATTTATTTCGACAATTAAAATTTTTTTTAAGGGCATTAGTATGTCACAGAATTTATTTATACCCATATACGGCCTCAAATCTCCAGTTAGGCTATTTTGGATTTATTAATAATTTTTTTCCGAATTATTTGGGTACATAAATTTTTTTTTAAAGGCTCCAATGGCTCAACAAATCAACAGAAACCTGTTTACGGTCTAATACGTCGATTTACGCTATTTGCGGCTATTTGGGACATATTGGCTTTGTTCGGTCCCCCGTAAGATGGAAAAAAATTATTTTCTAATTTATTTCGGCAATTAAAATTTTTTTTAAGGGCATTAGTATGTCACAGAATTTATTTATACCCATATACGGCCTCAAATCTCCAGTTGGGCTATTTTGGATTTAATAATAATTTTTTTCCGAATTATTTGGGTACATAAATTTTTTTTTAAAGGCTCCAATGGCTCAACAAATCGACGGAAACCTGTTTACGGTCTAATACGTCGATTTACGCTATTTGCGGCTATTTGGGACATATTGGCTTGGTTCGGTCCCCCGTAAGATGGAAAAAATTATTTTCTAATTTATTTCGGCAATTAAAATTTTTTTTAAGGGCATTAGTATGTCACAGAATATATTTATACCCATATACGGCCTCAAATCTCCAGTTAGGCTATTTTGGATTTAATAATAATTTTTTTCCGAATTATTTGGGTACATACATTTTTTTTTAAAGGCTCCAATGGTTCAACAAATCGACGGAAACCTGTTTACGGTCTAATACGTCGATTTACGCTATTTGCGGCTATTTGGGACATATTGGCTTGGTTCGGTCCCCCGTAAGATGGAAAAAAATTATTTTCTAATTTATTTCGGCAATTAAAATTTTTTTTAAGGGCATTAGTATGTCACAGAATTTATTTATACCCATATACGGCCTCAAATCTCCAGTTAGGCTATTTTGGATTTAATAATAATTTTTTTCCGAATTATTTGGGTACATACATTTTTTTTTAAGGCTCCAATGGCTCAACAAATCGACGGAAACCTGAATACGGTCTAATACGTCGATTTACGCTATTTGCGGCCATTTGGGACATATTGGCTTGGTTCGGTCCCCCGTAAGATGGAAAAAAATTATTTTCTAATTTATTTCGGCAAATAAAATTTTTTTTTAAGGGCATTAGTATGTCAAAGAATTTATTTATACCCATAAACGGCCTCAAATCTCCAGTTAGGCTATTTTGGATTTAATAATAATTTTTTTCCTAATTATTTGGGTACATACATTTTTTTTAAAGGCTCCAATGGCTCAACAAATCGACGGAAACCTGTTTACGGTCTAATACGTCGATTTACGCTATTTGCGGCTATTTGGGACATATTGGCTTGGTTCGGTCCCCCGTAAGATGGAAAAAAATTATTTTCTAATTTATTTCGGCAATTAAAATTTTTTTTAAGGGCATTAGTATGTCACAGAATTTATTTATACCCATATACGGCCTCAAATCTCCAGTTAGGCTATTTTGGATTTAATAATAATTTTTTTCCGAATTATTTGGGTACATACATTTTTTTTTTAAGGCTCCAATGGCTCAACAAATCCACGGAAACCTGTTTACGGTCTAATACGTCGATTTACGCTATTTGCGGCTATTTGGGACATATTGGCTTGGTTCGGTCCCCCGTAAGATGGAAAAAAATTATTTTCTAATTTATTTCGGCAATTAAAATTTTTTTTAAGGGCATTAGTATGTCACAGAATTTATTTATACCCATATACGGCCTCAAATCTCCAGTTAGGCTATTTTGGATTTAATAATAATTTTTTTCCGAATTATTTTGGTACATACATTTTTTTTAAAGGCTCCAATGGCTCAACAAATCGACGGAAACCTGTTTACGGTCTAATACGTCGATTTACGCTATTTGCGGCTATTTGGGACATATTGGCTTGGTTCGGTCCCCCGTAAGATGGAAAAAAATTATTTTCTAATTTATTTCGACAATTAAAATTTTTTTTAAGGGCATTAGTATGTCACAGAATTTATTTATACCCATATACGGCCTCAAATCTCCAGTTAGGCTATTTTGGATTTAATAATAATTTTTTTCCGAATTATTTTGGTACATACATTTTTTTTAAAGGCTCCAATGGCTCAACAAATCGACGGAAACCTGTTTACGGTCTAATACGTCGATTTACGCTATTTGCGGCTATTTGGGACATATTGGCTTGGTTCGGTCCCCCGTAAGATGGAAAAAAATTATTTTCTAATTTATTTCGGCAAATAAAATTTTTTTTAAGGGCATTAGTATGTCAAAGAATTTATTTATACCCATAAACGGCCTCAAATCTCCAGTTAGGCTATTTTGGATTTAATAATAATTTTTTTCCGAATTATTTGGGTACATACATTTTTTTTTAAAGGCTCCAATGACTCAACAAATCGACGGAAACCTGTTTACGGTCTAATACGTCGATTTACGCTATTTGCGGCTATTTGGGACATATTGGCTTGGTTCGGTCCCCCGTAAGATGGAAAAAAAATTATTTTCTAATTTATTTCGGCAATTAAAATTTTTTTTAAGGGCATTAGTATGTCACAGAACTTATTTATACCCATATACGGCCTCAAATCTCCAGTTAGGCTATTTTGGATTTAATAATAATTTTTTTCCGAATTATTTGGGTACATACATTTTTTTTTAAAGGCTCCAATGGCTCAACAAATCGACGGAAACCTGTTTACGGTCTAATACGTCGATTTACGCTATTTGCGGCTATTTGGGACATATTGGCTTGGTTCGGTCCCCCGTAAGATGGAAAAAAATTATTTTCTAATTTATTTCGACAATTAAAATTTTTTTTAAGGGCATTAGTATGTCACAGAATTTATTTATACCCATATACGGCCTCAAATCTCCAGTTAGGCTATTTTGGATTTAATAATAATTTTTTTCCGAATTATTTGGGTACATACATTTTTTTTTAAAGGCTCCAATGGTTCAACAAATCGACGGAAACCTGTTTACGGTCTAATAAGTCGATTTACGCTATTTGCGGCTATTTGGGACATATTGGCTTGGTTCGGTCCCCCGTAAGATAGAAAAAAATTATTTTCTAATTTATTTCGGCAATTAAAATTTTCTTTAAGGGCATTATTATGTCACAGAATTTATTTATACCCATATACGGCCTCAAATCTCCAGTTAGGCTATTTTGGATTTAATAATAATTTTTTTCCGAATTATTTGGGTACATACATTTTTTTTTAAAGGCTCCAATGGCTCAACAAATCGACGGAAACCTGTTTACGGTCTAATACGTCGATTTACGCTATTTGCGGATATTTGGGACATATTGGCTTGGTTCGGTCCCCCGTAAGATGGAAAAAAATTATTTTCTAATTTATTTCGGCAATTAACATTTTTTTTAAGGGCATTAGTATGTCACAGAATTTATTTATACCCATATACGGCCTCAAATCTCCAGTTAGGCTATTTTGGATTTAATAATAATTTTTTTCCGAATTATTTGGGTACATACATTTTTTTTAAAGGCTCCAATGGCTCAACAAATCGACGGAAACCTGTTTACGGTCTAATACGTCGATTTACGCTATTTGCGGCCATTTGGGACATATTGGCTTGGTTCGGTCCCCCGTAAGATGGAAAAAAATTATTTTCTAATTTATTTCGGCAATTAAAATTTTTTTTAAGGGCATTAGTATGCCACAGAATTTATTTATACCCATAAACGGCCTCAAATCTCCAGTTAGGCTATTTTGGATTTAATAATAATTTTTTTCCGAATTATTTGGGTACATACATTTTTTTTAAAGGCTCCAATGGCTCAACAAATCGACGGAAACCTGTTTACGGTCTAATACGTCGATTTACGCTATTTGCGGATATTTGGGACATATTGGCTTGGTTCGGTCCCCCGTAAGATGGAAAAAAATTATTTTCTAATTTATTTCGACAATTAAAATTTTTTTTAAGGGCATTAGTATGTCACAGAATTTATTTATACCCATATACGGCCTCAAATCTCCAGTTAGGCTATTTTGGATTTAATAATAATTTTTTTCCGAATTATTTGGGTACATACATTTTTTTTTAAAGGCTCCAATGGTTCAACAAATCGACGGAAACCTGTTTACGGTCTAATAAGTCGATTTACGCTATTTGCGGCTATTTGGGACATATTGGCTTGGTTCGGTCCCCCGTAAGATAGAAAAAAATTATTTTCTAATTTATTTCGGCAATTAAAATTTTCTTTAAGGGCATTATTATGTCACAGAATTTATTTATACCCATATACGGCCTCAAATCTCCAGTTAGGCTATTTTGGATTTAATAATAATTTTTTTCCGAATTATTTGGGTACATACATTTTTTTTTAAAGGCTCCAATGGCTCAACAAATCGACGGAAACCTGTTTACGGTCTAATACGTCGATTTACGCTATTTGCGGATATTTGGGACATATTGGCTTGGTTCGGTCCCCCGTAAGATGGAAAAAATCTATTTTCTAATTTATTTCGGCAATTAACATTTTTTTTAAGGGCATTAGTATGTCACAGAATTTATTTATACCCATATACGGCCTCAAATCTCCAGTTAGGCTATTTTGGATTTAATAATAATTTTTTTCCGAATTATTTGGGTACATACATTTTTTTTAAAGGCTCCAATGGCTCAACAAATCGACGGAAACCTGTTTACGGTCTAATACGTCGATTTACGCTATTTGCGGCCATTTGGGACATATTGGCTTGGTTCGGTCCCCCGTAAGATGGAAAAAAATTATTTTCTAATTTATTTCGGCAATTAAAATTTTTTTTAAGGGCATTAGTATGCCACAGAATTTATTTATACCCATAAACGGCCTCAAATCTCCAGTTAGGCTATTTTGGATTTAATAATAATTTTTTTCCGAATTATTTGGGTACATACATTTTTTTTAAAGGCTCCAATGGCTCAACAAATCGACGGAAACCTGTTTACGGTCTAATACGTCGATTTACGCTATTTGCGGATATTTGGGACATATTGGCTTGGTTCGGTCCCCCGTAAGATGGAAAAAAATTATTTTCTAATTTATTTCGGCAATTAAATTTTTTTTAAGGGCATTAGTATTTCACAGAATTTATTTATACCCATATACGGCCTCAAATCTCCAGTTAGGCTATTTTGGATTTATTAATAATTTTTTTCCTAGTTATTTGGGTACATACATTTTTTTTTAAAGGCTCCAATGGTTCAACAAATCGACGGAAACCTGTTTACGGTCTAATACGTCGATTTACGCTATTTGCGGCTATTTGGGACATATTGGCTTGGTTCGGTCCCCCGTAAGATGGAAAAAAATTATTTTCTAATTTATTTCGACAATTAAAATTTTTTTTAAGGGCATTAGTATGTCACAGAATTTATTTATACCCATATACGGCCTCAAATCTCCAGTTAGGCTATTTTGGATTTAATAATAATTTTTTTCCGAATTATTTTGGTACATACATTTTTTTTTTAAAGGCTCCAATGGCTCAACAAATCGACGGAAACCTGTTTACGGTCTAATACGTCGATTTACGCTATTTGCGGCTATTTGGGACATATTGGCTTGGTTCGGTCCCCCGTAAGATGGAAAAAAATTATTTTCTAATTTATTTCGGCAATTAAAATTTTTTTTAAGGGCATTAGTATGTCACAGAATTTATTTATACCCATATACGGCCTCAAATCTCCAGTTAGGCTATTTTGGATTTAATAATAATTTTTTTCCGAATTATTTTGGTACATACATTTTTTTTAAAGGCTCCAATGGCTCAACAAATCGACGGAATCCTGTTTACGGTCTAATACGTCGATTTACGCTATTTGCGGATATTTGGGACATATTGGCTTGGTTCGGTCCCCCGTAAGATGGAAAAAAATTATTTTCTAATTTATTTCGGCAATTAACATTTTTTTTAAGGGCATTAGTATGTCACAGAATTTATTTATACCCATATACGGCCTCAAATCTCCAGTTAGGCTATTTTGGATTTAATAATAATTTTTTTCCGAATTATTTGGGTACATACATTTTTTTTAAAGGCTCCAATGGCTCAACAAATCGACGGAAACCTGTTTACGGTCTAATACGTCGATTTACGCTATTTGCGGCCATTTGGGACATATTGGCTTGGTTCGGTCCCCCGTAAGATGGAAAAAAATTATTTTCTAATTTATTTCGGCAATTAAAATTTTTTTTAAGGGCATTAGTATGTCACAGAATTTATTTATACCCATATACGGCCTCAAATCTCCAGTTAGGCTATTTTGGATTTAATAATAATTTTTTTCCGAATTATTTGGTTACATACATTTTTTTTTAAGGCTCCAATGGCTCAACAAATCGACGGGAACCTGTTTACGGTCTAATACGTCGATTAACGCTATTTGCGGCCATTTGGGACATATTGGCTTGGTTCGGTCCCCCGTAAGATGGAAAAAAATTATTTTCTAATTTATTTCGGCAAATAAAATTTTTTTTAAGGGCATTAGTATGTCAAAGAATTTATTTATACCCATAAACGGCCTCAAATCTCCAGTTAGGCTATTTTGGATTTAATAATAATTTTTTTCCGAATTATTTGGATACATACATTTTTTTTTAAAGGCTCCAATGACTCAACAAATCGACGGAAACCTGTTTACGGTCTAATACGTCGATTTACGCTATTTGCGGCTATTTGGGACATATTGGCTTGGTTCGGTCCCCCGTAAGATGGAAAAAAATTATTTTCTAATTTATTTCGGCAAATAAAATTTTTTTTAAGGGCATTAGTATGTCAAAGAATATATTTATACCCATAAACGGCCTCAAATCTCCAGTTAGGCTATTTTGGATTTAATAATATTTTTTTTCCGAATTATTTGGGTACATACATTTTTTTTTAAGGCTCCAATGGCTCAACAAATCGACGGAAACCTGTTTACGGTCTAATACGTCGATTTACGCTATTTGCGGCTATTTGGGACATATTGGCTTGGTTCGGTCCCCCGTAAGATGGAAAAAAATTATTTTCTAATTTATTTCGGCAATTAAAATTTTTTTTAAGGGCATTAGTATGTCACAGAATTTATTTATACCCATATACGGCCTCAAATCTCCAGTTAGGCCATTTTGGATTTAATAATAATTTTTTTCCGAATTATTTAGGTACATACATTTTTTTTTAAAGGCTCCAATGGCTCAACAAATCGACGGAAACCTGTTTACGGTCTAATACGTCGATTAACGCTATTTGCGGCCATTTGGGACATATTGGCTTGGTTCGGTCCCCCGTAAGATGGAAAAAAATTATTTTCTAATTTATTTCGGCAAATAAAATTTTTTTTAAGGGCATTAGTATGTCAAAGAATATATTTATACCCATAAACGGCCTCAAATCTCCAGTTAGGCTATTTTGGATTTAATAATAATTTTTTTCCGAATTATTTGGGTACATACATTTTTTTTTAAAGGCTCCAATGGTTCAACAAATCGACGGAAACCTGTTTACGGTCTAATAAGTCGATTTACGCTATTTGCGGCTATTTGGGACATATTGGCTTGGTTCGGTCCCCCGTAAGATAGAAAAAAATTATTTTCTAATTTATTTCGACAATTAAAATTTTTTTTAAGGGCATTAGTATGTCACAGAATTTATTTATACCCATATACGGCCTCAAATCTCCAGTTAGGCTATTTTGGATTTAATAATAATTTTTTTCCGAATTATTTTGGTACATACATTTTTTTTTAAAGGCTCCAATGGCTCAACAAATCGACGGAAACCTGTTTACGGTCTAATACGTCGATTTACGCTATTTGCGGCTATTTGGGACATATTGGCTTGGTTCGGTCCCCCGTAAGATAGAAAAAAATTATTTTCTAATTTATTTCGACAATTAAAATTTTTTTTAAGGGCATTAGTATGTCACAGAATTTATTTATACCCATATACGGCCTCAAATCTCCAGTTAGGCTATTTTGGATTTAATAATAATTTTTTTCCGAATTATTTGGGTACATACATTTTTTTTTAAAGGCTCCAATGGTTCAACAAATCGACGGAAACCTGTTTACGGTCTAATAAGTCGATTTACGCTATTTGCGGCTATTTGGGACATATTGGCTTGGTTCGGTCCCCCGTAAGATAGAAAAAAATTATTTTCTAATTTATTTCGGCAATTAAAATTTTCTTTAAGGGCATTATTATGTCACAGAATTTATTTATACCCATATACGGCCTCAAATCTCCAGTTAGGCCATTTTGGATTTAATAATAATTTTTTTCCGAATTATTTGGGTACATACATTTTTTTTTAAAGGCTCCAATTGCTCAACAAATCGACGGAAACCTGTTTACGGTCTAATACGTCGATTTACGCTATTTGCGGATATTTGGGACATATTGGCTTGGTTCGGTCCCCCGTAAGATGGAAAAAAATTATTTTCTAATTTATTTCGGCAATTAACATTTTTTTTAAGGGCATTAGTATGTCACAGAATTTATTTATACCCATATACGGCCTCAAATCTCCAGTTAGGCTATTTTGGATTTAATAATAATTTTTTTCCGAATTATTTGGGTACATACATTTTTTTTAAAGGCTCCAATGGCTCAACAAATCGACGGAAACCTGTTTACGGTCTAATACGTCGATTTACGCTATTTGCGGCCATTTGGGACATATTGGCTTGGTTCGGTCCCCCGTAAGATGGAAAAAAATTATTTTCTAATTTATTTCGGCAATTAAAATTTTTTTTAAGGGCATTAGTATGTCACAGAATTTATTTATACCCATATACGGCCTCAAATCTCCAGTTAGGCTATTTTGGATTTAATAATAATTTTTTTCCGAATTATTTGGTTACATACATTTTTTTTTAAGGCTCCAATGGCTCAACAAATCGACGGAAACCTGTTTACGGTCTAATACGTCGATTAACGCTATTTGCGGCCATTTGGGACATATTGGCTTGGTTCGGTCCCCCGTAAGATGGAAAAAAATTATTTTCTAATTTATTTCGGCAAATAAAATTTTTTTTAAGGGCATTAGTATGTCAAAGAATTTATTTATACCCATAAACGGCCTCAAATCTCCAGTTAGGCTATTTTGGATTTAATAATAATTTTTTTCCGAATTATTTGGATACATACATTTTTTTTTAAAGGCTCCAATGACTCAACAAATCGACGGAAACCTGTTTACGGTCTAATACGTCGATTTACGCTATTTGCGGCTATTTGGGACATATTGGCTTGGTTCGGTCCCCCGTAAGATGGAAAAAAATTATTTTCTAATTTATTTCGGCAAATAAAATTTTTTTTAAGGGCATTAGTATGTCAAAGAATATATTTATACCCATAAACGGCCTCAAATCTCCAGTTAGGCTATTTTGGATTTAATAATATTTTTTTTCCGAATTATTTGGGTACATACATTTTTTTTAAGGCTCCAATGGCTCAACAAATCGACGGAAACCTGTTTACGGTCTAATACGTCGATTTACGCTATTTGCGGCTATTTGGGACATATTGGCTTGGTTCGGTCCCCCGTAAGATGGAAAAAAATTATTTTCTAATTTATTTCGGCAATTAAAATTTTTTTTAAGGGCATTAGTATGTCACAGAATTTATTTATACCCATATACGGCCTCAAATCTCCAGTTAGGCTATTTTGGATTTAATAATAATTTTTTTCCGAATTATTTGGGTACATACTTTTTTTTTAAAGGCTCCAATGGCTCAACAAATCGACGGAAACCTGTTTACGGTCTAATACGTCGATTTACGCTATTTGCGGCTATTTGGGACATATTGGCTTGGTTCGGTCCCCCGTAAGATAAAAAAAAATTATTTTCTAATTTATTTCGGCAATTAAAATTTTTTTTAAGAGCATTAGTATGTCACAGAATTTATTTATACCCATATACGGCCTCAAATCTCCAGTTAGGCCATTTTGGATTTAATAATAATTTTTTTCCGAATTATTTAGGTACATAAATTTTTTTTTAAAGGCTCCAATGGCTCAACAAATCGACGGAAACCTGTTTACGGTCTAATACGTCGATTTACGCTATTTGCGGCTATTTGGGACATATTGGCTTGGTTCGGTCCCCCGTAAGATGGAAAAAAATTATTTTCTAATTTATTTCGGCAATTAAAATTTTTTTAAGGGCATTAGTATGTCACAGAATTTATTTATACCCATATACGGCCTCAAATCTCCAGTTAGGCTATTTTGGATTTAATAATAATTTTTTTCCGAATTATTTGGGTACATACATTTTTTTTTAAAGGCTCCAATGGCTCAACAAATCGACGGAAACCTGTTTACGGTCTAATACGTCGATTTACGCTATTTGCGGCTATTTGGGACATATTGGCTTGGTTCGGTCCCCCGTAAGATGGAAAAAAATTATTTTCTAATTTATTTCGGCAATTAAAATTTTTTTTAAGGGCATTAGTATGTCACAGAATTTATTTATACCCATATACGGCCTCAAATCTCCAGTTAGGCTATTTTGGATTTAATAATAATTTTTTTCCGAATTATTTGGGTACATACATTTTTTTTTAAGGCTCCAATGGCTCAACAAATCGACGGAAACCTGCTTACGGTCTAATACGTCGATTTACGCTATTTGCGGCTATTTGGGACATATTGGCTTGGTTCGGTCCCCCGTAAGATGGAAAAAAATTATTTTCTAATTTATTTCGGCAATTAAAATTTTTTTTAAGGGCATTAGTATGTCACAGAATTTATTTATACCCATATACGGCCTCAAATCTCCAGTTAGGCTATTTTGGATTTAATAATAATTTTTTTCCGAATTATTTGGGTACATACATTTTTTTTTAAAGGCTCCAATGGCTCAACAAATCAACGGAAACCTGTTTACGGTCTAATACGTCGATTTACGCTATTTGCGGCTATTTGGGATATATTGGCTTGGTTCGGTCCCCCGTAAGATGGAAAAAAATTATTTTCTATTTATTTCGGCAAATAAAATTTTTTTTAAGGGCATTAACTATGTCAAAGAATTTATTTATACCCATATACGGCCTCAAATCTCCAGTTAGGCTATTTTGGATTTAATAATAATTTTTTTCCGAATTATTTGGGTACATACATTTTTTTTTAAAGGCTCCAATGGCTCAACAAATCGACGGAAACCTGTTTACGGTCTAATACGTCGATTTACGCTATTTGCGGCTATTTGGGACATATTGGCTTAGTTCGGTCCCCCGTAAGATGGAAAAAAATTATTTTCTAATTTATTTCGGCAAATAAAATTTTTTTAAGGGCATTAGTATGTCACAGAATTTATTTATACCCATATACGGCCTCAAATCTCCAGTTAGGCTATTTTGGATTTAATAATAATTTTTTTCCGAATTATTTGGGTACATACATTTTTTTTTAAAGGCTCCAATGACTCAACAAATCGACGGAAACCTGTTTACGGTCTAATACGTCGATTTACGCTATTTGCGGCTATTTGGGACATATTGGCTTGGTTCGGTCCCCCGTAAGATGGAAAAAAATTATTTTCTAAATTATTTCGGCAAATAAAATTTTTTTTAAGGACATTAGTATGTCACAGAATTTATTTATACCCATATACGGCCTCAAATCTCCAGTTAGGCTATTTTGGATTTAATAATAATTTTTTTCCGAATTATTTGGGTACATAAATTTTTTTTTAAAGGCTCCAATCGCTCAACAAATCGACGGAAACCTGTTTACGGTCTAATACGTCGATTTACGCTATTTGCGGCTATTTGGGACATATTGGCTTGGTTCGGTCCTCCGTAAGATGGAAAAAAATTATTTTCTATTTATTTCGGCAAATAAAATTTTTTTTAAGGGCATTACTATGTCAAAGAATTTATTTATACCCATATACGGCCTCAAATCTCCAGTTAGGCTATTTTGGATTTAATAATAATTTTTTTCCGAATTATTTGGGTACATACATTTTTTTTAAAGGCTCCAATGGCTCAACAAATCGACGGAAACCTGTTTACGGTCTAATACGTCGATTTACGCTATTTGCGGCTATTTGGGACATATTGGCTTGGTTCGGTCCCCCGTAAGATGGAAAAAAATTATTTTCTAATTTATTTCGGCAAATAAAATTTTTTTTAAGGGCATTAGTATGTCACAGAATTTATTTATACCCATATACGGCCTCAAATCTCCAGTTAGGCTATTTTGGATTTAATAATAATTTTTTTCCGAATTATTTGGGTACATAAATTTTTTTTTAAAGGCTCCAATGGCTCAACAAATCGACGGAAACCTGTTTACGGTCTAATACGTCGATTTACGCTATTTGCGGCTATTTGGGACATATTGGCTTGGTTCGGTCCCCCGTAAGATGGAAAAAAATTATTTTCTAATTTATTTCGGCAATTAAAATTTTTTTTAAGGGCATTAGTATGTCACAGAATTTATTTATACCCATATACGGCCTCAAATCTCCAGTTGGGCTATTTTGGATTTAATAATAATTTTTTTCCGAATTATTTGGGTACATAAATTTTTTTTTAAAGGCTTCAATGGCTCAACAAATCGACGGAAACCTGTTTACGATCTAATACGTCGATTTACGCTATTTGCGGCTATTTGGGACATATTGGCTTGGTTCGGTCCCCCGTAAGATGGAAAAAAATTATTTCCTAATTTATTTCGACAATTAAAATTTTTTTTAAGGGCATTAGTATGTCACAGAATTTATTTATACCCATATACGGCCTCAAATCTCCAGTTAGGCTATTTTGGATTTATTAATAATTTTTTTCCGAATTATTTGGGTACATAAATTTTTTTTTAAAGGCTCCAATGGCTCAACAAATCAACAGAAACCTGTTTACGGTCTAATACGTCGATTTACGCTATTTGCGGCTATTTGGGACATATTGGCTTGGTTCGGTCCCCCGTAAGATGGAAAAAAATTATTTTCTAATTTATTTCGGCAATTAAAATTTTTTTTAAGGGCATTAGTATGTCACAGAATTTATTTATACCCATATGCGGCCTCAAATCTCCAGTTGGGCTATTTTGGATTTAATAATAATTTTTTTCCGAATTATTTGGGTACTTTAAAGGCTCCAATGGCTCAACAAATCGACGGAAACCTGTTTACGGTCTAATCCGTCGATTTACGCTATTTGCGGCCATTTGGGACATATTGTTTTGGTTCGGTCCCCCGTAAGATGGAAAAAAATTATTTTCTAATTTATTTCGGCAAATAAAATTTTTTTTAAGGACATTAGTATGTCAAAGAATTTATTTATACACATATACGGCCTCAAATCTCCAGTTAGGCTATTTTGGATTTAATAATAATTTTTTTCCGAATTATTTGGGTACATACATTTTTTTTAAAGGCTCCAATGGCTCAACAAATCGACGGAAACCTGTTTACGGTCTAATACGTCGATTTACGCTATTTGCGGCTATTTGGGACATATTGGCTTGGTTCGGTCCCCCGTAAGATGGAAAAAAATATTTTCTAATTTATTTCGGCAATTAAATTTTTTTTTAAGGGCATTAGTATGTCACAGAATTTATTTATACCCATATACGGCCTCAAATCTCCAGTTAGGCAATTTTGGATTTAATAATAATTTTTTTCCGAATTATTTGGGTACATACATTTTTTTTAAAGGCTCCAATGGCTCAACAAATCGACGGAAACCTGTTTACGGTCTAATACGTCGATTTACGCTATTTGCGGCCATTTGGGACATATTGTTTTGGTTCGGTCCCCCGTAAGATGGAAAAAAATTATTTTCTAATTTATTTCGGCAAATAAAATTTTTTTTAAGGGCATTAGTATGTCAAAGAATTTATTTATACACATATACGGCCTCAAATCTCCAGTTAGGCTATTTTGGATTTAATAATAATTTTTTTCCGAATTATTTGGGTACATACATTTTTTTTAAAGGCTCCAATGGCTCAACAAATCGACGGAAACCTGTTTACGGTCTAATACGTCGATTTACGCTATTTGCGGCTATTTGGGACATATTGGCTTGGTTCGGTCCCCCGTAAGATGGAAAAAAATATTTTCTAATTTATTTCGGCAATTAAATTTTTTTTAAGGGCATTAGTATGTCACAGAATTTATTTATACCCATATACGGCCTCAAATCTCCAGTTAGGCTATTTTGGATTTAATAATAATTTTTTTCCGAATTATTTGGGTACATACATTTTTTTTAAAGGCTCCAATGGCTCAACAAATCGACGGAAACCTGTTTACGGTCTAATACGTCGATTTACGCTATTTGCGGCCATTTGGGACGTATTGGCTTGGTTCGGTCCCCCGTAAGATGGAAAAAAATTATTTTCTAATTTATTTCGGCAAATAAATTTTTTTTAAGGGCATTAGTATGTCAAATAATTTATTTATACCCATAAACGGCCTCAAATCTCCAGTTAGTCTATTTTGGATTTAATAATAATTTTTTTCCGAATTATTTGGGTACATACATTTTTTTTTAAAGGCTCCAATGACTCAACAAATCGACGGAAACCTGTTTACGGTCTAATACGTCGATTTACGCTATTTGCGGCTATTTGGGACATATTGGCTTGGTTCGGTCCCCCGTAAGATGGAAAAAAAAATATTTTCTAATTTATTTCGGCAAATAAAATTTTTTTTAAGGGCATTAGTATGTCACAGAATTTATTTATACCCATATACGGCCTCAAATCTCCAGTTAGGCTATTTTGGATTTAATAATTATTTTTTTGCGAATTATTTGGGTACATACATTTTTTTTTAAGGCTCCAATGGCTCAACAAATCGACGGAAACCTGTTTACGGTCTAATACGTCGATTTACGCTATTTGCGGCTATTTGGGACATATTGGCTTGGTTCGGTCCCCCGTAAGATGGAAAAAAATTATTTTCTAATTTATTTCGGCAATTAAAATTTTTTTTAAGGGCATTAGTATGTCACAGTATTTATTTACACCCATATACGGCCTCAAATCTCCAGTTGGGCTATTTTGGATTTAATTATAATTTTTTTCCGAATTATTTGGGTACATAAATTTTTTTTTAAAGGCTCCAATGGCTCAACAAATCGACGGAAACCTGTTTACGATCTAATACGTCGATTTACGCTATTTGCGGCTATTTGGGACATATTGGCTTGGTTCGGTCCCCCGTAAGATGGAAAAAATTATTTTCTAATTTATTTCGGCAATTAAAATTTTTTTTAAGGGCATTAGTATGTCACAGAATATACTTATACCCATATACGGCCTCAAATCTCCAGCTAGGCTATTTTGGATTTAATAATAATTTTTTTCCGAATTATTTGGGTACATACATTTTTTTTTAAAGGCTCCAATGGCTCAACAAATCGACGGAAACCTGTTTACGGTCTAATCCGTCGATTTACGCTATTTGCGGATATTTGGGACATATTGGCTTGGTTCGGTCCCCCGTAAGATGGAAAAAAATTATTTTCTAATTTATTTCGGCAATTAAATTTTTTTTAGGGGCATTAGTATGTCCAGAATTTATTTATACCCATATACGGCCTCAAATCTCCAGTTAGGCTATTTTGGATTTAATAATAATTTTTTTCCGAATTATTTGGGTACATACATTTTTTTTTAAAGGCTCCAATGGCTCAACAAATCGACGGAAACCTGTTCACGGTCTAATACGTCGATTTACGCTATTTGCGGCTATTTGGGACATATTGGCTTGGTTCGGTCCCCCGTAAGATGGAAAAAAATTATTTTCTAATTTATTTCGGCAATTAAATTTTTTTTAAGGGCATTGGTATGTCACAGAATTTATTTATACCCATAAACGGCGTCAAATCTCCAGTTAGGCTATTTTGGATTTAATAATAATTTTTTTCCTAATTATTTGGGTACATACATTTTTTTTTAAAGGCTCCAATGGTTCAACAAATCGACGGAAACCTGTTTACGGTCTAATACGTCGATTTACGCTATTTGCGGCTATTTGGGACATATTGGCTTGGTTCGGTCCCCCGTAAGATGGAAAAAAATTATTTTCTAATTTATTTCGGCAACTAAAATTTTTTTTAAGGGCATTAGTATGTCACAGAATTTATTTGTACCCATATACGGCCTCAAATCTCCAGTTAGGCTATTTTGGATTTAATAATAATTTTTTTCCGAATTATTTGGGTACATAAATTTTTTTTTAAAGGCTCCAATGGCTCAACAAATCGACGGAAACCTGTTTACGGTCTAATACGTCGATTTACGCTATTTGCGGCTATTTGGGACATATTGGCTTGGTTCGGTCCCCCGTAAGATGGAAAAAAATTATTTTCTAATTTATTTCGGCAATTAAAATTTTTTTTAAGGGCATTAGTATGTCACAGAATTTATTTATACCCATATACGGCCTCAAATCTCCAGTTAGGCTATTTTGGATTTAATAATAATTTTTTTCCGAATTATTTGGGTACATACATTTTTTTTAAGGCTCCAATGGCTCAACAAATCGACGGAAACCTGTTTACGGTCTAATACGTCGATTTACGCTATTTGCGGCCATTTGGGACATATTGGCTTGGTTCGGTCCCCCGTAAGATGGAAAAAAATTATTTTCTAATTTATTTCGGCAAATAAAATTTTTTTTAAGGGCATTAGTATGTCAAAGAATTTATTTATACCCATAAACGGCCTCAAATCTCCAGTTAGGCTATTTTGGATTTAATAATAATTTTTTTCCGAATTATTTGGGTACATACATTTTTTTTTAAAGGCTCCAATGACTCAACAAATCGACGGAAACCTGTTTACGGTCTAATACGTCGATTTACGCTATTTGCGGCTATTTGGGACATATTGGCTTGGTTCGGTCCCCCGTAACATGGAAAAAAATTATTTTCTAATTTATTTCGGCAATTAAAATTTTTTTTAAGGGCATTAGTATGTCACAGAACTTATTTATACCCATATACGGCCTCAAATCTCCAGTTAGGCTATTTTGGATTTAATAATAATTTTTTTCCGAATTATTTGGGTACATACATTTTTTTTTTAAGGCTCCAATGGCTCAACAAATCGACGGAAACCTGTTTACGGTCTAATACGTCGATTTACGCTATTTGCGGCTATTTGGGACATATTGGCTTGGTTCGGTCCCCCGTAAGATGGAAAAAAATTATTTTCTAATTTATTTTGGCAATTAAAATTTTTTTTAAGGGCATTAGTATGTCACAGAATTTATTTATACCCATATACGGCCTCAAATCTCCAGTAAGGCTATTTTGGATTTAATAATAGTTTTTTTCCGAATTATTTTCGTAAATACATTTTTTTTTTAAAGGCTCCAATGGCTCAACAAATCGACGGAAACCTGTTTACGGTCTAATACGTCGATTTACGCTATTTGCGGCTATTTGGGACATATTGGCTTGGTTCGGTCCCCCGTAAGATAGAAAAAAATTATTTTCTAATTTATTTCGGCAATTAAAATTTTCTTTAAGGGCATTAGTATGTCACAGAATTTATTTATACCCATATACGGCCTCAAATCTCCAGTTAGGCTATTTTGGATTTAATAATAATTTTTTTCCGAATTATTTGGGTACATAAATTTTTTTTTAAAGGCTCCAATGGCTCAACAAATCGACGGAAACCTGTTTACGGTCTAATACGTCGATTTACGCTATTTGCGGCTATTTGGGACATATTGGCTTGGTTCGGTCCTCCGTAAGATGGAAAAAAATTATTTTCTATTTATTTCGGCAAATAAAATTTTTTTTAAGGGCATTACTATGTCAAAGAATTTATTTATACCCATATACGGCCTCAAATCTCCAGTTAGGCTATTTTGGATTTAATAATAATTTTTTTCCGAATTATTTGGGTACATACATTTTTTTTTTAAGGCTCCAATGGCTCAACAAATCGACGGAAACCTGTTTACGGTCTAATACGTCGATTTACGCTATTTGCGGCTATTTGGGACATATTGGCTTGGTTCGGTCCCCCGTAAGATGGAAAAAAATTATTTTCTAATTTATTTCGGCAAATAAAATTTTTTTTAAGGGCATTAGTATGTCACAGAATTTATTTATACCCATATACGGCCTCAAATCTCCAGTTAGGCTATTTTGGATTTAATAATAATTTTTTTCCGAATTATTTGGGTACATAAATTTTTTTTTAAAGGCTCCAATGGCTCAACAAATCGACGGAAACCTGTTTACGGTCTAATACGTCGATTTACGCTATTTGCGGCTATTTGGGACATATTGGCTTGGTTCGGTCCCCCGTAAGATGGAAAAAAATTATTTTCTAATTTATTTCGGCAATTAAAATTTTTTTTAAGGGCATTAGTATGTCACAGAATTTATTTATACCCATATACGGCCTCAAATCTCCAGTTGGGCTATTTTGGATTTAATAATAATTTTTTTCCGAATTATTTGGGTACATAAATTTTTTTTTAAAGGCTTCAATGGCTCAACAAATCGACGGAAACCTGTTTACGATCTAATACGTCGATTTACGCTATTTGCGGCTATTTGGGACATATTGGCTTGGTTCAGTCCCCCGTAAGATGGAAAAAAATTATTTCCTAATTTATTTCGACAATTAAAATTTTTTTTAAGGGCATTAGTATGTCACAGAATTTATTTATACCCATATACGGCCTCAAATCTCCAGTTAGGCTATTTTGGATTTATTAATAATTTTTTTCCGAATTATTTGGGTACATAAATTTTTTTTTAAAGGCTCCAATGGCTCAACAAATCAACAGAAACCTGTTTACGGTCTAATACGTCGATTTACGCTATTTGCGGCTATTTGGGACATATTGGCTTGGTTCGGTCCCCCGTAAGATGGAAAAAAATTATTTTCTAATTTATTTCGGCAATTAAAATTTTTTTTAAGGGCATTAGTTTGTCACAGAATTTATTTATACCCATATACGGCCTCAAATCTCCAGTTAGGCCATTTTGGATTTAATAATAATATTTTTCCGAATTATTTGGGTACATAAATTTTTTTTTAAAGGCTCCAATGGCTCAACAAATCGACGGAAATCTGTTTACGGTCTAATACTTCGATTTACGCTATTTGCGGCTATTTGGGACATATTGGCTTGGTTCGGTCCCCCGTAAGATGGAAAAAAATTATTTTCTAATTTATTTCGGCAATTAAAATTTTTTTTAAGGGCATTAGTATGTCACAGAATTTATTTATACCCATATACGGCCTCAAATCTCCAGTTAGGCTATTTTGGATTTAATAATAATTTTTTTCGGAATTATTTGGGTACATACATTTTTTTTAAAGGCTCCAATGGCTCAACAAATCGACGGAAACCTGTTTACGGTCTAATACGTCGATTTACGCTATTTGCGGCCATTTGGGACATATTGTTTTGGTTCGGTCCCCCGTAAGATGGAAAAAAATTATTTTCTAATTTATTTCGGCAAATAAAATTTTTTTTAAGGGCATTAGTATGTCAAAGAATTTATTTTATACACATATACGGCCTCAAATCTCCAGTTAGGCTATTTTGGATTTAATAATAATTTTTTTCCGAATTATTTGGGTACATGCATTTTTTTTAAAGGCTCCAATGGCTCAACAAATCGACGGAAACCTGTTTACGGTCTAATACGTCGATTTACGCTATTTGCGGCTATTTGGGACATATTGGCTTGGTTCGGTCCCCCGTAAGATGGAAAAAAAATATTTTCTAATTTATTTCGGCAAATAAAATTTTTTTTAAGGGCATTAGTATGTCAAAGAATTTATTTATACACATATACGGCCTCAAATCTCCAGTTAGGCTATTTTGGATTTAATAATAATTTTTTTCCGAATTATTTGGGTACATACATTTTTTTTAAAGGCTCCAATGGCTCAACAAATCGACGGAAACCTGTTTACGGTCTAATACGTCGATTTACGCTATTTGCGGCTATTTGGGACATATTGGCTTGGTTCGGTCCCCCGTAAGATGGAAAAAAATATTTTCTAATTTATTTCAACAATTAAATTTTTTTTAAGGGCATTAGTATGTCACAGAATTTATTTATACCCATATACGGCCTCAAATCTCCAGTTAGGCTATTTTGGATTTAATAATAATTTTTTTCCGAATTATTTGGGTACATACATTTTTTTTAAAGGCTCCAATGGCTCAACAAATCGACGGAAACCTGTTTACGGTCTAATACGTCGATTTACGCTATTTGCGGCCATTTGGGACGTATTGGCTTGGTTCGGTCCCCCGTAAGATGGAAAAAAATTATTTTCTAATTTATTTCGGCAAATAAATTTTTTTTAAGGGCATTAGTATGTCAAAGAATTTATTTATACCCATAAACGGCCTCAAATCTCCAGTTAGTCTATTTTGGATATAATAATAATTTTTTTCCGAATTATTTGGGTACATACATTTTTTTTTAAAGGCTCCAATGACTCAACAAATCGACGGAAACCTGTTTACGGTCTAATACGTCGATTTACGCTATTTGCGGCTATTTGGGACATATTGGCTTGGTTCGGTCCCCCGTAAGATGGAAAAAAAAATATTTTCTAATTTATTTCGGCAAATAAAATTTTTTTTTAGGGCATTAGTATGTCACAGAATTTATTTATACCCATATACGGCCTCAATCTCCAGTTAGGCTATTTTGGATTTAATAATTATTTTTTTGCGAATTATTTGGGTACATACATTTTTTTTTAAAGGCTCCAATGGCTCAACAAATCGACGGAAACCTGTTTACGGTCTAATACGTCGATTTACGCTATTTGCGGCTATTTGGGACATATTGGCTTGGTTCGGTCCCCCGTAAGATGGAAAAAAATTATTTTCTAATTTATTTCAGCAATTAAAATTTTTTTTAAGGGCATTAGTATGTCACAGTATTTATTTACACCCATATACGGCCTCAAATCTCCAGTTGGGCTATTTTGGATTTAATAATAATTTTTTTCCGAATTATTTGGGTACATAAATTTTTTTTTAAAGGCTCCAATGGCTCAACAAATCGACGGAAACCTGTTTACGATCTAATACGTCGATTTACGCTATTTGCGGCTATTTGGGACATATTGGCTTGGTTCGGTCCCCCGTAAGATGGAAAAAATTATTTTCTAATTTATTTCGGCAATTAAAATTTTTTTTAAGGGCATTAGTATGTCACAGAATATATTTATACCCATATACGGCCTCAAATCTCCAGTTAGGCTATTTTGGATTTAATAATAATTTTTTTCCGAATTATTTGGGTACATACATTTTTTTTTAAAGGCTCCAATGGCTCAACAAATCGACGGAAACCTGTTTACGGTCTAATCCGTCGATTTACGCTATTTGCGGATATTTGGGACATATTGGCTTGGTTCGGTCCCCCGTAAGATGGAAAAAAATTATTTTCTAATTTATTTCGGCAATTAAATTTTTTTTAGGGGCATTAGTATGTCCAGAATTTATTTATACCCATATACGGCCTCAAATCTCCAGTTAGGCTATTTTGGATTTAATAATAATTTTTTTCCTAATTATTTGGGTACATATATTTTTTTTTTAAGGCTCCAATGGTTCAACAAATCGACGGAAACCTGTTTACGGTCTAATACGTCGATTTACGCTATTTGCGGCTATGTGGGACATATTGGCTTGGTTCGGTCCCCCGTAAGATGGAAAAAAATTATTTTCTAATTTATTTCGGCAACTAAAATTTTTTTTAAGGGCATTAGTATGTCACAGAATTTATTTATACCCATATACGGCCTCAAATCTCCAGTTAGGCTATTTTGGATTTAATAATAATTTTTTTCCGAATTATTTGGGTACATACATTTTTTTTTAAAGGCTCCAATGGCTCAACAAATCGACGGAAACCTGTTTACGGTCTAATACGTCGATTTACGCTATTTGCGGATATTTGGGACATATTGGCTTGGTTCGGTCCCCCGTAAGATGGAAAAAAATTATTTTCTAATTTATTTCGGCAATTAAATTTTTTTTAAGGGCATTAGTATGTCACAGAATTTATTTATACCCATAAACGGCCTCAAATCTCCAGTTAGGCTATTTTGGATTTAATAATAATTTTTTTCCTAATTATTTGGGTACATACATTTTTTTTTAAAGGCTCCAATGGTTCAACAAATCGACGGAAACCTGTTTACGGTCTAATACGTCGATTTACGCTATTTGCGGCTATTTGGGACATATTGGCTTGGTTCGGTCCCCCGTAAGATGGAAAAAAATTATTTTCTAATTTATTTTGGCAATTAAAATTTTTTTTAAGGGCATTAGTATGTCACAGAATTTATTTATACCCATATACGGCCTCAAATCTCCAGTTAGGCTATTTTGGATTTAATAATAGTTTTTTTTTCGAATTATTTGCGTACATACATTTTTTTTTAAAGGCTCCAATGGCTCAACAAATCGACGGAAACCTGTTTACGGTCTAATACGTCGATTTACGCTATTTGCGGCTATTTGGGACATATTGGCTTGGTTCGGTCCCACGTAAGATGGAAAAAAATTATTTTCTAATTTATTTCGGCAATTAAAATTTTTTTTAAGGGCATTAGTATGTCACAGAATTTATTTATACCCATATACGGCCTCAAATCTCCAGTTAGGCTATTTTGGATTTAATAATAATTTTTTTCCGAATTATTTTGGTACATACATTTTTTTTAATGGCTCCAATGGCTCAACAAATCGACGGAAACCTGTTTACGGTCTAATACGTCGATTTACGTTATTTGCGGCTATTTGGGACATATTGGCTTGGTTCGGTCCCCCGTAAGATGGAAAAAAATTATTTTCTAATTTATTTCGAAAATTAAAATTTTTTTTAAGGGCATTAGTATGTCACAGAATTTATTTATACCCATATACGGCCTCAAATCTCCAGTTAGGCTATTTTGGATTTAATAATAGTTTTTTTCCGAATTATTTGCGTACATACATTTTTTTTTAAAGGCTCCAATGGCTCAACAAATCGACGGAAACCTGTTTACGGTCTAATACGTCGATTTACGCTATTTGCGGCTATTTGGGACATATTGGCTTGGTTCGGTCCCCCGTAAGATGGAAAAAAATTATTTTCTAATTTATTTCGGCAATTAAAATTTTTTTTAAGGGCATTAGTATGTCACAGAATTTATTTATACCCATATACGGCCTCAAATCTCCAGTTAGGCTATTTTGGATTTAATAATAATTTTTTTCCGAATTATTTTGGTACATACATTTTTTTTAATGGCTCCAATGGCTCAACAAATCGACGGAAACCTGTTTACGGTCTAATACGTCGATTTACGCTATTTGCGGCTATTTGGGACATATTGGCTTGGTTCGGTCCCCCGTAAGATGGAAAAAAATTATTTTCTAATTTATTTCGACAATTAAAATTTTTTTTAAGGGCATTAGTATGTCACAGAATTTATTTATCCCCATATACGGCCTCAAATCTCCAGTTAGGCTATTTTGGATTTAATAATAATTTTTTTTCCGAATTATTTGGGTACATACATTTTTTTTTAAAGGCTCCAAGGCTCAACAAATCGACGGAAACCTGTTTACGGTCTAATACGTCGATTTACGCTATTTGCGGCTATTTGGGACATATTGGCTTGGTTCGGTCCCCCGTAAGATGGAAAAAAAATATTTTCTAATTTATTTCGGCAATTAAAATTTTTTTTAAGGGCATTAGTTGTCACAGAATTTATTTATACCCATATACGGCCTCAAATCTCCAGTTAGGCTATTTTGGATTTAATAATAATTTTTTTCCGAATTATTTGGGTACATACATTTTTTTTTAAGGCTCCAATGGCTCAACAAATCGACGGAAACCTGTTTACGGTCTAATACGTCGATTTACGCTATTTGCGGCCATTTGGGACATATTGGCTTGGTTCGGTCCCCCGTAAGATGGAAAAAAATTATTTTCTAATTTATTTCGGCAAATAAAATTTTTTTTAAGGGCATTAGTATGTCAAAGAATTTATTTATACCCATAAACGGCCTCAAATCTCCAGTTAGGCTATTTTGGATTTAATAATAAATTTTTTCCGAATTATTTGGGTACATACATTTTTTTTTAAAGGCTCCAATGGCTCAACAAATCGACGGAAACCTGTTTACGGTCTAATACGTCGATTTACGCTATTTGCGGCTATTTGGGACATATTGGCTTGGTTCGGTCCCCCGTAAGATGGAAAAAAATTATTTTCTAATTTATTTTGGCAATTAAAATTTTTTTTAAGGGCATTAGTATGTCACAGAATTTATTTATACCCATATACGGCCTCAAATCTCCAGTTAGGCTATTTTGGATTTAATAATAGTTTTTTTTCGAATTATTTGCGTACATACATTTTTTTTTAAAGGCTCCAATGGCTCAACAAATCGACGGAAACCTGTTTACGGTCTAATACGTCGATTTACGCTATTTGCGGCTATTTGGGACATATTGGCTTGGTTCGGTCCCCCGTAAGATGGAAAAAAATTATTTTCTAATTTATTTCGGCAATTAAAATTTTTTTTAAGGGCATTAGTATGTCACAGAATTTATTTATACCCATATACTGCCTCAAATCTCCAGTTAGGCTATTTTGGATTTAATAATAATTTTTTCCGAATTATTTTGGTACATACATTTTTTTTAATGGCTCCAATGGCTCAACAAATCGACGGAAACCTGTTTACGGTCTAATACGTCGATTTACGCTATTTGCGGATATTTGGGACATATTGGCTTGGTTCGGTCCCCCGTAAGATGGAAAAAAATTATTTTCTAATTTATTTCGGCAATTAAATTTTTTTTAAGGGCATTAGTATGTCACAGAATTTATTTATACCCATAAACGGCCTCAAATCTCCAGTTAGGCTATTTTGGATTTAATAATAATTTTTTTCCTAATTATTTGGGTACATACATTTTTTTTTAAAGGCTCCAATGGTTCAACAAATCGACGGAAACCTGTTTACGGTCTAATACGTCGATTTACGCTATTTGCGGCTATTTGGGACATATTGGCTTGGTTCGGTCCCCCGTAAGATGGAAAAAAATTATTTTCTAATTTATTTTGGCAATTAAAATTTTTTTTAAGGGCATTAGTATGTCACAGAATTTATTTATACCCATATACGGCCTCAAATCTCCAGTTAGGCTATTTTGGATTTAATAATAGTTTTTTTTTCGAATTATTTGCGTACATACATTTTTTTTTAAAGGCTCCAATGGCTCAACAAATCGACGGAAACCTGTTTACGGTCTAATACGTCGATTTACGCTATTTGCGGTTATTTGGGACATATTGGCTTGGTTCGGTCCCACGTAAGATGGAAAAAAATTATTTTCTAATTTATTTCGGCAATTAAAATTTTTTTTAAGGGCATTAGTATGTCACAGAATTTATTTATACCCATATACGGCCTCAAATCTCCAGTTAGGCTATTTTGGATTTAATAATAATTTTTTTCCGAATTATTTTGGTACATACATTTTTTTTAATGGCTCCAATGGCTCAACAAATCGACGGAAACCTGTTTACGGTCTAATACGTCGATTTACGCTATTTGCGGCTATTTGGGACATATTGGCTTGGTTCGGTCCCCCGTAAGATGGAAAAAAATTATTTTCTAATTTATTTCGAAAATTAAAATTTTTTTTAAGGGCATTAGTATGTCACAGAATTTATTTATACCCATATACGGCCTCAAATCTCCAGTTAGGCTATTTTGGATTTAATAATAGTTTTTTTCCGAATTATTTGCGTACATACATTTTTTTTTAAAGGCTCCAATGGCTCAACAAATCGACGGAAACCTGTTTACGGTCTAATACGTCGATTTACGCTATTTGCGGCTATTTGGGACATATTGGCTTGGTTCGGTCCCCCGTAAGATGGAAAAAAATTATTTTCTAATTTATTTAGGCAATTAAAATTTTTTTTAAGGGCATTAGTATGTCACAGAATTTATTTATACCCATATACGGCCTCAAATCTCCAGTTAGGCTATTTTGGATTTAATAATAATTTTTTTCCGAATTATTTTGGTACATACATTTTTTTTAATGGCTCCAATGGCTCAACAAATCGACGGAAACCTGTTTACGGTCTAATACGTCGATTTACGCTATTTGCGGCTATTTGGGACATATTGGCTTGGTTCGGTCCCCCGTAAGATGGAAAAAAATTATTTTCTAATTTATTTCGACAATTAAAATTTTTTTTAAGGGCATTAGTATGTCACAGAATTTATTTATCCCCATATACGGCCTCAAATCTCCAGTTAGGCTATTTTGGATTTAATAATAATTTTTTTTCCGAATTATTTGGGTACATACATTTTTTTTTAAAGGCTCCAAGGCTCAACAAATCGACGGAAACCTGTTTACGGTCTAATACGTCGATTTACGCTATTTGCGGCTATTTGGGACATATTGGCTTGGTTCGGTCCCCCGTAAGATGGAAAAAAAATATTTTCTAATTTATTTCGGCAATTAAAATTTTTTTTAAGGGCATTAGTTGTCACAGAATTTATTTATACCCATATACGGCCTCAAATCTCCAGTTAGGCTATTTTGGATTTAATAATAATTTTTTTCCGAATTATTTGGGTACATACATTTTTTTTTAAGGCTCCAATGGCTCAACAAATCGACGGAAACCTGTTTACGGTCTAATACGTCGATTTACGCTATTTGCGGCCATTTGGGACATATTGGCTTGGTTCGGTCCCCCGTAAGATGGAAAAAAATTATTTTCTAATTTATTTCGGCAAATAAAATTTTTTTTAAGGGCATTAGTATGTCAAAGAATTTATTTATACCCATAAACGGCCTCAAATCTCCAGTTAGGCTATTTTGGATTTAATAATAATTTTTTTCCGAATTATTTGGGTACATACATTTTTTTTTAAAGGCTCCAATGGCTCAACAAATCGACGGAAACCTGTTTACGGTCTAATACGTCGATTTACGCTATTTGCGGCTATTTGGGACATATTGGCTTGGTTCGGTCCCCCGTAAGATGGTAAAAAATTATTTTCTAATTTATTTTGGCAATTAAAATTTTTTTTAAGGGCATTAGTATGTCACAGAATTTATTTATACCCATATACGGCCTCAAATCTCCAGTTAGGCTATTTTGGATTTAATAATAGTTTTTTTTCGAATTATTTGCGTACATACATTTTTTTTTAAAGGCTCCAATGGCTCAACAAATCGACGGAACCCTGTTTACGGTCTAATACGTCGATTTACGCTATTTGCGGCTATTTGGGACATATTGGCTTGGTTCGGTCCCCCGTAAGATGGAAAAAAATTATTTTCTAATTTATTTCGGCAATTAAAATTTTTTTTAAGGGCATTAGTATGTCACAGAATTTATTTATACCCATATACGGCCTCAAATCTCCAGTTAGGCTATTTTGGATTTAATAATAATTTTTTCCGAATTATTTTGGTACATACATTTTTTTTAATGGCTCCAATGGCTCAACAAATCGACGGAAACCTGTTTACGGTCTAATACGTCGATTTACGCTATTTGCGGCTATTTGGGACATATTGGCTTGGTTCGGTCCCCCGTAAGATGGAAAAAAATTATTTTCTTATTTATTTCGAAAATTAAAGTTTTTTTTAAGGGCATTAGTATGTCACAGAATTTATTTATACCCATATACGGCCTCAAATCTCCAGTTAGGCTATTTTGGATTTAATAATAGTTTTTTTCCGAATTATTTGCGTACATACATTTTTTTTTAAAGGCTCCAATGGCTCAACAAATCGACGGAAACCTGTTTACGGTCTAATACGTCGATTTACGCTATTTGCGGCTATTTGGGACATATTGGCTTGGTTCGGTCCCCCGTAAGATGGAAAAAAATTATTTTCTAATTTATTTCGGCAATTAAAATTTTTTTTAAGGGCATTAGTATGTCACAGAATTTATTTATACCCATATACGGCCTCAAATCTCCAGTTAGGCTATTTTGGATTTAATAATAATTTTTTTCCGAATTATTTTGGTACATACATTTTTTTTAATGGCTCCAATGGCTCAACAAATCGACGGAAACCTGTTTACGGTCTAATACGTCGATTTACGCTATTTGCGGCTATTTGGGACATATTGGCTTGGTTCGGTCCCCCGTAAGATGGAAAAAAATTATTTTCTAATTTATTTCGACAATTAAAATTTTTTTTAAGGGCATTAGTATGTCACAGAATTTATTTATCCCCATATACGGCCTCAAATCTCCAGTTAGGCTATTTTGGATTTAATAATAATTTTTTTCCGAATTATTTTTGTACATACATTTTTTTTTAAAGGCTCCAATGGCTCAACAAATCGACGGAAACCTGTTTACGGTCTAATACGTCGATTTACGCTATTTGCGGCTATTTGGGACATATTGGCTTGGTTCGGTCCCCCGTAAGATGGAAAAAAATTATTTTCTAATTTATTTCGAAAATTAAAATTTTTTTTAAGGGCATTAGTATGTCAAAGAATTTATTTATACCCATAAACGGCCTCAAATCTCCAGTTAGGCTATTTTGGATTTAATAATAATTTTTTTCCGAATTATTTGGGTACATACATTTTTTTTTAAAGGCTCCAATGACTCAACAAATCGACGGAAACCTGTTTACGGTCTAATACGTCGATTTACGCTATTTGCGGCTATTTGGGACATATTGGCTTGGTTCGGTCCCCCGTAAGATGGAAAAAAATTATTTTCTAATTTATTTCGAAAATTAAAATTTTTTTTAAGGGCATTAGTATGTCAAAGAATTTATTTATACCCATAAACGGCCTCAAATCTCCAGTTAGGCTATTTTGGATTTAATAATAATTTTTTTCCGAATTATTTGGGTACATACATTTTTTTTTAAAGGCTCCAATGACTCAACAAATCGACGGAAACCTGTTTACGGTCTAATACGTCGATTTACGCTATTTGCGGCTATTTGGGACATATTGGCTTGGTTCGGTCCCCCGTAAGATGGAAAAAAATTATTTTCTAATTTATTTCGAAAATTAAAATTTTTTTTAAGGGCATTAGTATGTCAAAGAATTTATTTATACCCATAAACGGCCTCAAATCTCCAGTTAGGCTATTTTGGATTTAATAATAATTTTTTTCCGAATTATTTGGGTACATACATTTTTTTTAAAGGCTCCAATGGCTCAACAAATCGACGGAAACCTGTTTACGGTCTAATACGTCGATTTACGCTATTTGCGGCTATTTGAGACATATTGGCTTGGTTCGGTCCCCCGTAAGATGGAAAAAAATTATTTTCTAATTTATTTCGGCAAATAAAATTTTTTTTAAGGGCATTAGTATGTCAAAGAATTTATTTATACCCAAATACGGCCTCAAATCTCCAGTTAGGCTATTTTGGATTTAATAATAATTTTTTTTCCGAATTATTTGGGTACATACATTTTTTTTTAAAGGCTCCAAGGCTCAACAAATCGACGGAAACCTGTTTACGGTCTAATACGTCGATTTACGCTATTTGCGGCTATTTGGGACATATTGGCTTGGTTCGGTCCCCCGTAAGATGGAAAAAAAATATTTTCTAATTAATTTCGGCAATTAAAATTTTTTTTAAGGGCATTAGTTGTCACAGAATTTATTTATAACCATATACGGCCTCAAATCTCCAGTTAGGCTATTTTGGATTTAATAATAATTTTTTTCCGAATTATTTGGGTACATACATTTTTTTTTAAGGCTCCAATGGCTCAACAAATCGACGGAAACCTGTTTACGGTCTAATACGTCGATTTACGCTATTTGCGGCCATTTGGGACATATTGGCTTGGTTCGGTCCCCCGTAAGATGGAAAAAAATTATTTTCTAATTTATTTCGGCAAATAAAATTTTTTTTAAGGGCATTAGTATGTCAAAGAATTTATTTATACCCATAAACGGCCTCAAATCTCCAGTTAGGCTATTTTGGATTTAATAATAATTTTTTTCCGAATTATTTGGGTACATACATTTTTTTTTTAAGGCTCCAATGGCTCAACAAATCGACGGAAACCTGTTTACGGTCTAATACGTCGATTTACGCTATTTGCGGCTATTTGGGACATATTGGCTTGGTTCGGTCCCCCGTAAGATGGAAAAAAATTATTTTCTAATTTATTTTGGCAATTAAAATTTTTTTTAAGGGCATTAGTATGTCACAGAATTTATTTATACCCATATACGGCCTCAAATCTCCAGTTAGGCTATTTTGGATTTAATAATAGTTTTTTTCCAAATTATTTGCGTACATACATTTTTTTTTAAAGGCTCCAATGGCTCAACAAATCGACGGAAACCTGTTTACGGTCTAATACGTCGATTTACGCTATTTGCGGCTATTTGGGACATATTGGCTTGGTTCGGTCCCCCGTAAGATGGAAAAAAATTATTTTCTAATTTATTTCGACAATTAAAATTTTTTTTAAGGGCATTAGTATGTCACAGAATTTATTTATACCAATATACGGCCTCAAATCTCCAGTTAGGCTATTTTGGATTTAATAATAATTTTTTTCCGAATTATTTTTGTACATACATTTTTTTTAAAGGCTCCAATGGCTCAACAAATCGACGGAAACCTGTTTACGGTCTAATACGTCGATTTACGCTATTTGCGGCTATTTGGGACATATTGGCTTGGTTCGGTCCCCCGTAAGATGGAAAAAAATTATTTTCTAATTTATTTCGACAATTAAAATTTTTTTTAAGGGCATTAGTATGTCAAAGAATTTATTTATACCCATAAACGGCCTCAAATCTCCAGTTAGGCTATTTTGGATTTAATAATAATTTTTTTCCGAATTATTTGGGTACATACATTTTTTTTTAAAGGCTCCAATGACTCAACAAATCGACGGAAACCTGTTTACGGTCTAATACGTCGATTTACGCTATTTGCGGCTATTTGAGACATATTGGCTTGGTTCGGTCCCCCGTAAGATGGAAAAAAATTATTTTCTAATTTATTTTGGCAATTAAAATTTTTTTTAAGGGAATTAGTATGTCACAGAATTTATTTATACACATAAACGGCCTCAAATCTCCAGTTAGGCTATTTTGGATTTAATAATAATTTTTTTCCGAATTATTTGGGTACATACATTTTTTTTTAAAGGCTCCAATGGCTCAACAAATCGACGGAAACCTGTTTACGGTCTAATACGTCGATTTACGCTATTTGCGGCTATTTGGGACATATTGGCTTGGTTCGGTCCCCCGTAAGATGGAAAAAAATTATTTTCTAATTTATTTCGACAATTAAAATTTTTTTTAAGGGCATTAGTATGTCAAAGAATTTATTTATACCCATAAACGGCCTCAAATCTCCAGTTAGGCTATTTTGGATTTAATAATAATTTTTTTCCGAATTATTTGGGTACATACATTTTTTTTTAAAGGCTCCAATGACTCAACAAATCGACGGAAACCTGTTTACGGTCTAATACGTCGATTTACGCTATTTGCGGCTATTTGAGACATATTGGCTTGGTTCGGTCCCCCGTAAGATGGAAAAAAATTATTTTCTAATTTATTTTGGCAATTAAAATTTTTTTTAAGGGAATTAGTATGTCACAGAATTTATTTATACACATAAACGGCCTCAAATCTCCAGTTAGGCTATTTTGGATTTAATAATAATTTTTTTCCGAATTATTTGGGTACATACATTTTTTTTTAAAGGCTCCAATGGCTCAACAAATCGACGGAAACCTGTTTACGGTCTAATACGTCGATTTACGCTATTTGCGGCCATTTGGGACATATTGTCTTGGTTCGGTCCCCCGTAAGATGGAAAAAAATTATTTTCTAATTTATTTCGGCAAATAAAATTTTTTTTAAGGGCATTAGTATGTCAAAGAATTTATTTATACACATATACGGCCTCAAATCTCCAGTTAGGCTATTTTGGATTTAATAATAATTTTTTTCCGAATTATTTGGGTACATACATTTTTTTTAAAGGCTCCAATGGCTCAACAAATCGACGGAAACCTGTTTACGGTCTAATACGTCGATTTACGCTATTTGCGGCTATTTCAGACATATTGGCTTGGTTCGGTCCCCCGTAAGATGGAAAAAAATTATTTTCTAATTTATTTCGGCAAATAAAATTTTTTTTAAGGGCATTAGTATGTCAAAGAATTTATTTATACCCAAATACGGCCTCAAATCTCCAGTTAGGCTATTTTGGATTTAATAATAATTTTTTTTCCGAATTATTTGGGTACATACATTTTTTTTTAAAGGCTCCAATGGCTCAACAAATCGACGGAAACCTGTTTACGGTCTAATACGTCGATTTACGCTATTTGCGGCTATTTGGGACATATTGGCTTGGTTCGGTCCCCCGTAAGATGGAAAAAAAATATTTTCTAATTTATTTCGGCAATTAAAATTTTTTTTAAGGGCATTAGTTGTCACAGAATTTATTTATACCCATATACGGCCTCAAATCTCCAGTTAGGCTATTTTGGATTTAATAATAATTTTTTTCCGAATTATTTGGGTACATACATTTTTTTTTAAGGCTCCAATGGCTCAACAAATCGACGGAAACCTGTTTACGGTCTAATACGTCGATTTACGCTATTTGCGGCCATTTGGGACATATTGGCTTGGTTCGGTCCCCCGTAAGATGGAAAAAAATTATTTTCTAATTTATTTCGGCAAATAAAATTTTTTTTAAGGGCATTAGTATGTCAAAGAATTTATTTATACCCATAAACGGCCTCAAATCTCCAGTTAGGCTATTTTGGATTTAATAATAATTTTTTTCCGAATTATTTGGGTACATACATTTTTTTTTAAAGGCTCCAATGACTCAACAAATCGACGGAAACCTGTTTACGGTCTAATACGTCGATTTACGCTATTTGCGGCTATTTTGGACATATTGGCTTGGTTCGGTCCCCCGTAAGATGGAAAAAAATTATTTTCTAATTTATTTCGGCAATTAAAATTTTTTTTAAGGGCATTAGTATGTCACAGAACTTATTTATACCCATATACGGCCTCAAATCTCCAGTTAGGCTATTTTGGATTTAATAATAATTTTTTTCCGAATTATTTGGGTACATACATTTTTTTTTAAGGCTCCAATGGCTCAACAAATCGACGGAAACCTGTTTACGGTCTAATACGTCGATTTACGCTATTTGCGGCTATTTGGGACATATTGGCTTGGTTCGGTCCCCCGTAAGATGGAAAAAAATTATTTTCTAATTTATTTTGGCAATTAAAATTTTTTTTAAGGGCATTAGTATGTCACAGAATTTATTTATACCCATATACGGCCTCAAATCTCCAGTTAGGCTATTTTGGATTTAATAATAGTTTTTTTCCGAATTATTTGCGTACATACATTTTTTTTTAAAGGCTCCAATGGCTCAACAAATCGACGGAAACCTGTTTACGGTCTAATACGTCGATTTACGCTATTTGCGGCTATTTGGGACATATTGGCTTGGTTCGGTCCCCCGTAAGATGGAAAAAAATTATTTTCTAATTTATTTCGGCAATTAAAATTTTTTTTAAGGGCATTAGTATGTCACAGAATTTATTTATACCCATATACGGCCTCAAATCTCCAGTTAGGCTATTTTGGATTTAATAATAATTTTTTTCCGAATTATTTGGGTACATAAATTTTTTTTAAAGGCTCCCCCAACAAACATATTAAGTAATGTAGACCAGAACGGAAGAAAAATAATCCTAAATTGGCAAATATTTGCTTATTTTTGCCTTAAATGTTTTCTTAAAAGTCACAAAAGATTCGAACTCTAAAATCTAAGTCAAAATTTGGATATCTAGAACTTAAATAATTTGTTATAGGGAAGTTTACTTGTAGTTTAATTTACCTAGTTAAAAATTACAAATAAATTACCTCTCTTAGACATTAAAAATATTTAATCCTAATAAGGAATATGATTAAGTAATAATTTACTTAATTGTTACTTAATATATGTGTTCAAAATTAAGGAATTTTTTGGCTATTACGCTAGGTAAATATTACCCAATTATTGCCTACAAATAGTCCAAATAATTTACTGACCATGTAGTTTTAGAAACAGGTAATATTTTGGATAATTTGCCCTATAAATTGTTCCCAAAGTTATAGATCTTTTGTGGTTAAAAATTGAGCTACTTCATAACTTTCTGATTAACCTCAAAGGCTAACATTGCTTGTACAGTTAATAATAAAGAAAAAAATAACTTTAAGGTTAAAAATATAAAGGCGGCCATATTTAATAATTATTAGTTTTCCTGTTTATCGACAACTATAAAAAAACAATAATTAAAATTTTAAGAATTACATAAGGTGAGTGGAAAATCCATTAGACTACGATATCTTTCGTCAACGAAAGTTTTTTTAAAACTTTAGGTACATATAATATTTATAATGAAGGCACTCTGTTTTTAGGTTATAATGGTAAAAATATTTTAAATTATCGTAATAATACATAAAAAAATGCATATTTTAAGGGCGCGTTTAGTTTTTCGAAGTATCATCACCCTAATTCACAAACACATTTCTTTCGCATCCAAATTTCGATCCAGAAAAATGATAAAACTTAATTATATCATATTGTTGAAGTTATAATATGCGGCCATTCCAAATATCTACTTAAGTCGAACTCCATTTTATAATTTATTTTGTCCTGTTGGAAGTGTTGGCATAAGTTGTTGTCTTTTCTTTCTAACACCAGATATAAAATGTTTTCTCTGTATTTTTGTCTAGTGTCTTATTGCTCCTATTTAGGTTATATTTAGGTCAAAAGGTTGGTCTCACTTTCCACATTTAGACGTAAAATAGGTCTATATTTATTTCACTTCGTTTCAACTTATTGGACAGAAAAACCCTATCAACCTATTTTCGACCTTCAATTTACTTTAGTTTCTTTCCCCACATTGGGCAATAGGAAAACAAATGTAGGTAAATTATCCCTATATATAATTGGTCGTGCAAAATATTTGACCCGTTTAGAGGTCGAATAAAGGTAAATTTAACTTAAAATGTTTGTTGGGCCAATGGCTCAACAAATCGACGGAAACCTGTTTACGGTCTAATACGTCGATTTACGCTATTTGCGGCTATTTGGGACATATTGGCTTGGTTCGGTCCCCCGTAAGATGGAAAAAAATTATTTTCTAATTTATTTCGGCAAATAAAATTTTTTTTAAGGGCATTAGTATGTCACAGAATTTATTTATACCCATATACGGCCTCAAATCTCCAGTTAGGCTATTTTGGATTTAATAATAATTTTTTTCCGAATTATTTGGGTACATAAATTTTTTTTAAAGGCTCCGCCAATGGCTCAACAAATCGACGGAAACCTGTTTACGGTCTAATACGTCGATTTACGCTATTTGCGGCTATTTGGGACATATTGGCTTGGTTCGGTCCCCCGTAAGATGGAAAAAAATTATTTTCTAATTTATTTCGGCAAATAAAATTTTTTTTAAGGGCATTAGTATGTCACAGAATTTATTTATACCCATATACGGCCTCAAATCTCCAGTTAGGCTATTTTGGATTTAATAATAATTTTTTTCCGAATTATTTCGGTACATACATTTTTTTTTTAAGGCTCCAATGGCTCAACAAATCGACGGAAACCTGTTTACGGTCTAATACGTCGATTTACGCTATTTGCGGCTATTTGGGACATATTGGCTTGGTTCGGTTCCCCGTAAGATGGAAAAAAAGTATTTTCTAATTTATTTCGGCAATTAAAATTTTTTTTAAGGGCATTAGTATGTCACAGAATTTATTTATACCCATATACGGCCTCAAATCTCCAGTTAGGCTATTTTGGATTTAATAATAATTTTTTTCCGAATTATTTGGGTACATACATTTTTTTTTAAAGGCTCCAATGGCTCAACAAATCGACGGAAACCTGTTTACGGTCTAATACGTCGATTTACGCTATTTGCGGCTATTTGGGACATATTGGCTTGGTTCGGTCCCCCGTAAGATGGAAAAAAATTATTTTCTAATTTATTTCGGCGAATAAAATTTTTTTTAAGGGCATTAGTATGTCACAGAATTTATTTATACCCATATACGGCCTCAAATCTCCAGTTAGGCTATTTTGGATTTAATAATAATTTTTTTCCGAATTATTTGGGTAAATACATTTTTTTTTAAAGGCTCCAATGGCTTAACAAATCGACGGAAACCTGTTTACGGTCTAATACGTCGATTTACGCTATTTGCGGCTATTTGGGACATATTGGCTTGGTTCGGTCCCCCGTAAGATGGAAAAAAATTATTTTCTAATTTATTTTGGCAATTAAAATTTTTTTTAAGGGCATTAGTATGTCACAGAATTTATTTATACCCATATACGGCCTCAAATCTCCAGTTAGGCTATTTTGGATTTAATAATAATTTTTTTCCGAATTATTTGGGTACATACATTTTTTTTTAAAGGCTCCAATGGCTCAACAAATCGACGGAAACCTGTTTACGGTCTAATACGTCGATTTACGCTATTTGCGGCTATTTGGGACATATTGGCTTGGTTCGGTCCCCCGTAAGATGGAAAAAAATTATTTTCTAATTTATTTTGGCAATTAAAATTTTTTTTAAGGGCATTAGTATGTCACAGAATTTATTTATACCCATATACGGCCTCAAATCTCAAGTTAGGCTATTTTGGATTTAATAATAATTTTTTTCCAAATTATTTGGGTACATACATTTTTTTTTTAAGGCTCCAATGGCTCAACAAATCGACGGAAACCTGTTTAGGGTCTAATACGTCGATTTACGCTATTTGCGGCTATTTGGGACATATTGGCTTGGTTCGGTCCCCCGTAAGATGGAAAAAAAGTATTTTCTAATTTATTTCGGCAATTAAAATTTTTTTTAAGGGCATTAGTATGTCACAGAATTTATTTATACCCATATACGGCCTCAAATCTCCAGTTAGGCTAGTTTGGATTTAATATTAATTTTTTTCCGAATTATTTGGGTACATACATTTTTTTTTAAAGGCTCCAATGGCTCCACAAATCGACGGAAACCTGTTTACGGTCTAATACGTCGATTTACGCTATTTGCGGCTATTTGGGACATATTGGCTTGGTTCGGTCCCCCGTAAGATTGAAAAAAATTAGTTTCTAATTTATTTCGGCAATTAAAATTTTTTTTAAGGGCATTTGTATGTCACAGAATTTATTTATACCCATATACGGCCTCAAATCTCCAGTTAGGCTATTTTTGATTTAATAATAATTTTTTTCCGAATTATTTGGGTACATACATTTTTTTTAACGGCTCCAATGGCTCAACAAATCGACGGAAACCTGTTTACGGTCTTATACGTCGATTTACGCTATTTGCGGCTATTTGGGACATATTGGTTTGGTTCGGTCCCCCGTAAGATGGAAAAAAATTATTTTCTAATTTATTTCGGCAATTAAAAATTTTTTTAAGGGCATTAGTATGTCACAGAATTTATTTATACCCATATACGGCCTCAAATCTCCAGTTAGGCTATTTTGGATTTAATAATAATTTTTTTCCGAATTATTTGGGTACATACATTTTTTTTAAAGGCTCCAATGGCTCAACAAATCGACGGAAACCTGTTTACGGTCTAATACGTCGATATACGCTATTTGCAGCTATTTGGGACATATTGGCTTGGTTCGGTCCCCCGTAAGATGGAAAAAAATTATTTTCTAATTTATTTCGGCAAATAAAATTTTTTTTAAGGGCATTAGTATGTCACAGAATTTATTTATACCCATATACGGCCTCAAATCTCCAGTTAGGCTATTTTGGATTTAATAATAATTTTTTTCCGAATTATTTCGGTACATACATTTTTTTTTTAAGGCTCCAATGGCTCAACAAATCGACGGAAACCTGTTTACGGTCTAATACGTCGATTTACGCTATTTGCGGCCATTTGGGACATATTGGCTTGGTTCGGTCCCCCGTAAGATGGAAAAAAATTATTTTCTAATTTATTTCGGCAAATAAAATTTTTTTTAAGGGCATTAGTATGTCAAAGAATTTATTTATACCCATATACGGCCTCAAATCTCCAGTTAGGCCTATTTTGGATTTAATAATAATTTTTTTCCGAATTATTTGGGTACATACATTTTTTTTAAAGGCTCCAATGGCTCAACAAATCGACGGAAACCTGTTTACGGTCTAATACGTCGATTTACGCTATTTGCGGCTATTTGGGAAATATTGGCTTGGTTCGGTCCCCCGTAAGATGGAAAAAAATTATTTTCTAATTTATTTCGGCAATTAAAAATTTTTTTTAGGGCATTAGTATGTCACAGAATTTATTTATACCCATATACGGCCTCAAATCTCTAGTTAGGCTATTTTGGATTTAATAATAATTTTTTTCCGAATTATTTGGGTAAATACATTTTTTTTTAAAGGCTCCAATGGCTTAACAAATCGACGGAAACCTGTTTACAGTCTAATACGTCGATTTACGCTATTTGCGGCTATTTGGGACATATTGGCTTGGTTCGGTCCCCCGTAAGATGGAAAAAAATTATTTTCTAATTTATTTTGGCAATTAAAATTTTTTTTAAGGGCATTAGTATGTCACAGAATTTATTATACCCATATACGGCCTCAAATCTCCAGTTAGGCTATTTTGGATTTAATAATAATTTTTTTCCGAATTATTTGGGTACATACATTTTTTTTTAAAGGCTCCAATGGCTCAACAAATCGACGGAAACCTGTTTACGGTCTAATACGTCGATTTACGCTATTTGCGGCTATTTGGGACATATTGGCTTGGTTCGGTCCCCCGTAAGATGGAAAAAAATTATTTTCTAATTTATTTTGGCAATTAAAATTTTTTTTAAGGGCATTAGTATGTCACAGAATTTATTTATACCCATATACGGCCTCAAATCTCAAGTTAGGCTATTTTGGATTTAATAATAATTTTTTTCCGAATTATTTGGGTACATACATTTTTTTTTTAAGGCTCCAATGGCTCAACAAATCGACGGAAACCTGTTTACGGTCTAATACGTCGATTTACGCTATTTGCGGCTATTTGGGACATATTGGCTTGGTTCGGTCCCCCGTAAGATGGAAAAAAAGTATTTTCTAATTTATTTTGCAATTAAAATTTTTTTTAAGGGCATTAGTATGTCACAGAATTTATTTATACCCAAATACGGCCTCAAATCTCCAGTTAGGCTAGTTTGGATTTAATATTAATTTTTTTCCGAATTATTTGGGTACATACATTTTTTTTTTTAAAGGCTCCAATATCTCAACAAATCGACGGAAACCTGTTCACGGTCTAATACGTCGATTTACGCTATTTGCGGCCATTTGGGACATATTGGCTTGGTTCGGTCCCCCGTAAGATGGAAAAAAAATATTTTCTAATTTATTTCGGCAAATAAAAATTTTTTTAAGGGCATTAGTATGTCAAAGAATTTATTAATACACATATACGGCCTCAAATCTCCAGTTAGGCTATTTTGGATTTAATAATAATTTTTTTCCGAATTATTTGGGTACATAAATTTTTTTTAAGGCTCCAATGGCTCAACAAATCGGCGGAAACCTGTTTACGGTCTAATACGTCGATTTACGCTATTTGCGGCTATTTGGGACATATTGGCTTGGTTCGGTCCCCCGTAAGATTGAAAAAAATTATTTTCTAATTTATTTCGGCAATTAAAATTTTTTTTAAGGGCATTAGTATGTCACAGAATTTATTTATACCCATATACGGCCTCAAATCTCCAGTTAGGCTATTTTTGATTTAATAATAATTTTTTTCCGAATTATTTGGGTACATAAATTTTTTTTAACGGCTCCAATGACTCAACAAATCGACGGAAACCTGTTTACGGTCTAATACGTCGATTTACGCTATTTGCGGCTATTTGGGACATATTGGCTTGGTTCGGTCCCCCGTAAGATGGAAAAAAATTATTTTCTAATTTATTTCGGCAATTAAAAATTTTTTTAAGGGCATTAGTATGTCACAGAATTTATTTATACCCATATACGGCCTCAAATCTCCAGTTAGGCTATTTCGGATTTAATAATAATTTTTTTCCGAATTATTTGGGTACATACATTTTTTTTTAAGGCTCCAATGGCTCAACAAATCGACGGAAACCTGTTTACGGTCTAATACGTCGATTTACGCTATTTGCAGCTATTTGGGACATATTGGCTTGGTTCGGTCCCCCGTAAGATGGAAAAAAATTATTTTCTAATTTATTTCGGCAAATAAAATTTTTTTTAAGGGTATTAGTATGTCACAGAATTTATTTATACCCATATACGGCCTCAAATCTCCAGTTAGGCTATTTTGGATTTAATAATAATTTTTTTCCGAATTATTTGGGTACATACATTTTTTTTAAAGGCTCCAATGGCTCAACAAATCGACGGAAACCTGTTTACGGTCTAATACGTCGATTTACGCTATTTGCAGCTATTTGGGACATATTGGCTTGGTTCGGTCCCCCGTAAGATGGAAAAAAATTATTTTCTAATTTATTTCGGCAAATAAAATTTTTTTAAGGGCATTAGTATGTCACAGAATTTATTTATACCCATATACGGCCTCAAATCTCCAGTTAGGCTATTTTGGATTTAATAATAATTTTTTTCCGAATTATTTCGGTACATACATTTTTTTTTAAGGCTCCAATGGCTCAACAAATCGACCGAAACCTGTTTACGGTCTAATACGTCGATTTACGCTATTTGCGGCCATTTGGGACATATTGGCTTGGATCGGTCCCCCGTAAGATAAAAAAAAATTATTTTCTAATTTATTTCGGGAAATAAAATTTTTTTTAAGGGCATTAGTATGTCACAGAATTTATTTATACCCATATACGGCCTCAAATCTCCAGTTAGGCTATTTTGGATTTAATAATAATTTTTTTCCGAATTATTTCGGTACATACATTTTTTTTTTAAGGCTCCAATGGCTCAACAAATCGACGGAAACCTGTTTACGGTTTAATACGTCGATTTACGCTATTTGCGGCCATTTGGGACATATTGGCTTGGTTCCGTCCCTCGTAAGATGGAAAAAAATTATTTTCTAATTTATTTCGGCAAATAAAATTTTTTTTAAGGGCATTGGTATGTCAAAGAATTTATTTATACCCATATACGGCCTCAAATCTCCAGTTAGGCCTATTTTGGATTTAATAATAATTTTTTTCCGAATTATTTGGGTACATACATTTTTTTTAAAGGCTCCAATGGCTCAACAAATCGACGGAAACCTGTTTACGGTCTAATACGTCGATTTACGCTATTTGCGGCTATTTGGGACATATTGGCTTGGTTCGGTCCCCCGTAAGATGGAAAAAAATTATTTTTTAATTTATTTTGGCAATTAAAATTTTTTTTAAGGGCATTAGTATGTCACAGAATTTATTTATACCCATATACGGCCTCAAATCTCCAGTTAGGCTATTTTGGATTTAATAATAATTTTTTTCCGAATTATTTGGGTACATACATTTTTTTTAAAGGCTCCAATGGCTCAACAAATCGACGGAAACCTGTTTACGGTCTAATACGTCGATTTACGCTATTTGCGGCTATTTGGGACATATTGGCTTGGTTCGGTCCCCCGTAAGATGGAAAAAAATTATTTTCTAATTTATTTTGGCAATTAAAATTTTTTTTAAGGGCATTAGTATGTCACAGAATTTATTTATACCCATATACGGCCTCAAATCTCAAGTTAGGCTATTTTGGATTTAATAATAATTTTTTTCCGAATTATTTGGGTACATACATTTTTTTTTTAAGGCTCCAATGGCTCAACAAATCGACGGAAACCTGTTTACGGTCTAATACGTCGATTTACGCTATTTGCGGCTATTTGGGACATATTGGCTTGGTTCGGTCCCCCGTAAGATGGAAAAAAAGTATTTTCTAATTTATTTCGCAATTAAAATTTTTTTTAAGGGCATTAGTATGTCACAGAATTTATTTATACCCAAATACGGCCTCAAATCTCCAGTTAGGCTAGTTTGGATTTAATATTAATTTTTTTCCGAATTATTTGGGTACATACATTTTTTTTTTAAAGGCTCCAATATCTCAACAAATCGACGGAAACCTGTTCACGGTCTAATACGTCGATTTACGCTATTTGCGGCCATTTGGGACATATTGGCTTGGTTCGGTCCCCCGTAAGATGGAAAAAAAATATTTTCTAATTTATTTCGGCAAATAAAAATTTTTTTAAGGGCATTAGTATGTCAAAGAATTTATTAATACACATATACGGCCTCAAATCTCCAGTTAGGCTATTTTGGATTTAATAATAATTTTTTTCCGAATTATTTGGGTACATAAATTTTTTTTAAGGCTCCAATGGCTCAACAAATCGGCGGAAACCTGTTTACGGTCTAATACGTCGATTTACGCTATTTGCGGCTATTTGGGACATATTGGCTTGGTTCGGTCCCCCGTAAGATTGAAAAAAATTATTTTCTAATTTATTTCGGCAATTAAAATTTTTTTTAAGGGCATTAGTATGTCACAGAATTTATTTATACCCATATACGGCCTCAAATCTCCAGTTAGGCTATTTTTGATTTAATAATAATTTTTTTCCGAATTATTTGGGTACATAAATTTTTTTTAACGGCTCCAATGACTCAACAAATCGACGGAAACCTGTTTACGGTCTAATACGTCGATTTACGCTATTTGCGGCTATTTGGGACATATTGGCTTGGTTCGGTCCCCCGTAAGATGGAAAAAAATTATTTTCTAATTTATTTCGGCAATTAAAAATTTTTTTAAGGGCATTAGTATGTCACAGAATTTATTTATACCCATATACGGCCTCAAATCTCCAGTTAGGCTATTTCGGATTTAATAATAATTTTTTTCCGAATTATTTGGGTACATACATTTTTTTTTAAGGCTCCAATGGCTCAACAAATCGACGGAAACCTGTTTACGGTCTAATACGTCGATTTACGCTATTTGCAGCTATTTGGGACATATTGGCTTGGTTCGGTCCCCAGTAAGATGGAAAAAAATTATTTTCTAATTTATTTCGGCAAATAAAATTTTTTTTAAGGGTATTAGTATGTCACAGAATTTATTTATACCCATATACGGCCTCAAATCTCCAGTTAGGCTATTTTGGATTTAATAATAATTTTTTTCCGAATTATTTGGGTACATACATTTTTTTTAAAGGCTCCAATGGCTCAACAAATCGACGGAAACCTGTTTACGGTCTAATACGTCGATTTACGCTATTTGCAGCTATTTGGGACATATTGGCTTGGTTCGGTCCCCCGTAAGATGGAAAAAAATTATTTTCTAATTTATTTCGGCAAATAAAATTTTTTTAAGGGCATTAGTATGTCACAGAATTTATTTATACCCATATACGGCCTCAAATCTCCAGTTAGGCTATTTTGGATTTAATAATAATTTTTTTCCGAATTATTTCGGTACATACATTTTTTTTTTAAGGCTCCAATGGCTCAACAAATCGACGGAAACCTGTTTACGGTCTAATACGTCGATTTACGCTATTTGCGGCCATTTGGGACATATTGGCTTGGATCGGTCCCCCGTAAGATAAAAAAAAATTATTTTCTAATTTATTTCGGGAAATAAAATTTTTTTTAAGGGCATTAGTATGTCACAGAATTTATTTATACCCAAATACGGCCTCAAATCTCCAGTTAGGCTAGTTTGGATTTAATATTAATTTTTTTCCGAATTATTTGGGTACATACATTTTTTTTTTAAAGGCTCCAATATCTCAACAAATCGACGGAAACCTGTTCACGGTCTAATACGTCGATTTACGCTATTTGCGGCCATTTGGGACATATTGGCTTGGTTCGGTCCCCCGTAAGATGGAAAAAAAATATTTTCTAATTTATTTCGGCAAATAAAAATTTTTTTAAGGGCATTAGTATGTCAAAGAATTTATTAATACACATATACGGCCTCAAATCTCCAGTTAGGCTATTTTGGATTTAATAATAATTTTTTTCCGAATTATTTGGGTACATAAATTTTTTTTAAGGCTCCAATGGCTCAACAAATCGGCGGAAACCTGTTTACGGTCTAATACGTCGATTTACGCTATTTGCGGCTATTTGGGACATATTGGCTTGGTTCGGTCCCCCGTAAGATTGAAAAAAATTATTTTCTAATTTATTTCGGCAATTAAAATTTTTTTTAAGGGCATTAGTATGTCACAGAATTTATTTATACCCATATACGGCCTCAAATCTCCAGTTAGGCTATTTTTGATTTAATAATAATTTTTTTCCGAATTATTTGGGTACATAAATTTTTTTTAACGGCTCCAATGACTCAACAAATCGACGGAAACCTGTTTACGGTCTAATACGTCGATTTACGCTATTTGCGGCTATTTGGGACATATTGGCTTGGTTCGGTCCCCCGTAAGATGGAAAAAAATTATTTTCTAATTTATTTCGGCAATTAAAAATTTTTTTAAGGGCATTAGTATGTCACAGAATTTATTTATACCCATATACGGCCTCAAATCTCCAGTTAGGCTATTTCGGATTTAATAATAATTTTTTTCCGAATTATTTGGGTACATACATTTTTTTTTAAGGCTCCAATGGCTCAACAAATCGACGGAAACCTGTTTACGGTCTAATACGTCGATTTACGCTATTTGCAGCTATTTGGGACATATTGGCTTGGTTCGGTCCCCCGTAAGATGGAAAAAAATTATTTTCTAATTTATTTCGGCAAATAAAATTTTTTTTAAGGGTATTAGTATGTCACAGAATTTATTTATACCCATATACGGCCTCAAATCTCCAGTTAGGCTATTTTGGATTTAATAATAATTTTTTTCCGAATTATTTGGGTACATACATTTTTTTTAAAGGCTCCAATGGCTCAACAAATCGACGGAAACCTGTTTACGGTCTAATACGTCGATTTACGCTATTTGCAGCTATTTGGGGCATATTGGCTTGGTTCGGTCCCCCGTAAGATGGAAAAAAATTATTTTCTAATTTATTTCGGCAAATAAAATTTTTTTAAGGGCATTAGTATGTCACAGAATTTATTTATACCCATATACGGCCTCAAATCTCCAGTTAGGCTATTTTGGATTTAATAATAATTTTTTTCCGAATTATTTCGGTACATACATTTTTTTTTTAAGGCTCCAATGGCTCAACAAATCGACGGAAACCTGTTTACGGTCTAATACGTCGATTTACGCTATTTGCGGCCATTTGGGACATATTGGCTTGGATCGGTCCCCCGTAAGATAAAAAAAAATTATTTTCTAATTTATTTCGGGAAATAAAATTTTTTTTAAGGGCATTAGTATGTCACAGAATTTATTTATACCCATATACGGCCTCAAATCTCCAGTTAGGCTATTTTGGATTTAATAATAATTTTTTTCCGAATTATTTCGGTACATACATTTTTTTTTTAAGGCTCCAATGGCTCAACAAATCGACGGAAACCTGTTTACGGTTTAATACGTCGATTTACGCTATTTGCGGCCATTTGGGACATATTGGCTTGGTTCCGTCCCTCGTAAGATGGAAAAAAATTATTTTCTAATTTATTTCGGCAAATAAAATTTTTTTTAAGGGCATTGGTATGTCAAAGAATTTATTTATACCCATATACGGCCTCAAATCTCCAGTTAGGCCTATTTTGGATTTAATAATAATTTTTTTCCGAATTATTTGGGTACATACATTTTTTTTAAAGGCTCCAATGGCTCAACAAATCGACGGAAACCTGTTTACGGTCTAATACGTCGATTTACGCTATTTGCGGCTATTTGGGAAATATTGGCTTGGTTCGGTCCCCCGTAAGATGGAAAAAAATTATTTTCTAATTTATTTCGGCAATTAAAATTTTTTTTTAGGGCATTAGTATGTCACAGAATTTATTTATACCCATATACGGCCTCAAATCTCCAGTTAGGCTATTTTGGATTTAATAATAATTTTTTTCCGAATTATTTGGGTAAATACATTTTTTTTTAAAGGCTCCAATGGCTTAACAAATCGACGGAAACCTGTTTACAGTCTAATACGTCGATTTACGCTATTTGCGGCTATTTGGGACATATTGGCTTGGTTCGGTCCCCCGTAAGATGGAAAAAAATTATTTTCTTATTTATTTTGGCAATTAAAATTTTTTTTAAGGGCATTAGTATGTCACAGAATTTATTTATACCCATATACGGCCTCAAATCTCCAGTTAGGCTATTTTGGATTTAATAATAATTTTTTTCCGAATTATTTGGGTACATACATTTTTTTTTAAAGGCTCCAATGGCTCAACAAATCGGCGGAAACCTGTTTACGGTCTAATACGTCGATTTACGCTATTTGCGGCCATTTGGGACATATTGGCTTGGTTCGGTCCCCCGTAAGATGGAAAAAAATTATTTTCTAATTTATTTCGGCAAATAAAATTTTTTTAAGGGCATTAGTATGTCACAGAATTTATTTATACCCATATACGGCCTCAAATCTCCAGTTAGGCTATTTTGGATATAATAATAATTTTTTTCCGAATTATTTCGGTACATACATTTTTTTTTTAAGGCTCCAATGGCTCAACAAATCGACGGAAACCTGTTTACGGTTTAATACGTCGATTTACGCTATTTGCGGCCATTTGGGACATATTGGCTTGGTTCGGTCCCTCGTAAGATGGAAAAAAATTATTTTCTAATTTATTTCGGCAAATAAAATTTTTTTTAAGGGCATTAGTATGTCAAAGAATTTATTTATACCCATATACGGCCTCAAATCTCCAGTTAGGCCTATTTTGGATTTAATAATAATTTTTTTCCGAATTATTTGGGTACATACATTTTTTTTAAAGGCTCCAATGGCTCAACAAATCGACGGAAACCTGTTTACGGTCTAATACGTCGATTTACGCTATTTGCGGCTATTTGGGAAATATTGGCTTGGTTCGGTCCCCCGTAAGATGGAAAAAAATTATTTTCTAATTTATTTCGGCAATTAAAATTTTTTTTTAGGGCATTAGTATGTCACAGAATTTATTTATACCCATATACGGCCTCAAATCTCCAGTTAGGCTATTTTGGATTTAATAATAATTTTTTTCCGAATTATTTGGGTAAATACATTTTTTTTTAAAGGCTCCAATGGCTTAACAAATCGACGGAAACCTGTTTACAGTCTAATACGTCGATTTACGCTATTTGCGGCTATTTGGGACATATTGGCTTGGTTCGGTCCCCCGTAAGATGGGAAAAAATTATTTTCTTATTTATTTTGGCAATTAAAATTTTTTTTAAGGGCATTAGTATGTCACAGAATTTATTTATACCCATATACGGCCTCAAATCTCCAGTTAGGCTATTTTGGATTTAATAATAATTTTTTTCCGAATTATTTGGGTACATACATTTTTTTTTAAAGGCTCCAATGGCTCAACAAATCGGCGGAAACCTGTTTACGGTCTAATACGTCGATTTACGCTATTTGCGGCCATTTGGGACATATTGGCTTGGTTCGGTCCCCCGTAAGATGGAAAAAAATTATTTTCTAATTTATTTCGGCAAATAAAATTTTTTTTAAGGGCATTAGTATGTCACAGAATTTATTTATACCCATATACGGCCTCAAATCTCCAGTTAGGCTATTTTGGATATAATAATAATTTTTTTCCGAATTATTTCGGTACATACATTTTTTTTTAAGGCTCCAATGGCTCAACAAATCGACGGAAACCTGTTTACGGTTTAATACGTCGATTTACGCTATTTGCGGCCATTTGGGACATATTGGCTTGGTTCGGTCCCTCGTAAGATGGAAAAAAATTATTTTCTAATTTATTTCGGCAAATAAAATTTTTTTTAAGGGCATTAGTATGTCAAAGAATTTATTTATACCCATATACGGCCTCAAATCTCCAGTTAGGCCTATTTTGGATTTAATAATAATTTTTTTCCGAATTATTTGGGTACATACATTTTTTTTAAAGGCTCCAATGGCTCAACAAATCGACGGAAACCTGTTTACGGTCTAATACGTCGATTTACGCTATTTGCGGCTATTTGGGAAATATTGGCTTGGTTCGGTCCCCCGTAAGATGGAAAAAAATTATTTTCTAATTTATTTCGGCAAATAAAATTTTTTTTAAGGGCATTAGTATGTCACAACTATTTATACCCATATACGGCCTCAAATCTCCAGTTAGGCTATTTTGGATTTAATAATAATTTTTTTCCGAATTATTTGGGTACATACATTTTTTTTAAAGGCTCCAATGGCTCAACAAATCGACGGAAACCTCTTTACGGTCTAATACGTCGATTTACGCTATTTGCGGCCATTTGGGACATATTGGCTTGGTTCGGTCCCCCCTAAGATGAAAAAAAATTATTTTCTAATTTATTTCGGCAAATAAATTTTTTTTTAAGGGCATTAGTATGTCACAGAATTTATTTATACCCATATACGGCCTCAAATCTCCAGTTAGGGTATTTTGAATTTAATAATAATTTTTTTCCGAATTATTTGGGTAAATACATTTTTTTTTAAAGGCTCCAATGGCTTAACAAATCGACGGAAACCTGTTTACAGTCTAATACGTCGATTTACGCTATTTGCGGCTATTTGGGACATATTGGCTTGGTTCGGTCCCCCGTAAGATGGAAAAAAATTATTTTCTAATTTATTTTGGCAATTAAAATTTTTTTTAAGGGCATTAGTATGTCACAGAATTTATTTATACCCATATACGGCCTCAAATCTCCAGTTAGGCTATTTTGGATTTAATAATAATTTTTTTCCGAATTATTTGGGTACATACATTTTTTTTTAAAGGCTCCAATGGCTCAACAAATCGACGGAAACCTGTTTACGGTCTAATACGTCGATTTACGCTATTTGCGGCTATTTGGGACATATTGGCTTGGTTCGGTCCCCCGTAAGATGGAAAAAAATTATTTTCTAATTTATTTTGGCAATTAAAATTTTTTTTAAGGGCATTAGTATGTCACAGAATTTATTTATACCCATATACGGCCTCAAATCTCAAGTTAGGCTATTTTGGATTTAATAATAATTTTTTTCCGAATTATTTGGGTACATACATTTTTTTTTTTAAGGCTCCAATGGCTCAACAAATCGACGGAAACCTGTTTACGGTCTAATACGTCGATTTACGCCATTTGCGGCTATTTGGGACATATTGGCTTGGTTCGGTCCCCCGTAAGATGGAAAAAAAGTATTTTCTAATTTATTTCGCAATTAAAATTTTTTTTAAGGGCATTAGTATGTCACAGAATTTATTTATACCCAAATACGGCCTCAAATCTCCAGTTAGGCTAGTTTGGATTTAATATTAATTTTTTTCCGAATTATTTGGGTACATACATTTTTTTTTTAAAGGCTCCAATATCTCAACAAATCGACGGAAACCTGTTCACGGTCTAATACGTCGATTTACGCTATTTGCGGCCATTTGGGACATATTGGCTTGGTTCGGTCCCCCGTAAGATGGAAAAAAAATATTTTCTAATTTATTTCGGCAAATAAAAATTTTTTTAAGGGCATTAGTATGTCAAAGAATTTATTAATACACATATACGGCCTCAAATCTCCAGTTAGGCTATTTTGGATTTAATAATAATTTTTTTCCGAATTTTTTGGGTACATAAATTTTTTTTAAGGCTCCAATGGCTCAACAAATCGGCGGAAACCTGTTTACGGTCTAATACGTCGATTTACGCTATTTGCGGCTATTTGGGACATATTGGCTTGGTTCGGTCCCCCGTAAGATTGAAAAAAATTATTTTCTAATTTATTTCGGCAATTAAAATTTTTTTTAAGGGCATTAGTATGTCGCAGAATTTATTTATACCCATATACGGCCTCAAATCTCCAGTTAGGCTATTTTTGATTTAATAATAATTTTTTTCCGAATTATTTGGGTAAATACATTTTTTTTTAAAGGCTCCAATGGCTTAACAAATCGACGGAAACCTGTTTACAGTCTAATACGTCGATTTACGCTATTTGCGGCTATTTGGGACATATTGGCTTGGTTCGGTCCCCCGTAAGATGGAAAAAAATTATTTTCTTATTTATTTTGGCAATTAAAATTTTTTTTAAGGGCATTAGTATGTCACAGAATTTATTTATACCCATATACGGCCTCAAATCTCCAGTTAGGCTATTTTGGATTTAATAATAATTTTTTTCCGAATTATTTGGGTACATACATTTTTTTTTAAAGGCTCCAATGGCTCAACAAATCGGCGGAAACCTGTTTACGGTCTAATACGTCGATTTACGCTATTTGCGGCCATTTGGGACATATTGGCTTGGTTCGGTCCCCCGTAAGATGGAAAAAAATTATTTTCTAATTTATTTCGGCAAATAAAATTTTTTTTAAGGGCATTAGTATGTCACAACTATTTATACCCATATACGGCCTCAAATCTCCAGTTAGGCTATTTTGGATTTAATAATAATTTTTTTCCGAATTATTTGGGTACATACATTTTTTTTAAAGGCTCCAATGGCTCAACAAATCGACGGAAACCTCTTTACGGTCTAATACGTCGATTTACGCTATTTGCGGCCATTTGGGACATATTGGCTTGGTTCGGTCCCCCCTAAGATGAAAAAAAATTATTTTCTAATTTATTTCGGCAAATAAATTTTTTTTTAAGGGCATTAGTATGTCACAGAATTTATTTATACCCATATACGGCCTCAAATCTCCAGTTAGGGTATTTTGAATTTAATAATAATTTTTTTCCGAATTATTTGGGTAAATACATTTTTTTTTAAAGGCTCCAATGGCTTAACAAATCGACGGAAACCTGTTTACAGTCTAATACGTCGATTTACGCTATTTGCGGCTATTTGGGATATATTGGCTTGGTTCGGTCCCCCGTAAGATGGAAAAAAATTATTTTCTAATTTATTTCGGCAATTAAAAATTTTTTTAAGGGCATTAGTATGTCACAGAATTTATTTATACCCATATACGGCCTCAAATCTCCAGTTAGGCTATTTCGGATTTAATAATAATTTTTTTCCGAATTATTTGGGTACATACATTTTTTTTAAAGGCTCCAATGGCTCAACAAATCGACGGAAACCTCTTTACGGTCTAATACGTCGATTTACGCTATTTGCGGCCATTTGGGACATATTGGCTTGGTTCGGTCCCCCCTAAGATGAAAAAAAATTATTTTCTAATTTATTTTGGCAAATAAAATTTTTTTTAAGGGCATTAGTATGTCACAACTATTTATACCCATATACGGCCTCAAATCTCCAGTTAGGCTATTTTGGATTTAATAATAATTTTTTTCCGAATTATTTGGGTACATACATTTTTTTTTAAAGGCTCCAATGGCTCAACAAATCGGCGGAAACCTGTTTACGGTCTAATACGTCGATTTACGCTATTTGCGGCCATTTGGGACATATTGGCTTGGTTCGGTCCCCCGTAAGATGGAAAAAAATTATTTTCTAATTTATTTCGGCAAATAAAATTTTTTTTAAGGGCATTAGTATGTCACAACTATTTATACCCATATACGGCCTCAAATATCCAGTTAGGCTATTTTGGATTTAATAATAATTTTTTTCCGAATTATTTGGGTACATACATTTTTTTTAAAGGCTCCAATGGCTCAACAAATCGACGGAAACCTGTTTACGGTCTAATACGTCGATTTACGCTATTTGCAGCTATTTGGGACATATTGGCTTGGTTCGGTCCCCCGTAAGATGGAAAAAAATTATTTTCTAATTTATTTCGGCAAATAAAATTTTTTTTAAGGGTATTAGTATGTCACAGAATTTATTTATACCCATATACGGCCTCAAATCTCCAGTTAGGCTATTTCGGATTTAATAATAATTTTTTTCCGAATTATTTGGGTACATACATTTTTTTTTAAGGCTCCAATGGCTCAACAAATCGACGGAAACCTGTTTACGGTCTAATACGTCGATTTACGCTATTTGCAGCTATTTGGGACATATTGGCTTGGTTCGGTCCCCCGTAAGATGGAAAAAAATTATTTTCTAATTTATTTCGGCAAATAAAATTTTTTTTAAGGGTATTAGTATGTCACAGAATTTATTTATACCCATATACGGCCTCAAATCTCCAGTTAGGCTATTTTGGATTTAATAATAATTTTTTTCCGAATTATTTGGGTACATACATTTTTTTTAAAGGCTCCAATGGCTCAACAAATCGACGGAAACCTGTTTACGGTCTAATACGTCGATTTACGCTATTTGCAGCTATTTGGGACATATTGGCTTGGTTCGGTCCCCCGTAAGATGGAAAAAAATTATTTTCTAATTTATTTCGGCAAATAAAATTTTTTTAAGGGCATTAGTATGTCACAGAATTTATTTATACCCATATACGGCCTCAAATCTCCAGTTAGGCTATTTTGGATTTAATAATAATTTTTTTCCGAATTATTTCGGTACATACATTTTTTTTTAAGGCTCCAATGGCTCAACAAATCGACGGAAACCTGTTTACGGTCTAATACGTCGATTTACGCTATTTGCGGCCATTTGGGACATATTGGCTTGGATCGGTCCCCCGTAAGATAAAAAAAAATTATTTTCTAATTTATTTCGGGAAATAAAATTTTTTTTAAGGGCATTAGTATGTCACAGAATTTATTTATACCCATATACGGCCTCAAATCTCCAGTTAGGCTATTTTGGATTTAATAATAATTTTTTTCCGAATTATTTCGGTACATACATTTTTTTTTAAGGCTCCAATGGCTCAACAAATCGACGGAAACCTGTTTACGGTTTAATACGTCGATTTACGCTATTTGCGGCCATTTGGGACATATTGGCTTGGTTCGGTCCCCCGTAAGATGGAAAAAAATTATTTTCTTATTTATTTTGGCAATTAAAATTTTTTTTAAGGGCATTAGTATGTCAAAGAATTTATTTATACCCATATACGGCCTCAAATCTCCAGTTAGGCTATTTTGGATTTAATAATAATTTTTTTCCGAATTATTTGGGTACATACATTTTTTTTAAAGGCTCCAATGGCTCAACAAATCGACGGAAACCTGTTTACGGTCTAATACGTCGATTTACGCTATTTGCGGCCATTTGGGACATATTGGCTTGGTTCGGTCCCCCGTAAGATGGAAAAAAAATTATTTTCTAATTTATTTCGGCAAATAAAATTTTTTTTAAGGGCATTAGTATGTCACAGAATTTATTTATACCCATATACGGCCTCAAATCTCCAGTTAGGCTATTTTGGATATAATAATAATTTTTTTCCGAATTATTTCGGTACATACATTTTTTTTTTAAGGCTCCAATGGCTCAACAAATCGACGGAAACCTGTTTACGGTTTAGTACGTCGATTTACGCTATTTGCGGCCATTTGGGACATATTGGCTTGGTTCGGTCCCTCGTAAGATGGAAAAAAATTATTTTCTAATTTATTTCGGCAAATAAAATTTTTTTTAAGGGCATTAGTATGTCAAAGAATTTATTTATACCCATATACGGCCTCAAATCTCCAGTTAGGCCTATTTTGGATTTAATAATAATTTTTTTCCGAATTATTTGGGTACATACATTTTTTTTAAAGGCTCCAATGGCTCAACAAATCGACGGAAACCTGTTTACGGTCTAATACGTCGATTTACGCTATTTGCGGCTATTTGGGAAATATTGGCTTGGTTCGGTCCCCCGTAAGATGGAAAAAAATTATTTTCTAATTTATTTCGGCAATTAAAATTTTTTTTTAGGGCATTAGTATGTCACAGAATTTATTTATACCCATATACGGCCTCAAATCTCCAGTTAGGCTATTTTGGATTTAATAATAATTTTTTTCCGAATTATTTGGGTAAATACATTTTTTTTTAAAGGCTCCAATGGCTTAACAAATCGACGGAAACCTGTTTACAGTCTAATACGTCGATTTACGCTATTTGCGGCTATTTGGGACATATTGGCTTGGTTCGGTCCCTCGTAAGATGGAAAAAAATTATTTTCTTATTTATTTCGGCAATTAAAATTTTTTTTTAGGGCATTAGTATGTCACAGAATTTATTTATACCCATATACGGCCTCAAATCTCCAGTTAGGCTATTTTGGATTTAATAATAATTTTTTTCCGAATTATTTGGGTAAATACATTTTTTTTTAAAGGCTCCAATGGCTTAACAAATCGACGGAAACCTGTTTACAGTCTAATACGTCGATTTACGCTATTTGCGGCTATTTGGGACATATTGGCTTGGTTCGGTCCCCCGTAAGATGGAAAAAAATTATTTTCTTATTTATTTTGGCAATTAAAATTTTTTTTAAGGGCATTAGTATGTCACAGAATTTATTTATACCCATATACGGCCTCAAATCTCCAGTTAGGCTATTTTGGATTTAATAATAATTTTTTTCCGAATTATTTGGGTACATACATTTTTTTTAAAGGCTCCAATGGCTCAACAAATCGACGGAAACCTGTTTACGGTCTAATACGTCGATTTACGCTATTTGCGGCCATTTGGGACATATTGGCTTGGTTCGGTCCCCCGTAAGATGGAAAAAAATTATTTTCTAATTTATTTCGGCAAATAAAATTTTTTTTAAGGGCATTAGTATGTCACAACTATTTATACCCATATACGGCCTCAAATCTCCAGTTAGGCTATTTTGGATTTAATAATAATTTTTTTCCGAATTATTTGGGTACATACATTTTTTTTAAAGGCTCCAATGGCTCAACAAATCGACGGAAACCTCTTTACGGTCTAATACGTCGATTTACGCTATTTGCGGCCATTTGGGACATATTGGCTTGGTTCGGTCCCCCCTAAGATGAAAAAAAATTATTTTCTAATTTATTTCGGCAAATAAATTTTTTTTTAAGGGCATTAGTATGTCACAGAATTTATTTATACCCATATACGGCCTCAAATCTCCAGTTAGGGTATTTTGAATTTAATAATAATTTTTTTCCGAATTATTTGGGTACATACATTTTTTTTTAAGGCTCCAATGGCTCAACATATCGACGGAAACCTGTTTACGGTATAATACGTCGATTTACGCTATTTGCGGCTATTTGGGACATATTGGCTTGGTTCGGTCCCCCGTAAGATAGAAAAAAATTATTTTCTAATTTATTTCGGCAAATAAAATTTTTTTTAAGGGCATTAGTATGTCACAACTATTTATACCCATATACGGCCTCAAATCTCCAGTTAGGCTATTTTGGATTTAATAATAATTTTTTTCCGAATTATTTGGGTACATACATTTTTTTTAAAGGCTCCAATGGCTCAACAAATCGACGGAAACCTCTTTACAGTCTAATACGTCGATTTACGCTATTTGCGGCTATTTGGGACATATTGGCTTGGTTCGGTCCCCCGTAAGATGGAAAAAAAGTATTTTCTAATTTATTTCGGCAATTAAAATTTTTTTTAAGGGAATTAGTATGTCACAGAATTTATTTATACCCATACACGGCCTCAAATCTCCAGTTAGGCTATTTTGGATTTAATAATAATTTTTTTCCGAATTATTTGGGTACATACATTTTTTTTAAAGGCTCCAATGGCTCAACAAATCGACGGAAACCTCTTTACGGTCTAATACGTCGATTTACGCTATTTGCGGCCATTTGGGACATATTGGCTTGGTTCGGTCCCCCCTAAGATGAAAAAAAATTATTTTCTAATTTATTTCGGCAAATAAAATTTTTTTTAAGGGCATTAGTATGTCACAACTATTTATACCCATATACGGCCTCAAATCTCCAGTTAGGCTATTTTGGATTTAATAATAATTTTTTTCCGAATTATTTGGGTACATACATTTTTTTTAAAGGCTCCAATGGCTCAACAAATCGACGGAAACCTGCTTACGGTCTAATACGTCGATTTACGCTATTTGCGGCTATTTGGGACATATTGGCTTGGTTCGGTCCCCCGTAAGATGGAAAAAAATTATTTTCTAATTTATTTTGGCAATTAAAATTTTTTTTAAGGGCATTAGTATGTCACAGAATTTATTTATACCCATATACGGCCTCAAATCTCCAGTTAGGCTATTTTGGATTTAATAATAACTTTTTCCGAATTATTTGGGTACATTCATTTTTTTTTAAAGGCTCCAATGGCTCAACAAATCGGCGGAAACCTGTTTACGGTCTAATACGTCGATTTACGCTATTTGCGGCCATTTGGGACATATTGGCTTGGTTCGGTCCCCCGTAAGATAGAAAAAAATTATTTTCTAATTTATTTCGGCAATTAAATTTTTTTTTAAGGGCATTAGTATGTCACAGAATTTATTTATACCCATACACGGCCTTAAATCTCCAGTTAGGCTATTTTGGATTTAATAATAATTTTTTTCCGAATTATTTGGGTACATACATTTTTTTTTTTAAGGCTCCAATGGCTCAACAAATCGACGAAAACCTGTTTACGGTCTAATACGCCTATTTACGCCATTTGCGGCCATTTGGGACATATTGGCTTGGTTCGGTCCCCCGTAAGATGGAAAAAAATTATTTTCTAATTTATTTCGGCAAATAAAATTTTTTTTAAGGGCATTAGTATGTCACAACTATTTATACCCATATACGGCCTCAAATCTCCAGTTAGGCTATTTTGGATTTAATAATAATTTTTTTCCGAATTATTTGGGTACATACATTTTTTTTAAAGGCTCCAATGGCTCAACAAATCGACGGAAACCTCTTTACGGTCTAATACGTCGATTTACGCTATTTGCGGCCATTTGGGACATATTGGCTTGGTTCGGTCCCCCCTAAGATGAAAAAAAATTATTTTCTAATTTATTTCGGCAAATAAATTTTTTTTTAAGGGCATTAGTATGTCACAGAATTTATTTATACCCATATACGGCCTCAAATCTCCAGTTAGGGTATTTTGAATTTAATAATAATTTTTTTCCGAATTATTTGGGTACATACATTTTTTTTTAAGGCTCCAATGGCTCAACATATCGACGGAAACCTGTTTACGGTATAATACGTCGATTTACGCTATTTGCGGCTATTTGGGACATATTGGCTTGGTTCGGTCCCCCGTAAGATAGAAAAAAATTATTTTCTAATTTATTTCGGCAAATAAAATTTTTTTTAAGGGCATTAGTATGTCACAACTATTTATACCCATATACGGCCTCAAATCTCCAGTTAGGCTATTTTGGATTTAATAATAATTTTTTTCCGAATTATTTGGGTACATACATTTTTTTTAAAGGCTCCAATGGCTCAACAAATCGACGGAAACCTCTTTACAGTCTAATACGTCGATTTACGCTATTTGCGGCTATTTGGGACATATTGGCTTGGTTCGGTCCCCCGTAAGATGGAAAAAAAGTATTTTCTAATTTATTTCGGCAATTAAAATTTTTTTTAAGGGAATTAGTATGTCACAGAATTTATTTATACCCATACACGGCCTCAAATCTCCAGTTAGGCTATTTTGGATTTAATAATAATTTTTTTCCGAATTATTTGGGTACATACATTTTTTTTAAAGGCTCCAATGGCTCAACTAATCGACGGAAACCTCTTTACGGTCTAATACGTCGATTTACGCTATTTGCGGCCATTTGGGACATATTGGCTTGGTTCGGTCCCCCCTAAGATGAAAAAAAATTATTTTCTAATTTATTTCGGCAAATAAATTTTTTTTTAAGGGCATTAGTATGTCACAGAATTTATTTATACCCATATACGGCCTCAAATCTCCAGTTAGGGTATTTTGAATTTAATAATAATTTTTTTCCGAATTATTTGGGTAAATACATTTTTTTTTAAAGGCTCCAATGGCTTAACAAATCGACAGAAACCTGTTTACAGTCTAATACGTCTATTTACGCTATTTGCGGCTATTTGGGACATATTGGCTTGGTTCGGTCCCCCGTAAGATGGAAAAAAATTATTTTCTAATTTATTTTGGCAATTAAAATTTTTTTTAAGGGCATTAGTATGTCACAGAATTTATTTATACCCATATACGGCCTCAAATCTCCAGTTAGGCTATTTTGGATTTAATAATAATTTTTTTCCGAATTATTTGGGTACATACATTTTTTTTTAAAGGCTCCAATGGCTCAACAAATCGACGGAAACCTGTTTACGGTCTAATACGTCGATTTACGCTATTTGCGGCTATTTGGGACATATTGGCTTGGTTCGGTCCCCCGTAAGATGGAAAAAAAGTATTTTCTAATTTATTTCGCAATTAAAATTTTTTTTAAGGGCATTAGTATGTCACAGAATTTATTTATACCCAAATACGGCCTCAAATCTCCAGTTAGGCTAGTTTGGATTTAATATTAATTTTTTTCCGAATTATTTGGGTACATACATTTTTTTTTTAAAGGCTCCAATATCTCAACAAATCGACGGAAACCTGTTCACGGTCTAATACGTCGATTTACGCTATTTGCGGCCATTTGGGACATATTGGCTTGGTTCGGTCCCCCGTAAGATGGAAAAAAAATATTTTCTAATTTATTTCGGCAAATAAAAATTTTTTTAAGGGCATTAGTATGTCAAAGAATTTATTAATACACATATACGGCCTCAAATCTCCAGTTAGGCTATTTTGGATTTAATAATAATTTTTTTCCGAATTATTTGGGTACATAAATTTTTTTTAAGGCTCCAATGGCTCAACAAATCGGCGGAAACCTGTTTACGGTCTAATACGTCGATTTACGCTATTTGCGGCTATTTGGGACATATTGGCTTGGTTCGGTCCCCCGTAAGATTGAAAAAAATTATTTTCTAATTTATTTCGGCAATTAAAATTTTTTTTAAGGGCATTAGTATGTCGCAGAATTTATTTATACCCATATACGGCCTCAAATCTCCAGTTAGGCTATTTTTGATTTAATAATAATTTTTTTCCGAATTATTTGGGCACATAAATTTTTTTTAACGGCTCCAATGACTCAACAAATCGACGGAAACCTGTTTACGGTCTAATACGTCGATTTACGCTATTTGCGGCTATTTGGGACATATTGGCTTGGTTCGGTCCCCCGTAAGATGGAAAAAAATTATTTTCTAATTTATTTCGGCAATTAAAAATTTTTTTAAGGGCATTAGTATGTCACAGAATTTATTTATACCCATATACGGCCTCAAATCTCCAGTTAGGCTATTTCGGATTTAATAATAATTTTTTTCCGAATTATTTGGGTACATACATTTTTTTTAAGGCTCCAATGGCTCAACAAATCGACGGAAACCTGTTTACGGTCTAATACGTCGATTTACGCTATTTGCAGCTATTTGGGACATATTGGCTTGGTTCGGTCCCCCGTAAGATGGAAAAAAATTATTTTCTAATTTATTTCGGCAAATAAAATTTTTTTTAAGGGTATTAGTATGTCACAGAATTTATTTATACCCATATACGGCCTCAAATCTCCAGTTAGGCTATTTTGGATTTAATTATAATTTTTTTCCGAATTATTTGGGTACATACATTTTTTTTAAAGGCTCCAATGGCTCAACAAATCGACGGAAACCTGTTTACGGTCTAATACGTCGATTTACGCTATTTGCAGCTATTTGGGACATATTGGCTTGGTTCGGTCCCCCGTAAGATGGAAAAAAATTATTTTCTAATTTATTTCGGCAAATAAAATTTTTTTAAGGGCATTAGTATGTCACAGAATTTATTTATACCCATATACGGCCTCAAATCTCCAGTTAGGCTATTTTGGATTTAATAATAATTTTTTTCCGAATTATTTCGGTACATACATTTTTTTTTTAAGGCTCCAATGGCTCAACAAATCGACGGAAACCTGTTTACGGTCTAATACGTCGATTTACGCTATTTGCGGCCATTTGGGACATATTGGCTTGGATCGGTCCCCCGTAAGATAAAAAAAAATTATTTTCTAATTTATTTCGGGAAATAAAATTTTTTTTAAGGGCATTAGTATGTCACAGAATTTATTTATACCCATATACGGCCTCAAATCTCCAGTTAGGCTATTTTGGATTTAATAATAATTTTTTTCCGAATTATTTCGGTACATACATTTTTTTTTTAAGGCTCCAATGGCTCAACAAATCGACGGAAACCTGTTTACGGTTTAATACGTCGATTTACGCTATTTGCGGCCATTTGGGACATATTGGCTTGGTTCGGTCCCTCGTAAGATGGAAAAAAATTATTTTCTAATTTATTTCGGCAAATAAAATTTTTTTTAAGGGCATTAGTATGTCAAAGAATTTATTTATACCCATATACGGCCTCAAATCTCCAGTTAGGCCTATTTTGGATTTAATAATAATTTTTTTCCGAATTATTTGGGTACATACATTTTTTTTAAAGGCTCCAATGGCTCAACAAATCGACGGAAACCTGTTTACGGTCTATTACGTCGATTTACGCTATTTGCGGCTATTTGGGAAATATTGGCTTGGTTCGGTCCCCCGTAAGATGGAAAAAAATTATTTTCTAATTTATTTCGGCAATTAAAATTTTTTTTTAGGGCATTAGTATGTCACAGAATTTATTTATACCCATATACGGCCTCAAATCTCCAGTTAGGCTATTTTGGATTTAATAATAATTTTTTTCCGAATTATTTGGGTAAATACATTTTTTTTTAAAGGCTCCAATGGCTTAACAAATCGACGGAAACCTGTTTACAGTCTAATACGTCGATTTACGCTATTTGCGGCTATTTGGGACATATTGGCTTGGTTCGGTCCCCCGTAAGATGGAAAAAAATTATTTTCTTATTTATTTTGGCAATTAAAATTTTTTTTAAGGGCATTAGTATGTCACAGAATTTATTTATACCCATATACGGCCTCAAATCTCCAGTTAGGCTATTTTGGATTTAATAATAATTTTTTTCCGAATTATTTGGGTACATACATTTTTTTTTAAAGGCTCCAATGGCTCAACAAATCGGCGGAAACCTGTTTACGGTCTAATACGTCGATTTACGCTATTTGCGGCCAATTGGGACATATTGGCTTGGTTCGGTCCCCCGTAAGATGGAAAAAAAATTATTTTCTAATTTATTTCGGCAAATAAAATTTTTTTTAAGGGCATTAGTATGTCACAGAATTTATTTATACCCATGTACGGCCTCAAATCTCCAGTTAGGCTATTTTGGATATAATAATAATTTTTTTCCGAATTATTTCGGTACATACATTTTTTTTTTAAGGCTCCAATGGCTCAACAAATCGACGGAAACCTGTTTACGGTTTAATACGTCGATTTACGCTATTTGCGGCCATTTGGGACATATTGGCTTGGTTCGGTCCCTCGTAAGATGGAAAAAAAATATTTTCTAATTTATTTCGGCAAATAAAATTTTTTTTAAGGGCATTAGTATGTCAAAGAATTTATTTATACCCATATACGGCCTCAAATCTCCAGTTAGGCCTATTTTGGATTTAATAATAATTTTTTTCCGAATTATTTGGGTACATACATTTTTTTTAAAGGCTCCAATGGCTCAACAAATCGACGGAAACCTGTTTACGGTCTAATACGTCGATTTACGCTATTTGCGGCTATTTGGGAAATATTGGCTTGGTTCGGTCCCCCGTAAGATGGAAAAAAATTATTTTCTAATTTATTTCGGCAATTAAAATTTTTTTTAAGGGCATTAGTATGTCACAGAATTTATTTATACCCATATACGGCCTCAAATCTCCAGTTAGGCTATTTTGGATTTAATAATAATTTTTTTCCGAATTATTTGGGTACATACATTTTTTTTTAAAGGCTCCAATGGCTCAACAAATCGGCGGAAACCTGTTTACGGTCTAATACGTCGATTTACGCTATTTGCGGCCATTTGGGACATATTGGCTTGGTTCGGTCCCCCGTAAGATGGAAAAAAATTATTTTCTAATTTATTTTGGCAATTAAAATTTTTTTTAAGGGCATTAGTATGTCACAGAATTTATTTATACCCATATACGGCCTCAAATCTCCAGTTAGGCTATTTTGGATTTAATAATAATTTTTTTCCGAATTATTTGGGTACATACATTTTTTTTTAAAGGCTCCAATGGCTCAACAAATCGGCGGAAACCTGTTTACGGTCTAATACGTCGATTTACGCTATTTGCGGCCATTTGGGACATATTGGCTTGGTTCGGTCCCCCGTAAGATGGAAAAAAATTATTTTCTAATTTATTTCGGCAAATAAAATTTTTTTTAAGGGCATTAGTATGTCACAACTATTTATACCCATATACGGCCTCAAATCTCCAGTTAGGCTATTTTGGATTTAATAATAATTTTTTTCCGAATTATTTGGGCACATACATTTTTTTTAAAGGCTCCAATGGCTCAACAAATCGACGGAAACCTCTTTACGGTCTAATACGTCGATTTACGCTATTTGCGGCCATTTGGGACATATTGGCTTGGTTCGGTCCCCCCTAAGATGAAAAAAAATTATTTTCTAATTTATTTCGGCAAATAAATTTTTTTTTAAGGGCATTAGTATGTCACAGAATTTATTTATACCCATATACGGCCTCAAATCTCCAGTTAGGGTATTTTGAATTTAATAATAATTTTTTTCCGAATTATTTCGGTACATACATTTTTTTTTAAGGCTCCAATGGCTCAACATATCGACGGAAACCTGTTTACGGTATAATACGTCGATTTACGCTATTTGCGGCTATTTGGGACATATTGGCTTGGTTCGGTCCCCCGTAAGATAGAAAAAAATTATTTTCTAATTTATTTCGGCAAATAAAATTTTTTTTAAGGGCATTAGTATGTCACAACTATTTATACCCATATACGGCCTCAAATCTCCAGTTAGGCTATTTTGGATTTAATAATAATTTTTTTCCGAATTATTTGGGTACATACATTTTTTTTAAAGGCTCCAATGGCTCAACAAATCGACGGAAACCTCTTTACAGTCTAATACGTCGATTTACGCTATTTGCGGCTATTTGGGAAATATTGGCTTGGTTCGGTCCCCCGTAAGATGGAAAAAAATTATTTTCTAATTTATTTCGGCAATTAAAATTTTTTTTTAGGGCATTAGTATGTCAAAGAATTTATTTATACCCATATACGGCCTCAAATCTCCAGTTAGGCCTATTTCGGATTTAATAATAATTTTTTTCCGAATTATTTGGGTACATACATTTTTTTTTTAAGGCTCCAATGGCTCAACAAATCGACGGAAACCTGTTTACGGTCTAATACGTCGATTTACGCTATTTGCGGCTATTTGGGACATATTGGCTTGGATCGGTCCCCCGTAAGATGGAAAAAAATTATTTTCTAATTTATTTTGGCAATTAAAATTTTTTTTAAGGGCATTAGTATGTCACAGAATTTATTTATACCCATATACGGCCTCAAATCTCCAGTTAGGCTATTTTGGATTTAATAATAACTTTTTCCGAATTATTTGGGTACATTCATTTTTTTTAAAGGCTCCAATGGCTCAACAAATCGGCGGAAACCTGTTTACGGTCTAATACGTCGATTTACGCTATTTGCGGCCATTTGGGACATATTGGCTTGGTTCGGTCCCCCGTAAGATAGAAAAAAATTATTTTCTAATTTATTTCGGCAATTAAATTTTTTTTTAAGGGCATTAGTATGTCACAGAATTTATTTATACCCATACACGGCCTTAAATCTCCAGTTAGGCTATTTTGGATTTAATAATAATTTTTTTCCGAATTATTTGGGTACATACATTTTTTTTTAAGGCTCCAATGGCTCAACAAATCGACGAAAACCTGTTTACGGTCTAATACGTCTATTTACGCCATTTGCGGCCATTTGGGACATATTGGCTTGGTTCGGTCCCCCGTAAGATGGAAAAAAATTATTTTCTAATTTATTTCGGCAAATAAAATTTTTTTTAAGGGCATTAGTATGTCACAACTATTTATACCCATATACGGCCTCAAATCTCCAGTTAGGCTATTTTGGATTTAATAATAATTTTTTTCCGAATTATTTGGGTACATACATTTTTTTTTAAAGGCTCCAATGGCTCAACAAATCGACAGAAACCTGTTTACGGTCTAATACGTCGATTTACGCTATTTGCGGCCATTTGGGACATATTGTCTTGGTTCGGTCCCCCGTAAGATGGAAAAAAAATATTTTCTAATTTATTTCGGCAAATAAAATTTTTTTTGAGGGCATTAGTATGTCAAAGAATTTATTTATACACATATACGGCCTCAAATCTCCAGTTAGGCTATTTTGAATTTAATAATAATTTTTTTCCGAATTATTTGGGTACATACATTTTTTTTTAAGGCTCCAATGGCTCAACATATCGACGGAAACCTGTTTACGGTATAATACGTCGATTTACGCTATTTGCGGCTATTTGGGACATATTGGCTTGGTTCGGTCCCCCGTAAGATAGAAAAAAATTATTTTCTAATTTATTTCGGCAAATAAAATTTTTTTTAAGGGCATTAGTATGTCACAACTATTTATACCCATATACGGCCTCAAATCTCCAGTTAGGCTATTTTGGATTTAATAATAATTTTTTTCCGAATTATTTGGGTACATACATTTTTTTTAAAGGCTCCAATGGCTCAACAAATCGACGGAAACCTCTTTACAGTCTAATACGTCGATTTACGCTATTTGCGGCTATTTGGGACATATTGGCTTGGTTCGGTCCCCCGTAAGATGGAAAAAAAGTATTTTCTAATTTATTTCGGCAATTAAAATTTTTTTTAAGGGAATTAGTATGTCACAGAATTTATTTATACCCATACACGGCCTCAAATCTCCAGTTAGGCTATTTTGGATTTAATAATAATTTTTTTCCGAATTATTTGGGTACATACATTTTTTTTTAAGGCTCCAAAGGCTCAACAAATCGACGGAAACCTGTTTACGGTCTAATACGTCGATTTACGCTATTTGCGGCTATTTGGGACATACATATTGGCTTGGTTCGGTCCCCCGTAAGATAGAAAAAAATTATTTTCTAATTTATTTCGGCAAATAAAATTTTTTTTAAGGGCATTAGTATGTCAAAGAATTTGTTTATACCCATATACGGCCTTAAATCTCCAGTTAGGCTATTTTGGATTTAATAATAATTTTTTTCCGAATTATTTGGGTACATACATTTTTTTTAAAGGCTCCAATGGCTCAACAAATCGACGGAAACCTGTTTACGGTCTAATACGTCGATTTACGCTATTTGCGGCTTTTTGGGACATATTGGCTTGGTTCGGTCCCCCGTAAGATGGAAAAAAATTATTTTCTAATTTATTTCGGCAATTAAAATTTTTTTAAGGGCATTAGTATGTCACAGAATTTATTTATACCCATATACGGCCTCAAATCTCCAGTTAGGCTATTTTGGATTTAATAATAATTTTTTTCCGTATTATTTGGGTACATACATTTTTTTTTAAGGCTCCAATGGCTCAACAAATCGACGGAAACCTCTTTACGGTCTAATACGTCGATTTACGCTATTTGCGGCCATTTGGGACATATTGGCTTGGTTCGGTCCCCCCTAAGATGAAAAAAAATTATTTTCTAATTTATTTCGGCAAATAAATTTTTTTTTAAGGGCATTAGTATGTCACAGAATTTATTTATACCCATATACGGCATCAAATCTCCAGTTAGGGTATTTTGAATTTAATAATAATTTTTTTCCGAATTATTTGGGTACATACATTTTTTTTTAAGGCTCCAATGGCTCAACATATCGACGGAAACCTGTTTACGGTATAATACGTCGATTTACGCTATTTGCGGCTATTTGGGACATATTGGCTTGGTTCGGTCCCCCGTAAGATAGAAAAAAATTATTTTCTAATTTATTTCGGCAAATAAAATTTTTTTTAAGGGCATTAGTATGTCACAACTATTTATACCCATATACGGCCTCAAATCTCCAGTTAGGCTATTTTGGATTTAATAATAATTTTTTTCCGAATTATTTGGGTACATACATTTTTTTTAAAGGCTCCAATGGCTCAACAAATCGACGGAAACCTCTTTACAGTCTAATACGTCGATTTACGCTATTTGCGGCTATTTGGGACATATTGGCTTGGTTCGGTCCCCCGTAAGATGGAAAAAAAGTATTTTCTAATTTATTTCGGCAATTAAAATTTTTTTTAAGGGAATTAGTATGTCACAGAATTTATTTATACCCATACACGGCCTCAAATCTCCAGTTAGGCTATTTTGGATTTAATAATAATTTTTTTCCGAATTATTTGGGTACATACATTTTTTTTTAAGGCTCCAAAGGCTCAACAAATCGACGGAAACCTGTTTACGGTCTAATACGTCGATTTACGCTATTTGCGGCTATTTGGGACATACATATTGGCTTGGTTCGGTCCCCCGTAAGATAGAAAAAAATTATTTTCTAATTTATTTCGGCAAATAAAATTTTTTTTAAGGGCATTAGTATGTCAAAGAATTTGTTTATACCCATATACGGCCTTAAATCTCCAGTTAGGCTATTTTGGATTTAATAATAATTTTTTTCCGAATTATTTGGGTACATACATTTTTTTTAAAGGCTCCAATGGCTCAACAAATCGACGGAAACCTGTTTACGGTCTAATACGTCGATTTACGCTATTTGCGGCTTTTTGGGACATATTGGCTTGGTTCGGTCCCCCGTAAGATGGAAAAAAATTATTTTCTAATTTATTTCGGCAATTAAAATTTTTTTAAGGGCATTAGTATGTCACAGAATTTATTTATACCCATATACGGCCTCAAATCTCCAGTTAGGCTATTTTGGATTTAATAATAATTTTTTTCCGTATTATTTGGGTACATACATTTTTTTTTAAGGCTCCAATGGCTCAACAAATCGACGGAAACCTCTTTACGGTCTAATACGTCGATTTACGCTATTTGCGGCCATTTGGGACATATTGGCTTGGTTCGGTCCCCCCTAAGATGAAAAAAAATTATTTTCTAATTTATTTCGGCAAATAAATTTTTTTTTAAGGGCATTAGTATGTCACAGAATTTATTTATACCCATATACGGCATCAAATCTCCAGTTAGGGTATTTTGAATTTAATAATAATTTTTTTCCGAATTATTTGGGTACATACATTTTTTTTTAAGGCTCCAATGGCTCAACATATCGACGGAAACCTGTTTACGGTATAATACGTCGATTTACGCTATTTGCGGCTATTTGGGACATATTGGCTTGGTTCGGTCCCCCGTAAGATAGAAAAAAATTATTTTCTAATTTATTTCGGCAAATAAAATTTTTTTTAAGGGCATTAGTATGTCACAACTATTTATACCCATATACGGCCTCAAATCTCCAGTTAGGCTATTTTGGATTTAATAATAATTTTTTTCCGAATTATTTGGGTACATACATTTTTTTTAAAGGCTCCAATGGCTCAACAAATCGACGGAAACCTCTTTACAGTCTAATACGTCGATTTACGCTATTTGCGGCTATTTGGGACATATTGGCTTGGTTCGGTCCCCCGTAAGATGGAAAAAAAGTATTTTCTAATTTATTTCGGCAATTAAAATTTTTTTTAAGGGAATTAGTATGTCACAGAATTTATTTATACCCATACACGGCCTCAAATCTCCAGTTAGGCTATTTTGGATTTAATAATAATTTTTTTCCGAATTATTTGGGTACATACATTTTTTTTTAAGGCTCCAAAGGATCAACAAATCGACGGAAACCTGTTTACGGTCTAATACGTCGATTTACGCTATTTGCGGCTATTTGGGACATACATATTGGCTTGGTTCGGTCCCCCGTAAGATAGAAAAAAATTATTTTCTAATTTATTTCGGCAAATAAAATTTTTTTTAAGGGCATTAGTATGTCAAAGAATTTGTTTATACCCATATACGGCCTTAAATCTCCAGTTAGGCTATTTTGGATTTAATAATAATTTTTTTCCGAATTATTTGGGTACATACATTTTTTTTAAAGGCTCCAATGGCTCAACAAATCGACGGAAACCTGTTTACGGTCTAATACGTCGATTTACGCTATTTGCGGCTTTTTGGGACATATTGGCTTGGTTCGGTCCCCCGTAAGATGGAAAAAAATTATTTTCTAATTTATTTCGGCAATTAAAATTTTTTTAAGGGCATTAGTATGTCACAGAATTTATTTATACCCATATACGGCCTCAAATCTCCAGTTAGGCTATTTTGGATTTAATAATAATTTTTTTCCGTATTATTTGGGTACATACATTTTTTTTTAAGGCTCCAATGGCTCAACAAATCGACGGAAAGGGCATTAGTATGTCACAGAATTTATTTATTCCCATATACGGCCTCAAATCTCCAGTTAGGCTATTTTGGATTTAATAATAATTTTTTTCCGAATTATTTGGGTACATAAATTTTTTTTAAAGGCTCCAATGGCTCAACAAATCGACGGAAACCTGTTTTGGTTCGGTCCGCCGTAAGATGGAAAAAAATTATTTTCTAATTTATTTCGGCAAATAAAAATTTTTTTAAGGGCATTAGTATGTCAAAGAATTTATTTATACACATATACGGCCTCAAATCTCCAGTTAGGGTATTTTGAATTTAATAATATTTTTTTTCCGAATTATTTGGGTACATACATTTTTTTTTAAGGCTCCAATGGCTCAACATATCGACGGAAACCTGTTTACGGTCTAATACGTCGATTTACGCTATTTGCGGCTTTTTGGGACATATTGGCTTGGTTCGGTCCCCCGTAAGATGGAAAAAAAATATTTTCTAATTTATTTTGGCAATTAAAATTTTTTTTAAGGGCATTAGTATGTCACAGAATTTATTTATACCCATATACGGCCTCAAATCTCCAGTTAGGGTATTTTGAATTTAATAATATTTTTTTCCGAATTATTTGGGTACATACATTTTTTTTTAAGGCTCCAATGGCTCAACATATCGACGGAAACCTGTTTACGGTATAATACGTCGATTTACGCTATTTGCGGCTATTTGGGACATATTGGCTTGGTTCGGTCCCCCGTAAGATAGAAAAAAATTATTTTCTAATTTATTTCGGCAAATAAAATTTTTTTTAAGGGCATTAGTATGTCACAACTATTTATACCCATATACGGCCTCAAATCTCCAGTTAGGCTATTTTGGATTTAATAATAATTTTTTTCCGAATTATTTGGGTACATACATTTTTTTTTAAAGGCTCCAATGGCTTAACAAATCGACGGAAACCTGTTTACAGTCTAATACGTCGATTTACGCTATTTGCGGCTATTTGGGACATATTGGCTTGGTTCGGTCCCCCGTAAGATGGAAAAAAATTATTTTCTAATTTATTTTGGAAATTAAAATTTTTTTTAAGGGCATTAGTATGTCACAGAATTTATTTATACCCATATACGGCCTTAAATCTCCAGTTAGGGTATTTTGAATTTAATAATAATTTTTTTCCGAATTATTTGGGTACATACATTTTTTTTAAGGCTCCAATGGCTCAACATATCGACGGAAACCTGTTTACGGTATAATACGTCGATTTACGCTATTTGCGGCTATTTGGGACATATTGGCTTGGTTCGGTCCCCCGTAAGATAGAAAAAAATTATTTTCTAATTTATTTCGGCAAATAAAATTTTTTTTAAGGGCATTAGTATGTCACAACTATTTATACCCATATACGGCCTCAAATCTCCAGTTAGGCTATTTTGGATTTAATAATAATTTTTTTCCGAATTATTTGGGTACATACATTTTTTTTAAAGGCTCCAATGGCTCAACAAATCGACGGAAACCTCTTTACGGTCTAATACGTCGATTTACGCTATTTGCGGCTATTTGGGACATATTAGCTTGGTTCGGTCCCCCGTAAGATGGAAAAAAAGTATTTTCTAATTTATTTCGGCAATTAAAATTTTTTTTAAGGGCATTAGTATGTCACAGAATTTATTTATACCCATATACGGCCTCAAGTCTCCAGTTAGGCTAGTTTGGATTTAATATTAATTTTTTTCCGAATTATTTGGGTACATACATTTTTTTTAAAGGCTCCAATGGCTCAACAAATCGACGGATACCTGTTCACGGTCTAATACGTCGATTTACGCTATTTGCGGCCATTTGGGACATATTGGCTTGGTTCGGTCCCCCGTAAGATGGAAAAAAATTATTTTCTAATTTATTTCGGCAAATAAAAATTTTTTTAAGGGCATTAGTATGTCAAAGAATTTATTTATACACATATACGACCTCAAATCTCCAGTTAGGCTATTTTGGATTTAATAATAACTTTTTCCGAATTATTTGGGTACATACATTTTTTTTAAGGCTCCAATGGCTCAACAAATCGGCGGAAACCTGTTTACGGTCTAATACGTCGATTTACGCTATTTGCGGCTATTTGGGACATATTGGCTTGGTTCGGTCCCCCGTAAGATTGAAAAAAATTATTTTCTAATTTATTTCGGCAATTAAAATTTTTTTTAAGGGCATTAGTATGTCACAGAATTTATTTATACCCATATACGGCCTCAAATCTCCAGTTAGGCTATTTTTGATTTAATAATAATTTTTTTCCGAATTATTTGGGTACATAAATTTTTTTTAAAGGCTCCAATGGCTCAACAAATCGACGGAAACCTGTTTACGGTCTAATACGTCGATTTACGCTATTTGCGGCTATTTGGGACATATTGGCTTGGTTCGGTCCCCCGTAAGATGGAAAAAAATTATTTTCTAATTTATTTCGGCAATTAAAAATTTTTTTAAGGGCATTAGTATGTCACAGAATTTATTTATACCCATATACGGCCTCAAATCTCCAGTTAGGCTATTTTGGATTTAATAATAATTTTTTTCCGAATTATTTGGGTACATACATTTTTTTTTAAAGGCTCCAATGGCTCAACAAATCGACGGAAACCTGTTTACGGTCTAATATGTCGATTTACGCTATTTGCGGCTATTTGGGACATATTGGCTTGGTTCGGTCCCCCGTAAGATGGAAAAAAATTATTTTCTAATTTATTTCGGCAAATAAAATTTTTTTTAAGGGCATTAGTATGTCACAGAATTTATTTATACCCATATACGGCCTCAAATCTCCAGTTAGGCTATTTTGGATTTAATAATAATTTTTTTCCGAATTATTTGGGTACATACATTTTTTTTTAAGGCTCCAATGGCTCAACAAATCGACGGAAACCTGTTTACGGTCTAATACGTCGATTTACGCTATTTGCGGCTATTTGGGACATATTGGCTTGGTTCGGTCCCCCGTAAGATGGAAAAAAATTATTTTCTAATTTATTTCGACAATTAAAATTTTTTTTAAGGGCATTAGTATGTCAAAGAATTTATTTATACCCATAAACGGCCTCAAATCTCCAGTTAGGCTATTTTGGATTTAATAATAATTTTTTTCCGAATTATTTGGGTACATACATTTTTTTTTAAAGGCTCCAATGGCTCAACAAATCGACAGAAACCTGTTTACGGTCTAATACGTCGATTTACGCTATTTGCGGCCATTTGGGACATATTGTCTTGGTTCGGTCCCCCGTAAGATGGAAAAAAAATATTTTCTAATTTATTTCGGCAAATAAAATTTTTTTTGAGGGCATTAGTATGTCAAAGAATTTATTTATACACATATACGGCCTCAAATCTCCAGTTAGGCTATTTTGGATTTAATAATAATTTTTTTCCGAATTATTTGGGTACATACATTTTTTTTAAAGGCTCCAATGGCTCAACCAATCGACGGAAACCTGTTTACGGTCTAATACGTCGATTTACGCTATTTGCGGCTATTTGAGACATATTGGCTTGGTTCGGTCCCCCGTAAGATGGAAAAAAATTATTTTCTAATTTATTTCGGCAAATAAAATTTTTTTTAAGGGCATTAGTATGTCAAAGAATTTATTTATACCCAAATACGGCCTCAAATCTCTAGTTAGGCTATTTTGGATTTAATAATATTTTTTTTTCCGAATTATTTGGGTACATACATTTTTTTTTAAGGCTCCAATGGCTCAACAAATCGACGGAAACCTGTTTACGGTCTAATACGTCGATTTACGCTATTTGCGGCCATTTGGGACATATTGGCTTGGTTCGGTCCCCCGTAAGATGGAAAAAAATTATTTTCTAATTTATTTCGGCAAATAAAAATTTTTTTAAGGGCATTAGTATGTCAAAGAATTTATTTATACACATATACGGCCTCAAATCTCCAGCTAGGCTATTTTGGATTTAATAATAATTTTTATCCGAATTATTTGGGTACATAAATTTTTTTTAAGGCTCCAATGGCTCAACAAATCGGCGGAAACCTGTTTACGGTCTAATACGTCGATTTACGCTATTTGCGGCTATTTGGGACTTATTGGCTTGGTTCGGTCCCCCGTAAGATGGAAAAAAATTATTTTCTAATTTATTTTGGCAATTAAAATTTTTTTTAAGGGCATTAGTATGTCACAGAATTTATTTATACCCATATACGGCCTCAAATCTCCAGTTAGGATATTTTGAATTTAATAATAATTTTTTTCCGAATTATTTGGGTACATACATTTTTTTTAAGGCTCCAATGGCTCAACATATCGACGGAAACCTGTTTACGGTATAATACGTCGATTTACGCTATTTGCGGCTATTTGGGACATATTGGCTTGGTTCGGTCCCCCGTAAGATAGAAAAAAATTATTTTCTAATTTATTTCGGCAAATAAAATTTTTTTTAAGGGCATTAGTATGTCACAACTATTTATACCCATATACGGCCTCAAATCTCCAGTTAGGCTATTTTGGATTTAATAATAATTTTTTTCCGAATTATTTGGGTACATACATTTTTTTTAAAGGCTATTGGAGCTATTGGCTCAACAAATCGACGGAAACCTCTTTACGGTCTAATACGTCGATTTACGCTATTTGCGGCTATTTGGGAAATATTGGCTTGGTTCGGTCCCCCTTAAGATGGAAAAAAATTATTTTCTAATTTATTTCGGCAATTAAAATTTTTTTTAAGGGCATTAGTATGTCACAGAATTTATTTATACCCATATACGGCCTCAAATCTCCAGTTAGGCTATTCTGGATTTAATAATAATTTTTTTCCGAATTATTTGGGTAAATACATTTTTTTTAAAGGCTCCAATGGCTTAACAAATCGACGGAAACCTGTTTACAGTTTAATACGTCGATGTACGCTATTTGCGGCTATTTGGGACATATTGGCTTGGTTCGGTCCCCCGTAAGATGGAAAAAAATTATTTTCTAATTTATTTTGGCAATTAAAATTTTTTTTAAGGGCATTAGTATGTCACAGAATTTATTTATACCCATATACGGCCTCAAATCTCCAGTTAGGGTATTTTGAATTTAATAATAATTTTTTTCCGAAATATTTGGGTACATACATTTTTTTTAAGGCTCCAATGGCTCAACATATCGACGGAAACCTGTTTACGGTATAATACGTCGATTTACGCTATTTGCGGCTATTTGGGACATATTGGCTTGGTTCGGTCCCCCGTAAGATAGAAAAAAATTATTTTCTAATTTATTTCGGCAAATAAAATTTTTTTTAAGGGCATTAGTATGTCACAACTATTTATACCCATATACGGCCTCAAATCTCCAGTTAGGCTATTTTGGATTTAATAATAATTTTTTTCCGAATTATTTGGTTACATACATTTTTTTTAAAGGCTCCAATGGCTCAACAAATCGACGGAAACCTCTTTACGGTCTAATACGTCGATTTACGCTATTTGCGGCTATTTGGGACATATTGGCTTGGTTCGGTCCCCCGTAAGATGGAAAAAAAGTATTTTCTAATTTATTTCGGCAATTAAAATTTTTTTTAAGGGCATTAGTATGTCACAGAATTTATTTATACCCATATACGGCCTCAAGTCTCCAGTTAGGCTAGTTTGGATTTAATATTAATTTTTTTCCGAATTATTTGGGTACATACATTTTTTTTTAAAGGTTCCAATGGCTCAACAAATCGACGGAAACCTGTTCACGGTCTAATACGTCGATTTACGCTATTTGCGGCCATTTGGGACATATTGGCTTGGTTCGGTCCCCCGTAAGATGGAAAAAAATTATTTTCTAATTTATTTCGGCAAATAAAAATTTTTTTAAGGGCATTAGTATGTCAAAGAATTTATTTATACACATATACGACCTCAAATCTCCAGTTAGGCTATTTTGGATTTAATAATAATTTTTTTCCGAATTGTTTGGGTACATACATTTTTTTTAAGGCTCCAATGGCTCAACAAATCGGCGGAAACCTGTTTACGGTCTAATACGTCGATTTACGCTATTTGCGGCTATTTGGGACATATTGGCTTGGTTCGGTCCCCCGTAAGATTGAAAAAAATTATTTTCTAATTTATTTCGGCAATTAAAATTTTTTTTAAGGGCATTAGTATGTCACAGAATTTATTTATACCCATATACGGCCTCAAATCTCCAGTTAGGCTATTTTTGATTTAATAATAATTTTTTTCCGAATTATTTGGGTACATAAATTTTTTTTAAAGGCTCCAATGGCTCAACAAATCGACGGAAACCTGTTTACGGTCTAATACGTCGATTTACGCTATTTGCGGCTATTTGGGACATATTGGCTTGGTTCGGTCCCCCGTAAGATGGAAAAAAATTATTTTCTAATTTATTTCGGCAATTAAAAATTTTTTTAAGGGCATTAGTATGTCACAGAATTTATTTATACCCATATACGGCCTCAAATCTCCAGTTAGGCTATTTTGGATTTAATAATAATTTTTTTCCGAATTATTTGGGTACATACATTTTTTTTTAAAGGCTCCAATGGCTCAACAAATCGACGGAAACCTGTTTACGGTCTAATACGTCGATTTACGCTATTTGCGGCTATTTGGGACATATTGGCTTGGTTCGGTCCCCCGTAAGATGGAAAAAAATTATTTTCTAATTTATTTCGGCAAATAAAATTTTTTTTAAGGGCATTAGTATGTCACAGAATTTATTTATACCCATATACGGCCTCAAATCTCCAGTTAGGCTATTTTGGATTTAATAATAATTTTTTTCCGAATTATTTGGGTACATACATTTTTTTTTAAGGCTCCAATGGCTCAACAAATCGACGGAAACCTGTTTACGGTCTAATACGTCGATTTACGCTATTTGCGGCTATTTGGGACATATTGGCTTGGTTCGGTCCCCCGTAAGATGGAAAAAAATTATTTTCTAATTTATTTCGACAATTAAAATTTTTTTTAAGGGCATTAGTATGTCAAAGAATTTATTTATACCCATAAACGGCCTCAAATCTCCAGTTAGGCTATTTTGGATTTAATAATAATTTTTTTCCGAATTATTTGGGTACATACATTTTTTTTTAAAGGCTCCAATGGCTCAACAAATCGACGGAAACCTGTTTACGGTCTAATACGTCGATTTACGCTATTTGCGGCCATTTGGGACATATTGTCTTGGTTCGGTCCCCCGTAAGATGGAAAAAAATTATTTTCTAATTTATTTCGGCAAATAAAATTTTTTTTGAGGGCATTAGTATGTCAAAGAATTTATTTATACACATATACGGCCTCAAATCTCCAGTTAGGCTATTTTGGATTTAATAATAATTTTTTTCCGAATTATTTGGGTACATACATTTTTTTTAAAGGCTCCAATGGCTCAACAAATCGACGGAAACCTGTTTACGGTCTAATACGTCGATTTACGCTATTTGCGGCTATTTGAGACATATTGGCTTGGTTCGGTCCCCCGTAAGATGGAAAAAAATTATTTTCTAATTTATTTCGGCAAATAAAATTTTTTTTAAGGGCATTAGTATGTCAAAGAATTTATTTATACCCAAATACGGCCTCAAATCTCTAGTTAGGCTATTTTGGATTTAATAATATTTTTTTTTCCGAATTATTTGGGTACATACATTTTTTTTTAAGGCTCCAATGGCTCAACAAATCGACGGAAACCTGTTTACGGTCTAATACGTCGATTTACGCTATTTGCGGCCATTTGGGACATATTGGCTTGGTTCGGTCCCCCGTAAGATGGAAAAAAAATATTTTCTAATTTATTTCGGCAAATAAAATTTTTTTTAAGGGCATAAGTATGTCAAAGAATTTATTTATACCCATATACGGCCTCAAATCTCCAGTTAGGCTATTTTGGATTTAATAATAATTTTTTTCCGAATTATTTGGGTACATAAATTTTTTTTAAAGGCTCCAATGGCTCAACAAATCGACGGAAACCTGTTTACGGTCTAATACGTCGATTTACGCTATTTGCGGCTATTTGGGACATATTGGCTTGGTTCGGTCCCCCGTAAGATGGAAAAAAATTATTTTCTAATTTATTTCGGCAAATAAAATTTTTTTTAAGGGCATTAGTATGTCACAGAATTTATTTATACCCATATACGGCCTCAAATCTCCAGTTAGGCTATTTTGGATTTAATAATAATTTTTTTCCGAATTATTTCGGTACATACATTTTTTTTTTAAGGCTCCAATGGCTCAACAAATCGACGGAAACCTGTTTACGGTCTAATACGTCGATTTACGCTATTTGCGGCTATTTGGGACATATTGGCTTGGTTCGGTTCCCCGTAAGATGGAAAAAAAGTATTTTCTAATTTATTTCGGCAATTAAAATTTTTTTTAAGGGCATTAGTATGTCACAGAATTTATTTATACCCATATACGGCCTCAAATCTCCAGTTAGGCTATTTTGGATTTAATAATAATTTTTTTCCGAATTATTTGGGTACATAAATTTTTTTTTAAAGGCTCCAATGGCTCAACAAATCGACGGAAACTTGTTTACGGTCTAATACGTCGATTTACGCTATTTGCGGCTATTTGGGACATATTGGCTTGGTTCGGTCCCCCGTAAGATGGAAAAAAATTATTTTCTAATTTATTTCGGCAAATAAATTTTTTTTTAAGGGCATTAGTATGTCACAGAATTTATTTATACCCATATACGGCCTCAGATCTCCAGTTAGGCTATTTTGGATTTAATAATAATTTTTTTCCGAATTATTTGGGTACATACATTTTTTTTTTTTAAGGCTCCAAAATCGACGGAAACCTGTTTACGGTCTAATACGTCGATTTACGCTATTTGCGGCTATTTGGGACATATTGGCTTGGTTCGGTCCCCCGTAAGATGGAAAAAAAGTATTTTCTAATTTATTTCGGCAATTAAAATTTTTTTTAAGAGCATTAGTATGTCACAGAATTTATTTATACCCATATACGGCCTCAAATCTCCAGTTAGGCTAGTTTGGATTTAATATTAATTTTTTTCCGAATTATTTGGGTACATACATTTTTTTTTAAAGGCTCCAATGGCTCAACAAATCGACAGAAACCTGTTCACGGTCTAATACGTCGATTTACGCTATTTGCGGCCATTTGGGACATATTGGCTTGGTTCGGTCCCCCGTAAGATGGAAAAAAATTATTTTCTAATTTATTTCGGCAAATAAAAATTTTTTTAAGGGCATTAGTATGTCAAAGAATTTATTTATACACATATACGGCCTCAAATCTCCAGTTAGGCTATTTTGGATTTAATAATAATTTTTATCCGAATTATTTGGGTACATAAATTTTTTTTAAGGCTCCAATGGCTCAACAAATCGGCGGAAACCTGTTTACGGTCTAATACGTCGATTTACGCTATTTGCGGCTATTTGGGACATATTGGCTTGGTTCGGTCCCCCGTAAGATTGAAAAAAATTATTTTCTAATTTATTTCGGCAATTAAAATTTTTTTTAAGGGCATCAGTATATCACAGAATTTATTTATACCCATATACGGCCTCAAATCTCCAGTTAGGCTATTTTGGATTTAATAATAATTTTTTTCCGAATTATTTGGGTACATACATTTTTTTTTAAAGGCTCCAATGGCTCAACAAATCGACGGAAACCTGTTTACGGTCTAATACGTCGATTTACGCTATTTGCGGCTATTTGGGACATATTGGCTTGGTTCGGTCCCCCGTAAGATGGAAAAAAATTATTTTCTAATTTATTTCGGCAAATAAAATTTTTTTTAAGGGCATTAGTATGTCACAGAATTTATTTATACCCATATACGGCCTCAAATCTCCAGTTAGGCTATTTTGGATTTAATAATAATTTTTTTCCGAATTATTTGGGTAAATACATTTTTTTTTAAAGGCTCCAATGGCTTAACAAATCGACGGAAACCTGTTTACGGTCTAATACGTCGATTTACGCTATTTGCGGCTATTTGGGACATATTGGCTTGGTTCGGTCCCCCGTAAGATGGAAAAAAATTATTTTCTAATTTATTTTGGCAATTAAAATTTTTTTTAAGGGCATTAGTATGTCACAGAATTTATTTATACCCATATACGGCCTCAAATCTCCAGTTAGGCTATTTTGGATTTAATAATAATTTTTTTCCGAATTATTTGGGTACATACATTTTTTTTTAAAGGCTCCAATGGTTCAACAAATCGACGGAAACCTGTTTACGGTCTAATACGTCGATTTACGCTATTTGCGCCTATTTGGGACATATTGGCTTGGTTCGGTCCCCCGTAAGATGGAAAAAAATTATTTTCTAATTTATTTTGGCAATTAAAATTTTTTTTAAGGGCATTAGTATGTCACAGAATTTATTTATACCCATATACGGCCTCAAAACTCAAGTTAGGCTATTTTGGATTTAATAATAATTTTTTTCCGAATTATTTGGGTACATACATTTTTTTTTTAAGGCTCCAATGGCTCAACAAATCGACGGAAACCTGTTTACGGTCTAATACGTCGATTTACGGTATTTGCGGCTATTTGGGACATATTGGCTTGGTTCGGTCCCCCGTAAGATGGAAAAAAAGTATTTTCTAATTTATTTCGGCAATTAAAATTTTTTTTAAGGGCATTAGTATGTCACAGAATTTATTTATACCCATATACGGCCTCAAATCTCCAGTTAGGCTATTTTGGATTTAATAATAATTTTTTTCCGAATTATTTGGGTACATAAATTTTTTTTTAAAGGCTCCAATGGCTCAACAAATCGACGGAAACTTGTTTACGGTCTAATACGTCGATTTACGCTATTTGCGGCTATTTGGGACATATTGGCTTGGTTCGGTCCCCCGTAAGATGGAAAAAAATTATTTTCTAATTTATTTCGGCAAATAAATTTTTTTTTAAGGGCATTAGTATGTCACAGAATTTATTTATACCCATATACGGCCTCAGATCTCCAGTTAGGCTATTTTGGATTTAATAATAATTTTTTTCCGAATTATTTGGGTACATACATTTTTTTTTTTAAGGCTCCAAAATCGACGGAAACCTGTTTACGGTCTAATACGTCGATTTACGCTATTTGCGGCTATTTGGGACATATTGGCTTGGTTCGGTCCCCCGTAAGATGGAAAAAAAGTATTTTCTAATTTATTTCGGCAATTAAAATTTTTTTTAAGGGCATTAGTATGTCACAGAATTTATTTATACCCATATACGGCCTCAAATCTCCAGTTAGGCTAGTTTGGATTTAATATTAATTTTTTTCCGAATTATTTGGGTACATACATTTTTTTTAAAGGCTCCAATGGCTCAACAAATCGACGGAAACCTGTTCACGGTCTAATACGTCGATTTACGCTATTTGCGGCCATTTGGGACATATTGGCTTGGTTCGGTCCCCCGTAAGATGGAAAAAAATTATTTTCTAATTTATTTCGGCAAATAAAAATTTTTTTAAGGGCATTAGTATGTCAAAGAATTTATTTATACACATATACGGCCTCAAATCTCCAGTTAGGCTATTTTGGATTTAATAATAATTTTTATCCGAATTATTTGGGTACATAAATTTTTTTTAAGGCTCCAATGGCTCAACAAATCGGCGGAAACCTGTTTACGGTCTAATACGTCGATTTACGCTATTTGCGGCTATTTGGGACATATTGGCTTGGTTCGGTCCCCCGTAAGATTGAAAAAAATTATTTTCTAATTTATTTCGGCAATTAAAATTTTTTTTAAGGGCATCAGTATGTCACAGAATTTATTTATACCCATATACGGCCTCAAATCTCCAGTTAGGCTATTTTGGATTTAATAATAATTTTTTTCCGAATTATTTGGGTACATACATTTTTTTTTAAAGGCTCCAATGGCTCAACAAATCGACGGAAACCTGTTTACGGTCTAATACGTCGATTTACGCTATTTGCGGCTATTTGGGACATATTGGCTTGGTTCGGTCCCCCGTAAGATGGAAAAAAATTATTTTCTAATTTATTTCGGCAAATAAAATTTTTTTTAAGGGCATTAGTATGTCACAGAATTTATTTATACCCATATACGGCCTCAAATCTCCAGTTAGGCTATTTTGGATTTAATAATAATTTTTTTCCGAATTATTTGGGTAAATACATTTTTTTTTAAAGGCTCCAATGGCTTAACAAATCGACGGAAACCTGTTTACGGTCTAATACGTCGATTTACGCTATTTGCGGCTATTTGGGACATATTGGCTTGGTTCGGTCCCCCGTAAGATGGAAAAAAATTATTTTCTAATTTATTTTGGCAATTAAAATTTTTTTTAAGGGCATTAGTATGTCACAGAATTTATTTATACCCATATACGGCCTCAAATCTCCAGTTAGGCTATTTTGGATTTAATAATAATTTTTTTCCGAATTATTTGGGTACATACATTTTTTTTTAAAGGCTCCAATGGTTCAACAAATCGACGGAAACCTGTTTACGGTCTAATACGTCGATTTACGCTATTTGCGCCTATTTGGGACATATTGGCTTGGTTCGGTCCCCCGTAAGATGGAAAAAAATTATTTTCTAATTTATTTTGGCAATTAAAATTTTTTTTAAGGGCATTAGTATGTCACAGAATTTATTTATACCCATATACGGCCTCAAAACTCAAGTTAGGCTATTTTGGATTTAATAATAATTTTTTTCCGAATTATTTGGGTACATACATTTTTTTTTTAAGGCTCCAATGGCTCAACAAATCGACGGAAACCTGTTTACGGTCTAATACGTCGATTTACGGTATTTGCGGCTATTTGGGACATATTGGCTTGGTTCGGTCCCCCGTAAGATGGAAAAAAAGTATTTTCTAATTTATTTCGGCAATTAAAATTTTTTTTAAGGGCATTAGTATGTCACAGAATTTATTTATACCCATATACGGCCTCAAGTCTCCAGTTAGGCTAGTTTGGATTTAATATTAATTTTTTTCCGAATTATTTGGGTACATACATTTTTTTTTAAAGGCTCCAATGGCTCAACAAATCGACGGAAACCTGTTTACGGTCTAATACGTCGATTTACGCTATTTGCGGCTATTTGGGACATATTGGCTTGGTTCGGTCCCCCGTAAGATTGAAAAAAATTAGTTTCTAATTTATTTCGGCAATTAAAATTTTTTTTAAGGGCATTAGTATGTCACAGAATTTATTTATACCCATATACGGCCTCAAATCTCCAGTTAGGCTATTTTTGATTTAATAATAATTTTTTTCCGAATTATTTGGGTACATAAATTTTTTTTAACGGCTCCAATGGCTCAACAAATCGACGGAAACCTGTTTACGGTCTAATACGTCGATTTACGCTATTTGCGGCTATTTGGGACATATTGGCTTGGTTCGGTCCCCCGTAAGATGGAAAAAAATTATTTTCTAATTTATTTCGGCAATTAAAAATTTTTTTAAGGGCATTAGTATGTCACAGAATTTATTTATACCCATATACGGCCTCAAATCTCCAGTTAGGCTATTTTGGATTTAATAATAATTTTTTTCCGAATTATTTGGGTACATACATTTTTTTTAAAGGCTCCAATGGCTCAACAAATCGACGGAAACCTGTTTACGGTCTAATACGTCGATTTACGCTATTTGCAGCTATTTGGGACATATTGGCTTGGTTCGGTCCCCCGTAAGATGGAAAAAAATTATTTTCTAATTTATTTCGGCAAATAAAATTTTTTTTAAGGGCATTAGTATGTCACAGAATTTATTTATACCCATATACGGCCTCAAATCTCCAGTTAGGCTATTTTGGATTTAATAATAATTTTTTTCCGAATTATTTGGGTACATACATTTTTTTTAAAGGCTCCAATGGCTCAACAAATCGGCGGAAACCTGTTTACGGTCTAATACGTCGATTTACGCTATTTGCGGCTATTTGGGACATATTGGCTTGGTTCGGTCCCCCGTAAGATTGAAAAAAATTATTTTCTAATTTATTTCGGCAATTAAAATTTTTTTTAAGGGCATCAGTATGTCACAGAATTTATTTATACCCATATACGGCCTCAAATCTCCAGTTAGGCTATTTTGGATTTAATAATAATTTTTTTCCGAATTATTTGGGTACATACTTTTTTTTTTAAGGCTCCAATGGCTCAACAAGTCGACGGAAACCTGTTTACGGTCTAATACGTCGATTTACGCTATTTGCGGCCATTTCGGACATATTGGCTTGGTTCGGTCCCTCGTAAGATGGAAAAAAATTATTTTCTAATTTATTTCGGCAAATAAAATTTTTTTTAAGGGCATTAGTATGTCAAAGAATTTATTTATACCCATATACGGCCTCAAATCTCCAGTTAGGCCTATTTTGGATTTAATAATAATTTTTTTCCGAATTATTTGGGTACATACATTTTTTATAAAGGCTCCAATGGCTCAACAAATCGACGGAAACCTGTTTACGGTCTAATACGTCGATTTACGCTATTTGCGGCTATTTGGGAAATATTGGCTTGGTTCGGTCCCCCGTAAGATGGAAAAAAATTATTTTCTAATTTATTTCGGCATTTAAAATTTTTTTTTAGGGCATTAGTATGTCACAGAATTTATTTATACCCATATACGGCCTCAAATCTCTAGTTAGGCTATTTTGGATTTAATAATAATTTTTTTCCGAATTATTTGGGTAAATACATTTTTTTTAAAGGCTCCAATGGCTTAACAAATCGACGGAAACCTGTTTACAGTCTAATACGTCGATTTACGCTATTTGCGGCTATTTGGGACATATTGGCTTGGTTCGGTCCCCCGTAAGATGGAAAAAAATTATTTTCTAATTTATTTTGGCAATTAAAATTTTTTTTAAGGGCATTAGTATGTCACAGAATTTATTTATACCCATATACGGCCTCAAATCTCCAGTTAGGCTATTTTGGATTTAATAATAATTTTTTTCCGAATTATTTGGGTACATACATTTTTTTTTAAAGGCTCCAATGGCTCAACAAATCGACGGAAACCTGTTTACGGTCTAATACGTCGATTTACGCTATTTGCGGCTATTTGGGACATATTGGCTTGGTTCGGTCCCCCGAAAGATGGAAAAAAAGTATTTTCTAATTTATTTCGGCAATTAAAATTTTTTTTAAGGGCATTAGTATGTCACAGAATTTATTTATACCCATATACGGCCTCAAATCTCCAGTTAGGCTATTTTGGATTTAATAATAATTTTTTTCCGAATTATTTGGGTACATACATTTTTTTTTAAAGGCTCCAATGGCTCAACAAATCGACGGAAACCTGTTTACGGTCTAATACGTCGATTTACGCTATTTGCGGCTATTTGGGACATATTGGCTTGGTTCGGTCCCCCGTAAGATGGAAAAAAATTATTTTCTAATTTATTTCGGCAAATAAAATTTTTTTAAGGGCATTAGTATGTCACAGAATTTATTTATACCCATATACGGCCTCAAATCTCCAGTTAGGCTATTTTGGATTTAATAATAATTTTTTTCCGAATTATTTGGGTAAATATATTTTTTTTTAAAGGCTCCAATGGCTTAACAAATCGACGGAAACCTGTTCACGGTCTAATACGTCGATTTACGTAATTTGCGGCTATTTGGGACATATTGGCTTGGTTCGGTCCCCCGTAAGATGGAAAAAAATTATTTTCTAATTTATTTTGGCAATTAAAATTTTTTTTAAGGGCATTAGTATGTCACAGAATTTATTTATACCCATATACGGCCTCAAATCTCCAGTTAGGCTATTTTGGATTTAATAATAATTTTTTTCCGAATTATTTGGGTACATACATTTTTTTTAAAGGCTCCAATGGCTCAACAAATCGACGGAAACCTGTTTACGGTCTAATACGTCGATTTACGCTATTTGCGGCTATTTGGGACATATTGGCTTGGTTCGGTCCCCCGTAAGATGGAAAAAAATTATTTTCTAATTTATTTTGGCAATTAAAATTTTTTTTAAGGGCATTAGTATGTCACAGAATTTATTTATACCCATATACGGCCTCAAATCTCAAGTTAGGCTATTTTGGATTTAATAATAATTTTTTTCCGAATTATTTGGGTACATACATTTTTTTTTTAAGGCTCCAATGGCTCAACAAATCGACGGAAACCTGTTTACGGTCTAACGTCGATTTACGCTATTTGCGGCTATTTGGGACATATTGGCTTGGTTCGGTCCCCCGTAAGATGGAAAAAAAGTATTTTCTAATTTATTTCGGCAATTAAAATTTTTTTTAAGGGCATTAGTATGTCACAGAATTATACGGCCTCAAATCTCCAGTTAGGCTAGTTTGGATTTAATATTAATTTTTTTCCGAATTATTTGGGTACATACATTTTTTTTTAAAGGCTCCAATAGCTCAACAAATCGACGGAAACCTGTTCACGGTCTAATACGTCGATTTACGCTATTTGCGGCCATTTGGGACATATTGGCTTGGTTCGGTCCCCCGTAAGATGGAAAAAAATTATTTTCTAATTTATTTCGGCAAATAAAAATTTTTTTAAGGGCATTAGTATGTCAAAGAATTTATTAATACACATATACGGCCTCAAATCTCCAGTTAGGCTATTTTGGATTTATTAATAATTTTTTTCCGAATTATTTGGGTACATAAATTTTTTTTAAGGCTCCAATGGCTCAACAAATCGGCGGAAACCTGTTTACGGTCTAATACGTCGATTTACGCTATTTGCGGCTATTTGGGACATATTGGCTTGGTTCGGTCCCCCGTAAGATTGAAAAAAATTATTTTCTAATTTATTTCGGCAATTAAAGTTTTTTTTAAGGGCATTAGTATGTCACAGAATTTATTTATACCCATATACGGCCTCAAATCTCCAGTTAGGCTATTTTTGATTTAACAATAATTTTTTTCCGAATTATTTGGGTACATAAATTTTTTTTAACGGCTCCAATGGCTCAACAAATCGACGGAAACCTGTTTACGGTCTAATACGTCGATTTACGCTATTTGCGGCTATTTGGGACATATTGGCTTGGTTCGGTCCCCCGTAAGATGGAAAAAAATTATTTTCTAATTTATTTCGGCAATTAAAAATTTTTTTAAGGGCATTAGTATGTCACAGAATTTATTTATACCCATATACGGCCTCAAATCTCAAGTTAGGCTATTTTGGATTTAATAATAATTTTTTTCCGAATTATTTGGGTACATACATTTTTTTTAAAGGCTCCAATGGCTCAACAAATCGACGGAAACCTGTTTACGGTCTAATACGTCGATTTACGCTATTTGCAGCTATTTGGGATATATTGGCTTGGTTCGGTCCCCCGTAAGATAGAAAAAAATTATTTTCTAATTTATTTCGGCAAATAAAATTTTTTTTAAGGGCATTAGTATGTCACAGAATTTATTTATACCCATATACGGCCTCAAATCTCCAGTTAGGCTATTTTGGATTTAATAATAATTTTTTTCCGAATTATTTGGGTACATACATTTTTTTTAAAGGCTCCAATGGCTCAACAAATCGACGGAAACCTGTTTACGGTCTAATACGTCGATTTACGCTATTTGCAGCTATTTGGGACATATTGGCTTGGTTCGGTCCCCCGTAAGATAGAAAAAAATTATTTTCTAATTTATTTCGGCAAATAATTTTTTTTTTAAGGGCATTAGTATGTCACAGAATTTATTTATACCCATATACGGCCTCAAATCTCCAGTTAGGCTATTTTGGATTTAATAATAATTTTTTTCCGAATTATTTCGGTACATACATTTTTTTTTTAAGGCTCCAATGGCTCAACAAATCGACGGAAACCTGTTTACGGTCTAATACGTCGATTTACGCTATTTGCGGCCATTTGGGACTTATTGGCTTGGTTCGGTCCCCCGTAAGATAAAAAAAAATTATTTTCTAATTTATTTCGGGAAATAAAATTTTTTTTAAGGGCATTAGTATGTCACAGAATTTATTTATACCCATATACGGCCTCAAATCTCCAGTTAGGCTATTTTGGATTTAATAATAATTTTTTTCCGAATTATTTCGGTACATACATTTTTTTTTTAAGGCTCCAATGGCTCAACAAATCGACGGAAACCTGTTTACGGTTTAATACGTCGATTTACGCTATTTGCGGCCATTTGGGACATATTGGCTTGGTTCGGTCCCTCGTAAGATGGAAAAAAATTATTTTCTAATTTATTTAGGCAAATAAAATTTTTTTTAAGGGCATTAGTATGTCAAAGAATTTATTTATACCCATATACGGCCTCAAATCTCCAGTTAGGCCTATTTTGGATTTAATAATAATTTTTTTCCGAATTATTTGGGTACATACATTTTTTTTAAAGGCTCCAATGGCTCAACAAATCGACGGAAACCTGTTTACGGTCTAATACGTCGATTTACGCTATTTGCGGCTATTTGGGAAATATTGGCTTGGTTCGGTCCCCCGTAAGATGGAAGAAAATTATTTTCTAATTTATTTCGGCAATTAAAATTTTTTTTTAGGGCATTAGTATGTCACAGAATTTATTTATAACCATATACGGCCTCAAATCTCCAGTTAGGCTATTTTGGATTTAATAATAATTTTTTTCCGAATTATTTGGGTAAATACATTTTTTTTTTAAAGGCTCCAATGGCTTAACAAATCGACGGAAACCTGTTTACAGTCTAATACGTCGATTTACGCTATTTGCGGCTATTTGGGACATATTGGCTTGGTTCGGTCCCCCGTAAGATGGAAAAAAATTATTTTCTAATTTATTTCGGCAAATAAAATTTTTTTTAAGGGCATTAGTATGTCACAACTATTTATACCCATATACGGCCTCAAATCTCCAGTTAGGCTATTTTGGATTTAATAATAATTTTTTTCCGAATTATTTGGGTACATACATTTTTTTTAAAGGCTCCAATGGCTCAACAAATCGACGGAAACCTCTTTACGGTCTAATACGTCGATTTACGCTATTTGCGGCCATTTGGGACATATTGGCTTGGTTCGGTCCAACCTAAGATGAAAAAAAATTATTTTCTAATTTATTTCGGCAAATAAATTTTTTTTTAAGGGCATTAGTATGTCACAGAATTTATTTATACCCATATACGGCCTCAAATCTCCAGTTAGGGTATTTTGAATTTAATAATAATTTTTTTCCGAATTATTTGGGTACATACATTTTTTTTTAAGGCTCCAATGGCTCAACATATCGACGGAAACCTGTTTACGGTATAATACCTCGATTTACGCTATTTGCGGCTATTTGGGACATATTGGCTTGGTTCGGTCCCCCGTAAGATAGAAAAAAATTATTTTCTAATTTATTTCGGCAAATAAATTTTTTTTTAAGGGCATTAGTATGTCACAACTATTTATACCCATATACGGCCTCAAATCTCCAGTTAGGCTATTTTGGATTTAATAATAATTTTTTTCCGAATTATTTGGGTACATAAATTTTTTTTAAGGCTCCAATGGCTCAACAAATCGGCGGAAACCTGTTTACGGTCTAATACGTCGATTTACGCTATTTGCGGCTATTTGGGACATATTGGCTTGGTTCGGTCCCCCGTAAGATTGAAAAAAATTATTTTCTAATTTATTTCGGCAATTAAAATTTTTTTTAAGGGCATTAGTATGTCACAGAATTTATTTATACCCATATACGGCCTCAAATCTCCAGTTAGGCTATTTTTGATTTAACAATAATTTTTTTCCGAATTATTTGGGTACATAAATTTTTTTTAACGGCTCCAATGGCTCAACAAATCGACGAAAACCTGTTTACGGTCTAATACGTCGATTTACGCTATTTGCGGCTATTTGGGACATATTGGCTTGGTTCGGTCCCCCGTAAGATGGAAAAAAATTATTTTCTAATTTATTTCGGCAATTAAAAATTTTTTTAAGGGCATTAGTATGTCACAGAATTTATTTATACCCATATACGGCCTCAAATCTCCAGTTAGGCTATTTTGGATTTAATAATAATTTTTTTCCGAATTATTTGGGTACATACATTTTTTTTAAAGGCTCCAATGGCTCAACAAATCGCCGGAAACCTGTTTACGGTCTAATACGTCGATTTACGCTATTTGCAGCTATTTGGGACATATTGGCTTGGTTCGGTCCCCCGTAAGATAGAAAAAAATTATTTTCTAATTTATTTCGGCAAATAAAATTTTTTTTAAGGGCATTAGTATGTCACAGAATTTATTTATACCCATATACGGCCTCAAATCTCCAGTTAGGCTATTTTGGATTTAATAATAATTTTTTTCCGAATTATTTGGGTACATACATTTTTTTTAAAGGCTCCAATGGCTCAACAAATCGACGGAAACCTGTTTACGGTCTAATACGTCGATTTACGCTATTTGCAGCTATTTGGGACATATTGGCTTGGTTCGGTCCCCCGTAAGATAGAAAAAAATTATTTTCTAATTTATTTCGGCAAATAAAAATTTTTTTAAGGGCATTAGTATGTCAAAGAATTTATTAATACACATATACGGCCTCAAATCTCCAGTTAGGCTATTTTGGATTTAATAATAATTTTTTTCCGAATTATTTGGGTACATAAATTTTTTTTAAGGCTCCAATGGCTTAACAAATCGACGGAAACCTGTTCACGGTCTAATACGTCGATTTACGTAATTTGCGGCTATTTGGGACATATTGGCTTGGTTCGGTCCCCCGTAAGATGGAAAAAAATTATTTTCTAATTTATTTTGGCAATTAAAATTTTTTTTAAGGGCATTAGTATGTCACAGAATTTATTTATACCCATATACGGCCTCAAATCTCCAGTTAGGCTATTTTGGATTTAATAATAATTTTTTTCCGAATTATTTGGGTACATACATTTTTTTTAAAGGCTCCAATGGCTCAACAAATCGACGGAAACCTGTTTACGGTCTAATACGTCGATTTACGCTATTTGCGGCTATTTGGGACATATTGGCTTGGTTCGGTCCCCCGTAAGATGGAAAAAAATTATTTTCTAATTTATTTTGGCAATTAAAATTTTTTTTAAGGGCATTAGTATGTCACAGAATTTATTTATACCCATATACGGCCTCAAATCTCAAGTTAGGCTATTTTGGATTTAATAATAATTTTTTTCCGAATTATTTGGGTACATACATTTTTTTTTTAAGGCTCCAATGGCTCAACAAATCGACGGAAACCTGTTTACGGTCTAACGTCGATTTACGCTATTTGCGGCTATTTGGGACATATTGGCTTGGTTCGGTCCCCCGTAAGATGGAAAAAAAGTATTTTCTAATTTATTTCGGCAATTAAAATTTTTTTTAAGGGCATTAGTATGTCACAGAATTATACGGCCTCAAATCTCCAGTTAGGCTAGTTTGGATTTAATATTAATTTTTTTCCGAATTATTTGGGTACATACATTTTTTTTTAAAGGCTCCAATAGCTCAACAAATCGACGGAAACCTGTTCACGGTCTAATACGTCGATTTACGCTATTTGCGGCCATTTGGGACATATTGGCTTGGTTCGGTCCCCCGTAAGATGGAAAAAAATTATTTTCTAATTTATTTCGGCAAATAAAAATTTTTTTAAGGGCATTAGTATGTCAAAGAATTTATTAATACACATATACGGCCTCAAATCTCCAGTTAGGCTATTTTGGATTTATTAATAATTTTTTTCCGAATTATTTGGGTACATAAATTTTTTTTAAGGCTCCAATGGCTCAACAAATCGGCGGAAACCTGTTTACGGTCTAATACGTCGATTTACGCTATTTGCGGCTATTTGGGACATATTGGCTTGGTTCGGTCCCCCGTAAGATTGAAAAAAATTATTTTCTAATTTATTTCGGCAATTAAAGTTTTTTTTAAGGGCATTAGTATGTCACAGAATTTATTTATACCCATATACGGCCTCAAATCTCCAGTTAGGCTATTTTTGATTTAACAATAATTTTTTTCCGAATTATTTGGGTACATAAATTTTTTTTAACGGCTCCAATGGCTCAACAAATCGACGGAAACCTGTTTACGGTCTAATACGTCGATTTACGCTATTTGCGGCTATTTGGGACATATTGGCTTGGTTCGGTCCCCCGTAAGATGGAAAAAAATTATTTTCTAATTTATTTCGGCAATTAAAAATTTTTTTAAGGGCATTAGTATGTCACAGAATTTATTTATACCCATATACGGCCTCAAATCTCAAGTTAGGCTATTTTGGATTTAATAATAATTTTTTTCCGAATTATTTGGGTACATACATTTTTTTTAAAGGCTCCAATGGCTCAACAAATCGACGGAAACCTGTTTACGGTCTAATACGTCGATTTACGCTATTTGCAGCTATTTGGGATATATTGGCTTGGTTCGGTCCCCCGTAAGATAGAAAAAAATTATTTTCTAATTTATTTCGGCAAATAAAATTTTTTTTAAGGGCATTAGTATGTCACAGAATTTATTTATACCCATATACGGCCTCAAATCTCCAGTTAGGCTATTTTGGATTTAATAATAATTTTTTTCCGAATTATTTGGGTACATACATTTTTTTTAAAGGCTCCAATGGCTCAACAAATCGACGGAAACCTGTTTACGGTCTAATACGTCGATTTACGCTATTTGCAGCTATTTGGGACATATTGGCTTGGTTCGGTCCCCCGTAAGATAGAAAAAAATTATTTTCTAATTTATTTCGGCAAATAATTTTTTTTTTAAGGGCATTAGTATGTCACAGAATTTATTTATACCCATATACGGCCTCAAATCTCCAGTTAGGCTATTTTGGATTTAATAATAATTTTTTTCCGAATTATTTCGGTACATACATTTTTTTTTTAAGGCTCCAATGGCTCAACAAATCGACGGAAACCTGTTTACGGTCTAATACGTCGATTTACGCTATTTGCGGCCATTTGGGACTTATTGGCTTGGTTCGGTCCCCCGTAAGATAAAAAAAAATTATTTTCTAATTTATTTCGGGAAATAAAATTTTTTTTAAGGGCATTAGTATGTCACAGAATTTATTTATACCCATATACGGCCTCAAATCTCCAGTTAGGCTATTTTGGATTTAATAATAATTTTTTTCCGAATTATTTCGGTACATACATTTTTTTTTTAAGGCTCCAATGGCTCAACAAATCGACGGAAACCTGTTTACGGTTTAATACGTCGATTTACGCTATTTGCGGCCATTTGGGACATATTGGCTTGGTTCGGTCCCTCGTAAGATGGAAAAAAATTATTTTCTAATTTATTTAGGCAAATAAAATTTTTTTTAAGGGCATTAGTATGTCAAAGAATTTATTTATACCCATATACGGCCTCAAATCTCCAGTTAGGCCTATTTTGGATTTAATAATAATTTTTTTCCGAATTATTTGGGTACATACATTTTTTTTAAAGGCTCCAATGGCTCAACAAATCGACGGAAACCTGTTTACGGTCTAATACGTCGATTTACGCTATTTGCGGCTATTTGGGAAATATTGGCTTGGTTCGGTCCCCCGTAAGATGGAAGAAAATTATTTTCTAATTTATTTCGGCAATTAAAATTTTTTTTTAGGGCATTAGTATGTCACAGAATTTATTTATAACCATATACGGCCTCAAATCTCCAGTTAGGCTATTTTGGATTTAATAATAATTTTTTTCCGAATTATTTGGGTAAATACATTTTTTTTTTAAAGGCTCCAATGGCTTAACAAATCGACGGAAACCTGTTTACAGTCTAATACGTCGATTTACGCTATTTGCGGCTATTTGGGACATATTGGCTTGGTTCGGTCCCCCGTAAGATGGAAAAAAATTATTTTCTAATTTATTTCGGCAAATAAAATTTTTTTTAAGGGCATTAGTATGTCACAACTATTTATACCCATATACGGCCTCAAATCTCCAGTTAGGCTATTTTGGATTTAATAATAATTTTTTTCCGAATTATTTGGGTACATACATTTTTTTTAAAGGCTCCAATGGCTCAACAAATCGACGGAAACCTCTTTACGGTCTAATACGTCGATTTACGCTATTTGCGGCCATTTGGGACATATTGGCTTGGTTCGGTCCAACCTAAGATGAAAAAAAATTATTTTCTAATTTATTTCGGCAAATAAATTTTTTTTTAAGGGCATTAGTATGTCACAGAATTTATTTATACCCATATACGGCCTCAAATCTCCAGTTAGGGTATTTTGAATTTAATAATAATTTTTTTCCGAATTATTTGGGTACATACATTTTTTTTTAAGGCTCCAATGGCTCAACATATCGACGGAAACCTGTTTACGGTATAATACCTCGATTTACGCTATTTGCGGCTATTTGGGACATATTGGCTTGGTTCGGTCCCCCGTAAGATAGAAAAAAATTATTTTCTAATTTATTTCGGCAAATAAATTTTTTTTTAAGGGCATTAGTATGTCACAACTATTTATACCCATATACGGCCTCAAATCTCCAGTTAGGCTATTTTGGATTTAATAATAATTTTTTTCCGAATTATTTGGGTACATAAATTTTTTTTAAGGCTCCAATGGCTCAACAAATCGGCGGAAACCTGTTTACGGTCTAATACGTCGATTTACGCTATTTGCGGCTATTTGGGACATATTGGCTTGGTTCGGTCCCCCGTAAGATTGAAAAAAATTATTTTCTAATTTATTTCGGCAATTAAAATTTTTTTTAAGGGCATTAGTATGTCACAGAATTTATTTATACCCATATACGGCCTCAAATCTCCAGTTAGGCTATTTTTGATTTAACAATAATTTTTTTCCGAATTATTTGGGTACATAAATTTTTTTTAACGGCTCCAATGGCTCAACAAATCGACGAAAACCTGTTTACGGTCTAATACGTCGATTTACGCTATTTGCGGCTATTTGGGACATATTGGCTTGGTTCGGTCCCCCGTAAGATGGAAAAAAATTATTTTCTAATTTATTTCGGCAATTAAAAATTTTTTTAAGGGCATTAGTATGTCACAGAATTTATTTATACCCATATACGGCCTCAAATCTCCAGTTAGGCTATTTTGGATTTAATAATAATTTTTTTCCGAATTATTTGGGTACATACATTTTTTTTAAAGGCTCCAATGGCTCAACAAATCGCCGGAAACCTGTTTACGGTCTAATACGTCGATTTACGCTATTTGCAGCTATTTGGGACATATTGGCTTGGTTCGGTCCCCCGTAAGATAGAAAAAAATTATTTTCTAATTTATTTCGGCAAATAAAATTTTTTTTAAGGGCATTAGTATGTCACAGAATTTATTTATACCCATATACGGCCTCAAATCTCCAGTTAGGCTATTTTGGATTTAATAATAATTTTTTTCCGAATTATTTGGGTACATACATTTTTTTTAAAGGCTCCAATGGCTCAACAAATCGACGGAAACCTGTTTACGGTCTAATACGTCGATTTACGCTATTTGCAGCTATTTGGGACATATTGGCTTGGTTCGGTCCCCCGTAAGATAGAAAAAAATTATTTTCTAATTTATTTCGGCAAATAAAAATTTTTTTAAGGGCATTAGTATGTCAAAGAATTTATTAATACACATATACGGCCTCAAATCTCCAGTTAGGCTATTTTGGATTTAATAATAATTTTTTTCCGAATTATTTGGGTACATAAATTTTTTTTAAGGCTCCAATGGCTCAACAAATCGGCGGAAACCTGTTTATGGTCTAATACGTCGATTTACGCTATTTGCGGCTATTTGGGACATATTGGCTTGGTTCGGTCCCCCGTAAGATTGAAAAAAATTATTTTCTAATTTATTTCGGCAATTAAAATTTTTTTTAAGGGCATTAGTATGTCACAGAATTTATTTATACCCATATACGGCCTCAAATCTCCAGTTAGGCTATTTTTGATTTAACAATAATTTTTTTCCGAATTATTTGGGTACATAAATTTTTTTTAACGGCTCCAATGGCTCAACAAATCGACGGAAACCTGTTTACGGTCTAATACGTCGATTTACGCTATTTGCGGCTATTTGGGACATATTGGCTTGGTTCGGTCCCCCGTAAGATTGAAAAAAATTAGTTTCTAATTTATTTCGGCAATTAAAATTTTTTTTAAGGGCATTAGTATGTCACAGAATTTATTTATACCCATATACGGCCTCAAATCTCCAGTTAGGCTATTTTTGATTTAATAATAATTTTTTTCCGAATTATTTGGGTACATAAATTTTTTTTAACGGCTCCAATGGCTCAACAAATCGACGGAAACCTGTTTACGGTCTAATACGTCGATTTACGCTATTTGCGGCTATTTGGGACATATTGGCTTGGTTCGGTCCCCCGTAAGATGGAAAAAAATTATTTTCTAATTTATTTCGGCAATTAAAAATTTTTTTAAGGGCATTAGTATGTCACAGAATTTATTTATACCCATATACGGCCTCAAATCTCCAGTTAGGCTATTTTGGATTTAATAATAATTTTTTTCCGAATTATTTGGGTACATACATTTTTTTTAAAGGCTCCAATGGCTCAACAAATCGACGGAAACCTGTTTACGGTCTAATACGTCGATTTACGCTATTTGCAGCTATTTGGGACATATTGGCTTGGTTCGGTCCCCCGTAAGATGGAAAAAAATTATTTTCTAATTTATTTCGGCAAATAAAATTTTTTTTAAGGGCATTAGTATGTCACAGAATTTATTTATACCCATATACGGCCTCAAATCTCCAGTTAGGCTATTTTGGATTTAATAATAATTTTTTTCCGAATTATTTGGGTACATACATTTTTTTTAAAGGCTCCAATGGCTCAACAAATCGGCGGAAACCTGTTTACGGTCTAATACGTCGATTTACGCTATTTGCGGCTATTTGGGACATATTGGCTTGGTTCGGTCCCCCGTAAGATTGAAAAAAATTATTTTCTAATTTATTTCGGCAATTAAAATTTTTTTTAAGGGCATCAGTATGTCACAGAATTTATTTATACCCATATACGGCCTCAAATCTCCAGTTAGGCTATTTTGGATTTAATAATAATTTTTTTCCGAATTATTTGGGTACATACTTTTTTTTTTAAGGCTCCAATGGCTCAACAAATCGACGGAAACCTGTTTACGGTCTAATACGTCGATTTACGCTATTTGCGGCCATTTCGGACATATTGGCTTGGTTCGGTCCCTCGTAAGATGGAAAAAAATTATTTTCTAATTTATTTCGGCAAATAAAATTTTTTTTAAGGGCATTAGTATGTCAAAGAATTTATTTATACCCATATACGGCCTCAAATCTCCAGTTAGGCCTATTTTGGATTTAATAATAATTTTTTTCCGAATTATTTGGGTACATACATTTTTTATAAAGGCTCCAATGGCTCAACAAATCGACGGAAACCTGTTTACGGTCTAATACGTCGATTTACGCTATTTGCGGCTATTTGGGAAATATTGGCTTGGTTCGGTCCCCCGTAAGATGGAAAAAAATTATTTTCTAATTTATTTCGGCATTTAAAATTTTTTTTTAGGGCATTAGTATGTCACAGAATTTATTTATACCCATATACGGCCTCAAATCTCTAGTTAGGCTATTTTGGATTTAATAATAATTTTTTTCCGAATTATTTGGGTAAATACATTTTTTTTAAAGGCTCCAATGGCTTAACAAATCGACGGAAACCTGTTTACAGTCTAATACGTCGATTTACGCTATTTGCGGCTATTTGGGACATATTGGCTTGGTTCGGTCCCCCGTAAGATGGAAAAAAATTATTTTCTAATTTATTTTGGCAATTAAAATTTTTTTTAAGGGCATTAGTATGTCACAGAATTTATTTATACCCATATACGGCCTCAAATCTCCAGTTAGGCTATTTTGGATTTAATAATAATTTTTTTCCGAATTATTTGGGTACATACATTTTTTTTTAAAGGCTCCAATGGCTCAACAAATCGACGGAAACCTGTTTACGGTCTAATACGTCGATTTACGCTATTTGCGGCTATTTGGGACATATTGGCTTGGTTCGGTCCCCCGAAAGATGGAAAAAAAGTATTTTCTAATTTATTTCGGCAATTAAAATTTTTTTTAAGGGCATTAGTATGTCACAGAATTTATTTATACCCATATACGGCCTCAAATCTCCAGTTAGGCTATTTTGGATTTAATAATAATTTTTTTCCGAATTATTTGGGTACATACATTTTTTTTTAAAGGCTCCAATGGCTCAACAAATCGACGGAAACCTGTTTACGGTCTAATACGTCGATTTACGCTATTTGCGGCTATTTGGGACATATTGGCTTGGTTCGGTCCCCCGTAAGATGGAAAAAAATTATTTTCTAATTTATTTCGGCAAATAAAATTTTTTTAAGGGCATTAGTATGTCACAGAATTTATTTATACCCATATACGGCCTCAAATCTCCAGTTAGGCTATTTTGGATTTAATAATAATTTTTTTCCGAATTATTTGGGTAAATACATTTTTTTTTAAAGGCTCCAATGGCTTAACAAATCGACGGAAACCTGTTCACGGTCTAATACGTCGATTTACGTAATTTGCGGCTATTTGGGACATATTGGCTTGGTTCGGTCCCCCGTAAGATGGAAAAAAATTATTTTCTAATTTATTTTGGCAATTAAAATTTTTTTTAAGGGCATTAGTATGTCACAGAATTTATTTATACCCATATACGGCCTCAAATCTCCAGTTAGGCTATTTTGGATTTAATAATAATTTTTTTCCGAATTATTTGGGTACATACATTTTTTTTAAAGGCTCCAATGGCTCAACAAATCGACGGAAACCTGTTTACGGTCTAATACGTCGATTTACGCTATTTGCGGCTATTTGGGACATATTGGCTTGGTTCGGTCCCCCGTAAGATGGAAAAAAATTATTTTCTAATTTATTTTGGCAATTAAAATTTTTTTTAAGGGCATTAGTATGTCACAGAATTTATTTATACCCATATACGGCCTCAAATCTCAAGTTAGGCTATTTTGGATTTAATAATAATTTTTTTCCGAATTATTTGGGTACATACATTTTTTTTTTAAGGCTCCAATGGCTCAACAAATCGACGGAAACCTGTTTACGGTCTAACGTCGATTTACGCTATTTGCGGCTATTTGGGACATATTGGCTTGGTTCGGTCCCCCGTAAGATGGAAAAAAAGTATTTTCTAATTTATTTCGGCAATTAAAATTTTTTTTAAGGGCATTAGTATGTCACAGAATTTATTTATACCCATATACGGCCTCAAATCTCCAGTTAGGCTAGTTTGGATTTAATATTAATTTTTTTCCGAATTATTTGGGTACATACATTTTTTTTTAAAGGCTCCAATAGCTCAACAAATCGACGAAAACCTGTTCACGGTCTAATACGTCGATTTACGCTATTTGCGGCCATTTGGGACATATTGGCTTGGTTCGGTCCCCCGTAAGATGGAAAAAAATTATTTTCTAATTTATTTCGGCAAATAAAAATTTTTTTAAGGGCATTAGTATGTCAAAGAATTTATTAATACACATATACGGCCTCAAATCTCCAGTTAGGCTATTTTGGATTTATTAATAATTTTTTTCCGAATTATTTGGGTACATAAATTTTTTTTAAGGCTCCAATGGCTCAACAAATCGGCGGAAACCTGTTTACGGTCTAATACGTCGATTTACGCTATTTGCGGCTATTTGGGACATATTGGCTTGGTTCGGTCCCCCGTAAGATTGAAAAAAATTATTTTCTAATTTATTTCGGCAATTAAAATTTTTTTTAAGGGCATTAGTATGTCACAGAATTTATTTATACCCATATACGGCCTCAAATCTCCAGTTAGGCTATTTTTGATTTAACAATAATTTTTTTCCGAATTATTTGGGTACATAAATTTTTTTTAACGGCTCCAATGGCTCAACAAATCGACGGAAACCTGTTTACGGTCTAATACGTCGATTTACGCTATTTGCGGCTATTTGGGACATATTGGCTTGGTTCGGTCCCCCGTAAGATGGAAAAAAATTATTTTCTAATTTATTTCGGCAATTAAAAATTTTTTTAAGGGCATTAGTATGTCACAGAATTTATTTATACCCATATACGGCCTCAAATCTCCAGTTAGGCTATTTTGGATTTAATAATAATTTTTTTCCGAATTATTTGGGTACATACATTTTTTTTAAAGGCTCCAATGGCTCAACAAATCGACGGAAACCTGTTTACGGTCTAATACGTCGATTTACGCTATTTGCAGCTATTTGGGATATATTGGCTTGGTTCGGTCCCCCGTAAGATAGAAAAAAATTATTTTCTAATTTATTTCGGCAAATAAAATTTTTTTTAAGGGCATTAGTATGTCACAGAATTTATTTATACCCATATACGGCCTCAAATCTCCAGTTAGGCTATTTTGGATTTAATAATAATTTTTTTCCGAATTATTTGGGTACATACATTTTTTTTAAAGGCTCCAATGGCTCAACAAATCGACGGAAACCTGTTTACGGTCTAATACGTCGATTTACGCTATTTGCAGCTATTTGGGACATATTGGCTTGGTTCGGTCCCCCGTAAGATAGAAAAAAATTATTTTCTAATTTATTTCGGCAAATAATTTTTTTTTTAAGGGCATTAGTATGTCACAGAATTTATTTATACCCATATACGGCCTCAAATCTCCAGTTAGGCTATTTTGGATTTAATAATAATTTTTTTCCGAATTATTTCGGTACATACATTTTTTTTTTAAGGCTCCAATGGCTCAACAAATCGACGGAAACCTGTTTACGGTCTAATACGTCGATTTACGCTATTTGCGGCCATTTGGGACATATTGGCTTGGTTCGGTCCCCCGTAAGATAAAAAAAAATTATTTTCTAATTTATTTCGGGAAATAAAATTTTTTTTAAGGGCATTAGTATGTCACAGAATTTATTTATACCCATATACGGCCTCAAATCTCCAGTTAGGCTATTTTGGATTTAATAATAATTTTTTTCCGAATTATTTCGGTACATACATTTTTTTTTTAAGGCTCCAATGGCTCAACAAATCGACGGAAACCTGTTTACGGTTTAATACGTCGATTTACGCTATTTGCGGCCATTTGGGACATATTGGCTTGGTTCGGTCCCTCGTAAGATGGAAAAAAATTATTTTCTAATTTATTTAGGCAAATAAAATTTTTTTTAAGGGCATTAGTATGTCAAAGAATTTATTTATACCCATATACGGCCTCAAATCTCCAGTTAGGCCTATTTTGGATTTAATAATAATTTTTTTCCGAATTATTTGGGTACATACATTTTTTTTAAAGGCTCCAATGGCTCAACAAATCGACGGAAACCTGTTTACGGTCTAATACGTCGATTTACGCTATTTGCGGCTATTTGGGAAATATTGGCTTGGTTCGGTCCCCCGTAAGATGGAAGAAAATTATTTTCTAATTTATTTCGGCAATTAAAATTTTTTTTTAGGGCATTAGTATGTCACAGAATTTATTTATAACCATATACGGCCTCAAATCTCCAGTTAGGCTATTTTGGATTTAATAATAATTTTTTTCCGAATTATTTGGGTAAATACATTTTTTTTTTAAAGGCTCCAATGGCTTAACAAATCGACGGAAACCTGTTTACAGTCTAATACGTCGATTTACGCTATTTGCGGCTATTTGGGACATATTGGCTTGGTTCGGTCCCCCGTAAGATGGAAAAAAATTATTTTCTAATTTATTTCGGCAAATAAAATTTTTTTTAAGGGCATTAGTATGTCACAACTATTTATACCCATATACGGCCTCAAATCTCCAGTTAGGCTATTTTGGATTTAATAATAATTTTTTTCCGAATTATTTGGGTACATACATTTTTTTTAAAGGCTCCAATGGCTCAACAAATCGACAGAAACCTCTTTACGGTCTAATACGTCGATTTACGCTATTTGCGGCCATTTGGGACATATTGGCTTGGTTCGGTCCAACCTAAGATGAAAAAAAATTATTTTCTAATTTATTTCGGCAAATAAATTTTTTTTTAAGGGCATTAGTATGTCACAGAATTTATTTATACCCATATACGGCCTCAAATCTCCAGTTAGGGTATTTTGAATTTAATAATAATTTTTTTCCGAATTATTTGGGTACATACATTTTTTTTTAAGGCTCCAATGGCTCAACATATCGACGGAAACCTGTTTACGGTATAATACCTCGATTTACGCTATTTGCGGCTATTTGGGACATATTGGCTTGGTTCGGTCCCCCGTAAGATAGAAAAAAATTATTTTCTAATTTATTTCGGCAAATAAATTTTTTTTTAAGGGCATTAGTATGTCACAACTATTTATACCCATATACGGCCTTAAATCTCCAGTTAGGCTATTTTGGATTTAATAATAATTTTTTTCCGAATTATTTGGGTACATAAATTTTTTTTAAGGCTCCAATGGCTCAACAAATCGGCGGAAACCTGTTTACGGTCTAATACGTCGATTTACGCTATTTGCGGCTATTTGGGACATATTGGCTTGGTTCGGTCCCCCGTAAGATTGAAAAAAATTATTTTCTAATTTATTTCGGCAATTAAAATTTTTTTTAAGGGCATTAGTATGTCACAGAATTTATTTATACCCATATACGGCCTCAAATCTCCAGTTAGGCTATTTTTGATTTAACAATAATTTTTTTCCGAATTATTTGGGTACATAAATTTTTTTTAACGGCTCCAATGGCTCAACAAATCGACGAAAACCTGTTTACGGTCTAATACGTCGATTTACGCTATTTGCGGCTATTTGGGACATATTGGCTTGGTTCGGTCCCCCGTAAGATGGAAAAAAATTATTTTCTAATTTATTTCGGCAATTAAAAATTTTTTTAAGGGCATTAGTATGTCACAGAATTTATTTATACCCATATACGGCCTCAAATCTCCAGTTAGGCTATTTTGGATTTAATAATAATTTTTTTCCGAATTATTTGGGTACATACATTTTTTTTAAAGGCTCCAATGGCTCAACAAATCGACGGAAACCTGTTTACGGTCTAATACGTCGATTTACGCTATTTGCAGCTATTTGGGACATATTGGCTTGGTTCGGTCCCCCGTAAGATAGAAAAAAATTATTTTCTAATTTATTTCGGCAAATAAAATTTTTTTTAAGGGCATTAGTATGTCACAGAATTTATTTATACCCATATACGGCCTCAAATCTCCAGTTAGGCTATTTTGGATTTAATAATAATTTTTTTCCGAATTATTTGGGTACATACATTTTTTTTAAAGGCTCCAATGGCTCAACAAATCGACGGAAACCTGTTTACGGTCTAATACGTCGATTTACGCTATTTGCAGCTATTTGGGACATATTGGCTTGGTTCGGTCCCCCGTAAGATAGAAAAAAATTATTTTCTAATTTATTTCGGCAAATAAAAATTTTTTTAAGGGCATTAGTATGTCAAAGAATTTATTAATACACATATACGGCCTCAAATCTCCAGTTAGGCTATTTTGGATTTAATAATAATTTTTTTCCGAATTATTTGGGTACATAAATTTTTTTTAAGGCTCCAATGGCTCAACAAATCGGCGGAAACCTGTTTATGGTCTAATACGTCGATTTACGCTATTTGCGGCTATTTGGGACATATTGGCTTGGTTCGGTCCCCCGTAAGATTGAAAAAAATTATTTTCTAATTTATTTCGGCAATTAAAATTTTTTTTAAGGGCATTAGTATGTCACAGAATTTATTTATACCCATATACGGCCTCAAATCTCCAGTTAGGCTATTTTTGATTTAACAATAATTTTTTTCCGAATTATTTGGGTACATAAATTTTTTTTAACGGCTCCAATGGCTCAACAAATCGACGGAAACCTGTTTACGGTCTAATACGTCGATTTACGCTATTTGCGGCTATTTGGGACATATTGGCTTGGTTCGGTCCCCCGTAAGATGGAAAAAAATTATTTTCTAATTTATTTCGGCAATTAAAAATTTTTTTAAGGGCATTAGTATGTCACAGAATTTATTTATACCCATATACGGCCTCAAATCTCCAGTTAGGCTATTTTGGATTTAATAATAATTTTTTTCCGAATTATTTGGGGACATACATTTTTTTTAAAGGCTCCAATGGCTCAACAAATCGACGGAAACCTGTTTACGGTCTAATACGTCGATTTACGCTATTTGCAGCTATTTGGGACATATTGGCTTGGTTCGGTCCCCCGTAAGATAGAAAAAAATTATTTTCTAATTTATTTCGGCAAATAAAATTTTTTTTAGGGCATTAGTATGTCACAGAATTTATTTATACCCATATACGGCCTCAAATCTCCAGTTAGGCTATTTTGGATTTAATAATAATTTTTTTCCGAATTATTTGGGTACATACATTTTTTTTAAAGGCTCCAATGGCTCAACAAATCGACGGAAACCTGTTTACGGTCTAATACGTCGATTTACGCTATTTGCAGCTATTTGGGACATATTGGCTTGGTTCGGTCCCCCGTAAGATAGAAAAAAATTATTTTCTAATTTATTTCGGCAAATAAAATTTTTTTTAAGGGCATTAGTATGTCACAGAATTTATTTATACCCATATACGGCCTCAAATCTCCAGTTAGGCTATTTTGGATTTAATAATAATTTTTTTCCGAATTATTTCGGTACATACATTTTTTTTTTAAGGCTCCAATGGCTCAACAAATCGACGGAAACCTGTTTACGGTCTAATACGTCGATTTACGCTATTTGCGGCCATTTGGGACTTATTGGCTTGGTTCGGTCCCCCGTAAGATAAAAAAAAATTATTTTCTAATTTATTTCGGGAAATAAAATTTTTTTTATGGGCATTAGTATGTCACAGAATTTATTTATACCCATATACGGCCTCAAATCTCCAGTTAGGCTATTTTGGATTTAATAATAATTTTTTTCCGAATTATTTCGGTACATACATTTTTTTTTAAGGCTCCAATGGCTCAACAAATCGACGGAAACCTGTTTACGGTTTAATACGTCGATTTACGCTATTTGCGGCCATTTTGGACATATTGGCTTGGTTCGGTCCCTCGTAAGATGGAAAAAAATTATTTTCTAATTTATTTCGGCAAATAAAATTTTTTTTAAGGGCATTAGTATGTCAAAGAATTTATTTATACCCATATACGGCCTCAAATCTCCAGTTAGGCCTATTTTGGATTTAATAATAATTTTTTTCCGAATTATTTGGGTACATACATTTTTTTTAAAGGCTCCAATGGCTCAACAAATCGACGGAAACCTGTTTACGGTCTAATACGTCGATTTACGCTATTTGCGGCTATTTGGGAAATATTGGCTTGGTTCGGTCCCCCGTAAGATGGAAAAAAATTATTTTCTAATTTATTTCGGCAATTAAAATTTTTTTTTAGGGCATTAGTATGTCACAGAATTTATTTATACCCATATACGGCCTCAAATCTCCAGTTAGGCTATTTTGGATTTAATAATAATTTTTTTCCGAATTATTTGGGTAAATACATTTTTTTTTAAAGGCTCCAATGGCTTAACAAATCGACGGAAACCTGTTTACAGTCTAATACGTCGATTTACGCTATTTGCGGCTATTTGGGACATATTGGCTTGGTTCGGTCCCCCGTAAGATGGAAAAAAATTATTTTCTAATTTATTTTGGCAATTAAAATTTTTTTTAAGGGCATTAGTATGTCACAGAATTTATTTATACCCATATACGGCCTCAAATCTCCAGTTAGGCTATTTTGGATTTAATAATAATTTTTTTCCGAATTATTTGGGTACATACATTTTTTTTTAAAGGCTCCAATGGCTCAACAAATCGGCGGAAACCTGTTTACGGTCTAATACGTCGATTTACGCTATTTGCGGCCATTTGGGACATATTGGCTTGGTTCGGTCCCCCGTAAGATAGAAAAAAATTATTTTCTAATTTATTTCGGCAATTAAATTTTTTTTTAAGGGCATTAGTATGTCACAGAATTTATTTATACCCATACACGGCCTTAAATCTCCAGTTAGGCTATTTTGGATTTAATAATAATTTTTTTCCGAATTATTTGGGTACATACATTTTTTTTTTAAGGCTCCAATGGCTCAACAAATCGACGAAAACCTGTTTACGGTCTAATACGTCTATTTACGCTATTTGCGGCCATTTGGGACATATTGGCTTGGTTCGGTCCCCCGTAAGATGGAAAAAAATTATTTTCTAATTTATTTGGGCAATTAAAATTTTTTTTAAGGGCATTAGTATGTCACAGAATTTATTTATACCCATATACGGCCTCAAATCTCCAGTTAGGCTATTTTGGATTTAATAATAATTTTTTTCCGAATTATTTGGGTACATACATTTTTTTTTTAAGGCTCCAATGGCTCAACAAATCGACGAAAACCTGTTTACGGTCTAATACGTCTATTTACGCTATTTGCGGCCATTTGGGACATATTGGCTTGGTTCGGTCCACCGTAAGATGGAAAAAAATTATTTTCTAATTTATTTCGGCAAATAAAATTTTTTTTAAGGGCATTAGTATGTCACAACTATTTATACCCATATACGGCCTCAAATCTCCAGTTAGGCTATTTTGGATTTAATAATAATTTTTTTCCGAATTATTTGGGTACATACATTTTTTTTAAAGGCTCCAATGGCTCAACAAATCGACGGAAACCTCTTTACGGTCTAATACGTCGATTTACGCTATTTGCGGCCATTTGGGACATATTGGCTTGGTTCGGTCCAACCTAAGATGAAAAAAAATTATTTTCTAATTTATTTCGGCAAATAATTTTTTTTTTAAGGGCATTAGTATGTCACAGAATTTATTTATACCCATATACGGCCTCAAATCTCCAGTTAGGGTATTTTGAATTTAATAATAATTTTTTTCCGAATTATTTGGGTACATACATTTTTTTTTAGGGCTCCAATGGCTCAACATATCGACGGAAACCTGTTTACGGTATAATACCTCGATTTACGCTATTTGCGGCTATTTGGGACATATTGGCTTGGTTCGGTCCCCCGTAAGATAGAAAAAAATTATTTTCTAATTTATTTCGGCAAATAAATTTTTTTTTAAGGGCATTAGTATGTCACAACTATTTATACCCATATACGGCCTCAAATCTCCAGTTAGGCTATTTTGGATTTAATAATAATTTTTTTCCGAATTATTTGGGTACATAAATTTTTTTTAAGGCTCCAATGGCTCAACAAATCGGCGGAAACCTGTTTACGGTCTAATACGTCGATTTCCGCTATTTGCGGCTATTTGGGACATATTGGCTTGGTTCGGTCCCCCGTAAGATTGAAAAAAATTATTTTCTAATTTATTTCGGCAATTAAAATTTTTTTTAAGGGCATTAGTATGTCACAGAATTTATTTATACCCATATACGGCCTCAAATCTCCAGTTAGGCTATTTTTGATTTAACAATAATTTTTTTCCGAATTATTTGGGTACATAAATTTTTTTTAACGGCTCCAATGGCTCAACAAATCGACGGAAACCTGTTTACGGTCTAATACGTCGATTTACGCTATTTGCGGCTATTTGGGACATATTGGCTTGGTTCGGTCCCCCGTAAGATGGAAAAAAATTATTTTCTAATTTATTTCGGCAATTAAAAATTTTTTTAAGGGCATTAGTATGTCACAGAATTTATTTATACCCATATACGGCCTCAAATCTCCAGTTAGGCTATTTTGGATTTAATAATAATTTTTTTCCGAATTATTTGGGTACATACATTTTTTTTAAAGGCTCCAATGGCTCAACAAATCGACGGAAACCTATTTACGGTCTAATACGTCGATTTACGCTATTTGCAGCTATTTGGGACATATTGGCATGGTTCGGTCCCCCGTAAGATAGAAAAAAATTATTTTCTAATTTATTTCGGCAAATAAAATTTTTTTTAAGGGCATTAGTATGTCACAGAATTTATTTATACCCATATACGGCCTCAAATCTCCAGTTAGGCTATTTTGGATTTAATAATAATTTTTTTCCGAATTATTTGGGTACATACATTTTTTTTAAAGGCTCCAATGGCTCAACAAATCGACGGAAACCTGTTTACGGTCTAATACGTCGATTTACGCTATTTGCAGCTATTTGGGACATATTGGCTTGGTTCGGTCCCCCGTAAGATAGAAAAAAATTATTTTCTAATTTATTTCGGCAAATAAAAATTTTTTTAAGGGCATTAGTATGTCAAAGAATTTATTAATACACATATACGGCCTCAAATCTCCAGTTAGGCTATTTTGGATTTAATAATAATTTTTTTCCGAATTATTTGGGTACATAAATTTTTTTTAAGGCTCCAATGGCTCAACAAATCGGCGGAAACCTGTTTACGGTCTAATACGTCGATTTACGCTATTTGCGGCTATTTGGGACATATTGGCTTGGTTCGGTCCCCCGTAAGATTGAAAAAAATTATTTTCTAATTTATTTCGGCAATTAAAATTTTTTTTAAGGGCATTAGTATGTCACAGAATTTATTTATACCCATATACGGCCTCAAATCTCCAGTTAGGCTATTTTTGATTTAACAATAATTTTTTTCCGAATTATTTGGGTACATAAATTTTTTTTAACGGCTCCAATGGCTCAACAAATCGAGGGAAACCTGTTTATGGTCTAATACGTCGATTTACGCTATTTGCGGCTATTTGGGACATATTGGCTTGGTTCGGTCCCCCGTAAGATGGAAAAAAATTATTTTCTAATTTATTTCGGCAATTAAAAATTTTTTTAAGGGCATTAGTATGTCACAGAATTTATTTATACCCATATACGGCCTCAAATCTCCAGTTAGGCTATTTTGGATTTAATAATAATTTTTTTCCGAATTATTTGGGGACATACATTTTTTTTAAAGGCTCCAATGGCTCAACAAATCGACGGAAACCTGTTTACGGTCTAATACGTCGATTTACGCTATTTGCAGCTATTTGGGACATATTGGCTTGGTTCGGTCCCCCGTAAGATAGAAAAAAATTATTTTCTAATTTATTTCGGCAAATAAAATTTTTTTTAAGGGCATTAGTATGTCACAGAATTTATTTATACCCATATACGGCCTCAAATCTCCAGTTAGGCTATTTTGGATTTAATAATAATTTTTTTCCGAATTATTTGGGTACATACATTTTTTTTAAAGGCTCCAATGGCTCAACAAATCGACGGAAACCTGTTTACGGTCTAATACGTCGATTTACGCTATTTGCAGCTATTTGGGACATATTGGCTTGGTTCGGTCCCCCGTAAGATAGAAAAAAATTATTTTCTAATTTATTTCGGCAAATAAAATTTTTTTTAAGGGCATTAGTATGTCACAGAATTTATTTATACCCATATACGGCCTCAAATCTCCAGTTAGGCTATTTTGGATTTAATAATAATTTTTTTCCGAATTATTTCGGTACATACATTTTTTTTTTAAGGCTCCAATGGCTCAACAAATCGACGGAAACCTGTTTACGGTCTAATACGTCGATTTACGCTATTTGCGGCCATTTGGGACTTATTGGCTTGGTTCGGTCCCCCGTAAGATAAAAAAAAATTATTTTCTAATTTATTTCGGGAAATAAAATTTTTTTTATGGGCATTAGTATGTCACAGAATTTATTTATACCCATATACGGCCTCAAATCTCCAGTTAGGCTATTTTGGATTTAATAATAATTTTTTTCCGAATTATTTCGGTACATACATTTTTTTTTAAGGCTCCAATGGCTCAACAAATCGACGGAAACCTGTTTACGGTTTAATACTCGATTTACGCTATTTGCGGCCATTTTGGACATATTGGCTTGGTTCGGTCCCTCGTAAGATGGAAAAAAATTATTTTCTAATTTATTTCGGCAAATAAAATTTTTTTTAAGGGCATTAGTATGTCAAAGAATTTATTTATACCCATATACGGCCTCAAATCTCCAGTTAGGCCTATTTTGGATTTAATAATAATTTTTTTCCGAATTATTTGGGTAAATACATTTTTTTTTAAAGGCTCCAATGGCTTAACAAATCGACGGAAACCTGTTTACAGTCTAATACGTCGATTTACGCTATTTGCGGCTATTTGGGACATATTGGCTTGGTTCGGTCCCCCGTAAGATGGAAAAAAATTATTTTCTAATTTATTTTGGCAATTAAAATTTTTTTTAAGGGCATTAGTATGTCACAGAATTTATTTATACCCATATACGGCCTCAAATCTCCAGTTAGGCTATTTTGGATTTAATAATAATTTTTTTCCGAATTATTTGGGTACATACATTTTTTTTTAAAGGCTCCAATGGCTCAACAAATCGGCGGAAACCTGTTTACGGTCTAATACGTCGATTTACGCTATTTGCGGCCATTTGGGACATATTGGCTTGGTTCGGTCCCCCGTAAGATAGAAAAAAATTATTTTCTAATTTATTTCGGCAATTAAATTTTTTTTTAAGGGCATTAGTATGTCACAGAATTTATTTATACCCATACACGGCCTTAAATCTCCAGTTAGGCTATTTTGGATTTAATAATAATTTTTTTCCGAATTATTTGGGTACATACATTTTTTTTTTAAGGCTACAATGGCTCAACAAATCGACGAAAACCTGTTTACGGTCTAATACGTCTATTTACGCTATTTGTGGCCATTTGGGACATATTGGCTTGGTTCGGTCCCCCGTAAGATGGAAAAAAATTATTTTCTAATTTATTTCGGCAAATAAAATTTTTTTTAAGGGCATTAGTATGTCACAACTATTTATACCCATATACGGCCTCAAATCTCCAGTTAGGCTATTTTGGATTTAATAATAATTTTTTTCCGAATTATTTGGGTACATACATTTTTTTTAAAGGCTCCAATGGCTCAACAAATCGACGGAAACCTCTTTACGGTCTAATACGTCGATTTACGCTATTTGCGGCCATTTGGGACATATTGGCTTGGTTCGGTCCAACCTAAGATGAAAAAAAATTATTTTCTAATTTATTTCGGCAAATAAATTTTTTTTTAAGGGCATTAGTATGTCACAGAATTTATTTATACCCATATACGGCCTCAAATCTCCAGTTAGGCTATTTTGGATTTAATAATAATTTTTTTCCGAATTATTTGGGTAAATACATTTTTTTTTAAAGGCTCCAATGGCTTAACAAATCGACGGAAACCTGTTTACAGTCTAATACGTCGATTTACGCTATTTGCGGCTATTTGGGACATATTGGCTTGGTTCGGTCCCCCGTAAGATGGAAAAAAATTATTTTCTAATTTATTTTGGCAATTAAAATTTTTTTTAAGGGCATTAGTATGTCACAGAATTTATTTATACCCATATACGGCCTCAAATCTCCAGTTAGGCTATTTTGGATTTAATAATAATTTTTTTCCGAATTATTTGGGTACATACATTTTTTTTTAAAGGCTCCAATGGCTCAACAAATCGGCGGAAACCTGTTTACGGTCTAATACGTCGATTTACGCTATTTGCGGCCATTTGGGACATATTGGCTTGGTTCGGTCCCCCGTAAGATAGAAAAAAAATTATTTTCTAATTTATTTCGGCGATTAAATTTTTTTTAAGGGCATTAGTATGTCACAGAATTTATTTATACCCATACACGGCCTTAAATCTCCAGTTAGGCTATTTTGGATTTAATAATAATTTTTTTCCGAATTATTTGGGTACATACATTTTTTTTTTAAGGCTCCAATGGCTCAACAAATCGACGAAAACCTGTTTACGGTCTAATACGTCTATTTACGCTATTTGCGGCCATTTGGGACATATTGGCTTGGTTCGGTCCCCCGTAAGATGGAAAAAAATTATTTTCTAATTTATTTCGGCAAATAAAATTTTTTTTAAGGGCATTAGTATGTCACAACTATTTATACCCATATACGGCCTCAAATCTCCAGTTAGGCTATTTTGGATTTAATAATAATTTTTTTCCGAATTATTTGGGTACATACATTTTTTTTAAAGGCTCCAATGGCTCAACAAATCGACGGAAACCTCTTTACGGTCTAATACGTCGATTTACGCTATTTGCGGCCATTTGGGACATATTGGCTTGGTTCGGTCCAACCTAAGATGAAAAAAAATTATTTTCTAATTTATTTCGGCAAATAAATTTTTTTTAAGGGCATTAGTATGTCACAGAATTTATTTATACCCATATACGGCCTCAAATCTCCAGTTAGGGTATTTTGAATTTAATAATAATTTTTTTCCGAATTATTTGGGTACATACATTTTTTTTAAAGGCTCCAATGGCTCAACAAATCGACGGAAACCTCTTTACAGTCTAATACGTCGATTTACGCTATTTGCGGCTATTTGGGAAATATTGGCTTGGTTCGGTCCCCCGTAAGATGGAAAAAAATTATTTTCTAATTTATTTCGGCAATTAAAATTTTTTTTTAGGGCATTAGTATGTCAAAGAATTTATTTATACCCATATACGGCCTCAAATCTCCAGTTAGGCCTATTTTGGATTTAATAATAATTTTTTTCCGAATTATTTGGGTACATACATTTTTTTTTTAAGGCTCCAATGGCTCAACAAATCGACGGAAACCTGTTTACGGTCTAATACGTCGATTTACGCTATTTGCGGCTATTTGGGACATATTGGCTTGGTTCGGTCCCCCGTAAGATGGAAAAAAATTATTTTCTAATTTATTTTGGCAATTAAAATTTTTTTTAAGGGCATTAGTATGTCACAGAATTTATTTATACCCATATACGGCCTCAAATCTCCAGTTAGGCTATTTTGGATTTAATAATAATTTTTTTCCGAATTATTTGGGTACATACATTTTTTTTTAAAGGCTCCAATGGCTCAACAAATCGGCGGAAACCTGTTTACGGTCTAATACGTCGATTTACGCTATTTGCGACCATTTGGGACATATTGGCTTGGTTCGGTCCCCCGTAAGATAGAAAAAAATTATTTTCTAATATATTTCGGCAATTAAATTTTTTTTTAAGGGCATTAGTATGTCACAGAATTTATTTATACCCATACACGGCCTTAAATCTCCAGTTAGGCTATTTTGGATTTAATAATAATTTTTTTCCGAATTATTTGGGTACATACATTTTTTTTTTAAGGCTCCAATGGCTCAACAAATCGACGAAAACCTGTTTACGGTCTAATACGTCTATTTACGCTATTTGCGGCCATTTGGGACATATTGGCTTGGTTCGGTCCCCCGTAAGATGGAAAAAAATTATTTTCTAATTTATTTCGGCAAATAAAATTTTTTTTATGGGCATTAGTATGTCACAACTATTTATACCCATATACGGCCTCAAATCTCCAGTTATGCTATTTTGGATTTAATAATAATTTTTTTCCGAATTATTTGGGTACATACATTTTTTTTAAAGGCTCCAATGGCTCAACAAATCGACGGAAACCTCTTTACGGTCTAATACGTCGGTTTACGCTATTTGCGGCCATTTGGGACATATTGGCTTGGTTCGGTCCCCCCTAAGATGAAAAAAAATTATTTTCTAATTTATTTCGGCAAATAAATTTTTTTTTAAGGGCATTAGTATGTCACAGAATTTATTTATACCCATATACGGCCTCAAATCTCCAGTTAGGGTATTTTGAATTTAATAATAATTTTTTTCCGAATTATTTGGGTACATACATTTTTTTTAAGGCTCCAATGGCTCAACATATCGACGGAAACCTGTTTACGGTATAATACGTCGATTTACGCTATTTGCGGCTATTTGGGACATATTGGCTTGGTTCGGTCCCCCGTAAGATAGAAAAAAATTATTTTCTAATTTATTTCGGCAAATAAAATTTTTTTTAAGGGCATTAGTATGTCACAACTATTTATACCCATATACGGCCTCAAATCTCCAGTAGGCTATTTTGGATTTAATAATAATTTTTTTCCGAATTATTTGGGTACATACATTTTTTTTAAAGGCTCCAATGGCTCAACAAATCGACGGAAACCTCTTTACAGTCTAATACGTCGATTTACGCTATTTGCGGCTATTTGGGACATATTGGCTTGGTTCGGTCCCCCGTAAGATGGAAAAAAAGTATTTTCTAATTTATTTCGGCAATTAAAATTTTTTTTAAGGGAATTAGTATGTCACAGAATTTATTTATACCCATACACGGCCTCAAATCTCCAGTTAGGCTATTTTGGATTTAATAATAATTTTTTTCCGAACTATTTGGGTACATACATTTTTTTTTTAAGGCTCCAAAGGCTCAACAAATCGACGGAAACCTGTTTACGGTCTAATACGTCGATTTACGCTATTTGCGGCTATTTGGGACATACATATTGGCTTGGTTCGGTCCCCCGTAAGATAGAAAAAAATTATTTTCTAATTTATTTCGGCAAATAAAATTTTTTTTAAGGGCATTAGTATGTCAAAGAATTTATTTATACCCATATACGGCCTTAAATCTCCAGTTAGGCTATTTTGGATTTAATAATAATTTTTTTCCGAATTATTTGGGTACATACATTTTTTTTAAAGGCTCCAATGGCTCAACAAATCGACGGAAACCTGTTTACGGTCTAATACGTCGATTTACGCTATTTGCGGCTTTTTGGGACATATTGGCTTGGTTCGGTCCCCCGTAAGATGGAAAAAAATTATTTTCTAATTTATTTCGGCAATTAAAATTTTTTTAAGGGCATTAGTATGTCACAGAATTTATTTATACCCATATACGGCCTCAAATCTCCAGTTAGGCTATTTTGGATTTAATAATAATTTTTTTCCGTATTATTTGGGTACATACATTTTTTTTTAAGGCTCCAATGGCTCAACAAATCGACGGAAAGGGCATTAGTATGTCACAGAATTTATTTATTCCCATATACGGCCTCAAATCTCCAGTTAGGCTATTTTGGATTTAATAATAATTTTTTTCCGAATTATTTGGGTACATAAATTTTTTTTAAAGGCTCCAATGGCTCAACAAATCGACGGAATCCTGTTTTGGTTCGGTATCCCGTAAGATGGAAAAAAATTATTTTCTAATTTATTTCGGCAAATAAAAATTTTTTTAAGGGCATTAGTATGTCAAAGAATTTATTTATACACATATACGGCCTCAAATCTCCAGTTAGGCTATTTTGGATTTAATAATAATTTTTATCCGAATTATTTGGGTACATAAATTTTTTTTTAAGCTCCAATGGCTCAACAAATCGGCGGAAACCTGTTTACGGTCTAATACGTCGATTTACGCTATTTGCGGCTATTTGGGACATATTGGCTTGGTTTGGTCCCCCGTAAGATTGAAAAAAATTATTTTCTAATTTATTTCGGCAATTAAAATTTTTTTTAAGGGCATTAGTATGTCACAGAATTTATTTATACCCATATACGGCCTCAAATCTCCAGTTAGGCTATTTTGGATTTAATAATAATTTTTTTCCGAATTATTTGGGTACATACATTTTTTTTTAAGGCTCCAATGGCTCAACAAATCGACGGAAACCTGTTTACGGTCTAATACGTCGATTTACGCTATTTGCGGCTATTTGGGACATATTGGCTTGGTTCGGTCCCCCGTAAGATGGAAAAAAAGTATTTTCTAATTTATTTCGGCAATTAAAATTTTTTTTAAGGGCATTAGTATGTCACAGAATTTATTTATACCCATATACGGCCTCAAATCTCCAGTTAGGCTATTTTGGATTTAATAGTAATTTTTTTCCGAATTATTTGGGTAAATACATTTTTTTTTTAAAGGCTCCAATGGCTTAACAAATCGACGGAAACCTGTTTACGGTCTAATACGTCGATTTACGCTATTTGCGGCTATTTGGGACATATTGGCTTGGTTCGGTCCCCCGTAAGATGGAAAAAAATTATTTTCTAATTTATTTTGGCAATTAAAATTTTTTTTAAGGGCATTAGTATGTCACAGAATTTATTTATACCCATATACGGCCTCAAATCTCCAGTTAGGCTATTTTGGATTTAATAATAATTTTTTTCCGAATTATTTGGGTACATACATTTTTTTTTAAAGGCTCCAATGGCTCAACAAATCGACGGAAACCTGTTTACGGTCTAATACGTCGATTTACGCTATTTGCGGCTATTTGGGACATATTGGCTTGGTTCGGTCCCCCGTAAGATGGAAAAAAATTATTTTCTAATTTATTTTGGCAATTAAAATTTTTTTTAAGGGCATTAGTATGTCACAGAATTTATTTATACCCATATACGGCCTCAAATCTCAAGTTAGGCTATTTTGGATTTAATAATAATTTTTTTCCGAATTATTTGGGTACATACATTTTTTTTTTAAGGCTCCAATGGCTCAACAAATCGACGGAAACCTGTTTACGGTCTAATACGTCGATTTACGCTATTTGCGGCTATTTGGGACATATTGGCTTGGTTCGGTCCCCCGTAAGATGGAAAAAAAGTATTTTCTAATTTATTTCGGCAATTAAAATTTTTTTTAAGGGCGTTAGTATGTCACAGAATTTATTTATACCCATATACGGCCTCAAATCTCCAGTTAGGCTAGTTTGGATTTAATATTAATTTTTTTTCGAATTATTTGGGTACATACATTTTTTTTTAAAGGCTCCAATGGCTCAACAAATCGACGGAAACCTGTTCACGGTCTAATACGTCGATTTACGCTATTTGCGGCCATTTGGGACATATTGGCTTGGTTCGGTCCCCCGTAAGATGGAAAAAAATTATTTTCTAATTTATTTCGGCAAATAAAATTTTTTTTAAGGGCATTAGTATGTCACAGAATTTATTTATATCCATATACGGCCTCAAATCTCCAGTTAGGCTATTTTTGATTTAATAATAATTTTTTTCCGAATTATTTGGGTACATAAATTTTTTTTAACGGCTCCAATGGCTCAACAAATCGACGGAAACCTGTTTACGGTCTAATACGTCGATTTACGCTATTTGCGGCTATTTGGGAAATATTGGCTTGGTTCGGTCCCCCGTAAGATGGAAAAAAATTATTTTCTAATTTATTTCGGCAATTAAAATTTTTTTTAAGGGCATTAGTATGTCACAGAATTTATTTATACCCATATACGGCCTCAAATCTCCAGTTAGGCTATTTTGGATTTAATAATAATTTTTTTCCGAATTATTTGGGTAAATACATTTTTTTTTAAAGGCTCCAATGGCTTAACAAATCGACGGAAACCTGTTTACAGTCTAATACGTCGATTTACGCTATTTGCGGCTATTTGGGACATATTGGCTTGGTTCGGTCCCCCGTAAGATGGAAAAAAATTATTTTCTAATTTATCTTGGCAATTAAAATTTCTTTTAAGGGCATTAGTATGTCACAGAATTTATTTATACCCATATACGGCCTCAAATCTCCAGTTAGGCTATTTTGGATTTAATAATAATTTTTTTCCGAATTAGTTGGGTACATACATTTTTTTTTAAAGGCTCCAATGGCTCAACAAATCGACGGAAACCTGTTTACGGTCTAATACGTCGATTTACGCTATTTGCGGCCATTTGGGACATATTGGCTTGGTTCGGTCCCCCGTAAGATAGAAAAAAATTATTTTCTAATTTATTTCGGCAATTAAATTTTTTTTTAAGGGCATTAGTATGTCACAGAATTTATTTATACCCATATACGGCCTTAAATCTCCAGTTAGGCTATTTTGGATTTAATAATAATTTTTTTCCGAATTATTTGGGTACATACATTTTTTTTTTAAGGCTCCAATGGCTCAACAAATCGACGAAAACCTGTTTAAGGTCTAATACGTCGATTTACGCTATTTGCGGCCATTTGGGACATATTGGCTTGGTTCGGTCCCCCGTAAGATGGAAAAAAATTATTTTCTAATTTATTTCGGCAAATAAAATTTTTTTTTAAGGGCATTAGTATGTCACAACTATTTATACCCATATACGGCATCAAATCTCCAGTTAGGCTATTTTGGATTTAATAATAATTTTTTTCCGAATTATTTGGGTACATACATTTTTTTTAAAGGCTCCAATGGCTCAACAAATCGACGGAAACCTCTTTACGGTCTAATACGTCGATTTACGCTATTTGCGGCCATTTGGGACATATTGGCTTGGTTCGGTCCCCCCTAAGATGAAAAAAAATTATTTTCTAATTTATTTCGGCAAATAAATTTTTTTTTAAGGGCATTAGTATGTCACAGAATTTATTTATACCCATATACGGCCTCAAATCTCCAGTTAGGGTATTTTGAATTTAATAATAATTTTTTTCCGAATTATTTGGGTACATACATTTTTTTTAAGGCTCCAATGGCTCAACATATCGACGGAAACCTGTTTACGGTATAATACGTCGAATTACGCTATTTGCGGCTATTTGGGACATATTGGCTTGGTTCGGTCCCCCGTAAGATAGAAAAAAATTATTTTCTAATTTATTTCGGCAAATAAAATTTTTTTTAAGGGCATTAGTATGTCACAACTATTTATACCCATATACGGCCTCAAATCTCCAGTTAGGCTATTTTGGATTTAATAATAATTTTTTTCCGAATTATTTGGGTACATACATTTTTTTTAAAGGCTCCAATGGCTCAACAAATCGACAGAAACCTCTTTACGGTCTAATACGTCGATTTACGCTATTTGCGGCTATTTGGGACATATTGGCTTGGTTCGGTCCCCCGTAAGATGGAAAAAAAGTATTTTCTAATTTATTTCGGCAATTAAAATTTTTTTTAAGGGCATTAGTATGTCACAGAATTTATTTATACCCATATACGGCCTCAAGTCTCCAGTTAGGCTAGTTTAGATTTAATATTAATTTTTTTCCGAATTATTTGGGTACATACATTTTTTTTTAAAGGCTTCAATGGCTCAACAAATCGACGGAAACCTGTTCACGGTCTAATACGTCGATTTACGCTATTTGCGGCCATTTGGGACATATTGGCTTGGTTCGGTCCCCCGTAAGATGGAAAAAAATTATTTTCTAATTTATTTCGGCAAATAAAAATTTTTTTAAGGGCATTAGTATGTCAAAGAATTTATTTATACACATATACGACCTCAAATCTCCAGTTAGGCTATTTTGGATTTAATAATAATTTTTTTCCGAATTATTTGGGTCCATAAATTTTTTTTAAGGCTCCAATGGCTCAACAAATCGGCGGAAACCTGTTTACGGTCTAATACGTCGATTCACGCTATTTGCGGCTATTTGGGACATATTGGCTTGGTTCGGTCCCCCGTAAGATTGAAAAAAATTATTTTCTAATTTATTTCGGCAATTAAAATTTTTTTTAAGGGCATTAGTATGTCACAGAATTTATTTATACCCATATACGGCCTCAAATCTCCAGTTAGGCTATTTTTGATTTAATAATAATTTTTTTCCGAATTATTTGGGTACATAAATTTTTTTTAAAGGCTCCAATGGCTCAACAAATCGACGGAAACCTGTTTACGGTCTAATACGTCGATTTACGCTATTTGCGGCTATTTGGGACATATTGGCTTGGTTCGGTCCCCCGTAAGATGGAAAAAAATTATTTTCTAATTTATTTCGGCAATTAAAAATTTTTTTAAGGGCATTAGTATGTCACAGAATTTATTTATACCGATATACGGCCTCAAATCTCCAGTTAGGCTATTTTGGATTTAATAATAATTTTTTTCCGAATTATTTGGGTACATACATTTTTTTTTAAGGCTCCAATGGCTCAACAAATCGACGGAAACCTGTTTACGGTCTAATACGTCGATTCACGCTATTTGCGGCTATTTGGGACATATTGGCTTGGTTCGGTCCCCCGTAAGATTGAAAAAAATTATTTTCTAATTTATTTCGGCAATTAAAATTTTTTTTAAGGGCATTAGTATGTCACAGAATTTATTTATACCCATATACGGCCTCAAATCTCCAGTTAGGCTATTTTTGATTTAATAATAATTTTTTTCCGAATTATTTGGGTACATAAATTTTTTTTAAAGGCTCCAATGGCTCAACAAATCGACGGAAACCTGTTTACGGTCTAATACGTCGATTTACGCTATTTGCGGCTATTTGGGACATATTGGCTTGGTTCGGTCCCCCGTAAGATGGAAAAAAATTATTTTCTAATTTATTTCGGCAATTAAAAATTTTTTTAAGGGCATTAGTATGTCACAGTATTTATTTATACCCATATACGGCCTCAAATCTCCAGTTAGGCTATTTTGGATTTAATAATAATTTTTTTCCGAATTATTTGGGTACATACATTTTTTTTTAAAGGCTCCAATGGCTCAACAAATCGACGGAAACCTGTTTACGGTCTAATACGTCGATTTACGCTATTTGCGGCTATTTGGGACATATTGGCTTGGTTCGGTCCCCCGTAAGATGGAAAAAAATTATTTTCTAATTTATTTCGGCAAATAAAATTTTTTTTAAGGGCATTAGTATGTCACAGAATTTATTTATACCCATATACGGCCTCAAATCTCCAGTTAGGCTATTTTGGATTTAATAATAATTTTTTTCCGAATTATTTGGGTACATACATTTTTTTTTAAGGCTCCAATGGCTCAACAAATCGACGGAAACCTGTTTACGGTTTAATACGTCGATTTACGCTATTTGCGGCCATTTGGGACATATTGGCTTGGTTCGGTCCCTCGTAAGATGGAAAAAAATTATTTTCTAATTTATTTCGGCAAATAAAATTTTTTTTAAAGGCATTAGTATGTCAAAGAATTTATTTATACCCATATACGGCCTCAAATCTCCAGTTAGGCCTATTTTGGATTTAATAATAATTTTTTTCCGAATTATTTGGGTACATACATTTTTTTTAAAGGCTCCAATGGCTCAACAAATCGACGGAAACCTGTTTACGGTCTAATACGTCGATTTACGCTATTTGCGGCTATTTGGGAAATATTGGCTTGGTTCGGTCCCCCGTAAGATGGAAAAAAATTATTTTCTAATTTATTTCGGCAATTAAATTTTTTTTTAAGGGCATTAGTATGTCACAGAATTTATTTATACCCATATACGGCCTCAAATCTCCAGTTAGGCTATTTTGGATTTAATAATAATTTTTTTCCGAATCATTTGGGTACATAAATTTTTTTAAAGGCTCCAATTGCTCAACAAATCGACGGAAACCTGTTTACGGTCTAATACGTCGATTTACGCTATTTGCGGCTATTTGGGACATATTGGCTTGGTTCGGTCCCCCGTAAGATGGAAAAAAATTATTTTCTAATTTATTTCGGCAATTAAAAATTTTTTTAAGGGCATTAGTATGTCACAGAATTTATTTATACCCATATACGGCCTCAAATCTCCAGTTAGGCTATTTTGGATTTAATAATAATTTTTTTCCGAATTATTTGGGTACATACATTTTTTTTTAAAGGCTCCAATGGCTCAACAAATCGACGGAAACCTGTTTACGGTCTAATACGTCGATTTACGCTATTTGCGGCTATTTGGGACATATTGGCTTGGTTCGGTCCCCCGTAAGATGGAAAAAAATTATTTTCTAATTTATTTCGGCAAATAAAATTTTTTTTAAGGGCATTAGTATGTCACAGAATTTATTTATACCCATATACGGCCTCAAATCTCCAGTTAGGCTATTTTGGATTTAATAATAATTTTTTTCCGAATTATTTGGGTACATACATTTTTTTTTAAGGCTCCAATGGCTCAACAAATCGACGGAAACCTGTTTACGGTTTAATACGTCGATTTACGCTATTTGCGGCCATTTGGGACATATTGGCTTGGTTCGGTCCCTCGTAAGATGGAAAAAAATTATTTTCTAATTTATTTCGGCAAATAAAATTTTTTTTAAGGGCATTAGTATGTCAAAGAATTTATTTATACCCATATACGGCCTCAAATCTCCAGTTAGGCCTATTTTGGATTTAATAATAATTTTTTTCCGAATTATTTGGGTACATACATTTTTTTTAAAGGCTCCAATGGCTCAACAAATCGACGGAAACCTGTTTACGGTCTAATACGTCGATTTACGCTATTTGCGGCTATTTGGGAAATATTGGCTTGGTTCGGTCCCCCGTAAGATGGAAAAAAATTATTTTCTAATTTATTTCGGCAATTAAATTTTTTTTTAAGGGCATTAGTATGTCACAGAATTTATTTATACCCATATACGGCCTCAAATCTCCAGTTAGGCTATTTTGGATTTAATAATAATTTTTTTCCGAATCATTTGGGTACATAAATTTTTTTTAAAGGCTCCAATTGCTCAACAAATCGACGGAAACCTGTTTACGGTCTAATACGTCGATTTACGCTATTTGCGGCTATTTGGGACATATTGGCTTGGTTCGGTCCCCCGTAAGATGGAAAAAAATTATTTTCTAATTTATTTCGGCAATTAAAAATTTTTTTAAGGGCATTAGTATGTCACAGAATTTATTTATACCCATATACGGCCTCAAATCTCCAGTTAGGCTATTTTGGCTTTAATAATAATTTTTTTCCGAGTTATTTGGGTACATACATTTTTTTTAAAGTCTCCAATGGCTCAACAAATCGACGGAAACCTGTTTACGGTCTAATCCGTCGATTTACGCTATTTGCGGCTATTTGGGACATATTGGCTTGGTTCGGTCCCCCGTAAGATGGAAAAAAATTATTTTCTAATTTATTTCGGCAATTAAATTTTTTTTTAAGGGCATTAGTATGTCACAGAATTTATTTATACCCATATACGGCCTCAAATCTCCAGTTAGGCTATTTTGAATTTAATAATAATTTTTTTCCGAATTATTTGGGTACATACATTTTTTTTTAAGGCTCCAATGGCTCAACAAATCCACGGAAACCTGTTTACGGTCTAATACGTCGATTTACGCTATTTGCGGATATTTGGGACATATTGGCTTGGTTCGGTCCCCCGTAAGATGGGAAAAAATTATTTTCTAATTTATTTCGGCAACTAAAATTTTTTTTAAGGGCATTAGTATGTCACAGAATTTATTTATACCCATATACGGCCTCAAATCTCCAGTTAGGCTATTTTGGATTTAATAATAATTTTTTTCCGAATTATTTGGGTACATACATTTTTTTTTAAAGGCTCCAATGGCTCAACAAATCGACGGAAACCTGTTTACGGTCTAATACGTCGATTTACGCTATTTGCGGCTATTTGGGACATATTGGCTTGGTTCGGTCCCCCGTAAGATGGAAAAAAATTATTTTCTAATTTATTTCGGCAATTAAATTTTTTTTTAAGGGCATTAGTATGTCACAGAATTTATTTATACCCATATACGGCCTCAAATCTCCAGTTAGGCTATTTTGGATTTAATAATAATTTTTTTCCGAATTATTTGGGTACATACATTTTTTTTTTAAGGCTCCAATGGCTCAACAAATCGACGGAAACCTGTTTACGGTTTAATACGTCGATTTACGCTATTTGCGGCCATTTGGGACATATTGGCTTGGTTCGGTCCCTCGTAAGATGGAAAAAAATTATTTTCTAATTTATTTCGGCAAATAAAATTTTTTTTAAGGGCATTAGTATGTCAAAGAATTTATTTATACCCATATACGGCCTCAAATCTCCAGTTAGGCCTATTTTGGATTTAATAATAATTTTTTTCCGAATTATTTGGGTACATACATTTTTTTTAAAGGCTCCAATGGCTCAACAAATCGACGGAAACCTGTTTACGGTCTAATACGTCGATTTACGCTATTTGCGGCTATTTGGGAAATATTGGCTTGGTTCGGTCCCCCGTAAGATGGAAAAAAATTATTTTCTAATTTATTTCGGCAATTAAATTTTTTTTTAAGGGCATTAGTATGTCACAGAATTTATTTATACCCATATACGGCCTCAAATCTCCAGTTAGGCTATTTTGGATTTAATAATAATTTTTTTCCGAATTATTTGGGTACATATATTTTTTTTTAAGGCTCCAATGGCTCAACAAATCGACAAAAACCTGTTTACGGTCTAATACGTCGATTTACGCTATTTGCGGATATTTGGGACATATTGGCTTGGTTTGTTCCCCCGTAAGATGGAAAAAAATTATTTTCTAATTTATTTCGGCAATTAAAATTTTTTTTAAGGGCATTAGTATGTCACAGAATTTATTTATACCCATATACGGCCTCAAATCTCCAGTTAGGCTATTTTGGATTTAATAATAATTTTTTTCCGAATCATTTGTGTACATAAATTTTTTTTTAAAGGCTCCAATGGCTCAACAAATCGACGGAAACCTGTTTACGGTCTAATACGTCGATTTACGCTATTTGCGGCTATTTGGGACATATTGGCTTGGTTCGGTCCCTTGTAAGATGGAAAAAAAAATATTTTCTAATTTATTTCGGCAATTAAAATTTTTTTTAAGGGCATTAGTATGTCACAGAATTTATTTATACCCATATACGGCCTCAAATCTCCAGTTAGGCTATTTTGGATTTAATAATAATTTTTTTCCGAATTATTTGGGTACATACATTTTTTTTAAAGGCTCCAATGGCTCAACAAATCGACGGAAACCTCTTTACGGTCTAATACGTCGATTTACGCTATTTGCGGCCATTTGGGACATATTGGCTTGGTTCGGTCCAACCTAAGATGAAAAAAAATTATTTTCTAATTTATTTCGGCAAATAAATTTTTTTTTAAGGGCATTAGTATGTCACAGAATTTATTTATACCCATATACGGCCTCAAATCTCCAGTTAGGCTATTTTGAATTTAATAATAATTTTTTTCCGAATTATTTGGGTACATACATTTTTTTTTAAGGCTCCAATGGCTCAACATATCGACGGAAACCTGTTTACGGTATAATACCTCGATTTACGCTATTTACGGCTATTTGGGACATATTGGCTTGGTTCGGTCCCCCGTAAGATAGAAAAAAATTATTTTCTAATTTATTTCGGCAAATAAAATTTTTTTTAAGGGCATTAGTATGTCACAACTATTTATACCCATATACGGCCTCAAATCTCCAGTTAGGCTATTTTGGATTTAATAATAATTTTTTTCCGAATTATTTGGGTACATACATTTTTTTTAAAGGCTCCAATGGCTCAACAAATCGACGGAAACCTCTTTACAGTCTAATACGTCGATTTACGCTATTTGCGGCTATTTGGGAAATATTGGCTTGGTTCGGTCCCCCGTAAGATGGAAAAAAATTATTTTCTAATTTATTTCGGCAATTAAAATTTTTTTTTAGGGCATTAGTATGTCAAAGAATTTATTTATACCCATATACGGCCTCAAATATCCAGTTAGGCCTATTTTGGATTTAATAATAATTTTTTTCCGAATTATTTGGGTACATACATTTTTTTTTTAAGGCTCCAATGGCTCAACAAATCGACGGAAACCTGTTTACGGTCTAATACGTCGATTTACGCTATTTGCGGCTATTTGGGACATATTGGCTTGGTTCGGTCCCCCGTAAGATGGAAAAAAATTATTTTCTAATTTATTTTGGCAATTAAAATTTTTTTTAAGGGCATTAGTATGTCACAGAATTTATTTATACCCATATACGGCCTCAAATCTCCAGTTAGGCTATTTTGGATTTAATAATAATTTTTTTCCGAATTATTTGGGTACATACATTTTTTTTAAAGGCTCCAATGGCTCAACAAATCGGCGGAAACCTGTTTACGGTCTAATACGTCGATTTACGCTATTTGCGACCATTTGGGACATATTGGCTTGGTTCGGTCCCCCGTAAGATAGAAAAAAATTATTTTCTAATTTATTTCGGCAATTAAATTTTTTTTTAAGGGCATTAGTATGTCACAGAATTTATTTATACCCATACACGGCCTTAAATCTCCAGTTAGGCTATTTTGGATTTAATAATAATTTTTTTCCGAATTATTTGGGTACATACATTTTTTTTTTAAGGCTCCAATGGCTCAACAAATCGACGAAAACCTGTTTACGGTCTAATACGTCTATTTACGCTATTTGCGGCCATTTGGGACATATTGGCTTGGTTCGGTCCCCCGTAAGATGGAAAAAAATTATTTTCTAATTTATTTCGGCAAATAAAATTTTTTTTAAGGGCATTAGTATGTCACAACTATTTATACCCATATACGGCCTCAAATCTCCAGTTATGCTATTTTGGATTTAATAATAATTTTTTTCCGAATTATTTGGGTACATACATTTTTTTTAAAGGCTCCAATGGCTCAACAAATCGACGGAAACCTCTTTACGGTCTAATACGTCGATTTACGCTATTTGCGGCCATTTGGGACATATTGGCTTGGTTCGGTCCCCCCTAAGATGAAAAAAAATTATTTTCTAATTTATTTCGGCAAATAATTTTTTTTTTAAGGGCATTAGTATGTCACAGAATTTATTTATACCCATATACGGCCTCAAATCTCCAGTTAGGGTATTTTGAATTTAATAATAATTTTTTTCCGAATTATTTGGGTACATACATTTTTTTTAAGGCTCCAATGGCTCAACATATCGACGGAAACCTGTTTACGGTATAATACGTCGATTTACGCTATTTGCGGCTATTTGGGACATATTGGCTTGGTTCGGTCCCCCGTAAGATAGAAAAAAATTATTTTCTAATTTATTTCGGCAAATAAAATTTTTTTTAAGGGCATTAGTATGTCACAACTATTTATACCCATATACGGCCTCAAATCTCCAGTTAGGCTATTTTGGATTTAATAATAATTTTTTTCCGAACTATTTGGGTACATACATTTTTTTTTAAGGCTCCAAAGGCTCAACAAATCGACGGAAACCTGTTTACGGTCTAATACGTCGATTTACGCTATTTGCGGCTATTTGGGACATACATATTGGCTTGGTTCGGTCCCCCGTAAGATAGAAAAAAATTATTTTCTAATTTATTTCGGCAAATAAAATTTTTTTTAAGGGCATTAGTATGTCAAAGAATTTATTTATACCCATATACGGCCTTAAATCTCCAGTTAGGCTATTTTGGATTTAATAATAATTTTTTTCCGAATTATTTGGGTACATACATTTTTTTTAAAGGCTTCAATGGCTCAACAAATCGACGGAAACCTGTTTACGGTCTAATACGTCGATTTACGCTATTTGCGGCTTTTTGGGACATATTGGCTTGGTTCGGTCCCCCGTAAGATGGAAAAAAATTATTTTCTAATTTATTTCGGCAATTAAAATTTTTTTAAGGGCATTAGTATGTCACAGAATTTATTTATACCCATATACGGCCTCAAATCTCCAGTTAGGCTATTTTGGATTTAATAATAATTTTTTTCCGTATTATTTGGGTACATACATTTTTTTTTAAGGCTCCAATGGCTCAACAAATCGACGGAAAGGGCATTAGTATGTCACAGAATTTATTTATTCCCATATACGGCCTCAAATCTCCAGTTAGGCTATTTTGGATTTAATAATAATTTTTTTCCGAATTATTTGGGTACATAAATTTTTTTTAAAGGCTCCAATGGCTCAACAAATCGACGGAAACCTGTTTTGGTTCGGTATCCCGTAAGATGGAAAAAAATTATTTTCTAATTTATTTCGGCAAATAAAAATTTTTTTAAGGGCATTAGTATGTCAAAGAATTTATTTATACACATATACGGCCTCAAATCTCCAGTTAGGCTATTTTGGATTTAATAATAATTTTTATCCGAATTATTTGGGTACATAAATTTTTTTTAAGGCTCCAATGGCTCAACAAATCGGCGGAAACCTGTTTACGGTCTAATACGTCGATTTACGCTATTTGCGGCTATTTGGGACATATTGGCTTGGTTTGGTCCCCCGTAAGATTGAAAAAAATTATTTTCTAATTTATTTCGGCAATTAAAATTTTTTTTAAGGGCATTAGTATGTCACAGAATTTATTTATACCCATATACGGCCTTAAATCTCCAGTTAGGCTATTTTGGATTTAATAATAATTTTTTTCCGAATTATTTGGGTACATACATTTTTTTTTAAGGCTCCAATGGCTCAACAAATCGACGGAAACCTGTTTACGGTCTAATACGTCGATTTACGCTATTTGCGGCTATTTGGGACATATTGGCTTGGTTCGGTCCCCCGTAAGATGGAAAAAAAGTATTTTCTAATTTATTTCGGCAATTAAAATTTTTTTTAGGGCATTAGTATGTTACAGAATTTATTTATACCCATATACGGCCTCAAATCTCCAGTTAGGCTATTTTGGATTTAATAGTAATTTTTTTCCGAATTATTTGGGTACATACATTTTTTTTAAAAGGCTCCAATGGCTCAACAAATCGACGGAAACCTGTTTACGGTCTAATACGTCGATTTACGCTATTTGCGGCTATTTGGGACATAATATTGGCTTGGTTCGGTCCCCCGTAAGATGGAAAAAAATTATTTTCTAATTTATTTCGGCAAATAAAAATTTTTTTAAGGGCATTAGTATGTCACAGAATTTATTTATACCCATATACGGCCTCAAATCTCCAGTTAGGCTATTTTGGATTTAATAATAATTTTTTTCCGAATTATTTGGGTAAATACATTTTTTTTTAAAGGCTCCAATGGCTTAACAAATCGACGGAAACCTGTTTACGGTCTAATACGTCGATTTACGCTATTTGCGGCTATTTGGGACATATTGGCTTGGTTCGGTCCCCCGTAAGATGGAAAAAAATTATTTTCTAATTTATTTTGGCAATTAAAATTTTTTTTAAGGGCATTAGTATGTCACAGAATTTATTTATACCCATATACGGCCTCAAATCTCCAGTTAGGCTATTTTGGATTTAATAATAATTTTTTTCCGAATTATTTGGGTACATACATTTTTTTTTAAAGGCTCCAATGGCTCAACAAATCGACGGAAACCTGTTTACGGTCTAATACGTCGATTTACGCTATTTGCGGCTATTTGGGACATATTGGCTTGGTTCGGTCCCCCGTAAGATGGAAAAAAATTATTTTCTAATTTATTTTGGCAATTAAAATTTTTTTTAAGGGCATTAGTATGTCACAGAATTTATTTATACCCATATACGGCCTCAAATCTCCAGTTAGGATATTTTGGATTTAATAATAATTTTTTTCCGAATTATTTCGGTACATACATTTTTTTTTTAAGGCTCCAATGGCTCAACAAATCGACGGAAACCTGTTTACGGTCTAATACGTCGATTTACGCTATTTGCGGCCATTTGGGACATATTGGCTTGGTTCGGTCCCCCGTAAGATGGAAAAAAATTATTTTCTAATTTATTTCGGCAAATAAATTTTTTTTTAAGGGCATTAGTATGTCACAGAATTTATTTATACCCATATACGGCCTCAAATCTCCAGTTAGGATATTTTGGATTTAATAATAATTTTTTTCCGAATTATTTCGGTACATACATTTTTTTTTTAAGGCTCCAATGGCTCAACAAATCGACGGAAACCTGTTTACGGTTTAATACGTCGATTTACGCTATTTGCGGCCATTTGGGACATATTGGCTTGGTTCGGTCCCTCGTAAGATGGAAAAAAATTATTTTCTAATTTATTTCGGCAAATAAAATTTTTTTTAAGGGCATTAGTATGTCAAAGAATTTATTTATACCCATATACGGCCTCAAATCTCCAGTTAGGCCTATCTTGGATTTAATAATAATTTTTTTCCGAATTATTTGGGTACATACATTTTTTTTAAAGGCTCCAATGGCTCAACAAATCGACGGAAACCTGTTTACGGTCTAATACGTCGATTTACGCTATTTGCGGCTATTTGGGAAATATTGGCTTGGTTCGGTCCCCCGTAAGATGGAAAAAAATTATTTTCTAATTTATTTCGGCAATTAAAATTTTTTTTAATGGCATTAGTATGTCACAGAATTTATTTATACCCATATACGGCCTCAAATCTCCAGTTAGGCTATTTTGGATTTAATAATAATTTTTTTCCGAATTATTTGGGTAAATACATTTTTTTTTAAAGGCTCCAATGGCTTAACAAATCGACGGAAACCTGTTTACAGTCTAATACGTCGATTTACGCTATTTGCGGCTATTTGGGACATATTGGCTTGGTTCGGTCCCCCGTAAGATGGAAAAAAATTATTTTCTAATTTATCTTGGCAATTAAAATTTCTTTTAAGGGCATTAGTATGTCACAGAATTTATTTATACCCATATACGGCCTCAAATCTCCAGTTAGGCTATTTTGGATTTAATAATAATTTTTTTCCGAATTAGTTGGGTACATACATTTTTTTTTAAAGGCTCCAATGGCTCAACAAATCGACGGAAACCTGTTTACGGTCTAATACGTCGATTTACGCTATTTGCGGCCATTTGGGACATATTGGCTTGGTTCGGTCCCCCGTAAGATAGAAAAAAATTATTTTCTAATTTATTTCGGCAATTAAATTTTTTTTTAAGGGCATTAGTATGTCACAGAATTTATTTATACCCATATACGGCCTTAAATCTCCAGTTAGGCTATTTTGGATTTAATAATAATTTTTTTCCGAATTATTTGGGTACATACATTTTTTTTTTAAGGCTCCAATGGCTCAACAAATCGACGAAAACCTGTTTAAGGTCTAATACGTCGATTTACGCTATTTGCGGCCATTTGGGACATATTGGCTTGGTTCGGTCCCCTGTAAGATGGAAAAAAATTATTTTCTAATTTATTTCGGCAAATAAAATTTTTTTTTAAGGGCATTAGTATGTCACAACTATTTATACCCATATACGGCATCAACTCCAGTTAGGCTATTTTGGATTTAATAATAATTTTTTTCCGAATTATTTTAGTACATACATTTTTTTAAAGGCTCCAATGGCTCAACAAATCGACGGAAACCTCTTTACGGTCTAATACTTCGGTTTACGCTATTTGCGGCCATTTGGGACATATTGGCTTGGTTCGGTCCCCCCTAAGATGAAAAAAAATTATTTTCTAATTTATTTCGGCAAATAAATTTTTTTTTAAGGGCATTAGTATGTCACAGAATTTATTTATACCCATATACGGCCTCAAATCTCCAGTTAGGGTATTTTGAATTTAATAATAATTTTTTTCCGAATTATTTGGGTACATACAATTTTTTTAAGGCTCCAATGGCTCAACATATCGACGGAAACCTGTTTACGGTATAATACGTCGATTTACGCTATTTACGGCTATTTGGGACATATTGGCTTGGTGCGGTCCCCCGTAAGATAGAAAAAAATTATTTTCTAATTTATTTCGGCAAATAAAATTTTTTTTAAGGGCATTAGTATGTCACAACTATTTATACCCATATACGGCCTCAAATCTCCAGTTAGGCTATTTTGGATTTAATAATAATTTTTTTCCGAATTATTTGGGTACATACATTTTTTTTAAAGGCTCCAATGGCTCAACAAATCGACAGAAACCTCTTTACGGTCTAATACGTCGATTTACGCTATTTGCGGCTATTTGGGACATATTGGCTTGGTTCGGTCCCCCGTAAGATGGAAAAAAAGTATTTTCTAATTTATTTCGGCAATTAAAATTTTTTTTAAGGGCATTAGTATGTCACAGAATTTATTTATACCCATATACGGCCTCAAGTCTCCAGTTAGGCTAGTTTGGATTTAATATTAATTTTTTTCCGAATTATTTGGGTACATACATTTTTTTTTAAAGGCTCCAATGGCTCAACAAATCGACGAAAACCTGTTCACGGTCTAATACGTCGATTTACGCTATTTGCGGCCATTTGGGACATATTGGCTTGGTTCGGTCCCCCGTAAGATGGAAAAAAATTATTTTCTAATTTATTTCGGCAAATAAAAATTTTTTTAAGGGCATTAGTATGTCAAAGAATTTATTTATACACATATACGACCTCAAATCTCCAGTTAGGCTATTTTGGATTTAATAATAATTTTTTTCCGAATTATTTGGGTACATAAATTTTTTTTAAGGCTCCAATGGCTCAACAAATCGGCGGAAACCTGTTTACGGTCTAATACGTCGATTCACGCTATTTGCGGCTATTTGGGACATATTGGCTTGGTTCGGTCCCCCGTAAGATTGAAAAAAATTATTTTCTAATTTATTTCGGCAATTAAAATTTTTTTTAAGGGCATTAGTATGTCACAGAATTTATTTATACCCATATACGGCCTCAAATCTCCAGTTAGGCTATTTTTGATTTAATAATAATTTTTTTCCGAATTATTTGGGTACATAAATTTTTTTTAAAGGCTCCAATGGCTCAACAAATCGACGGAAACCTGTTTACGGTCTAATACGTCGATTTACGCTATTTGCGGCTATTTGGGACATATTGGCTTGGTTCGGTCCCCCGTAAGATGGAAAAAAATTATTTTCTAATTTATTTCGGCAATTAAAAATTTTTTTAAGGGCATTAGTATGTCACAGAATTTATTTATACCCATATACGGCCTCAAATCTCCAGTTAGGCTATTTTGGATTTAATAATAATTTTTTTCCGAATTATTTGGGTACATACATTTTTTTTTAAAGGCTCCAATGGCTCAACAAATCGACGGAAACCTGTTTACGGTCTAATACGTCGATTTACGCTATTTGCGGCTATTTGGGACATATTGGCTTGGTTCGGTCCCCCGTAAGATGGAAAAAAATTATTTTCTAATTTATTTCGGCAAATAAAATTTTTTTTAAGGGCATTAGTATGTCACAGAATTTATTTATACCCATATACGGCCTCAAATCTCCAGTTAGGCTATTTTGGATTTAATAATAATTTTTTTCCGAATTATTTGGGTACATACATTTTTTTTTAAGGCTCCAATGGCTCAACAAATCGACGGAAACCTGTTTACGGTTTAATACGTCGATTTACGCTATTTGCGGCCATTTGGGACATATTGGCTTGGTTCGGTCCCTCGTAAGATGGAAAAAAATTATTTTCTAATTTATTTCGGCAAATAAAATTTTTTTTAAGGGCATTAGTATGTCAAAGAATTTATTTATACCCATATACGGCCTCAAATCTCCAGTTAGGCCTATTTTGGATTTAATAATAATTTTTTTCCGAATTATTTGGGTACATACATTTTTTTTAAAGGCTCCAATGGCTCAACAAATCGACGGAAACCTGTTTACGGTCTAATACGTCGATTTACGCTATTTGCGGCTATTTGGGAAATATTGGCTTGGTTCGGTCCCCCGTAAGATGGAAAAAAATTATTTTCTAATTTATTTCGGCAATTAAATTTTTTTTTAAGGGCATTAGTATGTCACAGAATTTATTTATACCCATATACGGCCTCAAATCTCCAGTTAGGCTATTTTGGATTTAATAATAATTTTTTTCCGAATCATTTGGGTACATAAATTTTTTTTAAAGGCTCCAATGGCTCAACAAATCGACGGAAACCTGTTTACGGTCTAATACGTCGATTTACGCTATTTGCGGCTATTTGGGACATATTGGCTTGGTTCGGTCCCCCGTAAGATGGAAAAAAATTATTTTCTAATTTATTTCGGCAATTAAAAATTTTTTTAAGGGCATTAGTATGTCACAGAATTTATTTATACCCATATACGGCCTCAAATCTCCAGTTAGGCTATTTTGGCTTTAATAATAATTTTTTTCCGAGTTATTTGGGTACATACATTTTTTTTAAAGTCTCCAATGGCTCAACAAATCGACGGAAACCTGTTTACGGTCTAATACGTCGATTTACGCTATTTGCGGCTATTTGGGACATATTGGCTTGGTTCGGTCCCCCGTAAGATGGAAAAAAATTATTTTCTAATTTATTTCGGCAATTAAATTTTTTTTTAAGGGCATTAGTATGTCACAGAATTTATTTATACCCATATACGGCCTTAAATCTCCAGTTAGGCTATTTTGGATTTAATAATAATTTTTTTCCGAATTATTTGGGTACATACATTTTTTTTTAAGGCTCCAATGGCTCAACAAATCGACGGAAAGGGCATTAGTATGTCAAAGAATTTATTTATACACATATACGGCCTCAAATCTCCAGTTAGGCTATTTTGGATTTAATAATAATTTTTATCCGAATTATTTGGGTACATAAATTTTTTTTAAGGCTCCAATGGCTCAACAAATCGGCGGAAACCTGTTTACGGTCTAATACGTCGATTTACGCTATTTGCGGCTATTTGGGACATATTGGCTTGGTTTGGTCCCCCGTAAGATTGAAAAAAACTATTTTCTAATTTATTTCGGCAATTAAAATTTTTTTTAAGGGCATTAGTATGTCACAGAATTTATTTATACCCATATACGGCCTTAAATCTCCAGTTAGGCTATTTTGGATTTAATAATAATTTTTTTCCGAATTATTTGGGTACATACATTTTTTTTTAAGGCTCCAATGGCTCAACAAATCGACGGAAACCTGTTTACGGTCTAATACGTCGATTTACGCTATTTGCGGCTATTTGGGACATATTGGCTTGGTTCGGTCCCCCGTAAGATGGAAAAAAAGTATTTTCTAATTTATTTCGGCAATTAAAATTTTTTTTAGGGCATTAGTATGTTACAGAATTTATTTATACCCATATACGGCCTCAAATCTCCAGTTAGGCTATTTTGGATTTAATAGTAATTTTTTTCCGAATTATTTGGGTACATACATTTTTTTTAAAAGGCTCCAATGGCTCAACAAATCGACGGAAACCTGTTTACGGTCTAATACGTCGATTTACGCTATTTGCGGCTATTTGGGACATAATATTGGCTTGGTTCGGTCCCCCGTAAGATGGAAAAAAATTATTTTCTAATTTATTTCGGCAAATAAAATTTTTTTTAAGGGCATTAGTATGTCACAGAATTTATTTATACCCATATACGGCCTCAAATCTCCAGTTAGGCTATTTTGGATTTAATAATAATTTTTTTCCGAATTATTTGGGTAAATACATTTTTTTTTAAAGGCTCCAATGGCTTAACAAATCGACGGAAACCTGTTTACGGTCTAATACGTCGATTTACGCTATTTGCGGCTATTTGGGACATATTGGCTTGGTTCGGTCCCCCGTAAGATGGAAAAAAATTATTTTCTAATTTATTTTGGCAATTAAAATTTTTTTTAAGGGCATTAGTATGTCACAGAATTTATTTATACCCATATACGGCCTCAAATCTCCAGTTAGGCTATTTTGGATTTAATAATAATTTTTTTCCGAATTATTTGGGTACATACATTTTTTTTTAAAGGCTCCAATGGCTCAACAAATCGACGGAAACCTGTTTACGGTCTAATACGTCGATTTACGCTATTTGCGGCTATTTGGGACATATTGGCTTGGTTCGGTCCCCCGTAAGATGGAAAAAAATTATTTTCTAATTTATTTTGGCAATTAAAATTTTTTTTAAGGGCATTAGTATGTCACAGAATTTATTTATACCCATATACGGCCTCAAATCTCAAGTTAGGCTATTTTGGATTTAATAATAATTTTTTTCCGAATTATTTGGGTACATACATTTTTTTTTAAGGCTCCAATGGCTCAACAAATCGACGGAAACCTGTTTACGGTCTAATACGTCGATTTACGCTATTTGCGGCTATTTGGGACATATTGGCTTGGTTCGGTCGCCCGTAAGATGGAAAAAAAGTATTTTCTAATTTATTTCGGCAATTAAAATTTTTTTTAAGGGCGTTAGTATGTCACAGAATTTATTTATACCCATATACGGCCTCAAATCTCCAGTTAGGCTAGTTTGGATTTAATATTAATTTTTTTCCGAATTATTTGGGTACATACATTTTTTTTAAAGGCTCCAATGGCTCAACAAATCGACGGAAACCTGTTTACGGTCTAATACGTCGATTTACGCTATTTGCGGCTATTTGGGACATATTGGCTTGGTTCGGTCCCCCGTAAGATGGAAAAAAATTATTTTCTAATTTATTTCGGCAAATAAATTTTTTTTTAAGGGCATTAGTATGTCACAGAATTTATTTATACCCATATACGGCCTCAAATCTCCAGTTAGGATATTTTGGATTTAATAATAATTTTTTTCCGAATTATTTCGGTACATACATTTTTTTTTTAAGGCTCCAATGGCTCAACAAATCGACGGAAACCTGTTTACGGTCTAATACGTCGATTTACGCTATTTGCGGCCATTTGGGACATATTGGCTTGGTTCGGTCCCCCGTAAGATGGAAAAAAATTATTTTCTAATTTATTTCGGCAAATAAAATTTTTTTTAAGGGCATTAGTATGTCACAGAATTTATTTATACCCATATACGGCCTCAAATCTCCAGTTAGGATATTTTGGATTTAATAATAATTTTTTTCCGAATTATTTCGGTACATACATTTTTTTTTTAAGGCTCCAATGGCTCAACAAATCGACGGAAACCTGTTTACGGTTTAATACGTCGATTTACGCTATTTGCGGCCATTTGGGACATATTGGCTTGGTTCGGTCCCTCGTAAGATGGAAAAAAATTATTTTCTAATTTATTTCGGCAAATAAAATTTTTTTTAAGGGCATTAGTATGTCAAAGAATTTATTTATACCCATATACGGCCTCAAATCTCCAGTTAGGCCTATCTTGGATTTAATAATAATTTTTTTCCGAATTATTTGGGTACATACATTTTTTTTAAAGGCTCCAATGGCTCAACAAATCGACGGAAACCTGTTTACGGTCTAATACGTCGATTTACGCTATTTGCGGCTATTTGGGAAATATTGGCTTGGTTCGGTCCCCCGTAAGATGGAAAAAAATTATTTTCTAATTTATTTCGGCAATTAAAATTTTTTTTAATGGCATTAGTATGTCACAGAATTTATTTATACCCATATACGGCCTCAAATCTCCAGTTAGGCTATTTTGGATTTAATAATAATTTTTTTCCGAATTATTTGGGTAAATACATTTTTTTTTAAAGGCTCCAATGGCTTAACAAATCGACGGAAACCTGTTTACAGTCTAATACGTCGATTTACGCTATTTGCGGCTATTTGGGACATATTGGCTTGGTTCGGTCCCCCGTAAGATGGAAAAAAATTATTTTCTAATTTATCTTGGCAATTAAAATTTCTTTTAAGGGCATTAGTATGTCACAGAATTTATTTATACCCATATACGGCCTCAAATCTCCAGTTAGGCTATTTTGGATTTAATAATAATTTTTTTCCGAATTAGTTGGGTACATACATTTTTTTTTAAAGGCTCCAATGGCTCAACAAATCGACGGAAACCTGTTTACGGTCTAATACGTCGATTTACGCTATTTGCGGCCATTTGGGACATATTGGCTTGGTTCGGTCCCCCGTAAGATAGAAAAAAATTATTTTCTAATTTATTTCGGCAATTAAATTTTTTTTTAAGGGCATTAGTATGTCACAGAATTTATTTATACCCATATACGGCCTTAAATCTCCAGTTAGGCTATTTTGGATTTAATAATAATTTTTTTCCGAATTATTTGGGTACATACATTTTTTTTTTAAGGCTCCAATGGCTCAACAAATCGACGAAAACCTGTTTAAGGTCTAATACGTCGATTTACGCTATTTGCGGCCATTTGGGACATATTGGCTTGGTTCGGTCCCCTGTAAGATGGAAAAAAATTATTTTCTAATTTATTTCGGCAAATAAAATTTTTTTTTAAGGGCATTAGTATGTCACAACTATTTATACCCATATACGGCATCAACTCCAGTTAGGCTATTTTGGATTTAATAATAATTTTTTTCCGAATTATTTTAGTACATACATTTTTTTAAAGGCTCCAATGGCTCAACAAATCGACGGAAACCTCTTTACGGTCTAATACTTCGGTTTACGCTATTTGCGGCCATTTGGGACATATTGGCTTGGTTCGGTCCCCCCTAAGATGAAAAAAAATTATTTTCTAATTTATTTCGGCAAATAAATTTTTTTTTAAGGGCATTAGTATGTCACAGAATTTATTTATACCCATATACGGCCTCAAATCTCCAGTTAGGGTATTTTGAATTTAATAATAATTTTTTTCCGAATTATTTGGGTACATACAATTTTTTTAAGGCTCCAATGGCTCAACATATCGACGGAAACCTGTTTACGGTATAATACGTCGATTTACGCTATTTACGGCTATTTGGGACATATTGGCTTGGTTCGGTCCCCCGTAAGATAGAAAAAAATTATTTTCTAATTTATTTCGGCAAATAAAATTTTTTTTAAGGGCATTAGTATGTCACAACTATTTATACCCATATACGGCCTCAAATCTCCAGTTAGGCTATTTTGGATTTAATAATAATTTTTTTCCGAATTATTTGGGTACATACATTTTTTTTAAAGGCTCCAATGGCTCAACAAATCGACAGAAACCTCTTTACGGTCTAATACGTCGATTTACGCTATTTGCGGCTATTTGGGACATATTGGCTTGGTTCGGTCCCCCGTAAGATGGAAAAAAAGTATTTTCTAATTTATTTCGGCAATTAAAATTTTTTTTAAGGGCATTAGTATGTCACAGAATTTATTTATACCCATATACGGCCTCAAGTCTCCAGTTAGGCTAGTTTGGATTTAATATTAATTTTTTTCCGAATTATTTGGGTACATACATTTTTTTTTAAAGGCTCCAATGGCTCAACAAATCGACGAAAACCTGTTCACGGTCTAATACGTCGATTTACGCTATTTGCGGCCATTTGGGACATATTGGCTTGGTTCGGTCCCCCGTAAGATGGAAAAAAATTATTTTCTAATTTATTTCGGCAAATAAAAATTTTTTTAAGGGCATTAGTATGTCAAAGAATTTATTTATACACATATACGACCTCAAATCTCCAGTTAGGCTATTTTGGATTTAATAATAATTTTTTTCCGAATTATTTGGGTACATAAATTTTTTTTAAGGCTCCAATGGCTCAACAAATCGGCGGAAACCTGTTTACGGTCTAATACGTCGATTCACGCTATTTGCGGCTATTTGGGACATATTGGCTTGGTTCGGTCCCCCGTAAGATTGAAAAAAATTATTTTCTAATTTATTTCGGCAATTAAAATTTTTTTTAAGGGCATTAGTATGTCACAGAATTTATTTATACCCATATACGGCCTCAAATCTCCAGTTAGGCTATTTTTGATTTAATAATAATTTTTTTCCGAATTATTTGGGTACATAAATTTTTTTTAAAGGCTCCAATGGCTCAACAAATCGACGGAAACCTGTTTACGGTCTAATACGTCGATTTACGCTATTTGCGGCTATTTGGGACATATTGGCTTGGTTCGGTCCCCCGTAAGATGGAAAAAAATTATTTTCTAATTTATTTCGGCAATTAAAAATTTTTTTAAGGGCATTAGTATGTCACAGAATTTATTTATACCCATATACGGCCTCAAATCTCCAGTTAGGCTATTTTGGATTTAATAATAATTTTTTTCCGAATTATTTGGGTACATACATTTTTTTTTAAAGGCTCCAATGGCTCAACAAATCGACGGAAACCTGTTTACGGTCTAATACGTCGATTTACGCTATTTGCGGCTATTTGGGACATATTGGCTTGGTTCGGTCCCCCGTAAGATGGAAAAAAATTATTTTCTAATTTATTTCGGCAAATAAAATTTTTTTTAAGGGCATTAGTATGTCACAGAATTTATTTATACCCATATACGGCCTCAAATCTCCAGTTAGGCTATTTTGGATTTAATAATAATTTTTTTCCGAATTATTTGGGTACATACATTTTTTTTTAAGGCTCCAATGGCTCAACAAATCGACGGAAACCTGTTTACGGTTTAATACGTCGATTTACGCTATTTGCGGCCATTTGGGACATATTGGCTTGGTTCGGTCCCTCGTAAGATGGAAAAAAATTATTTTCTAATTTATTTCGGCAAATAAAATTTTTTTTAAGGGCATTAGTATGTCAAAGAATTTATTTATACCCATATACGGCCTCAAATCTCCAGTTAGGCCTATTTTGGATTTAATAATAATTTTTTTCCGAATTATTTGGGTACATACATTTTTTTTAAAGGCTCCAATGGCTCAACAAATCGACGGAAACCTGTTTACGGTCTAATACGTCGATTTACGCTATTTGCGGCTATTTGGGAAATATTGGCTTGGTTCGGTCCCCCGTAAGATGGAAAAAAATTATTTTCTAATTTATTTCGGCAATTAAATTTTTTTTTAAGGGCATTAGTATGTCACAGAATTTATTTATACCCATATACGGCCTCAAATCTCCAGTTAGGCTATTTTGGATTTAATAATAATTTTTTTCCGAATCATTTGGGTACATAAATTTTTTTTAAAGGCTCCAATGGCTCAACAAATCGACGGAAACCTGTTTACGGTCTAATACGTCGATTTACGCTATTTGCGGCTATTTGGGACATATTGGCTTGGTTCGGTCCCCCGTAAGATGGAAAAAAATTATTTTCTAATTTATTTCGGCAATTAAAAATTTTTTTAAGGGCATTAGTATGTCACAGAATTTATTTATACCCATATACGGCCTCAAATCTCCAGTTAGGCTATTTTGGCTTTAATAATAATTTTTTTCCGAGTTATTTGGGTACATACATTTTTTTTAAAGTCTCCAATGGCTCAACAAATCGACGGAAACCTGTTTACGGTCTAATACGTCGATTTACGCTATTTGCGGCTATTTGGGACATATTGGCTTGGTTCGGTCCCCCGTAAGATGGAAAAAAATTATTTTCTAATTTATTTCGGCAATTAAATTTTTTTTTAAGGGCATTAGTATGTCACAGAATTTATTTATACCCATATACGGCCTCAAATCTCCAGTTAGGCTATTTTGAATTTAATAATAATTTTTTTCCGAATTATTTGGGTACATACATTTTTTTTTTAAGGCTCCAATGGCTCAACAAATCCACGGAAACCTGTTTACGGTCTAATACGTCGATTTACGCTATTTGCGGATATTTGGGACATATTGGCTTGGTTCGGTCCCCCGTAAGATGGGAAAAAATTATTTTCTAATTTATTTCGGCAATTAAAATTTTTTTTAAGGGCATTAGTATGTCACAGAATTTATTTATACCCATATACGGCCTCAAATCTCCAGTTAGGCTATTTTGGATTTAATAATAATTTTTTTCCGAATTATTTGGGTACATACATTTTTTTTTTAAGGCTCCAATGGCTCAACAAATCGACGGAAACCTGTTTACGGTTTAATACGTCGATTTACGCTATTTGCGGCCATTTGGGACATATTGGCTTGGTTCGGTCCCTCGTAAGATGGAAAAAAATTATTTTCTAATTTATTTCGGCAAATAAAATTTTTTTTAAGGGCATTAGTATGTCAAAGAATTTATTTATACCCATATACGGCCTCAAATCTCCAGTTAGGCCTATTTTGGATTTAATAATAATTTTTTTCCGAATTATTTGGGTACATACATTTTTTTTAAAGGCTCCAATGGCTCAACAAATCGACGGAAACCTGTTTACGGTCTAATACGTCGATTTACGCTATTTGCGGCTATTTGGGAAATATTGGCTTGGTTCGGTCCCCCGTAAGATGGAAAAAAATTATTTTCTAATTTATTTCGGCAATTAAATTTTTTTTTAAGGGCATTAGTATGTCACAGAATTTATTTATACCCATATACGGCCTCAAATCTCCAGTTAGGCTATTTTGGATTTAAAAATAATTTTTTTCCGAGTTATTTGGGTACATACATTTTTTTTAAAGGCTCCAATGGCTCAACAAATCGACGGAAACCTGTTTACGGTCTAATACGTCGATTTACGCTATTTGCGGCTATTTGGGACATATTGGCTTGGTTCGGTCCCCCGTAAGATGGAAAAAAATTATTTTCTAATTTATTTCGGCAATTAAAATTTTTTTTAAGGGCATTAGTATGTCACAGAATTTATTTATACCCATATACGGCCTCAAATCTCCAGTTAGGCTATTTTGGATTTAATAATAATTTTTTTCCGAGTTATTTGGGTACATACATTTTTTTTAAAGGCTCCAATGGCTCAACAAATCGACGGAAACCTGTTTACGGTCTAATACGTCGATTTACGCTATTTGCGGCCATTTGGGACATATTGGCTTGGTTCGGTCCCTTGTAAGATGGAAAAAAATTATTTTCTAATTTATTTCGGCAAATAAAATTTTTTTTAAGGGCATTAGTATGTCACAGAATTTATTTATACCCATATACGGCCTCAAATCTAAAGTTAGGCTATTTTGGATTTAATAATAATTTTTTTCCGAATTATTTGGGTACATAAATTTTTTTTTTAAGGCTCCAATGGCTCAACAAATCGACGGAAACCTGTTTACGGTCTAATACGTCGACTTACGCTATTTGCGGCCATTTGGGACATATTGGCTTGGTTCGGTCCCCCGTAAGATGGAAAAAAAATATTTTCTAATTTATTTCCGCAATTAAAATTTTTTTTAAGGGCATTAGTATGTCACAGAATTTATTTATACCCAAATACGGCCTCAAATCTCCAGTTAGGCTATTTTGGATTTAATAATAATTTTTTTCCGAATTATTTGGGTACATACATTTTTTTTAAAGGCTCCAATGGCTCAACAAATCGACGGAAACCTGTTTACGGTCTAATACGTCGATTTACGCTATTTGCGGCCATTTGGTACATATTGGCTTGGTTCGGTCCCTTGTAAGATGGAAAAAAAAAATATTTTCTATTTTATTTCGGCAATTAAAATTTTTTTTAAGGGCATTAGTATGTCACAGAATTTATTTATACCCATATACGGCCTCAAATCTCCAGTTAGGCTATTTTGGATTTAATAATAATTTTTTTCCGAATCATTTGTGTACATAAATTTTTTTTTAAAGGCTCCAATGGCTCAACAAATCGACGGAAACCTGTTTACGGTCTAATACGTCGATTTACGCTATTTGCGGCTATTTGGGACATATTGGCTTGGTTCGGTCCCCCGTAAGATGGAAAAAAATTATTTTCTAATTTATTTCGGCAATTAAAAATTTTTTTAAGGGCATTAGTATGTCACAGAATTTATTTATACCCATATACGGCCTCAAATCTCCAGTTAGGCTATTTTGGCTTTAATAATAATTTTTTTCCGAGTTATTTGGGTACATACATTTTTTTTAAAGTCTCCAATGGCTCAACAAATCGACGGAAACCTGTTTACGGTCTAATACGTCGATTTACGCTATTTGCGGCTATTTGGGACATATTGGCTTGGTTCGGTCCCCCGTAAGATGGGAAAAAATTATTTTCTAATTTATTTCGGCAATTAAAATTTTTTTTAAGGGCATTAGTATGTCACAGAATTTATTTATACCCATATACGGCCTCAAATCTCCAGTTAGGCTATTTTGGATTTAATAATTTTTTTTTTCCGAATTATTTGGGTACATAAATTTTTTTTAAAGTCTCCAATGGCTCAACAAATCGACGGAAACCTGTTTACGGTCTAATACGTCGATTTACGCTATTTGCGGCTATTTGGGACATATTGGCTTGGTTCGGTCCCCCGTAAGATGGGAAAAAATTATTTTCTAATTTATTTCGGCAATTAAAATTTTTTTTAAGGGCATTAGTATGTCACAGAATTTATTTATACCCATATACGGCCTCAAATCTCCAGTTAGGCTATTTTGGCTTTAATAATAATTTTTTTCCGAGTTATTTGGGTACATACATTTTTTTTAAAGTCTCCAATGGCTCAACAAATCGACGGAAACCTGTTTACGGTCTAATACGTCGATTTACGCTATTTGCGGCTATTTGGGACATATTGGCTTGGTTCGGTCCCCCGTAAGATAGAAAAAAATTATTTTCTAATTTATTTCGGCAATTAAAAATTTTTTTAAGGGCATTAGTATGTCACAGAATTTATTTATACCCATATACGGCCTCAAATCTCCAGTTAGGCTATTTTGGATTTAAAAATAATTTTTTTCCGAGTTATTTGGGTACATACATTTTTTTTAAAGGCTCCAATGGCTCAACAAATCGACGGAAACCTGTTTACGGTCTAATACGTCGATTTACGCTATTTGCGGCCATTTGGGACATATTGGCTTGGTTCGGTCCCCCGTAAGATGGAAAAAAATTATTTTCTAATTTATTTCGGCAAATAAAATTTTTTTTAAGGGCATTAGTATGTCACAGAATTTATTTATACCCATATACGGCCTCAAATCTAAAGTTAGGCTATTTTGGATTTAATAATAATTTTTTTCCGAATTATTTGGGTACATAAATTTTTTTTTTTAAGGCTCCAATGGCTCAACAAATCGACGGAAACCTGTTTACGGTCTAATACGTCGATTTACGCTATTTGCGGCCATTTGGGACATATTGGCTTGGTTCGGTCCCCCGTAAGATGGAAAAAAATTATTTTCTAATTTATTTCGGCAAATAAAATTTTTTTTAAGGGCATTAGTATGTCACAGAATTTATTTATACCCATATACGGCCTCAAATCTCCAGTTAGGCTATTTTGGATTTAATAATAATTTTTTTCCGAATTATTTGGGTACATACATTTTTTTTTTTAAGGCTCCAATGGCTCAACAAATCGACGGAAACCTGTTTACGGTCTAATACGTCGATTTACGCTATTTGCGGCCATTTGGGACATATTGGCTTGGTTCGGTCCCCCGTAAGATGGAAAAAAATTATTTTCTAATTTATTTCGGCAATTAAAATTTTTTTTAAGGGATTAGTATGTCACAGAATTTATTTATACCCATATACGGCCTCAAATCTCCAGTTAGGCTATTTTGGATTTAATAATAATTTTTTTCCGAATTATTTGGGTACATACATTTTTTTTAAAGGCTCCAATGGCTCAACAAATCGACGGAAACCTGTTTACGGTCTAATACGTCGATTTACGCTATTTGCGGCTATTTGGGACATATTGGCTTGGTTCGGTCCCCCGTAAGATGGAAAAAAATTATTTTCTAATTTATTTCGGCAATTAAAAATTTTTATAAGGGCATTAGTATGTCACAGAATTTATTTATACCCATATACGGCCTCAAATCTCCAGTTAGGCTATTTTGGCTTTAATAATAATTTTTTTCCGAGTTATTTGGGTACATACATTTTTTTTAAAGTCTCCAATTTCTCAACAAATCGACGGAAACCTGTTCACGGTCTAATACGTCGATTTACGCTATTTGCGGCTATTTGGGACATATTGGCTTGGTTCGGTCCCCCGTAAGATGGAAAAAAATTATTTTCTAATTTATTTCGGCGATTAAAAATTTTTTTAAGGGCATTAGTATGTCACAGAATTTATTTATACCCATATACGGCCTCAAATCTCCAGTTAGGCTATTTTGGCTTTAATAATAATTTTTTTTCGAGTTATTTGGGTACATACATTTTTTTTAAAGTCTCCAATGGCTCAACAAATCGACGGAAACCTGTTTACGGTCTAATACGTCGATTTACGCTATTTGCGGCTATTTGGGACATATTGGCTTGGTTCGAGCCCCCGTAAGATGGAAAAAAAATATTTTCTAATTTATTTCCGCAATTAAAATTTTTTTTAAGGGCATTAGTATGTCACAGAATTTATTTATACCCAAATACGGCCTCAAATCTCCAGTTAGGCTATTTTGGATTTAATAATAATTTTTTTCCGAATTATTTGGGTACATACATTTTTTTTAAAGGCTCCAATGGCTCAACAAATCGACGGAAACCCGTTTACGGTCTAATACGTCGATTTACGCTATTTGCGGCTATTTGGGACATATTGGCTTGGTTCGGTCCCCCGTAAGATGGAAAAAAATTATTTTCTAATTTATTTCGGCAATTAAAAATTTTTTTAAGGGCATTAGTATGTCACAGAATTTATTTATACCCATATACGGCCTCAAATCTCCAGTTAGGCTATTTTGGCTTTAATAATAATTTTTTTCCGAGTTATTTGGGTACATACATTTTTTTTAAAGTCTCCAATTGCTCAACAAATCGACGGAAACCTGTTTACGGTCTAATACGTCGATTTACGCTATTTGCGGCTATTTGGGACATATTGGCTTGGTTCGGTCCCCCGTAAGATGGAAAAAAATTATTTTCTAATTTATTTCGGCAATTAAAAATTTTTTTAAGGGCATTAGTATGTCACAGAATTTATTTATACCCATATACGGCCTCAAATCTCCAGTTAGGCTATTTTGGCTTTAATAATAATTTTTTTCCGAGTTATTTGGGTACATACATTTTTTTTAAAGTCTCCAATGGCTCAACAAATCGACGGAAACCTGTTTACGGTCTAATACGTCGATTTACGCTATTTGCGGCCATTTGGGACATATTGGCTTGGTTCGGTCCCCCGTAAGATGGAAAAAAAATATTTTCTAATTTATTTCCGCAATTAAAATTTTTTTTAAGGGCATTAGTATGTCACAGAATTTATTTATACCCAAATACGGCCTCAAATCTCCAGTTAGGCTATTTTGGATTTAATAATAATTTTTTTCCGAATTATTTGTGTACATAAATTTTTTTTTTTTAAGACTCCAATGGCTCAACAAATCGACGGAAACCTGTTTACGGTCTAATACGTCGACTTACGCTATTTGCGGCCATTTGGGACATATTGGCTTGGTTCGGTCCCCCGTAAGATGGAAAAAAAATATTTTCTAATTTATTTCCGCAATTAAAATTTTTTTTAAGGGCATTAGTATGTCACAGAATTTATTTATACCCAAATACGGCCTCAAATCTCCAGTTAGGCTACTTTGGATATAATAATAATTTTTTTCCGAATTATTTGGGTACATACATTTTTTTTAAAGGCTCCAATGGCTCAACAAATCGACGGAAACCTGTTTACGGTCTAATACGTCGATTTACGCTATTTGCGGCCATTTGGGACATATTGGCTTGGTTCGGTCCCCCGTAAGATGGAAAAAAATTATTTTCTAATTTATTTCGGCAAATAAAATTTTTTTTAAGGGCATTAGTATGTCACAGAATTTATTTATACCCATATACGGCCTCAAATCTCCAGTTAGGCTATTTTGGATTTAATAATAATTTTTTTCCGAATTATTTGGGTACATACATTTTTTTTTTAAGGCTCCAATGGCTCAACAAATCGACGGAAACCTGTTTACGGTCTAATACGTCGATTTACGCTATTTGCGGCCATTTGGGACATATTGGCTTGGTTCGGTCCCCCGTAAGATGAAAAAAAATTATTTTCTAATTTATTTCGGCAATTAAAATTTTTTTTAAGGGATTAGTATGTCACAGAATTTATTTATACCCATATACGGCCTCAAATCTCCAGTTAGGCTATTTTGGATTTAATAATAATTTTTTTCCGAATTATTTGGGTACATACATTTTTTTTAAAGGCTTCAATGGCTCAACAAATCGACGGAAACCTGTTTACGGTCTAATACGTCGATTTACGCTATTTGCGGCTATTTGGGACATATTGGCTTGGTTCGGTCCCCCGTAAGATGGAAAAAAATTATTTTCTAATTTATTTCGGCAATTAAAAATTTTTTTAAGGGCATTAGTATGTCACAGAATTTATTTATACCCATATACGGCCTCAAATCTCCAGTTAGGCTATTTTGGCTTTAATAATAATTTTTTTCCGAGTTATTTGGGTACATACATTTTTTTTAAAGTCTCCAATTGCTCAACAAATCCACGGAAACCTGTTTACGGTCTAATACGTCGATTTACGCTATTTGCGGATATTTGGGACATATTGGCTTGGTTCGGTCCCCTGTAAGATGGGAAAAAATTATTTTCTAATTTATTTCGGCAATTAAAATTTTTTTTAAGGGCATTAGTATGTCACAGAATTTATTTATACCCATATACGGCCTCAAATCTCCAGTTAGGCTATTTTGGATTTAATAATAATTTTTTTCCGAATTATTTGGGTACATAAATTTTTTTTTAAAGGCTCCAATGGCTCAACAAATCGACGGAAACCTGTTTACGGTCTAATACGTCGATTTACGCTATTTGCGGCTATTTGGGACATATTGGCTTGGTTCGGTCCCCCGTAAGATGGAAAAAAATTATTTTCTAATTTATTTCGGCAATTAAAATTTTTTTTAAGGGCATTAGTATGTCACAGAATTTATTTATACCCATATACGGCCTCAAATCTCCAGTTAGGCTATTTTGGATTTAATAATTTTTTTTTTTCGAATTATTTGGGTACATAAATTTTTTTTTAAAGGCTCCAATGGCTCAACAAATCGACGGAAACCTGTTTACGGTCTAATACGTCGATTTACGCTATTTGCGGCTATTTGGGACATATTGGCTTGGTTCGGTCCCCCGTATAATAGAAAAAAATTATTTTCTAATTTATTTCGGCAATTAAAAATTTTTTTAAGGGCATTAGTATGTCACAGAATTTATTTATACACATATACGGCCTCAAATCTCCAGTTAGGCTATTTTGGATTTAATAATAATTTTTTTCCGAGTTATTTGGGTACATACATTTTTTTTAAAGGCTCCAATGGCTCGACAAATCGACGGAAACCTGTTTACGGTCTAATACGTCGATTTACGCTATTTGCGGCTATTTGGGACATATTGGCTTGGTTCGGTCCCCCGTAAGATGGAAAAAAATTATTTTCTAATTTATTTCGGCAATTAAAATTTTTTTTAAGGGCATTAGTATGTCACAGAATTTATTTATACCCATATACGGCCTCAAATCTCCAGTTAGGCTATTTTGGATTTAATAATAATTTTCTTCCGAGTTATTTGGGTACATACATTTTTTTTAAAGGCTCCAATGGCTCAACAAATCGACGGAAACCTGTTTACGGTCTAATACGTCGATTTACGCTATTTGCGGCCATTTGGGACATATTGGCTTGGTTCGGTCCCCCGTAAGATAGAAAAAAATTATTTTCTAATTTATTTCGGCAAATAAAATTTTTTTTAAGGGCATTAGTATGTCACAGAATTTATTTATACCCATATACGGCCTCAAATCTAAAGTTAGGCTATTTTGGATTTAATAATAATTTTTTTCCGAATTATTTGGGTACATAAATTTTTTTTTTTAAGGCTCCAATGGCTCAACAAATCGACGGAAACCTGTTTACGGTCTAATACGTCGACTTACGCTATTTGCGGCCATTTGGGACATATTGGCTTGGTTCGGTCCCCCGTAAGATGGAAAAAAAATATTTTCTAATTTATTTCCGCAATTAAAATTTTTTTTAAGGGATTAGTATGTCACAGAATTTATTTATACCCATATACGGCCTCAAATCTCCAGTTAGGCTATTTTGGATTTAATAATAATTTTCTTCCGAGTTATTTGGGTACATACATTTTTTTTAAAGGCTCCAATGGCTCAACAAATCGACGGAAACCTGTTTAGGGTCTAATACGTCGATTTACGCTATTTGCGGCTATTTGGGACATATTGGCTTGGTTCGGTCCCCCGTATAATAGAAAAAAATTATTTTCTAATTTATTTCGGCAAATAAAATTTTTTTTAAGGGCATTAGAATGTCACAGAATTTATTTATACCCATATACGGCCTCAAATCTCCAGTTAGGCTATTTTGGATTTAATAATAATTTTCTTCCGAGTTATTTGGGTACATACATTTTTTTTAAAGGCTCCAATGGCTCAACAAATCGACGGAAACCTGTTTACGGTCTAATACGTCGATTTACGCTATTTGCGGCTATTTGGGACATATTGGCTTGGTTCGGTCCCCCGTAAGATGGAAAAAAATTATTTTCTAATTTATTTCGGCAATTAAAATTTTTTTTTAAGGGCATTAGTATGTCACAGAATTTATTTATACCCATATACGGCCTCAAATCTCCAGTTAGGCTATTTTGGATTTAATAATAATTTTTTTCCGAGTTATTTGGGTACATACATTTTTTTTAAAGGCTCCAATGGCTCAACAAATCGACGGAAACCTGTTTACGGTCTAATACGTCGATTTACGCTATTTGCGGCCATTTGGGACATATTGGCTTGGTTCGGTCCCCCGTAAGATGGAAAAAAATTATTTTCTAATTTATTTCGGCAAATAAAATTTTTTTTAAGGGCATTAGTATGTCACAGAATTTATTTATACCCATATACGGCCTCAAATCTAAAGTTAGGCTATTTTGGATTTAATAATAATTTTTTTCCGAATTATTTGGGTACATAAATTTTTTTTTTTAAGGCTCCAATGGCTCAACAAATCGACGGAAACCTGTTTACGGTCTAATACGTCGACTTACGCTATTTGCGGCCATTTGGGACATATTGGCTTGGTTCGGTCCCCCGTAAGATGGAAAAAAAATATTTTCTAATTTATTTCCGCAATTAAAATTTTTTTTAAGGGCATTAGTATGTCACAGAATTTATTTATACCCAAATACGGCCTCAAATCTCCAGTTAGGCTATTTTGGATTTAATAATAATTTTTTTCCGAATTATTTGGGTACATACATTTTTTTTAAAGGCTCCAATGGCTCAACAAATCGACGGAAACCTGTTTACGGTCTAATACGTCGATTTACGCTATTTGCGGCCATTTGGTACATATTGGCTTGGTTCGGTCCCTTGTAAGATGGAAAAAAAAATATTTTCTATTTTATTTCGGCAATTAAAATTTTTTTTAAGGGCATTAGTATGTCACAGAATTTATTTATACCCATATACGGCCTCAAATCTCCAGTTAGGCTATTTTGGATTTAATAATAATTTTTTTCCGAATCATTTGTGTACATAAATTTTTTTTTAAAGGCTCCAATGGCCCAACAAATCGACGGAAACCTGTTTACGGTCTAATACGTCGATTTACGCTATTTGCGGCTATTTGGGACATATTGGCTTGGTTCGGTCCCCCGTAAGATGGAAAAAAATTATTTTCTAATTTATTTCGGCAATTAAAAATTTTTTTAAGGGCATTAGTATGTCACAGAATTTATTTATACCCATATACGGCCTCAAATCTCCAGTTAGGCTATTTTGGCTTTAATAATAATTTTTTTCCGAGTTATTTGGGTACATACATTTTTTTTAAAGTCTCCAATGGCTCAACAAATCGACGGAAACCTGTTTACGGTCTAATACGTCGATTTACGCTATTTGCGGCTATTTGGGACATATTGGCTTGGTTCGGTCCCCCGTAAGATGGGAAAAAATTATTTTCTAATTTATTTCGGCAATTAAAATTTTTTTTAAGGGCATTAGTATGTCACAGAATTTATTTATACCCATATACGGCCTCAAATCTCCAGTTAGGCTATTTTGGATTTAATAATTTTTTTTTTCCGAATTATTTGGGTACATAAATTTTTTTTTAAAGGCTCCAATGGCTCAACAAATCGACGGAAACCTGTTTACGGTCTAATACGTCGATTTACGCTATTTGCGGCTATTTGGGACATATTGGCTTGGTTCGGTCCCCCGTAAGATAGAAAAAAATTATTTTCTAATTTATTTCGGCAATTAAAAATTTTTTTAAGGGCATTAGTATGTCACAGAATTTATTTATACCCATATACGGCCTCAAATCTCCAGTTAGGCTATTTTGGATTTAAAAATAATTTTTTTCCGAGTTATTTGGGTACATACATTTTTTTTAAAGGCTCCAATGGCTCAACAAATCGACGGAAACCTGTTTACGGTCTAATACGTCGATTTACGCTATTTGCGGCCATTTGGGACATATTGGCTTGGTTCGGTCCCCCGTAAGATGGAAAAAAATTATTTTCTAATTTATTTCGGCAAATAAAATTTTTTTTAAGGGCATTAGTATGTCACAGAATTTATTTATACCCATATACGGCCTCAAATCTAAAGTTAGGCTATTTTGGATTTAATAATAATTTTTTTCCGAATTATTTGGGTACATAAATTTTTTTTTTTAAGGCTCCAATGGCTCAACAAATCGACGGAAACCTGTTTACGGTCTAATACGTCGATTTACGCTATTTGCGGCCATTTGGGACATATTGGCTTGGTTCGGTCCCCCGTAAGATGGAAAAAAATTATTTTCTAATTTATTTCGGCAAATAAAATTTTTTTTAAGGGCATTAGTATGTCACAGAATTTATTTATACCCATATACGGCCTCAAATCTCCAGTTAGGCTATTTTGGATTTAATAATAATTTTTTTCCGAATTATTTGGGTACATACATTTTTTTTTTTAAGGCTCCAATGGCTCAACAAATCGACGGAAACCTGTTTACGGTCTAATACGTCGATTTACGCTATTTGCGGCCATTTGGGACATATTGGCTTGGTTCGGTCCCCCGTAAGATGGAAAAAAATTATTTTCTAATTTATTTCGGCAATTAAAATTTTTTTTAAGGGATTAGTATGTCACAGAATTTATTTATACCCATATACGGCCTCAAATCTCCAGTTAGGCTATTTTGGATTTAATAATAATTTTTTTCCGAATTATTTGGGTACATACATTTTTTTTAAAGGCTCCAATGGCTCAACAAATCGACGGAAACCTGTTTACGGTCTAATACGTCGATTTACGCTATTTGCGGCTATTTGGGACATATTGGCTTGGTTCGGTCCCCCGTAAGATGGAAAAAAATTATTTTCTAATTTATTTCGGCAATTAAAAATTTTTATAAGGGCATTAGTATGTCACAGAATTTATTTATACCCATATACGGCCTCAAATCTCCAGTTAGGCTATTTTGGCTTTAATAATAATTTTTTTCCGAGTTATTTGGGTACATACATTTTTTTTAAAGTCTCCAATTTCTCAACAAATCGACGGAAACCTGTTCACGGTCTAATACGTCGATTTACGCTATTTGCGGCTATTTGGGACATATTGGCTTGGTTCGGTCCCCCGTAAGATGGAAAAAAATTATTTTCTAATTTATTTCGGCGATTAAAAATTTTTTTAAGGGCATTAGTATGTCACAGAATTTATTTATACCCATATACGGCCTCAAATCTCCAGTTAGGCTATTTTGGCTTTAATAATAATTTTTTTTCGAGTTATTTGGGTACATACATTTTTTTTAAAGTCTCCAATGGCTCAACAAATCGACGGAAACCTGTTTACGGTCTAATACGTCGATTTACGCTATTTGCGGCTATTTGGGACATATTGGCTTGGTTCGAGCCCCCGTAAGATGGAAAAAAAATATTTTCTAATTTATTTCCGCAATTAAAATTTTTTTTAAGGGCATTAGTATGTCACAGAATTTATTTATACCCAAATACGGCCTCAAATCTCCAGTTAGGCTATTTTGGATTTAATAATAATTTTTTTCCGAATTATTTGGGTACATACATTTTTTTTAAAGGCTCCAATGGCTCAACAAATCGACGGAAACCCGTTTACGGTCTAATACGTCGATTTACGCTATTTGCGGCTATTTGGGACATATTGGCTTGGTTCGGTCCCCCGTAAGATGGAAAAAAATTATTTTCTAATTTATTTCGGCAATTAAAAATTTTTTTAAGGGCATTAGTATGTCACAGAATTTATTTATACCCATATACGGCCTCAAATCTCCAGTTAGGCTATTTTGGCTTTAATAATAATTTTTTTCCGAGTTATTTGGGTACATACATTTTTTTTAAAGTCTCCAATTGCTCAACAAATCGACGGAAACCTGTTTACGGTCTAATACGTCGATTTACGCTATTTGCGGCTATTTGGGACATATTGGCTTGGTTCGGTCCCCCGTAAGATGGAAAAAAATTATTTTCTAATTTATTTCGGCAATTAAAAATTTTTTTAAGGGCATTAGTATGTCACAGAATTTATTTATACCCATATACGGCCTCAAATCTCCAGTTAGGCTATTTTGGCTTTAATAATAATTTTTTTCCGAGTTATTTGGGTACATACATTTTTTTTAAAGTCTCCAATGGCTCAACAAATCGACGGAAACCTGTTTACGGTCTAATACGTCGATTTACGCTATTTGCGGCCATTTGGGACATATTGGCTTGGTTCGGTCCCCCGTAAGATGGAAAAAAAATATTTTCTAATTTATTTCCGCAATTAAAATTTTTTTTAAGGGCATTAGTATGTCACAGAATTTATTTATACCCAAATACGGCCTCAAATCTCCAGTTAGGCTATTTTGGATTTAATAATAATTTTTTTCCGAATTATTTGGGTACATAAATTTTTTTTTTTTAAGACTCCAATGGCTCAACAAATCGACGGAAACCTGTTTACGGTCTAATACGTCGACTTACGCTATTTGCGGCCATTTGGGACATATTGGCTTGGTTCGGTCCCCCGTAAGATGGAAAAAAAATATTTTCTAATTTATTTCCGCAATTAAAATTTTTTTTAAGGGCATTAGTATGTCACAGAATTTATTTATACCCAAATACGGCCTCAAATCTCCAGTTAGGCTACTTTGGATTTAATAATAATTTTTTTCCGAATTATTTGGGTACATACATTTTTTTTAAAGGCTCCAATGGCTCAACAAATCGACGGAAACCTGTTTACGGTCTAATACGTCGATTTACGCTATTTGCGGCCATTTGGGACATATTGGCTTGGTTCGGTCCCCCGTAAGATGGAAAAAAATTATTTTCTAATTTATTTCGGCAAATAAAATTTTTTTTAAGGGCATTAGTATGTCACAGAATTTATTTATACCCATATACGGCCTCAAATCTCCAGTTAGGCTATTTTGGATTTAATAATAATTTTTTTCCGAATTATTTGGGTACATACATTTTTTTTTAAGGCTCCAATGGCTCAACAAATCGACGGAAACCTGTTTACGGTCTAATACGTCGATTTACGCTATTTGCGGCCATTTGGGACATATTGGCTTGGTTCGGTCCCCCGTAAGATGAAAAAAAATTATTTTCTAATTTATTTCGGCAATTAAAATTTTTTTTAAGGGATTAGTATGTCACAGAATTTATTTATACCCATATACGGCCTCAAATCTCCAGTTAGGCTATTTTGGATTTAATAATAATTTTTTTCCGAATTATTTGGGTACATACATTTTTTTTAAAGGCTTCAATGGCTCAACAAATCGACGGAAACCTGTTTACGGTCTAATACGTCGATTTACGCTATTTGCGGCTATTTGGGACATATTGGCTTGGTTCGGTCCCCCGTAAGATGGAAAAAAATTATTTTCTAATTTATTTCGGCAATTAAAAATTTTTTTAAGGGCATTAGTATGTCACAGAATTTATTTATACCCATATACGGCCTCAAATCTCCAGTTTGGCTATTTTGGCTTTAATAATAATTTTTTTCCGAGTTATTTGGGTACATACATTTTTTTTAAAGTCTCCAATTGCTCAACAAATCGACGGAAACCTGTTTACGGTCTAATACGTCGATTTACGCTATTTGCGGCTATTTGGGACATATTGGCTTGGTTCGGTCCCCCGTAAGATGGAAAAAAATTATTTTCTAATTTATTTCGGCAATTAAATTTTTTTTTAAGGGCATTAGTATGTCACAGAATTTATTTATACCCATATACGGCCTCAAATCTCCAGTTAGGCTATTTTGAATTTAATAATAATTTTTTTCCGAATTATTTGGGTACATACATTTTTTTTTAAGGCTCCAATGGCTCAACAAATCCACGGAAACCTGTTTACGGTCTAATACGTCGATTTACGCTATTTGCGGATATTTGGGACATATTGGCTTGGTTCGGTCCCCCGTAAGATGGGAAAAAATTATTTTCTAATTTATTTCGGCAATTAAAATTTTTTTTAAGGGCATTAGTATGTCACAGAATTTATTTATACCCATATACGGCCTCAAATCTCCAGTTAGGCTATTTTGGATTTAATAATAATTTTTTTCCGAATTATTTGGGTACATAAATTTTTTTTTAAAGGCTCCAATGGCTCAACAAATCGACGGAAACCTGTTTACGGTCTAATACGTCGATTTACGCTATTTGCGGCTATTTGGGACATATTGGCTTGGTTCGGTCCCCCGTAAGATGGAAAAAAATTATTTTCTAATTTATTTCGGCAATTAAAATTTTTTTTAAGGGCATTAGTATGTCACAGAATTTATTTATACCCATATACGGCCTCAAATCTCCAGTTAGGCTATTTTGGATTTAATAATTTTTTTTTTTCGAATTATTTGGGTACATAAATTTTTTTTTAAAGGCTCCAATGGCTCAACAAATCGACGGAAACCTGTTTACGGTCTAATACGTCGATTTACGCTATTTGCGGCTATTTGGGACATATTGGCTTGGTTCGGTCCCCCGTATAATAGAAAAAAATTATTTTCTAATTTATTTCGGCAATTAAAAATTTTTTTAAGGGCATTAGTATGTCACAGAATTTATTTATACACATATACGGCCTCAAATCTCCAGTTAGGCTATTTTGGATTTAATAATAATTTTTTTCCGAGTTATTTGGGTACATACATTTTTTTTAAAGGCTCCAATGGCTCGACAAATCGACGGAAACCTGTTTACGGTCTAATACGTCGATTTACGCTATTTGCGGCTATTTGGGACATATTGGCTTGGTTCGGTCTCCCGTAAGATGGAAAAAAATTATTTTCTAATTTATTTCGGCAATTAAAATTTTTTTTAAGGGCATTAGTATGTCACAGAATTTATTTATACCCATATACGGCCTCAAATCTCCAGTTAGGCTATTTTGGATTTAATAATAATTTTCTTCCGAGTTATTTGGGTACATACATTTTTTTTAAAGGCTCCAATGGCTCAACAAATCGACGGAAACCTGTTTACGGTCTAATACGTCGATTTACGCTATTTGCGGCCATTTGGGACATATTGGCTTGGTTCGGTCCCCCGTAAGATAGAAAAAAATTATTTTCTAATTTATTTCGGCAAATAAAATTTTTTTTAAGGGCATTAGTATGTCACAGAATTTATTTATACCCATATACGGCCTCAAATCTAAAGTTAGGCTATTTTGGATTTAATAATAATCTTTTTCCGAATTATTTGGGTACATAAATTTTTTTTTTAAGGCTCCAATGGCTCAACAAATCGACGGAAACCTGTTTACGGTCTAATACGTCGACTTACGCTATTTGCGGCCATTTGGGACATATTGGCTTGGTTCGGTCCCCCGTAAGATGGAAAAAAAATATTTTCTAATTTATTTCCGCAATTAAAATTTTTTTTAAGGGATTAGTATGTCACAGAATTTATTTATACCCATATACGGCCTCAAATCTCCAGTTAGGCTATTTTGGATTTAATAATAATTTTCTTCCGAGTTATTTGGGTACATACATTTTTTTTAAAGGCTCCAATGGCTCAACAAATCGACGGAAACCTGTTTAGGGTCTAATACGTCGATTTACGCTATTTGCGGCTATTTGGGACATATTGGCTTGGTTCGGTCCCCCGTATAATAGAAAAAAATTATTTTCTAATTTATTTCGGCAAATAAAATTTTTTTTAAGGGCATTAGTATGTCACAGAATTTATTTATACCCATATACGGCCTCAAATCTCCAGTTAGGCTATTTTGGATTTAATAATAATTTTCTTCCGAGTTATTTGGGTACATACATTTTTTTTAAAGGCTCCAATGGCTCAACAAATCGACGGAAACCTGTTTACGGTCTAATACGTCGATTTACGCTATTTGCGGCTATTTGGGACATATTGGCTTGGTTCGGTCCCCCGTAAGATGGAAAAAAATTATTTTCTAATTTATTTCGGCAATTAAAATTTTTTTTTAAGGGCATTAGTATGTCACAGAATTTATTTATACCCATATACGGCCTCAAATCTCCAGTTAGGCTATTTTGGATTTAATAATAATTTTTTTCCGAGTTATTTGGGTACATACATTTTTTTTAAAGGCTCCAATGGCTCAACAAATCGACGGAAACCTGTTTACGGTCTAATACGTCGATTTACGCTATTTGCGGCCATTTGGGACATATTGGCTTGGTTCGGTCCCCCGTAAGATGGAAAAAAATTATTTTCTAATTTATTTCGGCAAATAAAATTTTTTTTAAGGGCATTAGTATGTCACAGAATTTATTTATACCCATATACGGCCTCAAATCTAAAGTTAGGCTATTTTGGATTTAATAATAATTTTTTTCCGAATTATTTGGGTACATAAATTTTTTTTTTAAGGCTCCAATGGCTCAACAAATCGACGGAAACCTGTTTACGGTCTAATACGTCGACTTACGCTATTTGCGGCCATTTGGGACATATTGGCTTGGTTCGTTCCCCCGTAAGATGGAAAAAAAATATTTTCTAATTTATTTCCGCAATTAAAATTTTTTTTAAGGGCATTAGTATGTCACAGAATTTATTTATACCCAAATACGGCCTCAAATCTCCAGTTAGGCTATTTTGGATTTAATAATAATTTTTTTCCGAATTATTTGGGTACATACATTTTTTTTAAAGGCTCCAATGGCTCAACAAATCGACGGAAACCTGTTTACGGTCTAATACGTCGATTTACGCTATTTGCGGCCATTTGGTACATATTGGCTTGGTTCGGTCCCTTGTAAGATGGAAAAAAAAATATTTTCTATTTTATTTCGGCAATTAAAATTTTTTTTAAGGGCATTAGTATGTCACAGAATTTATTTATACCCATATACGGCCTCAAATCTCCAGTTAGGCTATTTTGGATTTAATAATAATTTTTTTCCGAATCATTTGTGTACATAAATTTTTTTTTAAAGGCTCCAATGGCTCAACAAATCGACGGAAACCTGTTTACGGTCTAATACGTCGATTTACGCTATTTGCGGCTATTTGGGACATATTGGCTTGGTTCGGTCCCCCGTATAATAGAAAAAAATTATTTTCTAATTTATTTCGGCAAATAAAATTTTTTTTAAGGGCATTAGTATGTCACAGAATTTATTTATACCCATATACGGCCTCAAATCTCCAGTTAGGCTATTTTGGATTTAATAATAATTTTCTTCCGAGTTATTTGGGTACATACATTTTTTTTAAAGGCTCCAATGGCTCAACAAATCGACGGAAACCTGTTTACGGTATAATACGTCGATTTACGCTATTTGCGGCCATTTGGTACATATTGGCTTGGTTCGGTCCCTTGTAAGATGGAAAAAAAAATATTTTCTATTTTATTTCGGCAATTAAAATTTTTTTTAAGGGCATTAGTATGTCACAGAATTTATTTATACCCATATACGGCCTCAAATCTCCAGTTAGGCTATTTTGGATTTAATAATAATTTTTTTCCGAATCATTTGTGTACATAATTTTTTTTTTAAAGGCTCCAATAGCTCAACAAATCGACGGAAACCTGTTTACGGTCTAATACGTCGATTTACGCTATTTGCGGCTATTTGGGACATATTGGCTTGGTTCGGTCCCCCGTAAGATGGAAAAAAAATATTTTCTAATTTATTTCGGCAATTAAAAATTTTTTTAAGGGCATTAGTATGTCACAGAATTTATTTATACCCATATACGGCCTCAAATCTCCAGTTAGGCTATTTTGGCTTTAATAATAATTTTTTTCCGAGTTATTTGGGTACATACATTTTTTTTAAAGTCTCCAATGGCTCAACAAATCGACGGAAACCTGTTTACGGTCTAATACGTCGATTTACGCTATTTGCGGCCATTTGGGACATATTGGCTTGGTTCGGTCCCCCGTAAGATGGAAAAAAAATATTTTCTAATTTATTTCCGCAATTAAAATTTTTTTCAAGGGCATTAGTATGTCACAGAATTTATTTATACCCAAATACGGCCTCAAATCTCCAGTTAGGCTATTTTGGATTTAATAATAATTTTTTTCCGAATTATTTGGGTACATAAATTTTTTTTTTAAGGCTCCAATGGCTCAACAAATCGACGGAAACCTGTTTACGGTCTAATACGTCGACTTACGCTATTTGCGGCCATTTGGGACATATTGGCTTGGTTCGGTCCCCCGTAAGATGGAAAAAAAATATTTTCTATTTTATTTCCGCAATTAAAATTTTTTTTAAGGGCATTAGTATGTCACAGAATTTATTTATACCCAAATACGGCCTCAAATCTCCAGTTAGGCTACTTTGGATTTAATAATAATTTTTTTCCGAATTATTTGGGTACATACATTTTTTTTAAAGGCTCCAATGGCTCAACAAATCGACGGAAACCTGTTTACGGTCTAATACGTCGATTTACGCTATTTGCGGCCATTTGGGACATATTGGCTTGGTTCGGTCCCCCGTAAGATGGAAAAAAATTATTTTCTAATTTATTTCGGCAAATAAAATTTTTTTTAAGGGCATTAGTATGTCACAGAATTTATTTATACCCATATACGGCCTCAAATCTCCAGTTAGGCTATTTTGGATTTAATAATAATTTTTTTCCGAATTATTTGGGTACATACATTTTTTTTTTAAGCCTCCAATGGCTCAACAAATCGACGGAAACCTGTTTACGGTCTAATACGTCGATTTACGCTATTTGCGGCCATTTGGGACATATTGGCTTGGTTCGGTCCCCCGTAAGATGAAAAAAAATTATTTTCTAATTTATTTCGGCAATTAAAATTTTTTTTAAGGGATTAGTATGTCACAGAATTTATTTATACCCATATACGGCCTCAAATCTCCAGTTAGGCTATTTTGGATTTAATAATAATTTTTTTCCGAATTATTTGGGTACATACATTTTTTTTAAAGGCTTCAATGGCTCAACAAATCGACGGAAACCTGTTTACGGTCTAATACGTCGATTTACGCTATTTGCGGCTATTTGGGACATATTGGCTTGGTTCGGTCCTCCGTAAGATGGAAAAAAATTATTTTCTAATTTATTTCGGCAATTAAAAATTTTTTTAAGGGCATTAGTATGTCACAGAATTTATTTATACCCATATACGGCCTCAAATCTCCAGTTAGGCTATTTTGGCTTTAATAATAATTTTTTTCCGAGTTATTTGGGTACATACATTTTTTTTAAAGTCTCCAATTGCTCAACAAATCGACGGAAACCTGTTTACGGTCTAATACGTCGATTTACGCTATTTGCGGCTATTTGGGACATATTGGCTTGGTTCGGTCCCCCGTAAGATGGAAAAAAATTATTTTCTAATTTATTTCGGCAATTAAATTTTTTTTTAAGGGCATTAGTATGTCACAGAATTTATTTATACCCATATACGGCCTCAAATCTCCAGTTAGGCTATTTTGAATTTAATAATAATTTTTTTCCGAATTATTTGGGTACATACATTTTTTTTTTAAGGCTCCAATGGCTCAACAAATCCACGGAAACCTGTTTACGGTCTAATACGTCGATTTACGCTATTTGCGGATATTTGGGACATATTGGCTTGGTTCGGTCCCCCGTAAGATGGGAAAAAATTATTTTCTAATTTATTTCGGCAATTAAAATTTTTTTTAAGGGCATTAGTATGTCACAGAATTTATTTATACCCATATACGGCCTCAAATCTCCAGTTAGGCTATTTTGGATTTAATAATAATTTTTTTCCGAATTATTTGGGTACATAAATTTTTTTTTAAAGGCTCCAATGGCTCAACAAATCGACGGAAACCTGTTTACGGTCTAATACGTCGATTTACGCTATTTGCGGCTATTTGGGACATATTGGCTTGGTTCGGTCCCCCGTAAGATGGAAAAAAATTATTTTCTAATTTATTTCGGCAATTAAAATTTTTTTTAAGGGCATTAGTATGTCACAGAATTTATTTATACCCATATACGGCCTCAAATCTCCAGTTAGGCTATTTTGGATTTAATAATTTTTTTTTTCGAATTATTTGGGTACATAAATTTTTTTTTAAAGGCTCCAATGGCTCAACAAATCGACGGAAACCTGTTTACGGTCTAATACGTCGATTTACGCTATTTGCGGCTATTTGGGACATATTGGCTTGGTTCGGTCCCCCGTATAATAGAAAAAAATTATTTTCTAATTTATTTCGGCAATTAAAAATTTTTTTAAGGGCATTAGTATGTCACAGAATTTATTTATACCCATATACGGCCTTAAATCTCCAGTTAGGCTATTTTGGATTTAATAATAATTTTTTTCCGAGTTATTTGGGTACATACATTTTTTTTAAAGGCTCCAATGGCTCGACAAATCGACGGAAACCTGTTTACGGTCTAATACGTCGATTTACGCTATTTGCGGCTATTTGGGACATATTGGCTTGGTTCGGTCCCCCGTAAGATGGAAAAAAATGATTTTCTAATTTATTTCGGCAATTAAAATTTTTTTTAAGGGCATTAGTATGTCACAGAATTTATTTATACCCATATACGGCCTCAAATCTCCAGTTAGGCTATTTTGGATTTAATAATAATTTTCTTCCGAGTTATTTGGGTACATACATTTTTTTTAAAGGCTCCAATGGCTCAACAAATCGACGGAAACCTGTTTACGGTCTAATACGTCGATTTACGCTATTTGCGGCCATTTGGGACATATTGGCTTGGTTCGGTCCCCCGTAAGATGGAAAAAAATTATTTTCTAATTTATTTCGGCAAATAAAATTTTTTTTAAGGGCATTAGTATGTCACAGAATTTATTTATACCCATATACGGCCTCAAATCTAAAGTTAGGCTATTTTGGATTTAATAATAATTTTTTTCCGAATTATTTGGGTACATACATTTTTTTTAAAGGCTCCAATGGCTCAACAAATCGACGGAAACCCGTTTACGGTCTAATACGTCGATTTACGCTATTTGCGGCTATTTGGGACATATTGGCTTGGTTCGGTCCCCCGTAAGATGGAAAAAAATTATTTTCTAATTTATTTCGGCAATTAAAAATTTTTTTAAGGGCATTAGTATGTCACAGAATTTATTTATACCCATATACGGCCTCAAATCTCCAGTTAGGCTATTTTGGATTTAATAATAATTTTTTTCCGAATTATTTGGGTACATACATTTTTTTTTAAGGCTCCAATTGCTCAACAAATCGACGGAAACCTGTTTACGGTCTAATACGTCGATTTACGCTATTTGCGGCCATTTGGGACATATTGGCTTGGTTCGGTCCCCCGTAAGATGAAAAAAAATTATTTTCTAATTTATTTCGGCAATTAAAATTTTTTTTAAGGGATTAGTATGTCACAGAATTTATTTATACCCATATACGGCCTCGAATCTCCAGTTAGGCTATTTTGGCTTTAATAATAATTTTTTTCCGAGTTATTTGGGTACATACATTTTTTTTAAAGTCTCCAATTGCTCAACAAATCGACGGAAACCTGTTTACGGTCTAATACGTCGATTTACGCTATTTGCGGCTATTTGGGACATATTGGCTTGGTTCGGTCCCCCGTAAGATGGAAAAAAATTATTTTCTAATTTATTTCGGCAATTAAATTTTTTTTTAAGGGCATTAGTATGTCACAGAATTTATTTATACCCATATACGGCCTCAAATCTCCAGTTAGGCTATTTTGAATTTAATAATAATTTTTTTCCGAATTATTTGGGTACATACATTTTTTTTTTAAGGCTCCAATGGCTCAACAAATCCACGGAAACCTGTTTACGGTCTAATACGTCGATTTACGCTATTTGCGGATATTTGGGACATATTGGCTTGGTTCGGTCCCCCGTAAGATGGGAAAAAATTATTTTCTAATTTATTTCGGCAATTAAAATTTTTTTTAAGGGCATTAGTATGTCACAGAATTTATTTATACCCATATACGGCCTCAAATCTCCAGTTAGGCTATTTTGGATTTAATAATAATTTTTTTCCGAATTATTTGGGTACATAAATTTTTTTTTAAAGGCTCCAATGGCTCAACAAATCGACGGAAACCTGTTTACGGTCTAATACGTCGATTTACGCTATTTGCGGCTATTTGGGACATATTGGCTTGGTTCGGTCCCCCGTAAGATGGAAAAAAATTATTTTCTAATTTATTTCGGCAATTAAAATTTTTTTTAAGGGCATTAGTATGTCACAGAATTTATTTATACCCATATACGGCCTCAAATCTCCAGTTAGGCTATTTTGGATTTAATATTTTTTTTTTTCGAATTATTTGGGTACATAAATTTTTTTTTAAAGGCTCCAATGGCTCAACAAATCGACGGAAACCTGTTTACGGTCTAATACGTCGATTTACGCTATTTGCGGCTATTTGGGACATATTGGCTTGGTTCGGTCCCCCGTATAATAGAAAAAAATTATTTTCTAATTTATTTCGGCAATTAAAAATTTTTTTAAGGGCATTAGTATGTCACAGAATTTATTTATACCCATATACGGCCTTAAATCTCCAGTTAGGCTATTTTGGATTTAATAATAATTTTTTTCCGAGTTATTTGGGTACATACATTTTTTTTAAAGGCTCCAATGGCTCGACAAATCGACGGAAACCTGTTTACGGTCTAATACGTCGATTTACGCTATTTGCGGCTATTTGGGACATATTGGCTTGGTTCGGTCCCCCGTAAGATGGAAAAAAATTATTTTCTAATTTATTTCGGCAATTAAAATTTTTTTTAAGGGCATTAGTATGTCACAGAATTTATTTATACCCATATACGGCCTCAAATCTCCAGTTAGGCTATTTTGGATTTAATAATAATTTTCTTCCGAGTTATTTGGGTACATACATTTTTTTTAAAGGCTCCAATGGCTCAACAAATCGACGGAAACCTGTTTACGGTCTAATACGTCGATTTACGCTATTTGCGGCCATTTGGGACATATTGGCTTGGTTCGGTCCCCCGTAAGATGGAAAAAAATTATTTTCTAATTTATTTCGGCAAATAAAATTTTTTTTAAGGGCATTAGTATGTCACAGAATTTATTTATACCCATATACGGCCTCAAATCTAAAGTTAGGCTATTTTGGATTTAATAATAATTTTTTTCCGAGTTATTTGGGTACATACATTTTTTTTAAAGTCTCCAATTGCTCAACAAATCGACGGAAACCTGTTTACGGTCTAATACGTCGATTTACGCTATTTGCGGCTACTTGGGACATATTGGCTTGGTTCGGTCCCCCGTAAGATGGAAAAAAATTATTTTCTAATTTATTTCGGCAATTAAAAATTTTTTTAAGGGCATTAGTATGTCACAGAATTTATTTATACCCATATACGGCCTCAAATCTCCAGTTAGGCTGTTTTGGCTTTAATAATAATTTTTTTCCGAGTTATTTGGGTACATACATTTTTTTTAAAGTCTCCAATGGCTCAACAAATCGACGGAAACCTGTTTACGGTCTAATACGTCGATTTACGCTATTTGCGGCCATTTGGGACATATTGGCTTGGTTCGGTCCCCCGTAAGATGGAAAAAAAATATTTTCTAATTTATTTCCGCAATTAAAATTTTTTTTAAGGGCATTAGTATGTCACAGAATTTATTTATACCCAAATACGGCCTCAAATCTCCAGTTAGGCTATTTTGGATTTAATAATAATTTTTTTCCGAATTATTTGGGTACATAAATTTTTTTTTTTTAAGGCTCCAATGGCTCAACAAATCGACGGAAACCTGTTTACGGTCTAATACGTCGACTTACGCTATTTGCGGCCATTTGGGACATATTGGCTTTGTTCGGTCCCCCGTAAGATGGAAAAAAAATATTTTCTAATTTATTTCCGCAATTAAAATTTTTTTTAAGGGCATTAGTATGTCACAGAATTTATTTATACCCAAATACGGCCTCAAATCTCCAGTTAGGCTACTTTGGATTTAATAATAATTTTTTTCCGAATTATTTGGGTACATACATTTTTTTTAAAGGCTCCAATGGCTCAACAAATCGACGGAAACCTGTTTACGGTCTAATACGTCGATTTACGCTATTTGCGGCCATTTGGGACATATTGGCTTGGTTCGGTCCCCCGTAAGATGGAAAAAAATTATTTTCTAATTTATTTCGGCAAATAAAATTTTTTTTAAGGGCATTAGTATGTCACAGAATTTATTTATACCCATATACGGCCTCAAATCTCCAGTTAGGCTATTTTGGATTTAATAATAATTTTTTTCCGAATTATTTGGGTACATACATTTTTTTTTTAAGGCTCCAATGGCTCAACAAATCGACGGAAACCTGTTTACGGTCTAATACGTCGATTTACGCTATTTGCGGCCATTTGGGACATATTGGCTTGGTTCGGTCCCCCGTAAGATGAAAAAAAATTATTTTCTAATTTATTTCGGCAATTAAAATTTTTTTTAAGGGATTAGTATGTCACAGAATTTATTTATACCCATATACGGCCTCAAATCTCCAGTTAGGCTATTTTGGATTTAATAATAATTTTTTTCCGAATTATTTGGGTACATACATTTTTTTTAAAGGCTTCAATGGCTCAACAAATCGACGGAAACCTGTTTACGGTCTAATACGTCGATTTACGCTATTTGCGGCTATTTGGGACATATTGGCTTGGTTCGGTCCCCCGTAAGATGGAAAAAAATTATTTTCTAATTTATTTCGGCAATTAAAAATTTTTTTAAGGGCATTAGTATGTCACAGAATTTATTTATACCCATATACGGCCTCAAATCTCCAGTTAGGCTATTTTGGCTTTAATAATAATTTTTTTCCGAGTTATTTGGGTACATACATTTTTTTTAAAGTCTCCAATTGCTCAACAAATCGACGGAAACCTGTTTACGGTCTAATACGTCGATTTACGCTATTTGCGGCTATTTGGGACATATTGGCTTGGTTCGGTCCCCCGTAAGATGGAAAAAAATTATTTTCTAATTTATTTCGGCAATTAAATTTTTTTTTAAGGGCATTAGTATGTCACAGAATTTATTTATACCCATATACGGCCTCAAATCTCCAGTTAGTCTATTTTGAATTTAATAATAATTTTTTTCCGAATTATTTGGGTACATACATTTTTTTTTTAAGGCTCCAATGGCTCAACAAATCCACGGAAACCTGTTTACGGTCTAATACGTCGATTTACGCTATTTGCGGATATTTGGGACATATTGGCTTGGTTCGGTCCCCCGTAAGATGGGAAAAAATTATTTTCTAATTTATTTCGGCAATTAAAATTTTTTTTAAGGGCATTAGTATGTCACAGAATTTATTTATACCCATATACGGCCTCAAATCTCCAGTTAGGCTATTTTGGATTTAATAATAATTTTTTTCCGAATTATTTGGGTACATAAATTTTTTTTTAAAGGCTCCAATGGCTCAACAAATCGACGGAAACCTGTTTACGGTCTAATACGTCGATTTACGCTATTTGCGGCTATTTGGGACATATTGGCTTGGTTCGGTCCCCCGTAAGATGGAAAAAAATTATTTTTTAATTTATTTCGGCAATTAAAATTTTTTTTAAGGGCATTAGTATGTCACAGAATTTATTTATACCCATATACGGCCTCAAATCTCCAGTTAGGCTATTTTGGATTTAATAATTTTTTTTTTCGAATTATTTGGGTACATAAATTTTTTTTTAAAGGCTCCAATGGCTCAACAAATCGACGGAAACCTGTTTACGGTCTAATACGTCGATTTACGCTATTTGCGGCTATTTGGGACATATTGGCTTGGTTCGGTCCCCCGTATAATAGAAAAAAATTATTTTCTAATTTATTTCGGCAATTAAAAATTTTTTTAAGGGCATTAGTATGTCACAGAATTTATTTATACCCATATACGGCCTCAAATCTCCAGTTAGGCTATTTTGGATTTAATAATAATTTTTTTCCGAGTTATTTGGATACATACATTTTTTTTAAAGGCTCCAATGGCTCGACAAATCGACGGAAACCTGTTTACGGTCTAATACGTCGATTTACGCTATTTGCGGCTATTTGGGACATATTGGCTTGGTTCGGTCCCCCGTAAGATGGAAAAAAATTATTTTCTAATTTATTTCGGCAATTAAAATTTTTTTTAAGGGCATTAGTATGTCACAGAATTTATTTATACCCATATACGGCCTCAAATCTCCAGTTAGGCTATTTTGGATTTAATAATAATTTTCTTCCGAGTTATTTGGGTACATACATTTTTTTTAAAGGCTCCAATGGCTCAACAAATCGACGGAAACCTGTTTACGGTCTAATACGTCGATTTACGCTATTTGCGGCCATTTGGGACATATTGGCTTGGTTCGGTCCCCCGTAAGATGGAAAAAAATTATTTTCTAATTTATTTCGGCAAATAAAATTTTTTTTAAGGGCATTAGTATGTCACAGAATTTATTTATACCCATATACGGCCTCAAATCTAAAGTTAGGCTATTTTGGATTTAATAATAATTTTTTTCCGAATTATTTGGGTACATAAATTTTTTTTTTTAAGGCTCCAATGGCTCAACAAATCGACGGAAACCTGTTTACGGTCTAATACGTCGACTTACGCTATTTGCGGCCATTTGGGACATATTGGCTTGGTTCGGTCCCCCGTAAGATGGAAAAAAAATATTTTCTAATTTATTTCCGCAATTAAAATTTTTTTTAAGGGATTAGTATGTCACAGAATTTATTTATACCCAAATACGGCCTCAAATCTCCAGTTAGGCTATTTTGGATTTAATAATAATTTTTTTCCGAATTATTTGGGTACATACATTTTTTTTAAAGGCTCCAATGGCTCAACAAATCGACGGAAACCTGTTTACGGTCTAATACGTCGATTTACGCTATTTGCGGCTATTTGGTACATATTGGCTTGGTTCGGTCCCTTGTAAGATGGAAAAAAAATATTTTCTAATTTATTTCGGCAAATAAAATTTTTTTTAAGGGCATTAGTATGTCACAGAATTTATTTATACCCATATATTGCCTCAAATCTCCAGTTAGGCTATTTTGGATTTAATAATAATTTTTTTCCGAATTATTTGGGTACATACATTTTTTTTTTTAAGCTCCAATGGCTCAACAAATCGACGGAAACCTGTTTACGGTCTAATACGTCGATTTACGCTATTTGCGGCCATTTGGTACATATTGGCTTGGTTCGGTCCCCCGTAAGATGGAAAAAAAATATTTTCTATTTTATTTCGGCAAATAAAATTTTTTTTAAGGTCATTAGTATGTCAAAGAATTTATTTATACCCATATACGGCCTCAAATCTCCAGTTAGGCTATTTTGGATTTAATAATAATTTTTTTCCGAATTATTTGGGTACATACATTTTTTTTAAAGGCTCCAATGGCTCAAATAATCGACGGAAACCTGTTTACGGTCTAATACGTCGATTTACGCTATTTGCGGCTATTTGGGACATATTGGCTTGGTTCGGTCCCCCGTAAGATGGACAAAAAATATTTTCTAATTTATTTCCGCAATTAAAATTTTTTTTACGGGATTTGTATGTCACAGAATTTATTTATACCCAAATACGGCCTCAAATCTCCAGTTAGGCTATTTTGGATTTAATAATAATTTTTTTCCGAATTATTTGGGTACATACATTTTTTTTAAAGGCTCCAATGGCTCAACAAATCGACGGAAACCTGTTTACGGTCTAATACGTCGATTTACGCTATTTGCGGCCATTTGGTACATATTGGCTTGGTTCGGTCCCTTGTAAGATGGAAAAAAAATATTTTCTAATTTATTTCGGCAAATAAAAATTTTTTTAAGGGCATTAGTATGTCACAGAATTTATTTATACCCATATATTGCCTCAAATCTCCAGTTAGGCTATTTTGGATTTAATAATAATTTTTTTCCGAATTATTTGGGTACATACATTTTTTTTTTAAGGCTCCAATGGCTCAACAAATCGACGGAAACCTGTTTACGGTCTAATACGTCGATTTACGCTATTTGCGGCCATTTGGTACATATTGGCTTGGTTCGGTCCCCCGTAAGATGGAAAAAAAATATTTTCTGTTTTATTTCGGCAAATAAAATTTTTTTTAAGGGCATTAGTATGTCAAAGAATTTATTTATACCCATATACGGCCTCAAATCTCCAGTTAGGCTATTTTGGATTTAATAATAATTTTTTTCCGAATTATTTGGGTACATACATTTTTTTTAAAGGCTCCAATGGCTCAACAAATCGACGGAAACCTGTTTACGGTCTAATACGTCGATTTACGCTATTTGCGGCTATTTGGGACATATTGGCTTGGTTCGGTCCCCCGTAAGATGGAAAAAAATTATTTTCTAATTTATTTCGGCAAATAAAATTTTTTTTAAGGGCATTAGTATGTCACAGAATTTATTTATACCCATATACGGCCTCAAATCTCCAGTTAGGCTATTTTGGATTTAATAATAATTTTTTTCCGAATTATTTGGGTACATACATTTTTTTTTTAAGGCTCCAATGGCTCAACAAATCGACGGAAACCTGTTTACGGTCTAATACGTCGATTTACGCTATTTGCGGCCATTTGGGACATATTGGCTTGGTTCGGTCCCCCGTAAAATAGAAAAAAATTATTTTCTAATTTATTTCGGCAAACAAAATTTTTTTAAGGGCTTTAGTATGTCAAATAATTTATTTATACCCATATACGGCCTCAAATCTCCAGTTAGGCTATTTTGGATTTAATAATAATTTTTTCCGAATTATTAGGGTACATACATTTTTTTTAAAAGGCTCCAATGGCTCAACAAATCGACGGAAACCTGTTTACGGTCTAATACGTCGATTTACGCTATTTGCGGCCATTTGGGACATATTGGCTTGGTTCGGTCCCCCGTAAGATGGAAAAAAATTATTTTCTAATTTATTTCGGCAAATAAAATTTTTTTAAGGGCATTAGTATGTCACAGAATTTATTTATACCCATATACGACCTCAAATCTCCAGTTAGGCTATTTTGGATTTAATAATAATTTTTTTCCGAATTATTTGGGTACATACATTTTTTTTTTAAGGCTCCAATGGCTCAACAAATCGACGGAAACCTGTTTACGGTCTAATACGTCGATTTACGCTATTTGCGGCCATTTGGGACATATTGGCTTGGTTCGGTCCCCCGTAAGATGGAAAAAAATTATTTTCTAATTTATTTCGGCAATTAAAATTTTTTTTAAGGGATTAGTATGTCACAGAATTTATTTATACCCATATACGGCCTCAAATCTCCAGTTAGGCTATTTTGGATTTAATAATAATTTTTTTCCGAATTATTTGGGTACATACATTTTTTTTAAAGGCTCCAATGGCTCAACAAATCGACGGAAACCTGTTTACGGTCTAATACGTCGATTTACGCTATTTGCGGCTATTTGGGACATATTGGCTTGGTTCGGTCCCCCGTAAGATAGAAAAAAATTATTTTCTAATTTATTTCGGCAATTAAAAATTTTTTTAAGGGCATTAGTATGTCACAGAATTTATTTATACCCATATACGGCCTCAAATCTCCAGTTAGGCTATTTTGGCTTTAATAATAATTTTTTTCCGAGTTATTTGGGTACATACATTTTTTTTAAAGTCTCCAATGGCTCAACAAATCGACGAAAACCTGTTTACGGTCTAATACGTCGATTTACGCTATTTGCGGCTATTTGGGACATATTGGCTTGGTTCGGTCCCCCGTAAGATGGAAAAAAATTATTTTCTAATTTATTTCGGCAATTAAATTTTTTTTTAAGGGCATTAGTATGTCACAGAATTTATTTATACCCATATACGGCCTCAAATCTCCAGTTAGGCTATTTTGAATTTAATAATAATTTTTTTCCGAATTATTTGGGTACATACATTTTTTTTAAGGCTCCAATGGCTCAACAAATCCACGGAAACCTGTTTACGGTCTAATACGTCGATTTACGCTATTTGCGGATATTTGGGACATATTGGCTTGGTTCGGTCCCCCGTAAGATGGAAAAAAATTATTTTCTAATTTATTTCGGCAATTAAATTTTTTTTTAAGGGCATTAGTATGTCACAGAATTTATTTATACCCATATACGGCCTCAAATCTCCAGTTAGGCTATTTTGAATTTAATAATAATTTTTTTCCGAATTATTTGGGTACATACATTTTTTTTAAGGCTCCAATGGCTCAACAAATCCACGGAAACCTGTTTACGGTCTAATACGTCGATTTACGCTATTTGCGGATATTTGGGACATATTGGCTTGGTTCGGTCCCCCGTAAGATGGAAAAAAATTATTTTCTAATTTATTTCGGCAATTAAAATTTTTTTTAAGGGCATTAGTATGTCACAGAATTTATTTATACCCATATACGGCCTCAAATCTCCAGTTAGGCTTTTTTGGATTTAATAATTATTTTTTTCCGAATTATTTGGGTACATAAATTTTTTTTTAAAGGCTCCAATGGCTTAACAAATCGACGGAAACCTGTTTACGGTCTAATACGTCGATTTACGCTATTTGCGGCTATTTGGGACATATTGGCTTGGTTCGGTCCCCCGTAAGATGGAAAAAAATTATTTTCTAATTTATTTCGGCAATTAAAATTTTTTTTAAGAGCATTAGTATGTCACAGAATTTATTTATACCCATATACGGCCTCAAATCTCCAGTTAGGCTTTTTTGGATTTAATAATTATTTTTTTCCGAATTATTTGGGTACATAAATTTTTTTTTAAAGGCTCCAATGGCTTAACAAATCGACGGAAACCTGTTTACGGTCTAATACGTCGATTTACGCTATTTGCGGCTATTTGGGACATATTGGCTTGGTTCGGTCCAACGTAAGATGGAAAAAAATTATTTTCTAATTTATTTCGGCAATTAAAAATTTTTTTAAGGGCATTAGTATGTCACAGAATTTATTTATACCCATATACGGCCTCAAATCTCCAGTTAGGCTATTTTGGATTTAATAATAATTTTTTTCCGAGTTATTTGGGCACATACATTTTTTTTAAAGGCTCCAATGGCTCAACAAATCGACGGAAACCTGTTTACGGTCTAATACGTCGATTTACGCTATTTGCGGCTATTTGGGACATATTGGCTTGGTTCGGTCCCCCGTAAGATGGAAAAAAATTATTTTCTAATTTATTTCGGCAATTAAAGTTTTTTTTAAGGGCATTAGTATGTCACAGAATTTATTTATACCCATATACGGCCTCAAATCTCCAGTTAGGCTATTTTGGATTTAATAATAATTTTTTTCCGAATTATTTGGGTACATACATTTTTTTTAAAGGCTCCAATGGCTCAACAAATCGACAGAAACCTGTTTACGGTCTAATACGTCGATTTACGCTATTTGCGGCCATTTGGGACATATTGGCTTGGTTCGGTCCCCCGTAAGATGGAAAAAAAATATTTTCTAATTTATTTCCGCAATTAAAATTTTTTTTAAGGGATTAGTATGTCACAGAATTTATTTATACCCAAATACGGCCTCAAATCTCCAGTTGGGCTATTTTGGATTTAATAATAATTTTTTTCCGAATTATTTGGGTACATACATTTTTTTTAAAGGCTCCAATGGCTCAACAAATCGACGGAAACCTGTTTACGGTCTAATACGTCGATTTACGCTATTTGCGGCCATTTGGTACATATTGGCTTGGTTCGGTCCCTTGTAAGATGGAAAAAAAATATTTTCTAATTTATTTCGGCAAATAAAATTTTTTTTAAGGGCATTAGTATGTCACAGAATTTATTTATACCCATATATTGCCTCAAATCTCCAGTTAGGCTATTTTGGATTTAATAATAATTTTTTTCCGAATTATTTGGGTACATACATTTTTTTTTTAAGCTCCAATGGCTCAACAAATCGACGGAAACCTGTTTACGGTCTAATACGTCGATTTACGCTATTTGCGGCCATTTGGTACATATTGGCTTGGTTCGGTCCCCCGTAAGATGGAAAAAAAATATTTTCTATTTTATTTCGGCAAATAAAATTTTTTTTAAGGTCATTAGTATGTCAAAGAATTTATTTATACCCATATACGGCCTCAAATCTCCAGTTAGGCTATTTTGGATTTAATAATAATTTTTTTCCGAATTATTTGGGTACATACATTTTTTTTAAAGGCTCCAATGGCTCAACAAATCGACGGAAACCTGTTTACGGTCTAATACGTCGATTTACGCTATTTGCGGCTATTTGGGACATATTGGCTTGGTTCGGTCCCCCGTAAGATGGAAAAAAAATATTTTCTAATTTATTTCCGCAATTAAAATTTTTTTTAAGGGATTAGTATGTCACAGAATTTATTTATACCCAAATACGGCCTCAAATCTCCAGTTAGGCTATTTTGGATTTAATAATAGTTTTTTTCCGAATTATTTGGGTACATACATTTTTTTTAAAGGCTCCAATGGCTCAACAAATCGACGGAAACCTGTTTACGGTCTAATACGTCGATTTACGCTATTTGCGGCCATTTGGTACATATTGGCTTGGTTCGGTCCCTTGTAAGATGGAAAAAAAATATTTTCTAATTTATTTCGGCAAATAAAATTTTTTTTAAGGGCATTAGTATGTCACAGAATTTATTTATACCCATATATTGCCTCAAATCTCCAGTTAGGCTATTTTGGATTTAATAATAATTTTTTTCCGAATTATTTGGGTACATACATTTTTTTTTTAAGGCTCCAATGGCTCAACAAATCGACGGAAACCTGTTTACGGTCTAATACGTCGATTTAATCTATTTGCGGCCATTTGGTACATATTGGCTTGGTTCGGTCCCCCGTAAGATGGAAAAAAAATATTTTCTATTTTATTTCGGCAAATAAAATTTTTTTTAAGGGCATTAGTATGTCAAAGAATTTATTTATACCCATATACGGCCTCAAATCTCCAGTTAGGCTATTTTGGATTTAATAATAATTTTTTTCCGAATTATTTGGGTACATACATTTTTTTTAAAGGCTCCAATGGCTCAACAAATCGACGGAAACCTGTTTACGGTCTAATACGTCGATTTACGCTATTTGCGGCTATTTGGGACATATTGGCTTGGTTCGGTCCCCCGTAAGATGGAAAAAAATTATTTTCTAATTTATTTCGGCAAATAAAATTTTTTTAAGGGCTTTAGTATGTCAAATAATTTATTTATACCCATATACGGCCTCAAATCTCCAGTTAGGCTATTTTGGATTTAATAATAATTTTTTTCCGAATTATTTGGGTACATACATTTTTTTTTTAAGGCTCCAATGGCTCAACAAATCGACGGAAACCTGTTTACGGTCTAATACGTCGATTTACGCTATTTGCGGCCATTTGGGACATATTGGCTTGGTTCGGTCCCCCGTAAGATGGAAAAAAATTATTTTCTAATTTATTTCGGCGATTAAAATTCTTTTTAAGGGCATTAGTATGTCACAGAATTTATTAATACCCATATACGGCCTCAAATCTCCGGTTAGGCTATTTTGGATTTAATAATAATTTTTTTCCGAATTATTTGGGTACATAAATTTTTTTTTAAAGGCTCCAATGGCTCAACAAATCGACGGAAACCTGTTTACGGTCTAATACGTCGATTTACGCTATTTGCGGCTATTTGGGACATATTGGCTTGGTTCGGTCCCCCGTAAGATGGAAAAAAATTATTTTCTAATTTATTTCGGCAATTAAAAATTTTTTTAAGGGCATTAGTATGTCACAGAATTTATTTATACCCATATACGGCCTCAAATCTCCAGTTAGGCTATTTTGGATTTAATAATAATTTTTTTCCGAGTTATTTGGGTACATACATTTTTTTTAAAGGCTCCAATGGCTCAACAAATCGACGGAAACCTGTTTACGGTCTAATACGTCGATTTACGCTATTTGCGGCTATTTGGGACATATTGGCTAGGTTCGGTCCCCCGTAAGATAGAAAAAAATTATTTTCTAATTTATTTCGGCGATTAAAATTTTTTTTAAGGGCATTAGTATGTCACAGAATTTATTTATACCCATATACAGCCTCAAATCTCCAGTTAGGCTATTTTGGATTTAATAATAATTTTTTTCCGAATTATTTGGGTACATACTTTTTTTTTTAAATGCTCCAATGGCTCAACAAATCGACGGAAACCTGTTTACGGTCTAATACGTCGATTTACGCTATTTGTGGCTATTTGGGACATATTGGCTTGGTTCGGTCCCCCGTAAGATGGAAAAAAATTATTTTCTAATTTATTTCGGCAATTAAAATTTTTTTTAAGGGCGTTAGTATGTCACAGAATTTATTTATACCCATATACGGCCTCAAATCTCCAGTTAGGCTATTTTGGATTTAATCATAACTTTTTTCCGAATTATTTGGGTACATACTTTTTTTTTTAAATGCTCCAATGGCTCAACAAATCGACGGAAACCTGTTTACGGTCTAATGCGTCGATTTACGCTATTTGCGGCTATTTGGGACAAATTGGCTTGGTTCGGTCCCCCGTAAGATGGAAAAAAATTATTTTCTAATTTATTTCGGCAATTAAAATTTTTTTTAAGGGCATTAGTATGTCACAGAATTTATTTATACCCATATACGGCCTCAATTCTCCAATTAGGCTATTTTGGATTTAATAATAATTTTTTTCCGAATTATTTGGGTACATACATTTTTTTTAAAGGCTCCAATGGCTCAACAAATCGACGGAAACCTGTTTACGGTCTAATACGTCGATTTACGCTATTTGCGGCCATTTGGGACATATTGGCTTGGTTCGGTCCCCCGTAAGATGGAAAAAAATTATTTTCTAATTTATTTCGGAAAATAAATTTTTTTTAAGGGCATTAGTATGTCAAAGAATTTATTTATACCCATATACGGCCTCAATTCTCTAGTTAGGCTATTTTGGATTTAATAATAATTTTTTTCCGAACTATTTGGGTACATACATTTTTTTTAAAGGCTCCAATGGCTCAACAAATCGACGAAAACCTGTTTACTGTTTAATACGTCGATTTACGCTATTTGCGGCTATTTGGGACATATTGGCTTGGTTCGGTCCCCCGTAAGATGGAAAAAAATTATTTTCTAATTTATTTCGGCAATTAAAATTTTTTTAAGGGCATTATTATGTCACAGAATTTATTTATACCCATATACGGCCTCAAATCTCCAGTTAGGCTATTTTGGATTTATTAATAATTTTTTTCCGAATTATTTGGGTACATACATTTTTTTTTAAAGGCTCCAATGGCTCAACAAATCGACGGAAACCTGTTTACGGTCTAATACGTCGATTTACGCTATTTGCGGCTATTTGGGACATATTGGCTTGGTTCGGTCCCCCGTAAGATGGAAAAAATTATTTTCTAATTTATTTCGGCAATTAAAATTTTTTTAAGGGCATTAGTATGTCACAGAATTTATTTATACCCATATACGGCCTCAAATCTCCAGTTAGGCTATTTTGGATTTAATAATAATTTTTTTCCGAATTATTTGGGTACATACATTTTTTTTAAAGGCTCCAATGGCTCAACAAATCGACGGAAACCTGTTTACGGTCTAATACGTAGATTTACGCTATTTGCGGCTATTTGGGACATATTGGCTTGGTTCGGTCCCCCGTAAGATGGAAAAAAATTATTTTCTAATTTATTTCGGCAATTAAAATTTTTTTTAAGGGCATTAGTATGTCACAGAATTTATTTATACCCATATACGGCCTCAAATCTCCAGTTAGGCTATTTTGGATTTAATAATAATTTTTTTCCGAATTATTTGGGTACATACATTTTTTTTCAAAGGCTCCAATGGCTCAACAAATCGACGGAAACCTGTTTACGGTCTAATACGTCGATTTACGCTATTTGCGGCTATTTGGGACATATTGGCTTGGTTCGGTCCCCCGTAAGATGGAAAAAAATTATTTTCTAATTTATTTCGGCAATTAAAATTTTTTTAAGGGCATTAGTATGTCACAGAATTTATTTATACCCATATACGGCCTCAATTCTCCAGTTATGCTATTTTGGATTTAATAATAATTTTTTTCCGAATTATTTGGGTACATACATTTTTTTTAAAGGCTCCAATGGCTCAACAAATCGACGGAAACCTGTTTACGGTCTAATACGTCGATTTACGCTATTTGCGGCCATTTGGGACATATTGGCTTGGTTCGGTCCCCCGTAAGATGGAAAAAAATTATTTTCTAATTTATTTCGGAAAATAAAATTTTTTTTAAGGGCATTAGTATGTCAAAGAATTTATTTATACCCATATACGGCCTCAATTCTCCAGTTAGGCTATTTTGGATTTAATAATAATTTTTTTCCGAACTATTTGGGTACATACATTTTTTTTAAAGGCTCCAATGGCTCAACAAATCGACGGAAACCTGTTTACGGTTTAATACGTCGATTTACGCTATTTGCGGCTATTTGGGACATGTTGGCTTGGTTCGGTCCCCCGTAAGATGGAAAAAAATTATTTTTTAATTTATTTCGGCAATTAAAATTTTTTTAAGGGCATTAGTATGTCACAGAATTTATTTATACACATATACGGCCTCAAATCTCCAGTTAGGCTATTTTGGATTTAATAATAATTTTTTTCCGAATTATTTGGGTACATACATTTTTTTTTAAAGGCTCCAATGGCTCAACAAATCGACGGAAACCTGTTTACGGTCTAATACGTCGATTTACGCTATTTGCGACTATTTGGGACATATTGGCTTGGTTCGGTCCCCCGTAAGATGGAAAAAAATTATTTTCTAATTTATTTCGGCAATTAAAATTTTTTTAAGGGCATTAGTATGTCACAGAATTTATTTATACCCATATACGGCCTCAAATCTCCAGTTAGGCTATTTTGGATTTAATAATAATTTTTTTCCGAATTATTTGGGTACATACATTTTTTTTAAAGGCTCCAATGGCTCAACAAATCGACGGAAACCTGTTTACGGTCTAATACGTCGATTTACGCTATTTGCGGCTATTTGGGACATATTGGCTTGGTTCGGTCCCCCGTAAGATGGAAAAAAATTATTTTCTAATTTATTTCGGCAAATAAAATTTTTTTTAAGGGCATTAGTATGTCACAGAATTTATTTATACCCATATACGGCCTCAAATCTCCAGTTAGGCTATTTTGGATTTAATAATAATTTTCTTCCGAGTTATTTGGGTACATACATTTTTTTTAAAGGCTCCAATGGCTCAACAAATCGACGGAAACCTGTTTACGGTCTAATACGTCGATTTACGCTATTTGCGGCTATTTGGGACATATTGGCTTGGTTCGGTCCCCCGTAAGATGGAAAAAAATTATTTTCTAATTTATTTCGGCAATTAAAATTTTTTTTTAAGGGCATTAGTATGTCACAGAATTTATTTATACCCATATACGGCCTCAAATCTCCAGTTAGGCTATTTTGGATTTAATAATAATTTTTTTCCGAATTATTTGGGTACATAAATTTTTTTTTTTAAGGCTCCAATGGCTCAACAAATCGACGGAAACCTGTTTACGGTCTAATACGTCGACTTACGCTATTTGCGGCCATTTGGGACATATTGGCTTGGTTCGGTCCCCCGTAAGATGGAAAAAAAATATTTTCTAATTTATTTCCGCAATTAAAATTTTTTTTAAGGGCATTAGTATGTCACAGAATTTATTTATACCCAAATACGGCCTCAAATCTCCAGTTAGGCTATTTTGGATTTAATAATAATTTTTTTCCGAATTATTTGGGTACATACATTTTTTTTAAAGGCTCCAATGGCTCAACAAATCGACGGAAACCTGTTTACGGTCTAATACGTCGATTTACGCTATTTGCGGCCATTTGGTACATATTGGCTTGGTTCGGTCCCTTGTAAGATGGAAAAAAAAATATTTTCTATTTTATTTCGGCAATTAAAATTTTTTTTAAGGGCATTAGTATGTCACAGAATTTATTTATACCCATATACGGCCTCAAATCTCCAGTTAGGCTATTTTGGATTTAATAATAATTTTTTTCCGAATCATTTGTGTACATAAATTTTTTTTTATAAAGGCTCCAATGGCTCAACAAATCGACGGAAACCTGTTTACGGTCTAATACGTCGATTTACGCTATTTGCGGCTATTTGGGACATATTGGCTTGGTTCGGTCCCCCGTAAGATGGAAAAAAATTATTTTCTAATTTATTTCGGCAATTAAAAATTTTTTTAAGGGCATTAGTATGTCACAGAATTTATTTATACCCATATACGGCCTCAAATCTCCAGTTAGGCTATTTTGGCTTTAATAATAATTTTTTTCCGAGTTATTTGGGTACATACATTTTTTTTAAAGTCTCCAATGGCTCAACAAATCGACGGAAACCTGTTTACGGTCTAATACGTCGATTTACGCTATTTGCGGCTATTTGGGACATATTGGCTTGATTCGGTCCCCCGTATAATAGAAAAAAATTATTTTCTAATTTATTTCGGAAAATAAAATTTTTTTTAAGGGCATTAGTATGTCACAGAATTTATTTATACCCATATACGGCCTCAAATCTCCAGTTAGGCTATTTTGGATTTAATAATAATTTTCTTCCGAGTTATTTGGGTACATACATTTTTTTTAAAGGCTCCAATGGCTCAACAAATCGACGGAAACCTGTTTACGGTCTAATACGTCGATTTACGCTATTTGCGGCTATTTGGGACATATTGGCTTGGTTCGGTCCCCCGTAAGATGGAAAAAAATTATTTTCTAATTTATTTCGGCAATTAAAATTTTTTTTTAAGGGCATTAGTATGTCACAGAATTTATTTATACCCATATACGGCCTCAAATCTCCAGTTAGGCTATTTTGGATTTAATAATAATTTTTTTCCGAGTTATTTGGGTACATACATTTTTTTTAAAGGCTCCAATGGCTCAACAAATCGACGGAAACCTGTTTACGGTCTAATACGTCGATTTACGCTATTTGCGGCCATTTGGGACATATTGGCTTGGTTCGGTCCCCCGTAAGATGGAAAAAAAATATTTTCTAATTTATTTCCGCAATTAAAATTTTTTTTAAGGGCATTAGTATGTCACAGAATTTATTTATACCCAAATACGGCCTCAAATCTCCAGTTAGGCTATTTTGGATTTAATAATAATTTTTTTCCGAATTATTTGGGTACATACATTTTTTTTAAAGGCTCCAATGGCTCAACAAATCGACGGAAACCTGTTTACGGTCTAATACGTCGATTTACGCTATTTGCGGCCATTTGGTACATATTGGCTTGGTTCGGCCTTGTAAGATGGAAAAAAAAATATTTTCTATTTTATTTCGGCAATTAAAATTTTTTTTAAGGGCATTAGTATGTCACAGAATTTATTTATACCCATATACGGCCTCAAATCTCCAGTTAGGCTATTTTGGATTTAATAATAATTTTTTTCCGAATCATTTGTGTACATAAATTTTTTTTAAAGGCTCCAATGGCTCAACAAATCGACGGAAACCTGTTTACGGTCTAATACGTCGATTTACGCTATTTGCGGCTATTTGGGACATATTGTTTTGGTTCGGTCCCCCGTAAGATGGAAAAAAATTATTTTCTAATTTATTTCGGCAATTAAAAATTTTTTTAAGGGCATTAGTATGTCACAGAATTTATTTATACCCATATACGGCCTCAAATCTCCAGTTAGGCTATTTTGGCTTTAATAATAATTTTTTTCCGAGTTATTTGGGTACATACATTTTTTTTAAAGTCTCCAATGGCTCAACAAATCGACGGAAACCTGTTTACGGTCTAATATGTCGATTTACGCTATTTGCGGCCATTTGGGACATATTGGCTTGGTTCGGTCCCCCGTAAGATGGAAAAAAATTATTTTCTAATTTATTTCCGCAATTAAAATTTTTTTTAAGGGCATTAGTATGTCACAGAATTTATTTATACCCAAATACGGCCTCAAATCTCCAGTTAGGCTATTTTGGATTTAATAATAATTTTTTTCCGAATTATTTGGGTACATAAATTTTTTTTTTTTAAGGCTCCAATGGCTCAACAAATCGACGGAAACCTGTTTACGGTCTAATACGTCGACTTACGCTATTTGCGGCCATTTGGGACATATTGGCTTGGTTCGGTCCCCCGTAAGATGGAAAAAAAATATTTTCTAATTTATTTCCGCAATTAAAATTTTTTTTAAGGGCATTAGTATGTCACAGAATTTATTTATACCCAAATACGGCCTCAAATCTCCAGTTAGGCTACTTTGGATTTAATAATAATTTTTATCCGAATTATTTGGGTACATACATTTTTTTTAAAGGCTCCAATGGCTCAACAAATCGACGGAAACCTGTTTACGGTCTAATACGTCGATTTACGCTATTTGCGGCCATTTGGGACATATTGGCTTGGTTCGGTCCCCCGTAAGATGGAAAAAAATTATTTTCTAATTTATTTCGGCAAATAAAATTTTTTTTAAGGGCATTAGTATGTCACAGAATTTATTTATACCCATATACGGCCTCAAATCTCCAGTTAGGCTATTTTGGATTTAATAATAATTTTTTTCCGAATTATTTGGGTACATACATTTTTTTTTTAAGGCTCCAATGGCTCAACAAATCGACGGAAACCTGTTTACGGTCTAATACGTCGATTTACGCTATTTGCGGCCATTTGGGACATATTGGCTTGGTTCGGTCCCCCGTAAGATTAAAAAAAATTATTTTCTAATTTATTTCGGCAATTAAAATTTTTTTTAAGGGATTAGTATGTCACAGAATTTATTTATACCCATATACGGCCTCAAATCTCCAGTTAGGCTATTTTGGATTTAATAATAATTTTTTTCCGAATTATTTGGGTACATACATTTTTTTTAAAGGCTTCAATGGCTCAACAAATCGACGGAAACCTGTTTACGGTCTAATACGTCGATTTACGCTATTTGCGGCTATTTGGGACATATTGGCTTGGTTCGGTCCCCCGTAAGATGGAAAAAAATTATTTTCTAATTTATTTCGGCAATTAAAAATTTTTTTAAGGGCATTAGTATGTCACAGAATTTATTTATACCCATATACGGCCTCAAATCTCCAGTTAGGCTATTTTGGCTTTAATAATAATTTTTTTCCGAGTTATTTGGGTACATACATTTTTTTTAAAGTCTCCAATTGCTCAACAAATCGACGGAAACCTGTTTACGGTCTAATACGTCGATTTACGCTATTTGCGGCTATTTGGGACATATTGGCTTGGTTCGGTCCCCCGTAAGATGGAAAAAAATTATTTTCTAATTTATTTCGGCAATTAAATTTTTTTTTAAGGGCATTAGTATGTCACAGAATTTATTTATACCCATATACGGCCTCAAATCTCCAGTTAGGCTATTTTGAATTTAATAATAATTTTTTTCCGAATTATTTGGGTACATACATTTTTTTTTTAAGGCTCCAATGGCTCAACAAATCCACGGAAACCTGTTTACGGTCTAATACGTCGATTTACGCTATTTGCGGATATTTGGGACATATTGGCTTGGTTCGGTCCCCCGTAAGATGGGAAAAAATTATTTTCTAATTTATTTCGGCAATTAAAATTTTTTTTAAGGGCATTAGTATGTCACAGAATTTATTTATACCCATATACGGCCTCAAATCTCCAGTTAGGCTATTTTGGATTTAATAATAATTTTTTTCCGAATTATTTGGGTACATAAATTTTTTTTTAAAGGCTCCAATGGCTCAACAAATCGACGGAAACCTGTTTACGGTCTAATACGTCGATTTACGCTATTTGCGGCTATTTGGGACATATTGGCTTGGTTCGGTCCCCCGTAAGATGGAAAAAAATTATTTTCTAATTTATTTCGGCAATTAAAATTTTTTTTAAGGGCATTAGTATGTCACAGAATTTATTTATACCCATATACGGCCTCAAATCTCCAGTTAGGCTATTTTGGATTTAATAATTTTTTTTTTCGAATTATTTGGGTACATAAATTTTTTTTAAAGGCTCCAATGGCTCAACAAATCGACGGAAACCTGTTTACGGTCTAATACGTCGATTTACGCTATTTGCGGCTATTTGGGACATATTGGCTTGGTTCGGTCCCCCGTATAATAGAAAAAAATTATTTTCTAATTTATTTCGGCAATTAAAAATTTTTTTAAGGGCATTAGTATGTCACAGAATTTATTTATACCCATATACGGCCTTAAATCTCCAGTTAGGCTATTTTGGATTTAATAATAATTTTTTTCCGAGTTATTTGGGTACATACATTTTTTTTAAAGGCTCCAATGGCTCGACAAATCGACGGAAACCTGTTTACGGTCTAATACGTCGATTTACGCTATTTGCGGCTATTTGGGACATATTGGCTTGGTTCGGTCCCCCGTAAGATGGAAAAAAATTATTTTCTAATTTATTTCGGCAATTAAAATTTTTTTTAAGGGCATTAGTATGTCACAGAATTTATTTATACCCATATACGGCCTCAAATCTCCAGTTAGGCTATTTTGGATTTAATAATAATTTTCTTCCGAGTTATTTGGGTACATACATTTTTTTTAAAGGCTCCAATGGCTCAACAAATCGACGGAAACCTGTTTACGGTCTAATACGTCGATTTACGCTATTTGCGGCCATTTGGGACATATTGGCTTGGTTCGGTCCCCCGTAAGATGGAAAAAAATTATTTTCTAATTTATTTCGGCAAATAAAATTTTTTTTAAGGGCATTAGTATGTCACAGAATTTATTTATACCCATATACGGCCTCAAATCTAAAGTTAGGCTATTTTGGATTTAATAATAATTTTTTTCCGAATTATTTGGGTAGGTACATACATTTTTTTTAAAGGCTCCAATGGCTCAACAAATCGACGGAAACCCGTTTACGGTCTAATACGTCGATTTACGCTATTTGCGGCTATTTGGGACATATTGGCTTGGTTCGGTCCCCCGTAAGATGGAAAAAAATTATTTTCTAATTTATTTCGGCAATTAAAAATTTTTTTAAGGGCATTAGTATGTCACAGAATTTATTTATACCCATATACGGCCTCAAATCTCCAGTTAGGCTATTTTGGCTTTAATAATAATTTTTTTCCGAGTTATTTGGGTACATACATTTTTTTTAAAGTCTCCAATTGCTCAACAAATCGACGGAAACCTGTTTACGGTCTAATACGTCGATTTACGCTATTTGCGGCTACTTGGGACATATTGGCTTGGTTCGGTCCCCCGTAAGATGGAAAAAAATTATTTTCTAATTTATTTCGGCAATTAAAAATTTTTTTAAGGGCATTAGTATGTCACAGAATTTATTTATACCCATATACGGCCTCAAATCTCCAGTTAGGCTATTTTGGCTTTAATAATAATTTTTTTTCGAGTTATTTGGGTACATACATTTTTTTTAAAGTCTCCAATGGCTCAACAAATCGACGGAAACCTGTTTACGGTCTAATACGTCGATTTACGCTATTTGCGGCCATTTGGGACATATTGGCTTGGTTCGGTCCCCCGTAAGATGGAAAAAAAATATTTTCTAATTTATTTCCGCAATTAAAATTTTTTTTAAGGGCATTAGTATGTCACAGAATTTATTTATACCCAAATACGGCCTCAAATCTCCAGTTAGGCTATTTTGGATTTAATAATAATTTTTTTCCGAATTATTTGGGTACATAAATTTTTTTTTTTTAAGGCTCCAATGGCTCAACAAATCGACGGAAACCTGTTTACGGTCTAATACGTCGACTTACGCTATTTGCGGCCATTTGGGACATATTGGCTTGGTTCGGTCCCCCGTAAGATGGAAAAAAAATATTTTCTAATTTATTTCCGCAATTAAAATTTTTTTTAAGGGCATTAGTATGTCACAGAATTTATTTATACCCAAATACGGCCTCAAATCTCCAGTTAGGCTACTTTGGATTTAATAATAATTTTTTTCCGAATTATTTGGGTACATACATTTTTTTTAAAGGCTCCAATGGCTCAACAAATCGACGGAAACCTGTTTACGGTCTAATACGTCGATTTACGCTATTTGCGGCCATTTGGGACATATTGGCTTGGTTCGGTCCCCCGTAAGATGGAAAAAAATTATTTTCTAATTTATTTCGGCAAATAAAATTTTTTTTAAGGGCATTAGTATGTCACAGAATTTATTTATACCCATATACGGCCTCAAATCTCCAGTTAGGCTATTTTGGATTTAATAATAATTTTTTTCCGAATTATTTGGGTACATACATTTTTTTTTAAGGCTCCAATGGCTCAACAAATCGACGGAAACCTGTTTACGGTCTAATACGTCGATTTACGCTATTTGCGGCCATTTGGGACATATTGGCTTGGTTCGGTCCCCCGTAAGATGAAAAAAAATTATTTTCTAATTTATTTCGGCAATTAAAATTTTTTTTAAGGGATTAGTATGTCACAGAATTTATTTATACCCATATACGGCCTCAAATCTCCAGTTAGGCTATTTTGGATTTAATAATAATTTTTTTCCGAATTATTTGGGTACATACATTTTTTTTAAAGGCTTCAATGGCTCAACAAATCGACGGAAACCTGTTTACGGTCTAATACGTCGATTTACGCTATTTGCGGCTATTTGGGACATATTGGCTTGGTTCGGTCCCCCGTAAGATGGAAAAAAATTATTTTCTAATTTATTTCGGCAATTAAAAATTTTTTTAAGGGCATTAGTATGTCACAGAATTTATTTATACCCATATACGGCCTCAAATCTCCAGTTAGGCTATTTTGGCTTTAATAATAATTTTTTTCCGAGTTATTTGGGTACATACATTTTTTTTAAAGTCTCCAATTGCTCAACAAATCGACGGAAACCTGTTTACGGTCTAATACGTCGATTTACGCTATTTGCGGCTATTTGGGACATATTGGCTTGGTTCGGTCCCCCGTAAGATGGAAAAAAATTATTTTCTAATTTATTTCGGCAATTAAATTTTTTTTTAAGGGCATTAGTATGTCACAGAATTTATTTATACCCATATACGGCCTCAAATCTCCAGTTAGGCTATTTTGAATTTAATAATAATTTTTTTCCGAATTATTTGGGTACATACATTTTTTTTTTAAGGCTCCAATGGCTCAACAAATCCACGGAAACCTGTTTACGGTCTAATACGTCGATTTACGCTATTTGCGGATATTTGGACATATTGGCTTGGTTCGGTCCCCCGTAAGATGGGAAAAAATTATTTTCTAATTTATTTCGGCAATTAAAATTTTTTTTAAGGGCATTAGTATGTCACAGAATTTATTTATACCCATATACGGCCTCAAATCTCCAGTTAGGCTATTTTGGATTTAATAATAATTTTTTTCCGAATTATTTGGGTACATAAATTTTTTTTTAAAGGCTCCAATGGCTCAACAAATCGACGGAAACCTGTTTACGGTCTAATACGTCGATTTACGCTATTTGCGGCTATTTGGGACATATTGGCTTGGTTCGGTCCCCCGTAAGATGGAAAAAAATTATTTTCTAATTTATTTCGGCAATTAAAATTTTTTTTAAGGGCATTAGTATGTCACAGAATTTATTTATACCCATATACGGCCTCAAATCTCCAGTTAGGCTATTTTGGATTTAATAATTTTTTTTTTCGAATTATTTGGGTACATAAATTTTTTTTTAAAGGCTCCAATGGCTCAACAAATCGACGGAAACCTGTTTACGGTCTAATACGTCGATTTACGCTATTTGCGGCTATTTGGGACATATTGGCTTGGTTCGGTCCCCCGTATAATAGAAAAAAATTATTTTCTAATTTATTTCGGCAATTAAAAATTTTTTTAAGGGCATTAGTATGTCACAGAATTTATTTATACCCATATACGGCCTCAAATCTCCAGTTAGGCTATTTTGGATTTAATAATAATTTTTTTCCGAGTTATTTGGGTACATACATTTTTTTTAAAGGCTCCAATGGCTCGACAAATCGACGGAAACCTGTTTACGGTCTAATACGTCGATTTACGCTATTTGCGGCTATTTGGGACATATTGGCTTGGTTCGGTCCCCCGTAAGATGGAAAAAAATTATTTTCTAATTTATTTCGGCAATTAAAATTTTTTTTAAGGGCATTAGTATGTCACAGAATTTATTTATACCCATATACGGCCTCAAATCTCCAGTTAGGCTATTTTGGATTTAATAATAATTTTCTTCCGAGTTATTTGGGTACATACATTTTTTTTAAAGGCTCCAATGGCTCAACAAATCGACGGAAACCTGTTTACGGTCTAATACGTCGATTTACGCTATTTGCGGCCATTTGGGACATATTGGCTTGGTTCGGTCCCCCGTAAGATGGAAAAAAATTATTTTCTAATTTATTTCGGCAAATAAAATTTTTTTTAAGGGCATTAGTATGTCACAGAATTTATTTATACCCATATACGGCCTCAAATCTAAAGTTAGGCTATTTTGGATTTAATAATAATTTTTTTCCGAATTATTTGGGTACATAAATTTTTTTTTTTAAGGCTCCAATGGCTCAACAAATCGACGGAAACCTGTTTACGGTCTAATACGTCGACTTACGCTATTTGCGGCCATTTGGGACATATTGGCTTGGTTCGGTCCCCCGTAAGATGGAAAAAAAATATTTTCTAATTTATTTCGGCAAATAAAATTTTTTTTAAGGGATTAGTATGTCACAGAATTTATTTATACCCAAATACGGCCTCAAATCTCCAGTTAGGCTATTTTGGATTAAATAATAATTTTTTTCCGAATTATTTGGGTACATACATTTTTTTTAAAGGCTCCAATGGCTCAACAAATCGACGGAAACCTGTTTACGGTCTAATACGTCGATTTACGCTATTTGCGGCTATTTGGTACATATTGGCTTGGTTCGGTCCCTTGTAAGATGGAAAAAAAATATTTTCTAATTTATTTCGGCAAATAAAATTTTTTTTAAGGGCATTAGTATGTCACAGAATTTATTTATACCCAAATACGGCCTCAAATCTCCAGTTAGGCTATTTTGGATTTAATAATAATTTTTTTCCGAATTATTTGGGTACATACATTTTTTTTAAAGGCTCCAATGGCTCAACAAATCGACGGAAACCTGTTTACGGTCTAATACGTCGATTTACGCTATTTGCGGCTATTTGGTACATATTGGCTTGGTTCGGTCCCTTGTAAGATGGAAAAAAAATATTTTCTAATTTATTTCGGCAAATAAAATTTTTTTTAAGGGCATTAGTATGTCACAGAATTTATTTATACCCATATATTGCCTCAAATCTCCAGTTAGGCTATTTTGGATTTAATAATAATTTTTTTCCGAATTATTTGGGTACATACATTTTTTTTTTTAAGCTCCAATGGCTCAACAAATCGACGGAAACCTGTTTACGGTCTAATACGTCGATTTACGCTATTTGCGGCCATTTGGTACATATTGGCTTGGTTCGGTCCCCCGTAAGATGGAAAAAAAATATTTTCTATTTTATTTCGGCAAATAAAATTTTTTTTAAGGTCATTAGTATGTCAAAGAATTTATTTATACCCATATACGGCCTCAAATCTCCAGTTAGGCTATTTTGGATTTAATAATAATTTTTTTCCGAATTATTTGGGTACATACATTTTTTTTAAAGGCTCCAATGGCTCAAATAATCGACGGAAACCTGTTTACGGTCTAATACGTCGATTTACGCTATTTGCGGCTATTTGGGACATATTGGCTTGGTTCGGTCCCCCGTAAGATGGAAAAAAAATATTTTCTAATTTATTTCCGCAATTAAAATTTTTTTTACGGGATTTGTATGTCACAGAATTTATTTATACCCAAATACGGCCTCAAATCTCCAGTTAGGCTATTTTGGATTTAATAATAATTTTTTTCCGAATTATTTGGGTACATACATTTTTTTTAAAGGCTCCAATGGCTCAACAAATCGACGGAAACCTGTTTACGGTCTAATACGTCGATTTACGCTAAAAAATATTTTCTAATTTATTTCGGCAAATAAACTTTTTTTTAAGGGCATTAGTATGTCACAGAATTTATTTATACCCATATATTGCCTCAAATCTCCAGTTAGGCTATTTTGGATTTAATAATAATTTTTTTCCGAATTATTTGGGTACATACATTTTTTTTTTAAGGCTCCAATGGCTCAACAAATCGACGGAAACCTGTTTACGGTCTAATACGTCGATTTACGCTATTTGCGGCCATTTGGTACATATTGGCTTGGTTCGGTCCCCCGTAAGATGGAAAAAAAATATTTTCTATTTTATTTCGGCAAATAAAATTTTTTTTAAGGGCATTAGTATGTCAAAGAATTTATTTATACCCATATACGGCCTCAAATCTCCAGTTAGGCTATTTTGGATTTAATAATAATTTTTTTCCGAATTATTTGGGTACATACATTTTTTTTAAAGGCTCCAATGGCTCAACAAATCGACGGAAACCTGTTTACGGTCTAATACGTCGATTTACGCTATTTGCGGCTATTTGGGACATATTGGCTTGGTTCGGTCCCCCGTAAGATGGAAAAAAATTATTTTCTAATTTATTTCGGCAAATAAAATTTTTTTTAAGGGCATTAGTATGTCACAGAATTTATTTATACCCATATACGGCCTCAAATCTCCAGTTAGGCTATTTTGGATTTAATAATAATTTTTTTCCGAATTATTTGGGTACATACATTTTTTTTTTAAGGCTCCAATGGCTCAACAAATCGACGGAAACCTGTTTACGGTCTAATACGTCGATTTACGCTATTTGCGGCCATTTGGGACATATTGGCTTGGTTCGGTCCCCCGTAAAATAGAAAAAAATTATTTTCTAATTTATTTCGGCAAACAAAATTTTTTTAAGGGCTTTAGTATGTCAAATAATTTATTTATACCCATATACGGCCTCAAATCTCCAGTTAGGCTATTTTGGATTTAATAATAATTTTTTCCGAATTATTAGGGTACATACATTTTTTTTAAAAGGCTCCAATGGCTCAACAAATCGACGGAAACCTGTTTACGGTCTAATACGTCGATTTACGCTATTTGCGGCCATTTGGGACATATTGGCTTGGTTCGGTCCCCCGTAAGATGGAAAAAAATTATTTTCTAATTTATTTCGGCAAATAAAATTTTTTTTAAGGGCATTAGTATGTCACAGAATTTATTTATACCCATATACGACCTCAAATCTCCAGTTAGGCTATTTTGGATTTAATAATAATTTTTTTCCGAATTATTTGGGTACATACATTTTTTTTTTAAGGCTCCAATGGCTCAACAAATCGACGGAAACCTGTTTACGGTCTAATACGTCGATTTACGCTATTTGCGGCCATTTGGGACATATTGGCTTGGTTCGGTCCCCCGTAAGATGGAAAAAAATTATTTTCTAATTTATTTCGGCAATTAAAATTTTTTTTAAGGGATTAGTATGTCACAGAATTTATTTATACCCATATACGGCCTCAAATCTCCAGTTAGGCTATTTTGGCTTTAATAATAATTTTTTTCCGAGTTATTTGGGTACATACATTTTTTTTAAAGTCTCCAATGGCTCAACAAATCGACGAAAACCTGTTTACGGTCTAATACGTCGATTTACGCTATTTGCGGCTATTTGGGACATATTGGCTTGGTTCGGTCCCCCGTAAGATGGAAAAAAATTATTTTCTAATTTATTTCGGCAATTAAATTTTTTTTTCAGGGCATTAGTATGTCACAGAATTTATTTATACCCATATACGGCCTCAAATCTCCAGTTAGGCTATTTTGAATTTAATAATAATTTTTTTCCGAATTATTTGGGTACATACATTTTTTTTAAGGCTCCAATGGCTCAACAAATCCACGGAAACCTGTTTACGGTCTAATACGTCGATTTACGCTATTTGCGGATATTTGGGACATATTGGCTTGGTTCGGTCCCCCGTAAGATGGAAAAAAATTATTTTCTAATTTATTTCGGCAATTAAAATTTTTTTTAAGGGCATTAGTATGTCACAGAATTTATTTATACCCATATACGGCCTCAAATCTCCAGTTAGGCTTTTTTGGATTTAATAATTATTTTTTTCCGAATTATTTGGGTACATAAATTTTTTTTTAAAGGCTCCAATGGCTTAACAAATCGACGGAAACCTGTTTACGGTCTAATACGTCGATTTACGCTATTTGCGGCTATTTGGGACATATTGGCTTGGTTCGGTCCCCCGTAAGATGGAAAAAAATTATTTTCTAATTTATTTCGGCAATTAAAATTTTTTTTAAGAGCGTTAGTATGTCACAGAATTTATTTATACCCATATACGGCCTCAAATCTCCAGTTAGGCTTTTTTGGATTTAATAATTATTTTTTTCCGAATTATTTGGGTACATAAATTTTTTTTTAAAGGCTCCAATGGCTTAACAAATCGACGGAAACCTGTTTACGGTCTAATACGTCGATTTACGCTATTTGCGGCTATTTGGGACATATTGGCTTGGTTCGGTCCAACGTAAGATGGAAAAAAATTATTTTCTAATTTATTTCGGCAATTAAAAATTTTTTTAAGGGCATTAGTATGTCACAGAATTTATTTATACCCATATACGGCCTCAAATCTCCAGTTAGGCTATTTTGGATTTAATAATAATTTTTTTCCGAGTTATTTGGGCACATACATTTTTTTTAAAGGCTCCAATGGCTCAACAAATCGACGGAAACCTGTTTACGGTCTAATACGTCGATTTACGCTATTTGCGGCTATTTGGGACATATTGGCTTGGTTCGGTCCCCCGTAAGATGGAAAAAAATTATTTTCTAATTTATTTCGGCAATTAAAGTTTTTTTTAAGGGCATTAGTATGTCACAGAATTTATTTATACCCATATACGGCCTCAAATCTCCAGTTGGGCTATTTTGGATTTAATAATAATTTTTTTCCGAATTATTTGGGTACATACATTTTTTTTAAAGGCTCCAATGGCTCAACAAATCGACGGAAACCTGTTTACGGTCTAATACGTCGATTTACGCTATTTGCGGCCATTTGGTACATATTGGCTTGGTTCGGTCCCTTGTAAGATGGAAAAAAAATATTTTCTAATTTATTTCGGCAAATAAAATTTTTTTTAAGGGCATTAGTATGTCACAGAATTTATTTATACCCATATATTGCCTCAAATCTCCAGTTAGGCTATTTTGGATTTAATAATAATTTTTTTCCGAATTATTTGGGTACATACATTTTTTTTTTAAGCTCCAATGGCTCAACAAATCGACGGAAACCTGTTTACGGTCTAATACGTCGATTTACGCTATTTGCGGCCATTTGGTACATATTGGCTTGGTTCGGTCCCCCGTAAGATGGAAAAAAAATATTTTCTATTTTATTTCGGCAAATAAAATTTTTTTTAAGGTCATTAGTATGTCAAAGAATTTATTTATACCCATATACGGCCTCAAATCTCCAGTTAGGCTATTTTGGATTTAATAATAATTTTTTTCCGAATTATTTGGGTACATACATTTTTTTTAAAGGCTCCAATGGCTCAACAAATCGACGGAAACCTGTTTACGGTCTAATACGTCGATTTACGCTATTTGCGGCTATTTGGGACATATTGGCTTGGTTCGGTCCCCCGTAAGATGGAAAAAAAATATTTTCTAATTTATTTCCACAATTAAAATTTTTTTTAAGGGATTAGTATGTCACAGAATTTATTTATACCCAAATACGGCCTCAAATCTCCAGTTAGGCTATTTTGGATTTAATAATAATTTATTTCCGAATTATTTGGGTACATACATTTTTTTTAAAGGCTCCAATGGCTCAGCAAATCGACGGAAACCTGTTTACGGTCTAATACGTCGATTTACGCTATTTGCGGCCATTTGGTACATATTGGCTTGGTTCGGTCCCTTGTAAGATGGAAAAAAAATATTTTCTAATTTATTTCGGCAAATAAAATTTTTTTTAAGGGCATTAGTATGTCACAGAATTTATTTATACCCATATATTGCCTCAAATCTCCAGTTAGGCTATTTTGGATTTAATAATAATTTTTTTCCGAATTATTTGGGTACATACATTTTTTTTTTAAGGCTCCAATGGCTCAACAAATCGACGGAAACCTGTTTACGGTCTAATACGTCGATTTACGCTATTTGCGGCCATTTGGTACATATTGGCTTGGTTCGGTCCCCCGTAAGATGGAAAAAAAATATTTTCTATTTTATTTCGGCAAATAAAATTTTTTTTAAGGGCATTAGTATGTCAAAGAATTTATTTATACCCATATACGGCCTCAAATCTCCAGTTAGGCTATTTTGGATTTAATAATAATTTTTTTCCGAATTATTTGGGTACATACATTTTTTTTAAAGGCTCCAATGGCTCAACAAATCGACGGAAACCTGTTTACGGTCTAATACGTCGATTTACGCTATTTGCGGCTATTTGGGACATATTGGCTTGGTTCGGTCCCCCGTAAGATGGAAAAAAATTATTTTCTAATTTATTTCGGCAAATAAAATTTTTTTAAGGGCTTTAGTATGTCAAATAATTTATTTATACCCATATACGGCCTCAAATCTCCAGTTAGGCTATTTTGGATTTAATAATAATTTTTTTCCGAATTATTTGGGTACATACATTTTTTTTTTAAGGCTCCAATGGCTCAACAAATCGACGGAAACCTGTTTACGGTCTAATACGTCGATTTACGCTATTTGCGGCCATTTGGGACATATTGGCTTGGTTCGGTCCCCCGTAAGATGGAAAAAAATTATTTTCTAATTTATTTCGGCGATTAAAATTCTTTTTAAGGGCATTAGTATGTCACAGAATTTATTAATACCCATATACGGCCTCAAATCTCCGGTTAGGCTATTTTGGATTTAATAATAATTTTTTTCCGAATTATTTGGGTACATAAATTTTTTTTTAAAGGCTCCAATGGCTCAACAAATCGACGGAAACCTGTTTACGGTCTAATACGTCGATTTACGCTATTTGCGGCTATTTGGGACATATTGGCTTGGTTCGGTCCCCCGTAAGATGGAAAAAAATTATTTTCTAATTTATTTCGGCAATTAAAAATTTTTTTAAGGGCATTAGTATGTCACAGAATTTATTTATACCCATATACGGCCTCAAATCTCCAGTTAGGCTATTTTGGATTTAATAATAATTTTTTTCCGAGTTATTTGGGTACATACATTTTTTTTAAAGGCTCCAATGGCTCAACAAATCGACGGAAACCTGTTTACGGTCTAATACGTCGATTTACGCTATTTGCGGCCATTTGGTACATATTGGCTTGGTTCGGTCCCCCGTAAGATGGAAAAAAAATATTTTCTATTTTATTTCGGCAATTCGGCAAATAAAATTTTTTTTAAGGGCATTAGTATGTCAAAGAATTTATTTATACCCATATACGGCCTCAAATCTCCAGTTAGGCTATTTTGGATTTAATAATAATTTTTTTCCGAATTATTTGGGTACATACATTTTTTTTTAAAGGCTCCAATGGCTCAACAAATCGACGGAAACCTGTTTACGGTCTAATACGTCGATTTACGCTATTTGCGGCTATTTGGGACATATTGGCTTGGTTCGGTCCCCCGTAAGATGGAAAAAAATTATTTTCTAATTTATTTCGGCAAATAAAATTTTTTTTAAGGGCATTAGTATGTCACAGAATTTATTTATACCCATATACGGCCTCAAATCTCCAGTTAGGCTATTTTGGATTTAATAATAATTTTTTTCCGAATTATTTGGGTACATACATTTATTTTTTAAGGCTCCAATGGCTCAACAAATCGACGGAAACCTGTTTACGGTCTAATACGTCGATTTACGCTATTTGCGGCTATTTGGGACATATTGGCTAGGTTCGGTCCCCCGTAAGATAGAAAAAAATTATTTTCTAATTTATTTCGGCGATTAAAATTTTTTTTAAGGGCATTAGTATGTCACAGAATTTATTTATACCCATATACAGCCTCAAATCTCCAGTTAGGCTATTTTGGATTTAATAATAATTTTTTTCCGAATTATTTGGGTACATAAATTTTTTTTTTAAGGCTCCAATGGCTCAACAAATCGACGGAAACCTGTTTACGGTCTAATACGTCGATTTACGCTATTTGCGGCCATTTGGGACATATTGGCTTGGTTCGGTCCCCCGTAAGATGGAAAAAAATATTTTCTAATTTATTTCCGCAATTAAAATTTTTTTTAAGGGATTAGTATGTCACAGAATTTATTTATACCCAAATACGGCCTCAAATCTCCAGTTAGGCTATTTTGGATTTAATAATAATTTTTTTCCGAATTATTTGGGTACATACATTTTTTTTAAAGGCTCCAATGGTTCAACAAATCGACGGAAACCTGTTTACGGTCTAATACGTCGATTTACGCTATTTGCGGCCATTTGGTACATATTGGCTTGGTTCGGTCCCTTGTAAGATGGAAAAAAAATATTTTCTAATTTATTTCGGCAAATAAAATTTTTTTTAAGGGTATTAGTATGTCACAGAATTTATTTATACCCATATACGGCCTCAAATCTCCAGTTAGGCTATTTTGGATTTAATAATAATTTTTTTCCGAATTATTTGGGTACATACATTTTTTTTAAGGCTCCAATTGCTCAACAAATCGACGGAAACCTGTTTACGGTCTAATACGTCGATTTACGCTATTTGCGGCCATTTGGTACATATTGGCTTGGTTCGGTCCCCCGTAAGATGGAAAAAAAATATTTTCTATTTTATTTCGGCAATTCGGCAAATAAAATTTTTTTTAAGGGCATTAGTATGTCAAAGAATTTATTTATACCCATATACGGCCTCAAATCTCCAGTTAGGCTATTTTGGATTTAATAATAATTTTTTTCCGAATTATTTGGGTACATACATTTTTTTTTTAAAGGCTCCAATGGCTCAACAAATCGACGGAAACCTGTTTACGGTCTAATACGTCGATTTACGCTATTTGCGGCTATTTGGGACATATTGGCTTGGTTCGGTCCCCCGTAAGATGGAAAAAAATTATTTTCTAATTTATTTCGGCAAATAAAATTTTTTTTAAGGGCATTAGTATGTCACAGAATTTATTTATACCCATATACGGCCTCAAATCTCCAGTTAGGCTATTTTGGATTTAATAATAATTTTTTTCCGAATTATTTGGGTACATACATTTATTTTTTAAGGCTCCAATGGCTCAACAATACGACGGAAACCTGTTTACGGTCTAATACGTCGATTTACGCTATTTGCGGCCATTTGGGACATATTGGCTTGGTTCGGTCCCCCGTAAGATGGAAAAAAATTATTTTCTAATTTATTTCGGCAAATAAAATTTTTTTAAGGGCTTTAGTATGTCAAATAATTTATTTATACCCATATACGGCCTCAAATCTCCAGTTAGGCTATTTTGGATTTAATAATAATTTTTTCCGAATTATTTGGGTACATACATTTTTTTTAAAGGCTTCAATGGCTCAACAAATCGACGGAAACCTGTTTACGGTCTAATACGTCGATTTACGCTATTTGCGGCCATTTGGGACATATTGGCTTGGTTCGGTCCCCCGTAAGATGGAAAAAAATTATTTTCTAATTTATTTCGGCAATTATAATTTTTTTTAGGGCATTAGTATGTCACAGAATTTATTTATATATGTATATACCTTGGTCACTTTGAAGAGTTATATACCGGTATGTATTATATACCAGAAATCATATATACCGTTTATATTCCTAAAATGACCGGTAAACCAATTAAAATATACCGGTTTAAATCCACCAAATGCACGTCTACTACTTAACAATATCTGCTAGCGCTAACTATTAATTAGAGACGTGGCGCTAACAATATCTTTACTTTAATAATGTCGACCCAACTGCATTTGCGTATAAAGGCATTTTAATTAATAATGTCTAAATTTGGAGTTTACCCTATAAGTAAATTTCTTTAAAAGGTTTTTTATTACCCCTAATACACCATACAGTATTGTGAGTTTCGATTTGGAGATACACGCCTCCTTAATTGTTTCGTTACACTGATAACGCATAACCGATCTGGATTTTGCTTGCCTGGTGGCCTGCAAACTAATGATCGAATCTCTAGTCAATTCCTTTTCCAACTGATTCTTGTTGGATTGGAGTCAGGTTTTTGCATTTGATTTGCCACGAGGTGTGGCTTAACGTTATATCTCACCATCCCTCATCTACATTTATTTCGGGTCATATACCGGGTGTCCTGATAAGGTTGGCCACCGGCAATATCTAGGAATCTATAAGGCCTAGAGCTGTGAAAAAAACATTTTTATATACACTGCGTCCATAAAGTCTTGCACAAATTCATTTAAAATTCAGGGGCTTACTTTTTTTAAAAACGCTCGGACACGTCAATTAGTACTTTTGTTTGCGCATTTTTTAACGTAAAATGTTTTTATACAGGGTGTCGCACGTATGAGGTATGAGGTCATCAAGGATTTTTTTTAATGGAACACCCTGTATATTATATCAATTTTGAATTCTATGATGAACACTTAACACCTCTGGAAATCACGGTTTCCGAAATATTGACGTTTGAAAATTTATTTTAAACACATTTATTGATGACCTCATACGTGCGACACCCTGTATAAAAACATTTTACGTTAAAAAATGCGCAAACAAAAGTACTAATTGACGTGTCCGAGCGTTTTTAAAAAGTAAATACCTGAATTTTAAATGAATTTGTGCAAGACTTTATGGACGCACTGTATAAAGTGACCAAAAGAATTTGCTGGAAATTATTTTTAAGTTCGAAAAACGACCGCTAGGGGGCGTAAGAGAACTTTCAAAATATAAATGCCGACTTTCTCTTGATTTTTCTTAACAAAAATATATTAAAAATATAAGCATTGTATTCTTCATAAAATTATGCAACTTTATGTTATAAGGATTTTCTCAAAAAAATTAAATGTTATGATATGACTTTTTCATCATATTTTATTTTAGGCTTATAAAGGCTATTAAATAGTGGAATACAAAATCCAGGTCCGTATTTAAAATAAAAAAGTTGATGATGGTCGATCGAATCCGAAACGTCGGATTAAAAAACCAACCCATCAGCTTAGGAAAAGTTACTATAAGGAACTGACAACCGCAACGTGATATCTTTTGTTAAACTAGAGATTTAATTGATTAATTAATGTTTTAAAAAATGGCCTATTTTTCCATATTAATTATTATTATCGCTAATTTCTCTGGTTTAACAAAAGATGTTACGTTGCGGTTTTCAGTTCCTTATAGTAACTTTCCTCCTCAATAAGCTGATGGGGTTAGTTTTTTAATCCGACGTTTCGGATTCGATAGACCATCATCAACTTTTTTATTTTAAATACGGACCTGGATTTTTTATTCCACTATTTAATAGCCTTTATAAGCCTAAAATAAAGTATGATGAAAAAGTCATATCATAACATTGGATTTTTTTGAGGAAATCCTTATTCATTGAGGAATTACGCAAAAGCGCCATCTAGTGGCCATCATCAGAATCAATATGGTATAAGTTAATAGATCTACGTGTAGAGGAAAAGAAGAGCTTTTCTCAAGACCAAGTTGAATAAAATCGGTTTATCCAAGGCAGAGATATCAGCGTTTGAAAGAAAAAAAGTTTGACCTTCTCCCATCACTTTATTATTGGCAATAGAAAAAAACGACCCCTAACATAAAGTTCCATAATTTTATGAAGAATACAATGCTGATATTTTTAATATAATTTTATTAAGAAAAATCAAGAGAAAAACGGGATTTCTATTTTTAAAGTTCTCTTACGCCCCCTAGCGCTCATTTTTCGAACTTGAAAATAATTTCCAGCAATTTCTTTTGGCCACTTTATATAAATATATTTTTTTTTTCACAGCTCTAGGCCTTATAGGTTCCTAGATATCGCAGGTGGCCAACATTATCAGGACACCCGGTATATAGGCTCTTCGGTCATTCCGTCGTCGAATTCTAGCCTCACTGACGAGTTGTGATCTGACAAAGGGAACGACCAACCAAACCCTTCCTTACACAAAATAACTTGTTGTACAGGGTGTCCAGTTTTCGTATGTTTTACGGGGTATCTCCGTTATTACTAAAGATGGAAGGTTACGGTTTTCGCGGCACTGTGCTTCTTTTTTATGAAACTTTCATTGCCGCAAACAAATTTCCTTAGCCGTCTCAGTTTCTGACATACAGAGCGATTTTGAAAATTGGTCATTTTTGACGCTCCCCTGTATCTCGGTTAGTTGATAACTTATCAATAAGGTAAAAATGGATTACTTTACAGTTTTTTAGTCTATACTTATTAGCTTCCGAGAAACTGACTTTTTAAACTTTGTCGGCTTCTAGCTTTCGAACTATAAAGTCTTAGTGCAAAACGACTCGCATGTCCTTATCATTTTTGTTATCTTACTATTTTCTTGATTTCTCGTTGCATCCGGTTTAACCGGAAGTTGACACTTTTGGCAAGACCATAAAAATGGAAGATAGGGACGTGATAGCCATTTTGCTCCAAGACGTCCAGTTCAAAAGCTAGAAACTGACAAAGTTCAAAAATGTCATTTTTTAAGTCAATATCTCGGAAACTATTAAGTGTAGACTAATGATGCATTTTTTAAAAATAATTCTAATTTTATGTAGAATTCAAAAAAGCCAAAATATACAGGGTGTTCCATTTACAAAAAAAAGAGAACTTTATTTCGTTACTTATTTTGGGACAACCTGTATAAATTAAAATATGCGTATAAAATTCTCCGGAAAATATCCTACATTTGTATTGAAGACTTTTTTCTAAAGCCTGAAATAAAAGATTTAATGGGGGGTGACATTTATAATGGATCACCCGTAGGTACTAGATTTTTCTCCCACAGAAACGTATGTTCCATATTTTTAATTTATTTGTAAACAGGTAGGACCAGGTAGGTAAACGCATGAATGAAACACAAATATAAAAACATAAACTAGAAAAATCGTTTTATTTTCTCAAATTCAATTATTTGAAAACAACACAAAGTTTGTGAACTATAAGGTTTTGCCTAACACCATAAAGGAATATCTACACTGAACCTATACCATCCAAAAAACGAAACGTTAGAATACTTTTATGATAATGTTGGTTCTTTAAAAGAGTAGATACTGTATTAGAAATACTGTAGGCGATAGGCAAAATCGTTTTACTATATTATGTCATTGACAAAAATATATTTACAGTACTATTATTTCTCTAAAAGAAAGTAGCGTAAAGCAAAACTACAATTATTAAGAACGTTTGCAAAGCGTCAAACAGACTTCAACACTTATTATGCAATTAACAAAGGAAACAGTTTAGCAATACACTGTAGGGGGATATTGACACAGGCTCTTTAACTCCAAATTGTAAATGAGTCGTGAGAGTAAAACTTTTGCCCATTTGCGGACAATACTTCTGAAAATCAAGTAATGCCTATTGAAATAAAGTCAGCAAATTTAAAGATTTTTTGAAAAAAATAAAAGTAGTATTAAACACTTTGATGGTCAAACTCTTTTAAATTATGATGCCGCAAATACTAAGTTCCCTATCGGAGGAAAAAACTTTCAAGTAGTTTTCAACGTACCCCAACTCCCCCTACAAGTAACCAAATAACAAACTAAAAAAAAACTACAGTTTACATTACGTTAGAGTACGATTAACCTTACGTAAAGCCAGTTACGTCATCACTGTCTCGCTTAAATATATGCATGACCCGCCCCAGTGATTACTTATGTAAAGTATACTCAATAAACGTCTACATTTTTCTCGCCAACGGTTATTCAAGGTATTCAAGCGAGACAACGATCTACCTATGCAAAAACATTAAATTTAACGGCTGTTTTTTGTTCAAATAATTATTAATCCAAGCCTTAATTGACGCAGCGTTTCGTTCCTTAAGAATTGGATATTTGTGGCGGATATCCTCACACATTTTCAACCCTGGTAAGACCTCGGACTGTAAATTTTTTTTAAATTCAGCTTTCATGATTTCAACCTCTTCAGGTGCCCAACGTGCTAGAAAAACAAATTTTTTCTTATAGGCATTGCAAAATTTAATAGTAAATCCTGAAAATGGCAAGCAATATGAAGAATCTAATGCCAAATCATGTGCAATTAAAAAATATACCATTATATTGCAAACTGTAAAATCAGCTTTTGGTTTTAATATTTTCGAAAGAAAGGCTTTGGTCATTACCCTTGTGGGCTACTGTGCCAATGCGTACTTCATTATTGACCGATTGATATTTTCATTTCGTTTCCTGCAGAGTTCAACAGCTATTAAGGGTTATTTCCCGCTCCCATTGCCTCGGCACAAAAAAATTGTTTTTTTTTACGTTATCTTTTTACTGATATAAAAATTTAAAATTCGGCTGGCATCAAACTGTGCGGCTTCTAATTCTTCAACTTTGGAAACTACTTATATTTTTTCCTTCAAAAATGTAGATGATAGAGAATTACTGTTTTTTTCTAAGGATTGTATCTCTTTCTACAATTATTTTGGAAGAAAAAACATTAACTCATTTCTAAAGATAGCAACACAAGAGGGCGCCCAAATTGATGAGCCGAATTTTAAATCTCTGCCTCAGTAAAAAGATATAGCAAAAAAAAAGTATTTAATAATAATAATACACCTTAAAATTTACCTTTTGTTTTAGTTATTTTAACTTTCTTTTTGTTCACTTGGTTCAAAACCCAAGCCTTTAATTGGTTTGGAGTCCGTCCTTGTAAACTGACATTTTCGGTAATTGCAATTATACATTCTGGAACACTTGGAATTTCATCCATCTCTATATGATCAGAAAAAATATCACTTGCAACTCTTACTTCGCTCGCAGTCCAGCTTCTTCTTTGAATTTTTTTATTTCTTACTGGTGAAACTAAAAAGTAACTTGATGTAAGCACATTTCAAAAATGTATTTATAGTGCTGTAAAGCAACTTACTATACTAAAGATCCTGTTTTTATTTTTAAATCTACTACTGGTATGTCTTCCTCATTTATTCAAAACTGAAGGTGACTTAATTCTGATGAAATTCTTTTAATGTTATAGAATGATTTTGGCGGATTTCCTAAAATATCATGGATTAAATGGCTATAAAATAATAAACTTAAAAACGAGAAATACAACTCTAGTTACCTTCATTGTTGGCAATGCATCCATGCAAGTGTTAAAAATTCGAGGTTCACCGCTGAGATATGGTGTCAACATATCAATGAATTTAATTTTTCAAGTATTTTCAAAAACGTTAATAATAATACACATAATAACGTTTCATATACTGGTGTTTATTAATTGAGTACCGATACTTAAGGTTGACAATCTTTAAATGATTCTAACACAAAAAGTTCATACAATTATAGGTTCGCAAGAGCTCCATTTTCGATATACAGAGTGGAATTTGAATTGGAGTGGAGAAATTTTATCCTTAGGCGTGCATGAAAATCGAATAAGGAAATTTTCTAAAAAATGGTTTATCCTATCAAAAATGATCAAGAGACACTTTTTGTGTATTTCTTGCGTGGCTTAGGTACTAGTGTAGTGCTGCGCTACCCCTCTCTAATAAAGTAATTTACTTTACTTATGGTTTATATATATATCAAGGCCTACAACTCCTGGCAGCAGCTACAAGGGTCTTTGCTATTTTGGAAATAGTCACCTTCCTTTCACGCACCAACACAAAACTACACTTTACCTATGTTTCCTATTTATTTTCCACACTATCAAATATTAATGATGTTCCTGTATCATATGATATCAGGTTTTTAACCAGAAAGAATAAAAATGAACAATTTTTATATCTTGACTTAAAAGTTAGAATCAGATTACTATTCGTTCTCTTAGCCGTTTGGAATAGTAGAATCAATTTGGTAGAGCAAAATCAGTTTGGTAGAGCAAAATCAAGTTGGTAGAGCAAAATCAATTTGGTATAGCAAAATACTAAAAATCCCTTTCTAAATTTAAGCATAAAAACACCGAAAATTTATAGGGTTAAAATAATTCCTTTATTTAAATATAAGTATCGTAATTGGAGAAATTTTCAAAATATTGATAAATATAAAAACTTTACACACAATAGATACCATAAATTAATTAAAAATAACAGACACAAAAAAATAAGAAAAACTCTATGTTGAGACTATGATCCAACGAAAATCCAATATTATAATTACCTCTTGTTCTCTAATTGATTACAAAAAGCTTACAATTCGTGCCAACATCAAAAACTAGCAACTTAATACCAAATCCTGAAAACATTTATAAAACACTACAGCACACCTTTTGTCCTAATTCATATTAAACCAATTAAAGTTGTTAAACTAAAAAAAAAATATTAATTATACAGGTAGCCAACCTCACACGGCCAAAAAGACTTTAATCAAGTGAATATTTATAGTTTTTACAATCCCATTAATTCCCACAACAAGTGCAATTCAAATTAACCTAGCCGTCCTCTCAGGGCTCCAAAATATAATAATTAAACTAGAAAATCTCAGAACTCCCGTGCAAAATCTACTTAGACATTTATTTAATAGATGTGCTTTCTAATGCTTTCAGAAAATGGTAACAGTTATAAATATATATATTCCTTTTCTTTTTAAACCATGACCAAAATATAAAGTTTATTCGAAACCAGAAACTTACTTCTCATTGTTCTTTCGTTCACTGTACGGTACGACACTGGCAAGTATTTTGACAAAACTAGTCTTCACTAAAGAAACCACTCACTCATAAATAAAAATATTGAAAAATATAACTTTTTTAATCTGAACTCGTTACTTTTCTAAGTCTCAAAATATTATATTTATTTTAAAAGAAATTAATTAAGTAATTAATTTTTGAATCGGGCAGAGTTTCGTTCTGCAACTGGTTATTAAGATCTATCTTCTTTTTCTGAATTTCACACTGCTTTTATAGCTGGAAATCGAGGTTCTATTTGCGTCACACAACGCACTTTTCCTTTGTTCTTAAGAACCGTGGCAAAAATAGAACGCAATACTAGGCTCGTGACAATGATATCATCATGACCCAAATTGAGTTCAAAAGAAGTCAACAACCAAAAACTTCTAGATTGTTCTCGAAGCTTTTGGTTTGACGTCACAATCTTTAGCCAAAGATATCAGATGTTTTCATGCCTGTGACGTGTTTTATGTTTATTTATTTTCTACACGAAAACAATCATTGTCTTTTGACATTGACATTGATTTAGATAAAAAAAACAAAGATTTTAAATGTCAATTAATGAACCTTTTGTGAGAGTTAGCTGAACAATTCAAGTGAAGCTAAAATTATATTGTAGTACATTTTAAGTTAAAAATTTTTTTAGTAATTTGTCACCCTGTATCGGGCATCACATTACTCCCCCGTTACCTAGTCGAAATGGCTCTCAAGAGCTTTTTCGACAGGTCTACTTATTATTGAAATTTATGTGTACTTTATTTTATTACCAGATGGTAAAATCTTCAATGAAAAAGAAAGTCAAGGGTTCATGTCCCTTTTGATTTACAACTCTTTGTGGTTGGTTTCAACTGACTTGTCGTCGCTACCTGTTACTATAAGTATCTGATTTCCTTCAATAAAAAAAAATGGTCTATAACTACTCGAATAAAAATTATTCATATAGGGTGTATAAAATATATATTGTAAAATAGTAATAAATGCATTGTAAAATGTAAAGGTAAAATAAAAATATAGAAAGAAATATAAAAACTAGATATACAATCGTACATGTTCCTTAAAGTAAAATTAATCACCTACGTCTACTATAATTGAATTCATAACTAAATTTACCTTACATTTTTCTTATCAACTATAACTGTCCCAATTGTTTTAAACCCAACCTGTCTTACTACATTCAGATCCTACGGAAACGTAGTCGGAACTCCTCAGTTTGTTCCACCTGATAGTTATCAGGGAGTGGTCCATTTTCGGTGGGCACAGGTCGTCCGTGCAGGTGATGGGGGTGGTGTCGCCGTTGGCACATGCAGTCTGGCGGGTTGTAGGATCTGGCGGGCTGCTCCTCTTGGAACGCCGGATGGCCCTGGCTGGGGGGAGGAGATTTTCCAGCTCTCTTCCTTCCGCTGTGGCCCAATGTACAAGGAAAGTTCTGTATTCTGCATGTAGCATTTCACACCATAAGGCCACTAATGCCTTTAGCGGAAACAGAGCTGGATAGCACAGTCCGTCTCCACCCAACAGGAAATAGAGGTCCCTCAAATGGACCAGGGAAGCCCGCAACAGGAGATTCTTTATGAAGTTGTCCTCCACCAACCGCAAATAGGTTAAAAACACAATTATCCACGTGGTCATGGTTTTGTTTTTACTTTACTTTGATAAAGTAAACTGCACTTTTATCTTTTAATTTTTTTTCTGTTTGTTGTGGCACACTACCGCTCAATCAGAGTTCAAAGGTTTTACTGTAAGGTCGTTTAAATTTCGTAAGTTACATCACTAAGAATTTTTGTAAACCCCTCGGTGGTGGGGACTTAAACGTATTCTATTAGTTAAGATAAGTATTCTTGCTACCCCAATAACACACCCGACATCAAATGCTCTCCTTTGTTAACGTATATCTTTATTCTTTCGGTCTCCGTCATTAGTTTGGCTTAAGTGTAAATAAAATAATCCTACCCTATCACCTTCTACCCTAAACCCTAAATGACAATTGCTTTATCCTTGTTTTCTATATGAATTTTTTATACAGGTGTCTTTATTCTTCGCCTCTTTCCCTTTCTTAAGTAAAACTCATTAGTCCTTTTTACTTATCTGTACTTAGATAAGTTCTCGTGTGAAAATAAAATTCTTGTTTCTTAAGTGTTAAATTTTTCCCATGTTCTCATAATTAAAGTATCTTTGAGTTTTCAAGTGGTTATCTTTTCCTAGATTATCGCTTTTTATCTCCCTATTCAAGTACCTAATTTAGTTATCTTATCCTTTATTTTTAACTAGAACAACTTAAATTAAACTTACAGATAGCTTATTTCTTCGACACGGTTGATTCTTCTTCACTTTTAGTGGAGCGGTCGAATAAGCTCCATTTTACTGGTGGTAGTTTTGTTAGTTCTTTTCTCAAATTAAAAAAAACATTTTGATTATTCCCGATACTTAATTCATTCTCAGTAGAAAAGTTTACTCGCCTCTCTTGGGCATTATCTGCTGATAGGCTTCTGTCTTACACAACACTCTAGCTACTTGTAAGCCTTCTGGTAGATCAGAATTAGGCTCCATAATCAGGCACGAAGTCCTAATTTCAGACTTGTTTTTAAGAATAACAGGGCACACAGCTTCACTCATCCGTGGAATAACTAATTCTTGATTTAAGTTCACAAAAGCCTTCATACACTTGTTATCTCCTTTTAATTCACTTGGCTTACCTTTTTCTTCTTCTCGTTCTCGTAAAATTTCAAAATTGCTTTCGTTAAGGTTCTCTCCCATGCTTGGCACTGTCATATTCAGTCCAAGATCAACATCTGATCCATCCTCATACGGGTTTAAAAAACTCTCACCTTTCCCTTGCTCTCTCTCAGCAAAAACTTCCTCCTGACTCACATTCAGGTCATTCAAACTTTCTTTCTTCAAAATCTCACTTACTAGCTCGAATTCTAACTTAGCAATTCGACTACAAAACCCTTCTTCATCTTTTGTCAACAAGCCCTGCTTGCTACCTACCAAATCCTCACTAAACAGTGGTATCACATTATCAAATGCATACATACAATTACTTTTCCAATCAATTTTAATCCCGTGAGTTTGTAAAAAATCAATTCCTAGCAACATTTCAGTACGAAAGCTGTCTGTATCAACGACAATAAAATCATGTTGCACTATAGTATTTTCTGAAAACCTTAACGAAATTTTTGCAACTCCAAAAGTTGGTATAGTATTTCCTTGAATATCGACTAAGGAAATTCCATTATACTCTTTTATAAACCCCTTGGCAATATTGGGTTTAATTAGGGATACGCATGCTCCTGAATCAATTAAAGCGTAACAGTCTCTGCCACTTACACTTACGGTAATTGCATTACCTACTTTAGGAGCTTTATTACCTGAACATGCATATATCCCTACCCTCCTCTCAACGTCTATTCCCAATTTGTTTCCTTGGCAGCCGAACTTCGGGGTTGAGAAGTGGCTGCGTTGGTGTTTAAAGCTCTTGAGCCATTCACCTGTTGATTTTTGAAACAATTTCTTGCAAAGTGTCCCGGTTTTCCGCAAGCGTAACACACCTGATCTATATTTCCAGGTGTTCTTTGCTGATAAGCATTATTTTGGGGACAGGACGCCTTAAAATGGCCGGGTTTACTACATTGATAACATACCATTTGATTGGTCATCCTGCAAAACTTCTCCGTGTGTCCTGTCTTCTTGCATTTATCACACTTAAACCCCTTGGCTTGTGAGGCAAAATTCTTTTTATAACTATTTTGTTTCTCTGCTGAATTCCAATTCACTCCTCTGCACTCTCTACTAATGGAGGGATGAATGAGATGTTCGATAGACTCTTCTCTTTCTGCAGTATCTAACGCTTCGTCAAGAGTCTGTGGATTTCCTGACAAAACTCGCTGCTTTATTGGCATCACGAGTCCCAATATAAATTGAGTCGTAATATCTTGCTCCAATTTTCTTTGTATAGGTAAGTCATTTGCTGCATCTCCGGTAAGAGTAATTGTTTGATTACCGAGTAACTTTAAACGGGTCAAGTACTGTCTACAGGATTCTCCAGTTTTTTGCTTACAGTCCATAAAATTTTTCATTGCCGATCCTGTTACACAGGGATGGGTAAATTGTTTTCTTAGCGAATTTTTCAGTAGGTTCCAATTTGAAGTGCTTAAAAGAGCGGGTTCAGAGTCAATAAATTGCTTGGCTCTATGACGAAGGTTGAGTCGAGCAATTGACACCATTTGTTGGTCGGTCCAATTCGCAACAGCACTTGTTTCTTCAATTACTGCTAGAAATTCTTTCACATTGGTCGTTCCATCGGATGTTGGTAACGAATCAAGACCTATAACAAGGTTTCCAGGGGCAATATTTGGACTAGCAGGAGGTCCTCCTCCTGTAGCACGAGGTGTAGGCGACGTGACCGTTGAAGTGGTGGTCATTGTCGACGTCGTGGTAGCAATGATTGGCGTCGTGGTAGGACCGGTAGCCATCTTAGCACAGGGTTACAAAAATCTTCGTCCTATTGCCAAAATAGTTTTTTCTTAAAAAAAAATTCGGTAGGCCCTCAGCGTCGGGGTATTTTACGCTCAAATTTGCCTTGCCCGGCGCCTCCACCAATTGTAGTGCTGCGCTACCCCTCTCTAATAAAGTAATTTACTTTACTTATGGTTTATATATATATCAAGGCCTACAACTCCTGGCAGCAGCTACAAGGGTCTTTGCTATTTTGGAAATAGTCACCTTCCTTTCACGCACCAACACAAAACTACACTTTACCTATGTTTCCTATTTATTTTCCACACTATCAAATATTAATGATGTTCCTGTATCATATGATATCAGGTTTTTAACCAGAAAGAATAAAAATGAACAATTTTTATATCTCGACTTAAAAGTTAGAATCAGATTACTATTCGTTCTCTTAGCCGTTTGGAATAGTAGAATCAATTTGGTAGAGCAAAATCAGTTTGGTAGAGCAAAATCAAGTTGGTAGAGCAAAATCAATTTGGTATAGCAAAATACTAAAAATCCCTTTCTAAATTTAAGCATAAAAACACCGAAAATTTATAGGGTTAAAATAATTCCTTTATTTAAATATAAGTATCGTAATTGGAGAAATTTTCAAAATATTGATAAATATAAAAACTTTACACACAATAGATACCATAAATTAATTAAAAATAACAGACACAAAAAAATAAGAAAAACTCTATGTTGAGACTATGATCCAACGAAAATCCAATATTATAATTACCTCTTGTTCTCTAATTGATTACAAAAAGCTTACAATTCGTGCCAACATCAAAAACTAGCAACTTAATACCAAATCCTGAAAACATTTATAAAACACTACAGCACACCTTTTGTCCTAATTCATATTAAACCAATTAAAGTTGTTAAACTAAAAAAAAAATATTAATTATACAGGTAGCCAACCTCACACGGCCAAAAAGACTTTAATCAAGTGAATATTTATAGTTTTTACAATCCCATTAATTCCCACAACAAGTGCAATTCAAATTAACCTAGCCGTCCTCTCAGGGCTCCAAAATATAATAATTAAACTAGAAAATCTCAGAACTCCCGTGCAAAATCTACTTAGACATTTATTTAATAGATGTGCTTTCTAATGCTTTCAGAAAATGGTAACAGTTATAAATATATATATTCCTTTTCTTTTTAAACCATGACCAAAATATAAAGTATATTCGAAACCAGAAACTTACTTGTCATTGTTCTTTCGTTCACTGTACGGTACGACACTGGCAAGTATTTTGACAAAACTAGTCTTCACTAAAGAAACCACTCACTCATAAATAAAAATATTGAAAAATATAACTTTTTTAATCTGAACTCGTTACTTTTCTAAGTCTCAAAATATTATATTTATTTTAAAAGAAATTAATTAAGTAATTAATTTTTGAATCGGGCAGAGTTTCGTTCTGCAACTGGTTATTAAGATCTATCTTCTTTTTCTGAATTTCACACTGCTTTTATAGCTGGAAATCGAGGTTCTATTTGCGTCACACAACGCACTTTTCCTTTGTTCTTAAGAACCGTGGCAAAAATAGAACGCAATACTAGGCTCGTGACAATGATATCATCATGACCCAAATTGAGTTCAAAAGAAGTCAACAACCAAAAACTTCTAGATTGTTCTCGAAGCTTTTGGTTTGACGTCACAATCTTTAGCCAAAGATATCAGATGTTTTCATGCCTGTGACGTGTTTTATGTTTATTTATTTTCTACACGAAAACAATCATTGTCTTTTGACATTGACATTGATTTAAATAAAAAAAACAAAGATTTTAAATGTCAATTAATGAACCTTTTGTGAGAGTTAGGTGAACAATTCAAGTGAAGCTAAAATTATATTGTAGTACATTTTAAGTTAAAAATTTTTTTAGTAATTTGTCACCCTGTATCGGGCATCACACTAGATAATGCATTAAGTTTTAAAAAATCAGTGGCATGCCATTTTTTATTTGAAATTCCTGGGATTTTTAAATTTAGAAGATTACCCATATCTACGCTCGTAGTTAATATAAAAATAACTTAATAATTGCAAAATGTAGTCCCTAAATATCTATTAGTGGGTACCAAGTTTCAATGAAGTAGCTGATACCATTCAACATCTATGGAAAAAATCTCGAAAATGGAGCTCTTGCAGACCTATAATTATATGAACTTTTTATCTTAAAATCATCCAAGGACTACCACCCCCTTAAATATCGGCACTCAATTAATAAACAGCCTGTATAAACTGTTAAGAATTTTGCATTAGTGCTGAAAATTTCATAATAGGATGTTTAATTTATGAGATCCCAATGGTGAACCTCAATTTTGTAACACCCAGTCTTGTTAGTAAAATACTATATTATACCTCATCTATGTTGAAAGATAAATGCTTACGATTAGATATTCCCAACTTATCAATTTCATCATTTTCCACCATAAAATCTGTTTTGGAGAAAAAACTTTTTTTAACCTGACAATCATTGGGGTTGTAGGTTGGATCAATATTCTCATCGTCCCCGTATTCTTCTTCAAATTCATCATTATACTTTGGATAATCAGCCTCTGCAGATTGAATATCATTTATTAGTATGCGTTAGTACTGAAACATACTTATGTTATAGTTAGTTAGTTACCTTTAGGTCCTTTGGGTAAACAATTTTTGTCTATTTCTTTAGATATCAAAATATTTGTTTCATCTTGCCTTTCAATATTATCGGCTTCACAGCTAAAAGTCCAGCGAAGTTAAAGCAGCTGAGGAGCTATATCCCAGTAAGCCTTATTCATGCAGCTATGGATAATCAGATTGATCAGCAAGTTTGAAAATACTGTAGACCTTAATTATTTGGGTACATACATTTTTTTTAAAGGCTCCAATGACTTAACAAATCGACGGAAACCTGTTTACGGTCTAATACGTCGATTTACGCTATTTGCGGCCATTTGGGATATATTGGCTTGGTTCGGTCCCCCGTAAGATGGAAAAAAATTATTTTCTAATTTATTTCGGCAAATAAACATTTTTTTAAGGGCATTAGTACGTCAAAGAATTTATTTATACCCATATACGGCCTTAAATCTCCAGTTAGGCTATTTTGGATTTAATCATAATTTTTTTCCGAATTATTTGGGTACATCCATTTTTTTTAAAGGCTCCAATGACTCAACAAATCGACGGAAACCTGTTTACGGTCTAATACGTCGATTTACGCTATTTGCGGCCATTTGGGACATATTGGCTTGGTTCGGTCCCCCGTAAGATGGAAAAAAATTATTTTCAAATTTATTTCTGCAATTAAAATTTTTTTTAAGGGCATTAGTATGTCACAGAATTTATTTATACCCATATACGGCCTCAAATCTCCAGTTAGGCTATTTTGGATTTAATAATAATTTTTTTTCGAATTATTTGGGTACATACATTTTTTTTAAAGGCTCCAATGGCTCAACAAATCGACGGAAACCTGTTTACGGTCTAATACGTCGATTTACGCTATTTGCGGCCATTTGGGACATATTGGCTTGGTTCGGTCCCCCGTAAGATGGAAAAAAATTATTTTCTAATTTATTTCGGCAAATAAAATTTTTTTTAAGGGCATTAGTATGTTAAAGAATTTATTTATACCCATATACGGCCTCAAATCTCCAGTTAGGCTATTTTGGATTTAATAATAATTTTTTTCCGATTATTTGGGTACATACATTTTTTTTAAAGGCTCCAATGGCTCAACAAATCGACGGAAACCTGTTTACGGTCTAATACGTCGATTTACGCTATTTGCGGCTATTTGGGACATATTGGCTTGGTTCGGTCCCCCGTAAGATGGAAGAAAATTATTTTCTAATTTATTTCGGCAATTAAAATTTTTTTCAAGGGCATTAGTATGTCACAGAATTTATTTATACCCATATACGGCCTCAAATCTCCAGTTAGGCTATTTTGGATTTAATAATAATTTTTTTTCGAATTATTTGGGTACATACATTTTTTTTAAAGGCTCCAATGGCTCAACAAATCGACGGAAACCTGTTTACGGTCTAATACGTCGATTTACGCTATTTGCGGCCATTTGGGACATATTGGCTTGGTTCGGTCCCCCGTAAGATGGAAAAAAATTATTTTCTAATTTATTTCGGCAAATAAAATTTTTTTTAAGGGCATTAGTATGTCATACAATTTATTTATACCCATATACGGCCTCAAATCTCCAGTTAGGCTATTTTGGATTTAATAATAATTTTTTTCCGAATTATTTGGATACATACATTTTTTTTAAAGGCTCCAATGGCTCAACAAATCGACGGAAACCTGTTTACGGTCTAATACGTCGATTTACGCTATTTGCGGCTGTTTGGGACATATTGGCTTGGTTCGGTCCCCCGTAAGATGGAAAAAAATTATTTTCTAATTTATTTCGGCAATTAAAATTTTTTTTAAGGGCATTAGTATGTCACAGAATTTATTTATACCTATATGCGGCCTCAAATCTCCAGTTAGGCTATTTTGGATTTAATAATAATTTTTTTCCGAATTATTTGGGTACATACATTTTTTTAAAGGCTCCAATGGCTCAACAAATCGACGGAAACCTGTTTACGGTCTAATACGTCGATTTACGCTATTTGCGGCTATTTGGGACATATTGGCTTGGTTCGGTCCCCCGTAAGATGGAAAAAAATTATTTTCTAATTTATTTCGGCGATTAAAATTTTTTTTAAGGGCATTAGTATGTCACAGAATTTATTTATACTCATATACGGCCTCAAATCTCCAGTTAGGCTATTTTGGATTTAATAATAATTTTTTTCCGAATTATTTGGGTACATACATTTTTTTTAAAGGCTCCAATGGCTCAACAAATCGACGGAAACCTGTTTACGGTCTAATACGTCGATTTACGCTATTTGCGGCTATTTGGGACATATTGGCTTGGTTCGGTCCCCCGTAAGATGGAAAAAAATTATTTTCTAATTTATTTCGGCAATTAAAATTTTTTTTAAGGGCATTAGTATGTTCCAGAATTTATTTATACCCATATACGGCCTCAAATCTCCAGTTAGGCTATTTTGGATTTAATAATAATTTTTTTCCGAATTATTTGGGTACATACATTTTTTTTAAAGGCTCCAATGGCTTAACAAATCGACGGAAACCTGTTTACGGTCTAATACGTCGATTTACGCTATTTGCGGCTATTTGGGACATATTGGCTTGGTTCGGTCCCCCGTAAGATGGAAAAAAATTATTTTCTAATTTATTTCGGCAATTAAAATTTTTTTAAGGGCATTAGTATGTCACAGAATTTATTTATACCCATATACGGCCTCAAATCTCCAGTTAGGCTATTTTGGATTTAATAGTAATTTTTTTCCGAATTATTTGGGTACATACATTTTTTTTAAAGGCTCCAATGGCTCAACAAATCGGCGGAAACCTGTTTACGGTCTAATACGTCGATTTACGCTATTTGCAGCCATTTGGGACGTATTGGCTTGGTTCGGTCCCCGTAAGATAGAAAAAATTATTTTCTAATTTATTTCGGCAAATAAAATTTTTTTTAAGGGCATTAGTATGTCACAGAATTTATTTATACCCATATACGGCCTCAAATCTCCAGTTAGGCTATTTTGGATTTAATAATAATTTTTTTCCGAATTATTTGGGTACATACATTTTTTTTTTAAGGCTCCAATGGCTCAACAAATCGACGGAAACCTGTTTACGGTCTAATACGTCGATTTACGCTATTTGCGGCCATTTGGGACATATTGGCTTGGTTCGGTCCCCCGTAAGATAGAAAAAAATTATTTTCTAATTTATTTCGGCAATTAAAATTTTTTTAAGGGCATTAGTATGTCACAGAATTTATTTCTACCCATATACGGCCTCAAATCTCCAGTTAGGATTCTTTGGATTTAATAATAATTTTTTTCCGAATTATTTGGGTACATACATTTTTTTTTAAGGCTCCAATGGCTCAACAAATCGACGGAAACCTGTTTACGGTCTAATACGTCGATTTACGCTATTTGCGGCTATTTGCGGCTATTTGGGACATATTGGCTTGGTTCGGTCCCCCGTAAGATGGAAAAAAATTATTTTCTAATTTATTTCGGCAATTAAAATTTTTTTTAAGGGCATTAGTATGTCACAGAATTTATTTATACCCATATACGGCCTCAAATCTCCAGTTAGGCTATTTTGGATTTAATAATAATTTTTTTCCGAATTATTTGGGTACATACATTTTTTTTAAAGGCTCCAATGGCTCAACAAATCGACGGAAACCTGTTTACGGTCTAATACGTCGATTTACGCTATTTGCGGCTATTTGGGACATATTGGCTTGGTTCGGTCCCCGTAAGATGGAAAAAAATTATTTTCTAATTTATTTCGGCAATTAAAATTTTTTTTAAGGGCATTAGTATGTCACAGAATTTATTTATACCCATATACGGCCTCAAATCTCCAGTTAGGCTATTTTGGATTTAATAATAATTTTTTTCCGAATTATTTGTGTACATACATTTTTTTTAAAGGCTCCAATGGCTCAAAAAATCGACGGAAACCTGTTTACGGTCTAATACGTCGATTTACGCTATTTGCGGCCATTTGGGACATATTGGCTTGGTTCGGTCCCCCGTAAGATGGAAAAAAATTATTTTCTAATTTATTTCGGCAAATAAAATTTTTTTTAAGGGCATTAGTATGTCACAGAATTTATTTATACCCATATACGGCCTCCAATCTCCAGTTAGGCTATTTTGGATTTAATAATAATTTTTTTCCGAATTATTTTGGTACATACATATTTTTAAAGGCTCCAATGGCTCAACAAATCGACGGAAACCTGTTTACGGTCTAATTAGTCGATTTACGCTATTTGCGGCCATTTGGGACATATTGGCTTGGTTCGTTCCCCCGTAAGATGGAAAAAAATTATTTTCTAATTTATTTCGGCAATTAAAATTTTTTTTAAGGGCATCAGTATGTCACAGAATTTATTTATACTCATATACGGACTTAAATCTCCAGTTAGGCTATTTTGGATTTAATATTCATTTTTTTCCGAATTATTTGGGTACATACATTTTTTTTTAAAGGCTCCAATGACTTAACAAATCGACGGAAACCTGTTTACGGTCTAATACGTCGATTTACGCTATTTGCGGCCATTTGGGATATATTGGCTTGGTTCGGTCCCCCGTAAGATGGAAAAAAATTATTTTCTAATTTATTTCGGCAAATAAACATTTTTTTAAGGGCATTAGTACGTCAAAGAATTTATTTATACCCATATACGGCCTTAAATCTCCAGTTAGGCTATTTTGGATTTAATAATAATTTTTTCCGAATTATTTGGGTACATCCATTTTTTTTAAAGACTCCAATGACTTAACAAATCGACGGAAACCTGTGTACGGTCTAATACGTCGATTTACGCTATTTGCGGCTATTTGGGACATATTGGCTTGGTTCGGTCCCCCGTAAGATGGAAAAAAATTATTTTCAAATTTAATTCTGCAATTAAAATTTTTTTTAAGGGCATTAGTATGTCACACAATTTATTAATACCCCCATATACGGACTCAAATCTCCAGTTAGGCTATTTTGGATTTAATAATAATTTTTTTCCGAATTATTTGGGTACATCCATTTTTTTTAAAGGCTCCAATGACTCAACAAATCGACGGAAACCTGTTTACGGTCTAATACGTCGATTTACGCTATTTGCGGCCATTTGGGACATATTGGCTTGGTTCGGTCCCCCGTAAGATGGAAAAAAATTATTTTCAAATTTATTTCTGCAATTAAAATTTTTTTTAAGGGCATTAGTATGTCACAGAATTTATTTATACCCATATACGGCCTCAAATCTCCAGTTAGGCTATTTTTGATTTAATAATAATTTTTTTCCGAATTATTTGGGTACATACATTTTTTTTAACGACTCCAATGGCTCAACAAATCGACGGAAACCTGTTTACGGTCTAATACGTCGATTTACGCTATTTGCGGCTATTTGGGACATATTGGCTTTTTTCGGTCCCCCGTAAGATGGAAAAAAATTATTTTCTAATTTATTTCGGCAAATAAAATTTTCTTTAAGGGCATTAGTATGTCAAAGAATTTATTTATACCCATATACGGCCTCAAATCTCCAGTTAGGCTATTTTGGATTTAATAATAACTTTTTCCGAATTATTTGGGTACAAACATTTTTTTTAAAGGCTCCAATGGCTCAACAAATCGACGGAAACCTGTTTACGGTCTAATACGTCGATTTACGCTATTTGCGGCCATTTGGGACATATTGGCTTGGTTCGGTCCCCCGTAAGATGGAAAAAAATTATTTTCTAATTTATTTCGGCAAATAAATTTTTTTTTAAGGGCATTAGTATGTCACAGAATTTATTTATACCCATATATGGCCTCAAATCTTCAGTTAGGCTATTTTAGATTTAATAATAATTTTTTTCCGAATTATTTGGGTACATACATTTTTTTTTTAAGGCTCCAATGGCTCAACAAATCGACGGAAACCTGTTTACGGTCTAATACGTCGATTTACGCTATTTGCGGCCATTTGGGACATATTGGCTTGGTTCGGTCCCCCGTAAGATAAAAAAAAATTATTTTCTAATTTATTTCGGCAAATAAAATTTTTTTTAAGGGCATTAGTATGTCAAAGAATTTATTTATACTCATATACGACCTCAAATCTCCAGTTAGGCTATTTTGGATTTAATCATAATTTTTTTCCGAATTATTTGGGTACATACTTTTTTTTTTTAAGGCTCCAATGGCTCAACAAATTGACGGAAACCTGTTTACGGTCTAATACGTCGATTTACGCTATTTGCGGCCATTTGGGACATATTGGCTTTGTTCGGTCCACCGTAAGATGGAAAAAAATTATTTTCTAATTTATTTCGGCTATTAAAATTTTTTTTATGGGCATTAGTATGTCACAGAATTTATTTATACCCATATATGGCCTCAAATCTCCAGTTAGGCTATTTTGGATTTAATAATAATTTTTTTCCGAATTATTTAGGTACATACATTTTTTTTTAAAAGCTCCAATGGCTCAACAAATCGACGGAAACCTGTTTACCGTCTAATACGTCGATTTACGCTATTTGCGGCTATTTGGGACATATTGGCTTGGTTCGGTCCCCCGTAAGATGGAAAAAAATTATTTTCTAATTTATTTCGGCAATTAAAATTTTTTTTAAGGGCATTAGTATGTCACAGAATTTATTTATACCCATATACGGCCTCAAATCTCCAGTTAGGCTATTTTAGATTTAATAATAATTTTTTTCCGAATTATTTGGGTACATACATTTTTTTTTAAAGGCTCCAATGGCTCAACAAATCGACGGAAACCTGTTTACCGTCTAATACGTCGATTTACGCTATTTGCGGCTATTTGGGACATATTGGCTTGGTTCGGTCCCCCGTAAGATGGGAAAAAATTATTTTCTAATTTATTTCGGCTATTAAATTTTTTTTTATGGGCATTAGTATGTCACCGAATTTATTTATACCCATATACGGCCTCAAATCTCCAGTTAGGCTATTTTGGATTTAATCATAATTTTTTTCCGAATTATTTGGGTACATACTTTTTTTTTTAAATGCTCCAATGGCTCAACAAATCGACGGAAACCTGTTTACGGTCTAATACGTCGATTTACGCTATTTGCGGCTATTTGGGACAAATTGGCTTGGTTCGGTCCCCCGTAAGATGGAAAAAAATTATTTTCTAATTTATTTCGGCAATTAAAATTTTTTTTAAGGGCATTAGTATGTCACAGAATTTATTTATACCCATATACGGCCTCAATTCTCCAGTTAGGCTATTTTGGATTTAATAATAATTTTTTTCCGAATTATTTGGGTACATACATTTTTTTTAAAGGCTCCAATGGCTCAACAAATCGACGGAAACCTGTTTACGGTCTAATACGTCGATTTACGCTATTTGCGGCTATTTGGGACAAATTGGCTTGGTTCGGTCCCCCGTAAGATGGAAAAAAATTATTTTCTAATTTATTTCGGCAATTAAAATTTTTTTTAAGGGCATTAGTATGTCACAGAATTTATTTATACCCATATACGGCCTCAATTCTCCAGTTAGGCTATTTTGGATTTAATAATAATTTTTTTCCGAACTATTTGGGTACATACATTTTTTTTAAAGGCTCCAATGGCTCAACAAATCGACGGAAACCTGTTTACTGTTTAATACGTCGATTTACGCTATTTGCGGCCATTTGGGACATATTGGCTTGGTTCGGTCCCCCGTAAGATGGAAAAAAATTATTTTCTAATTTATTTCGGCAATTAAAATTTTTTTAAGGGCATTATTATGTCACAGAATTTATTTATACCCATATACGGCCTCAAATCTCCAGTTAGGCTATTTTGGATTTAATAATAATTTTTTTCCGAATTATTTGGGTACATACATTTTTTTTAAAGGCTCCAATGGCTCAACAAATCGACGGAAACCTGTTTACGGTCTAATACGTCGATTTACGCTATTTGCGGCTATTTGGGAAATATTGGCTTGGTTCGGTCCCCCGTAAGATGGAAAAAAATTATTTTCTAATTTATTTCGGCAATTAAAATTTTTTTTAAGGGCATTAGTATGTCAAAGAATTTATTTATACCCATATACGGCCTCAAATCTCCAGTTAGGCTATTTTGGATTTAATAATAATTTTTTTCCGAATTATTTGGGTACATACATTTTTTTTTAAAGGCTCCAATGGCTCAACAAATCGACGGAGACCTGTTTACGGTCTAATACGTCGATTTACGCTATTTGCGGCCATTTGGGACATATTGGCTTGGTTCGTTCCCCCGTAAGATGGAAAAAAATTATTTTCTAATTTATTTCGGCAATTAAAATTTTTTTTAAGGGCATTAGTATGTCACAGAATTTATTTATACCCATATACGGACTCAAATCTCCAGTTAGGCTATTTTGGATTTAATATACATTTTTTTCCGAATTATTTGGGTACATACATTTTTTTTTAAAGGCTCCAATGACTTAACAAATCGACGGAAACCTGTTTACGGTCTAATACGTCGATTTACGCTATTTGCGGCCATTTGGGATATATTGGCTTGGTTCGGTCCCCCGTAAGATGGAAAAAAATTATTTTCTAATTTATTTCGGCAAATAAACATTTTTTTAAGGGCATTAGTACGTCAAAGAATTTATTTATACCCATATACGGCCTTAAATCTCCAGTTAGGCTATTTTGCATTTAATAATAATTTTTTTCCGAATTATTTGGGTACATCCATTTTTTTTAAAGGCTCCAATGACTCAACAAATCGACGGAAACCTGTTTACGGTCTAATACGTCGATTTACGCTATTTGCGGCCATTTGGGACATATTGGCTTGGTTCGGTCCCCCGTAAGATGGAAAAAAAATTATTTTCAAATTTATTTCTGCAATTAAAATTTTTTTTAAGGGCATTAGTATGTCACAGAATTTATTTATACCCATATACGGCCTCAAATCTCCAGTTAGGCTATTTTGGATTTAATAATAATTTTTTTTCGAATTTTTTGGGTACATACATTTTTTTTAAAGGCTCCAATGGCTCAACAAATCGACGGAAACCTGTTTACGGTCTAATACGTCGATTTACGCTATTTGCGGCCATTTGGGACATATTGGCTTGGTTCGGTCCCCCGTAAGATGGAAAAAAATTATTTTCTATTTTATTTCGGCAAATAAAATTTTTTTTAAGGGCATTAGTATGTCATAGAATTTATTTATACCCATATACGGCCTCAAATCTCCAGTTAGGCTATTTTGGATTTAATAATAATTTTTTTCCGAATTATTTGGGTACATACATTTTTTTTTAAAGGCTCCAATGGCTCAACAAATCGACGGAGACCTGTTTACGGTCTAATACGTCGATTTACGCTATTTGCGGCCATTTGGGACATATTGGCTTGGTTCGTTCCCCCGTAAGATGGAAAAAAATTATTTTCTAATTTATTTCGGCAATTAAAATTTTTTTTAAGGGCATTAGTATGTCACAGAATTTATTTATACCCATATACGGACTCAAATCTCCAGTTAGGCTATTTTGGATTTAATATACATTTTTTTCCGAATTATTTGGGTACATACATTTTTTTTTAAAGGCTCCAATGACTTAACAAATCGACGGAAACCTGTTTACGGTCTAATACGTCGATTTACGCTATTTGCGGCCATTTGGGATATATTGGCTTGGTTCGGTCCCCCGTAAGATGGAAAAAAATTATTTTCTAATTTATTTCGGCAAATAAACATTTTTTTAAGGGCATTAGTACGTCAAAGAATTTATTTATACCCATATACGGCCTTAAATCTCCAGTTAGGCTATTTTGCATTTAATAATAATTTTTTTCCGAATTATTTGGGTACATCCATTTTTTTTAAAGGCTCCAATGACTCAACAAATCGACGGAAACCTGTTTACGGTCTAATACGTCGATTTACGCTATTTGCGGCCATTTGGGACATATTGGCTTGGTTCGGTCCCCCGTAAGATGGAAAAAAAATTATTTTCAAATTTATTTCTGCAATTAAAATTTTTTTTAAGGGCATTAGTATGTCACAGAATTTATTTATACCCATATACGGCCTCAAATCTCCAGTTAGGCTATTTTGGATTTAATAATAATTTTTTTTCGAATTTTTTGGGTACATACATTTTTTTTAAAGGCTCCAATGGCTCAACAAATCGACGGAAACCTGTTTACGGTCTAATACGTCGATTTACGCTATTTGCGGCCATTTGGGACATATTGGCTTGGTTCGGTCCCCCGTAAGATGGAAAAAAATTATTTTCTATTTTATTTCGGCAAATAAAATTTTTTTTAAGGGCATTAGTATGTCATAGAATTTATTTATACCCATATACGGCCTCAAATCTCCAGTTAGGCTATTTTGGATTTAATAATAATTTTTTTCCGAATTATTTGGGTACATCCATTTTTTTTAAAGGCTCCAATGACTCAACAAATCGACGGAAACCTGTTTACGGTCTAATACGTCGATTTACGCTATTTGCGGCCATTTGGGACATATTGGCTTGGTTCGGTCCCCCGTAAGATGGAAAAAAATTATTTTCTAATTTATTTCGGCAAATAAAATTTTTTTTAAGGGCATTAGTATGTCATAGAATTTATTTATACCCATATACGGCCTCAAATCTCCAGTTAGGCTATTTTTGATTTAATAATAATTTTTTTCCGAATTATTTGGGTACATACATTTTTTTTAACGGCTCCAATGGCTCAACAAATCGACGGAAACCTGTTTACGGTCTAATACGTCGATTTACGCTATTTGCGGCTATTTGGGACATATTGGCTTTTTTCGGTCCCCCGTAAGATGGAAAAAAATTATTTTCTAATTTATTTCGGCAAATAAATTTTTTTTTAAGGGCATTAGTATGTCAAAGAATTTATTTATACACATATACGGCCTCAAATCTCCAGTTAGGCTATTTTGGATTTAATAATAATTTTTTTCCGAATTATTTGGGTACATACATTTTTTTTTAAAGGCTCCAATGGCTCAACAAATCGACGGAAACCTGTTTACGGTCTAATACGTCGATTTACGCTATTTGCGGCCATTTGGGACATATTGGCTTGGTTCGGTCCCCCGTAAGATGGAAAAAAATTATTTTCTAATTTATTTCGGCAAATAAAATTTTTTTTAAGGGCATTAGTATGTCAAAGAATTTGTTTATACCCATATACGGCCTCAAATCTCCAGTTAGGCTATTTTGGATTTAATAATAATTTTTTTCCGATTATTTGGGTACATACATTTTTTTTAAAGGCTCCAATGGCTCAACAAATCGACGGAAACCTGTTTACGGTCTAATACGTCGATTTACGCTATTTGCGGCTATTTGGGACATATTGGCTTGGTTCGGTCCCCCGTAAGATGGAAAAAAATTATTTTCTAATTTATTTCGGCAATTAAAATTTTTTTCAAGGGCATTAGTATGTCACAGAATTTATTTATACCCATATACGGCCTCAAATCTCCAGTTAGGCTATTTTGGATTTAATAATAATTTTTTTTCGAATTATTTGGGTACATACATTTTTTTTAAAGGCTCCAATGGCTCAACAAATCGACGGAAACCTGTTTACGGTCTAATACGTCGATTTACGCTATTTGCGGCCATTTGGGACATATTGGCTTGGTTCGGTCCCCCGTAAGATGGAAAAAAATTATTTTCTAATTTATTTCGGCAAATAAAATTTTTTTTAAGGGCATTAGTATGTCATAGAATTTATTTATACCCATATACGGCCTCAAATCTCCAGTTAGGCTATTTTGGATTTAATAATAATTTTTTTCCGAATTATTTGGATACATACATTTTTTTTAAAGGCTCCAATGGCTCAACAAATCGACGGAAACCTGTTTACGGTCTAATACGTCGATTTACGCTATTTGCGGCTGTTTGGGACATATTGGCTTGGTTCGGTCCCCCGTAAGATGGAAAAAAATTATTTTCTAATTTATTTCGGCAATTAAAATTTTTTTTAAGGGCATTAGTATGTCACAGAATTTATTTATACCCATATACGGCCTCAGATCTCAAGTTAGGCTACTTTGGATTTAATAATAATTTTTTTCCGAATTATTTGGGTACATACATTTTTTTTTAAGGCTCCAATGGCTCAACAAATCGACGGAAACCTGTTCACGGTCTAATACGTCGATTTACGCTATTTGCGGCTATTTGAGATATATTGGCTTGGTTCGGTCCCCCGTAAGATGGAAAAAAATTATTTTCTAATTTATTTCGGCAATTAAAATTTTTTTTAAGGGCATTAGTATGTCACAGAATTTATTTATACTCATATACGGCCTCAAATCTCCAGTTAGGCTATTTTGGATTTAATAATAATTTTTTTCCGAATTATTTGGGTACATACATTTTTTTTAAAGGCTCCAATGGCTCAACAAATCGACGGAAACCTGTTTACGGTCTAATACGTCGATTTACGCTATTTGCGGCTATTTGGGACATATTGGCTTGGTTCGGTCCCCCGTAAGATGGAAAAAAATTATTTTCTAATTTATTTCGGCAATTAAAATTTTTTTCAAGGGCATTAGTATGTTCCAGAATTTATTTATACCCATATACGGCCTCAAATCTCCAGTTAGGCTATTTTGGATTTAATAATAATTTTTTTCCGAATTATTTGGGTACATACATTTTTTTTAAAGGCTCCAATGGCTCAACAAATCGACGGAAACCTGTTTACGGTCTAATACGTCGATTTACGCTATTTGCGGCTATTTGGGACATATTGTCTTGGTTCGGTCCCCCGTAAGATGGAAAAAAATTATTTTCTAATTTATTTCGGCAATTAAAATTTTTTTAAGGGCATTAGTATGTCACAGAATTTATTTATACCCATATACGGCCTCAAATCTCCAGTTAGGCTATTTTGGATTTAATAGTAATTTTTTTCCGAATTATTTGGGTACATACATTTTTTTTAAAGGCTCCAATGGCTCAACAAATCGGCGGAAACCTGTTTACGGTCTAATACGTCGATTTACGCTATTTGCGGCCATTTGGGACGTATTGGCTTGGTTCGGTCCCCCGTAAGATAGAAAAAAATTATTTTCTAATTTATTTCGGCAAATAAAATTTTTTTTAAGGGCATTAGTATGTCACAGAATTTATTTATACCCATATACGGCCTCAAATCTCGAGTTAGGCTATTTTGGATTTAATAATAATTTTTTTCCGAATTATTTGGGTACATACATTTTTTTTTAAGGCTCCAGTGGCTCAACAAATCGACGGAAACCTGTTTACGGTCTAATACGTCGATTTACGCTATTTGCGGCCATTTGGGACATATTGGCTTGGTTCGGTCCCCCGTAAGATAGAAAAAAATTATTTTCTAATTTATTTCGGCAATTAAAATTTTTTTAAGGGCATTAGTATGTCACAGAATTTATTTCTACCCATATACGGCCTCAAATCTCCAGTTAGGCTTCTTTGGATTTAATAATAATTTTTTTCCGAATTATTTGGGTACATACATTTTTTTTTAAGGCTCCAATGGCTCAACAAATCGACGGAAACCTGTTTACCGTCTAATACGTCGATTTACGCTATTTGCGGCTATTTGCGGCTATTTGGGACATATTGGCTTGGTTCGGTCCCCCGTAAGATGGAAAAAAATTATTTTCTAATTTATTTCGGCAATTAAAATTTTTTTTAAGGGCATTAGTATGTCACAGAATTTATTTATACCCATATACGGCCTCAAATCTCCAGTTAGGCTATTTTGGATTTAATAATAATTTTTTTCCGAATTATTTGGGTACATACATTTTTTTTAAAGGCTCCAATGGCTCAACAAATCGACGGAAACCTGTTTACGGTCTAATACGTCGATTTACGCTATTTGCGGCTATTTGGGACATATTGGCTTGGTTCGGTCCCCGTAAGATGGAAAAAAATTATTTTCTAATTTATTTCGGCAATTAAAATTTTTTTTAAGGGCATTAGTATGTCACAGAATTTATTTATACCCATAAACGGCCTCAAATCTCCAGTTAGGCTATTTTGGATTTAATAAATCAATCAATCTCTCAAATAACCTGTTTACGGTCTAATACGTCGATTTACGCTATTTGCGGCTATTTGGGACATATTGGCTTTTTTCGGTCCCCCGTAAGATGGAAAAAAATTATTTTCTAATTTATTTCGGCAAATAAAATTTTTTTTAAGGGCATTAGTATGTCAAAGAATTTATTTATACCCATATACGGCCTCAAATCTCCAGTTAGGCTATTTTGGATTTAATAATAACTTTTTCCGAATTATTTGGGTACATACATTTTTTTTAAAGGCTCCAATGGCTCAACAAATCGACGGAAACCTGTTTACGGTCTAATACGTCGATTTACGCTATTTGCGGCCATTTGGGACATATTGGCTTGGTTCGGTCACCCGTAAGATGGAAAAAAATTATTTTCTAATTTATTTCGGCAAATAAAATTTTTTTTAAGGGCATTAGTATGTCACAGAATTTATTTATACCCATATATGGCCTCAAATCTTCAGTTAGGCTATTTTAGATTTAATAATAATTTTTTTCCGAATTATTTGGGTACATACATTTTTTTTTTAAGGCTCCAATGGCTCAACAAATCGACGGAAACCTGTTTACGGTCTAATACGTCGATTTACGCTATTTGCGGCCATTTGGGACATATTGGCTTGGTTCGGTCCCCCGTAAGATAAAAAAAAATTATTTTCTAATTTATTTCGGCAAATAAATTTTTTTTAAGGGCATTAGTATGTCAAAGAATTTATTTATACTCATATACGACCTCAAATCTCCAGTTAGGCTATTTTGGATTTAATCATAATTTTTTTCCGAATTATTTGGGTACATACTTTTTTTTTAAGGCTCCAATGGCTCAACAAATTGACGGAAACCTGTTTACGGTCTAATACGTCGATTTACGCTATTTGCGGCCATTTGGGACATATTGGCTTGGTTCGGTCCCCCGTAAGATGGAAAAAAATTATTTTCTAATTTATTTCGGCTATTAAAATTTTTTTTATGGGCATTAGTATGTCACAGAATTTATTTATACCCATATATGGCCTCAAATCTTCAGTTAGGCTATTTTGGATTTAATAATAATTTTTTTCCGAATTATTTGGGTACATACATTTTTTTTTAAAGGCTCCAATGGCTCAACAAATCGACGGAAACCTGTTTACCGTCTAATACGTCGATTTACGCTATTTGCGGCTATTTGGGACATATTGGCTTGGTTCGGTCCCCCGTAAGATGGAAAAAAATTATTTTCTAATTTATTTCGGCAATTAAAATTTTTTTTAAGGGCATTAGTATGTCACAGAATTTATTTATACCCATATACGGCCTCAAATCTCCAGTTAGGCTATTTTAGATTTAATAATAATTTTTTTCCGAATTATTTGGGTACATACATTTTTTTTTAAAGGCTCCAATGGCTCAACAAATCGACGGAAACCTGTTTACCGTCTAATACGTCGATTTACGCTATTTGCGGCTATTTGGGACATATTGGCTTGGTTCGGTCCCCCGTAAGATGGAAAAAAATTATTTTCTAATTTATTTCGGCTATTAAAATTTTTTTTATGGGCATTAGTATGTCACAGAATTTATTTATACCCATATATGGCCTCAAATCTCCAGTTAGGCTATTTTGGATTTAATAATAATTTTTTTCCGAATTATTTGGGTACATACATTTTTTTTTAAAGGCTCCAATGGCTCAACAAATCGACGGAAACCTGTTTACCGTCTAATACGTCGATTTACGCTATTTGCGGCTATTTGGGACATATTGGCTTGGTTCGGTCCCCCGTAAGATGAAAAAAAATTATTTTCTAATTTATTTCGGCAATTAAAATTTTTTTTAAGGGCATTAGTATGTCACAGAATTTATTTATACCCATATACGGCCTCAAATCTCCAGTTAGGCTATTTTGAATTTAATAATAATTTTTTTCCGAATTATTTGGGTACATACTTTTTTTTTTAAATGCTCCAATGGCTCAACAAATCGACGGAAACCTGTTTACCGTCTAATACGTCGATTTACGCTATTTGCGGCTATTTGGGACATATTGGCTTGGTTCGGTCCCCCGTAAGATGAAAAAAAATTATTTTCTAATTTATTTCGGCAATTAAAATTTTTTTTAAGGGCATTAGTATGTCACAGAATTTATTTATACCCATATACGGCCTCAAATCTCCAGTTAGGCTATTTTGAATTTAATAATAATTTTTTTCCGAATTATTTGGGTACATACTTTTTTTTTTAAATGCTCCAATGGCTCAACAAATCGACGGAAACCTGTTTACGGTCTAATACGTCGATTTACGCTATTTGCGGCTATTTGGGACATATTGGCTTGGTTCGGTCCCCCGTAAGATGGAAAAAAATTATTTTCTAATTTATTTCGGCTATTAAAATTTTTTTTATGGGCATTAGTATGTCACAGAATTTATTTATACCCATATATGGCCTCAAATCTCCAGTTAGGCTATTTTGGATTTAATCATAATTTTTTTCCGAATTATTTGGGTACATACTTTTTTTTTTAAATGCTCCAATGGCTCAACAAATCGACGGAAACCTGTTTACGGTCTAATACGTCGATTTACGCTATTTGCGGCCATTTGGGACATATTGGCTTGGTTCGGTCCCCCGTAAGATGGAAAAAAATTATTTTCTAATTTATTTCGGAAAATAAATTTTTTTTAAGGGCATTAGTATGTCAAAGAATTTATTTATACCCATATACGGCCTCAATTCTCCAGTTAGGCTATTTTGGATTTAATAATAATTTTTTTCCGAACTATTTGGGTACATACATTTTTTTTAAAGGCTCCAATGGCTCAACAAATCGACGGAAACCTGTTTACTGTTTAATACGTCGATTTACGCTATTTGCGGCTATTTGGGACATATTGGCTTGGTTCGGTCCCCCGTAAGATGGAAAAAAATTATTTTCTATTTTATTTCGGCAATTAAAATTTTTTTAAGGGCATTAGTATGTCACAGAATTTATTTATACCCATATACGGCCTCAAATCTCCAGTTAGGCTATTTTGGATTTAATAATAATTTTTTTCCGAATTATTTGGGTACATACATTTTTTTTAAAGGCTCCAATGGCTCAACAAATCGACGGAAACCTGTTTACGGTCTAATACGTAGATTTACGCTATTTGCGGCTATTTGGGACATATTGGCTTGGTTCGGTCCCCCGTAAGATGGAAAAAAATTATTTTCTAATTTATTTCGGCAATTAAAATTTTTTTTAAGGGCATTAGTATGTCACAGAATTTATTTATACCCATATACGGCCTCAAATCTCCAGTTAGGCTATTTTGGATTTAATAATAATTTTTTTCCGAATTATTTGGGTACATACATTTTTTTTCAAAGGCTCCAATGGCTCAACAAATCGACGGAAACCTGTTTACGGTCTAATACGTCGATTTACGCTATTTGCGGCTATTTGGGACATATTGGCTTGGTTCGGTCCCCCGTAAGATGGAAAAAAATTATTTTCTAATTTATTTCGGCAATTAAAATTTTTTTAAGGGCATTAGTATGTCACAGAATTTATTTATACCCATATACGGCCTCAATTCTCCAGTTATGCTATTTTGGATTTAATAATAATTTTTTTCCGAATTATTTGGGTACATACATTTTTTTTAAAGGCTCCAATGGCTCAACAAATCGACGGAAACCTGTTTACGGTCTAATACGTCGATTTACGCTATTTGCGGCCATTTGGGACATATTGGCTTGGTTCGGTCCCCCGTAAGATGGAAAAAAATTATTTTCTAATTTATTTCGGAAAATAAAATTTTTTTTAAGGGCATTAGTATGTCAAAGAATTTATTTATACCCATATACGGCCTCAATTCTCCAGTTAGGCTATTTTGGATTTAATAATAATTTTTTTCCGAACTATTTGGGTACATACATTTTTTTTAAAGGCTCCAATGGCTCAACAAATCGACGGAAACCTGTTTACGGTTTAATACGTCGATTTACGCTATTTGCGGCTATTTGGGACATGTTGGCTTGGTTCGGTCCCCCGTAAGATGGAAAAAAATTATTTTCTAATTTATTTCGGCAATTAAAATTTTTTTAAGGGCATTAGTATGTCACAGAATTTATTTATACACATATACGGCCTCAAATCTCCAGTTAGGCTATTTTGGATTTAATAATAATTTTTTTCCGAATTATTTGCGTACATACATTTTTTTTTAAAGGCTCCAATGGCTCAACAAATCGACGGAAACCTGTTTACGGTCTAATACGTCGATTTACGCTATTTGCGACTATTTGGGACATATTGGCTTGGTTAGGTCCCCCGTAAGATGGAAAAAAATTATTTTCTAATTTATTTCGGCAATTAAAATTTTTTTAAGGGCATTAGTATGTCACAGAATTTATCTATACCCATATACGGCCTCAAATCTCCAGTTAGGCTATTTTTTATTTAATAATAATTTTTTTCCGAATTATTTCGGTACATACATTTTTTTTAAAGGCTCCAATGGCTCAACAAATCGACGGAAACCTGTTTACGGTCTAATACGTCGATTTACGCTATTTGCGACTATTTGGGACATATTGGCTTGGTTCGGTCCCCCGTAAGATGGAAAAAAATTATTTTCTAATTTATTTCGGCAATTAAAATTTTTTTAAAGGGCGTTAGTATGTCACAGAATTTATTTATACCCATATACGGCCTTAAATCTCCAGTTAGGCTATTTTGGATTTAATAATAATTTTTTTCCGAATTATTTGGGTACATACATTTTTTTTTAAAGGCTCCAATGGCTCAACAAATCGACGGAAACCTGTTTACGGTTTAATACGTCGATTTACGCTATTTGCGGCTATTTGGGACATATTGGCTTGGTTCGGTCCCCCGTAAGATGGAAAAAAATTATTTTCTAATTTATTTCGGCAATTAAAATTTTTTTAAGGGCATTAGTATGTCACAGAATTTATTTATACCCATATACGGCCTCAAATCTCCAGTTAGGCTATTTTGGATTTAATAATAATTTTTTTCCGAATTATTTGGGTACATACATTTTTTTTAAAGGCTCCAATGGCTCAACAAATCGACGGAAACCTGTTTACGGTCTAATACGTCGATTTACGCTATTTGCGGCTATTTGGGACATATTGGCTTGGTTCGGTCCCCCGTAAGATGGAAAAAAATTATTTTCTAATTTATTTCGGCAATTAAAATTTTTTTTAATGGCATTAGTATGTCACAGAATTTATTTATACCCATATACGGCCTCAAATCTCCAGTTAGGCTATTTTGGATTTAATAATAATTTTTTTCCGAATTATTTGGGTACATACATTTTTTTTTAAAGGCTCCAATGGCTCAACAAATCGACGGAAACCTGTTTACGGTCTAATACGTCGATTTACGCTATTTGCGGCCATTTGGGACATATTGGCTTGGTTCGGTCCCCCGTAAGATGGAAAAAAATTATTTTCTAATTTATTTCTGCAATTAAAATTTTTTTTAAGGGCATTAGTATGTCACAGAATTTATTTATACCCATATACGGCCTCAAATCTCCAGTTAGGCTATTTTGGATTTAATAATAATTTTTTTGCGAGTTATTTGGGTACAGACATTATATTTTAAAAGCTCCAATGTCTCAACAAGTCGACAGAAACCCATTTACGATCTAATACGTCGATTTTTGCGATTTGCGGCCATTTGCGACATTTTGGCTTGGTTTGGTCCCCCGTAAGATGGGAAAAAATTATTTTCTAATTTATTTCGGCAAATAAAATTTTTTTTTAAGAGCATTAGTATGTCACAGAATTTATTTATACCCATATACGGCCTCAAATCTCCAGTTAGGCTATTTTGGATTTAATAATAATTTTTTTCCGAGCTATTTGGATACATAATTTTTTTTTTAAAAGCTTCAATGTCTTAACAAATCGACAGAAACCTGTTTGCAGTCTAATACGTCGATTTACGCTCTTTGCGGCCATTTGGGACATATTGGCTTGGTTTGGTCCCTCTTAAGATGGAAAAATTTTTTTTTCCAACTTATTTCGGCAAATGAAATTTTTTTTAAGGGCATTAGTATGTCAGAGAATTTATTCAAACCTATATACGGCCTCAAATCTCCAGTTGGGCTATTTTGGATTTAATCATAATTTTTTTCCGAATCATTTGGGTACATAAATTTTTTTTTAAAGGCTCCAATGGCTCAACAAATCGACAGAAACCTATTTACGGTCTAATACGTCGATTTGGGCTATTTGCGGCCATTTGGGACATATTGGCTTGGTTTGGTCCCCCGTAAGATGAAAAAAAATTATTTTCTAATTTATTTCGGAAAATAAAAATTTTTTTAAGGGCATTAGTATGTCACAGAATTTATTTATACCTATATACGGCCTCAAATCTCCAGTTGGGCTATTTTGAATTTAATAATAATTTTTTCCGAGTTATTTGGGTACAGACATTATTTTTTAAAGGCTCCAATGTCTCAACAAATCGACAGAAACCTGTTTACAGTCTAATACGTCGATTTACGCTATTTGCGGCCATTTGGGACATATTGGCTTGGTTTGGTCCCCCGTAAGATGGAAAAAAATTATTTTCTAATTTATTTCGGCAAATGAATTTTTTTTAAGGGCATTAGTATGTCAGAGAATTTATTCAAACCTATATACGGCCTCAAATCTCCAGTTGGGCTATTTTGGATTTAATAATAATTTTTTTCCGAATTATTTGGGTACATAATTTTTTTTTTAAATGCTCCAATGGCTCAACAAATCGACAGAAATCTATTTACGGTCTAATACGTCGATTTACGCTATTTGCGGCCATTTGGGACATATTGGCTTGGTTTGGTCCCCCGTAAGATGAAAAAAAATTATTTTCTAATTTATTTCGGCAAAAAAAAATTTTTTTAAGGCCATTAGTATGTCACAGAATTTATTTATACCTATATACATCCTCAAATCTCCAGTTTGGCTATTTTGGATTGAATAATAAATTTTTTCCGAGTTATTTTGATACATAATTTTTTTTTTTAAGGCTCCAATGGCTCAACAAATCGACAGAAACCTATTTACGGTCTAATACGTCGATTTACGCTATTTGCGGCCATTTGGGACATATTGGCTTGGTTTGGTCCCCCGTAAGATGGAAAAAAATTATTTTCTAATTTATTTCGGCAAATAAACTTTTTTTAAGGGCATTAGTATGTCACAGAATTTATTTAAACCTATATACGGCCTCAAATCTCCAGTTGGGCTATTTTGGATTTAATAATAATTTTTTTCCGAGCTATTTGGATACATAATTTTTTTTTTAAAGGCTCAAATGTCTCAACAAATCGACAGAAACCTGTTTACAGTCTAATACGTCGATTTCCGCTATTTGCCGCCATTTGGGACATATTGGCTTGGTTTGGTCCCTCTTAAGATGAAAAAAAAAAATTTTTCCAAGTTATTTCGGCAAATGAAATTTTTTTTAAGGGCATTACTATGTCAGAGAATTTATTCAAACCTATATACGGCCTCAAATCTCCAGTTGGGCTATTTTGGATTTAATAATAATTTTTTTCCGAGTTATTTGGGTACATACATTTTTTTTAAAAGCTCCAATGTCTCAACAAAACGACAGAAACCTATTTACGGTCTAATACGTCGATTTACGCGATTTGCGGCCATTTGCGACATTTTGGCTTGGTTTGGTCCCCCGTAAGATGGGAAAAAAGTATTTTCTAATTTATTTCGGCAACTAAAATTTTTTTTAAGGGCATTAGTATGTCACAGATTTTATTTATACCCATATACGGCCTCAAATCTCTAGTTAGGCTATTTTGGATTTAATAATAATAATTTTTTTCCGAGTTATTTGGGTACAGACATTATTTTTTAAAAGCTCCAATGTCTCAACAAGTCGACAGAAACCTATTTACGATCTAATACGTCGATTTTTGCGATTTGCGGCCATTTGCGACATTTTGGCTTGGTTTGGTCCCCCGTAAGATGAGAAAAAAGTATTTTCTAATTTATTTCGGCAAATAAAATTTTTTTTTAAGAGCATTAGTATGTCACAGAATTTATTTATACCCATATACGGCCTCAAATCTCCAGTTAGGCTATTTTGGATTTAATAATAATTTTTTTCCGAGCTATTTGGATACATAATTTTTTTTTAAAAGCTTCAATGTCTTAACAAATCGACAGAAACCTGTTTGCAGTCTAATACGTCGATTTACGCTCATTGCGGCCATTTGGGACATATTGGCTTGGTTTGGTCCCTCTTAAAATGGAAAAAAATTTTTTTCCAACTTATTTTTTTTTTAAGGGCATAAGTATGTCAGAGAATTTATTCAAACCTATATACGGCCTCAAATCTCCAGTTGGGCTATTTTGGATTTAATAATAATTTTTTTCCGAATTATTTGGGTACATAATTTTTTTTTTAATGCTCCACTGGCTCAACAAATCGACAGAAATCTATTTACGGTCTAATACGTCGATTTCCGCTATTTGCCGCCATTTGGGACATATTGGCTTGGTTTGGTCCCTCTTAAGATGAAAAAAAAAATTTTTTCCAAGTTATTTCGGCAAATGAAATTTTTTTTAAGGGCATTACTATGTCAGAGAATTTATTCAAACCTATATACGGCCTCAAATCTCCAGTTGGGCTATTTTGGATTTAATAATAATTTTTTTCCGAATTATTTGGGTACATAAATTTTTTTTTTAAGGCTCCAATGGCTCAACAAATCGACAGAAACCTATTTACGGTCTAATACGTCGATTTCCGCTATTTGCCGCCATTTGGGACATATTGGCTTGGTTTGGTCCCTCTTAAGATGAAAAAAAAATTTTTTCCAAGTTATTTCGGCAAATGAAATTTTTTTTAAGGGCATTACTATGTCAGAGAATTTATTCAAACCTATATACGGCCTCAAATCTCTAGTTGGGCTATTTTGGATTTAATAATAATTTTTTTCCGAGTTATTTGGGTACATACATTTTTTTTAAAAGCTCCAATGTCTCAACAAAACAACAGAAACCTATTTACGGTCTAATACGTCGATTTACGCGATTTGCGGCCATTTGCGACATTTTGGCTTGGTTTGGTCCCCCGTAAGATGGGAAAAAAGTATTTTCTAATTTATTTCGGCAACTAAAATTTTTTTTAAGGGCATTAGTATGTCACAGAATTTATTTATACCCATATACGGCCTCAAATCTCCAGTTAGGCTATTTTGGATTTAATAATAATAATTTTTTTCCGAGTTATTTGGGTACAGACATTATTTTTTAAAAGCTCCAATGTCTCAACAAGTCGACAGAAACCTATTTACGATCTAATACGTCGATTTTTGCGATTTGCGGCCATTTGCGACATTTTGGCTTGGTTTGGTCCCCCGTAAGATGGGAAAAAAGTATTTTCTAATTTATTTCGGCAAATAAAATTTTTTTTTAAGAGCATTAGTATGTCACAGAATTTATTTATACCCATATACGGCCTCAAATCTCCAGTTAGGCTATTTTGGATTTAATAATAATTTTTTTCCGAGCTATTTGGATACATAATTTTTTTTAAAGGCTTCAATGTCTCAACAAATCGACAGAAACCTATTTACGGTCTAATACGTCGATTTACGCTATTTGCGGCCATTTGTGACATATTGGCTTGGTTTGGTCCCCCGTAAGATGGAAAAAAATTATTTTCTAATTTATTTCGGCAAATAAAATTTTTTTTTAAGGGCATTAGAATGTCACAGAATTTATTTAAACCTATATACGGCCTCAAATCTCCAGTTGGGCTATTTTGGATTTAATAATAATTTTTTTCCGAGCTATTTGGATACATAATTTTTTTTAAAAGGCTCCAATGTCTCAACAAATCGACAGAAACCTATTTACGGTCTAATACGTCGATTTCCGCTATTTGCCGCCATTTGGGACATATTGGCTTGGTTTGGTCCCTCTTAAGATGGAAAAAAATTTTTTCCAAGTTATTTCGTCAAATGAAATTTTTTTTAAGGGCATTAGTATGTCACAGAATTTATTTATACCTATATACGGCCTCAACTCTCCAGCTGGGCTATTTTGGATTTAATAATAATTTTTTTCCGAATTATTTGGGTACATACATTTTTTTTTAAAGGCTCCAATGGCTCAACAAATCGACAGAAACCTATTTACGGTCTAATACGTCGAGTTACGCGATTTGCGGCCATTTGCGACATTTTGGCTTGGTTTGGTCCCCCGTAAGATGGAAAAAAATTATTTTCTAATTTATTTCTCGGCAACTAAAATTTTTTTTAAGGGCATTAGTATGTCACAGAATTTATTTATACCTTATATACGGCCTCAAATCAACAGTTTGGCTATTTTGGATTTAATAATAATTTTTTTCCGAGTTATTTTGATACATACATTTTTTTTTAAGGCTCCAATGGCTCAACAAATCGACAGAAACCTATTTACGGTCTAATACGTCGAATTACGCTATTTGCGGCCATTTGGGAAATATTGGCTTGGTTTGGTCCCGCGTAAGATGGAAAATAATTATTTTCTAATTTATTTCGGCAAATAAAATTTTTTTTTAAGGGCATTAGAATTTCACAGAATTTATTTAAACCTATATACGGCCTCAAATCTCTAGTTGGGCTATTTTGGATTTAATAATAATTTTTTTCCGAGTTATTTGGGTACATATATTTTTTTTAAAAGCTCCAATGCCTCGACAAATCGACAGAAACCTATTTACGGTCTAATACGTCGAGTTACGCGATTTGCGGCCATTTGCGACATTTTGGCTTGGTTTGGTCCCCCGTAAGATGGGAAAAAAGTATTTTCTAATTTATTTCGGCAAATAAAATTTTTTTTTAAGAGCATTAGTATGTCACAGAATTTATTTATACCCATATACGGCCTCAAATCTCCAGTTAGGCTATTTTGGATTTAATAATAATTTTTTTCCGAGCTATTTGGATACATAATTTTTTTTTAAAGGCTCCAATGTCTCAACAAATCGACAGAAACCTGTTTACAGTCTAATACGTCGATTTACGCTCTTTGCGGCCATTTGGGACATATTGGCTTGGTTTGGTCCCTTTTAAGATGGAAAAAAATGTTTTTCCAAGTTATTTCGGCAAATGAAATTTTTTTTAAGGGCATTAGTATGTCAGAGAATTTATTCAAACCTATATACGGCCTCAAATCTCCAGTTGGGCTATTTTGGATTTAATAATAATTTTTTTCCGAGTTATTTGGGTACAGACATTATTTTTTAAAGGCTCCAATGGCTCAACAAATCGACAGAAACCTATTTACGGTCTAATACGTCGATTTCCGCTATTTGCCGCCATTTGGAACATATTGGCTTGGTTTGGTCCCTCTTAAGATGAAAAAAAAAATTTTTTCCAAGTTATTTCGGCAAATGAAATTTTTTTTAAGGGCATTAGTATGTCAGAGAATTTATTCAAACCTATATACGGCCTCAAATCTCCAGTTGGGCTATTTTGGATTTAATAATAATTTTTTTCCGAGTTATTTTGATAAATAAATTTTTTTTTAAGGCTCCAATGGCTCAACAAATCGACAGAAACCTATTTACGGTCTAATACGTCGATTTACGCTATTTGCGGCCATTTGGGACATATTGGCTTGGTTTGGTCCCCCGTAAGATGAAAAAAAATTATTTTCTAATTTATTTCGGCAAATAAAAATTTTTTTTAAGGGTATTAGAATGTCACAGAATTTATTTATACCCATATACGGCCTCAAATCTCCAGTTAGGCTATTTTGGATTTAATAATAATTTTTTTCCGAGCTATTTGGATACATAATTTTTTTTTAAAGGCTTCAATGTCTCAACAAATCGACAGAAACCTGTTTACAGTCTAATACGTCGATTTACGCTATTTGCGGCCATTTGGGACATATTGGCTTGGTTTGGTCTCTCTTAAGATGGAAAAAAATTTTTGTCCAAGTTATTTCGGCAAATGAATTTTTTTTAAGGGCATTAGTATGTCAGAGAATTTATTCAAACCTATATACGGCCTCAAATCTCCAGTTGGGCTATTTTGGATTTAATAATAATTTTTTTCCGAATTATTTGGGTACATAATTTTTTTTAAAAGGCTCCAATGGCTCAACAAATCGACAGAGACCTATTTAAGGTCTAATACGTCGATTTACGCTATTTGCGGCCATTTGGGACATATTGGCTTGGTTTGGTCCCTCTTAAGATGGAAAAAATTTTTTTTCCAAGTTATTTCGGCAAATGAAATTTTTTTTAAGGGCATTAGTATGTCTGAGAATTTATTCAAACCTATATACGGCCTTAAATCTCCGGTTGGGCTATTTTGGATTTAATAATAATTTTTTTCCGAATTATTTGGGTACATAATTTTTTTTTTAAAGGCTCCAATGGCTCAACAAATCGACAGAAACCTATTTACGTTCTAATACGTCGATTTACGCTATTTGCGGCCATTTGGGACATATTGGCTTGGTTTGGTAACTCTTAAGATGGAAAAAAATTTTTTTCCAAGTTATTTCGGCAAATGAAATTTTTTTTAAGGGCATTAGTATGTCTGAGAATTTATTCAAACCTATATACGGCCTTAAATCTCCGGTTGGGCTATTTTGGATTTAATAATAATTTTTTTCCGAATTATTTGGGTACATAATTTTTTTTTTAAAGGCTCCAATGTCTCAACAAATCGACAGAAACCTGTTTACAGTCTAATACGTCGATTTACGCTATTTGCGGCCATTTGGGACATATTGGCTTGGCTTGGTCCCCCGTAAGATGGAAAAAAATTATTTTCTAATTTATTTCGGAAAATAAAAATTTTTTTAAGGGCATTAGTATGTCACAGAATTTATTTATACCTATATACGCCCTCAAATCTCCAATTGGGCTATTTTGGATTTAATAATAATTTTTTTCCGAGTTATTTGGATACATAAATTTTTTTTTAAAAGCTCCATTGGCTCAACAAATCGACAGAAACCTATTTACGGTCTAATACGTCGATTTACGCTATTTGCGGCCATTTGGGAAATATTGGCTTGGCTTGGTCCCCCGTAAGATGGAAAAAAATATTTTCTAATTTATTTCGGCAAATAAAATTTTTTTTTAAGGGCATTAGAATGTCACAGAATTTATTTAAACCTATATACGGCCTCAAATCTCCAGTTGGGCTATTTTGGATTTAATAATAATTTTTTCCGAGTTATTTGGGTACAGACATTATTTTTTAAAGGCTCCAATGTCTCAACAAATCGACGGAAACCTGTTTACAGTCTAATACGTCGATTTACGCTATTTGCGGCCATTTGCGACATTTTGGCTTGGTTTGGTCCCCCGTAAGATGGGAAAAAAGTATTTTCTAATTTATTTCGGCAACTAAAATTTTTTTTAAGGGCATTAGTATGTCACAGATTTTATTTATACCCATATACGGCCTCAAATCTCTAGTTAGGCTATTTTGGATTTAATAATAATAATTTTTTTCCGAGTTATTTGGGTACAGACATTATTTTTTAAAAGCTCCAATGTCTCAACAAGTCGACAGAAACCTATTTACGATCTAATACGTCGATTTTTGCGATTTGCGGCCATTTGCGACATTTTGGCTTGGTTTGGTCCCCCGTAAGATGGGAAAAAAGTATTTTCTAATTTATTTCGGCAACTAAAATTTTTTTTAAGGGCATTAGTATGTCACAGATTTTATTTATACCCATATACGGCCTCAAATCTCTAGTTAGGCTATTTTGGATTTAATAATAATAATTTTTTTCCGAGTTATTTGGGTACAGACATTATTTTTTAAAAGCTCCAATGTCTCAACAAGTCGACAGAAACCTATTTACGATCTAATACGTCGATTTTTGCGATTTGCGGCCATTTGCGACATTTTGGCTTGGTTTGGTCCCCCGTAAGATGAGAAAAAAGTATTTTCTAATTTATTTCGGCAAATAAAATTTTTTTTTAAGAGCATTAGTATGTCACAGAATTTATTTATACCCATATACGGCCTCAAATCTCCAGTTAGGCTATTTTGGATTTAATAATAATTTTTTTCCGAGCTATTTGGATACATAATTTTTTTTTAAAAGCTTCAATGTCTTAACAAATCGACAGAAACCTGTTTGCAGTCTAATACGTCGATTTACGCTCATTGCGGCCATTTGGGACATATTGGCTTGGTTTGGTCCCTCTTAAAATGGAAAAAAATTTTTTTCCAACTTATTTTTTTTTTAAGGGCATAAGTATGTCAGAGAATTTATTCAAACCTATATACGGCCTCAAATCTCCAGTTGGGCTATTTTGGATTTAATAATAATTTTTTTCCGAATTATTTGGGTACATAATTTTTTTTTTAATGCTCCACTGGCTCAACAAATCGACAGAAATCTATTTACGGTCTAATACGTCGATTTCCGCTATTTGCCGCCATTTGGGACATATTGGCTTGGTTTGGTCCCTCTTAAGATGAAAAAAAAAATTTTTTCCAAGTTATTTCGGCAAATGAAATTTTTTTTAAGGGCATTACTATGTCAGAGAATTTATTCAAACCTATATACGGCCTCAAATCTCCAGTTGGGCTATTTTGGATTTAATAATAATTTTTTTCCGAATTATTTGGGTACATAAATTTTTTTTTTAAGGCTCCAATGGCTCAACAAATCGACAGAAACCTATTTACGGTCTAATACGTCGATTTCCGCTATTTGCCGCCATTTGGGACATATTGGCTTGGTTTGGTCCCTCTTAAGATGAAAAAAAAATTTTTTCCAAGTTATTTCGGCAAATGAAATTTTTTTTAAGGGCATTACTATGTCAGAGAATTTATTCAAACCTATATACGGCCTCAAATCTCTAGTTGGGCTATTTTGGATTTAATAATAATTTTTTTCCGAGTTATTTGGGTACATACATTTTTTTTAAAAGCTCCAATGTCTCAACAAAACAACAGAAACCTATTTACGGTCTAATACGTCGATTTACGCGATTTGCGGCCATTTGCGACATTTTGGCTTGGTTTGGTCCCCCGTAAGATGGGAAAAAAGTATTTTCTAATTTATTTCGGCAACTAAAATTTTTTTTAAGGGCATTAGTATGTCACAGAATTTATTTATACCCATATACGGCCTCAAATCTCCAGTTAGGCTATTTTGGATTTAATAATAATAATTTTTTTCCGAGTTATTTGGGTACAGACATTATTTTTTAAAAGCTCCAATGTCTCAACAAGTCGACAGAAACCTATTTACGATCTAATACGTCGATTTTTGCGATTTGCGGCCATTTGCGACATTTTGGCTTGGTTTGGTCCCCCGTAAGATGGGAAAAAAGTATTTTCTAATTTATTTCGGCAAATAAAATTTTTTTTTAAGAGCATTAGTATGTCACAGAATTTATTTATACCCATATACGGCCTCAAATCTCCAGTTAGGCTATTTTGGATTTAATAATAATTTTTTTCCGAGCTATTTGGATACATAATTTTTTTTAAAGGCTTCAATGTCTCAACAAATCGACAGAAACCTATTTACGGTCTAATACGTCGATTTACGCTATTTGCGGCCATTTGTGACATATTGGCTTGGTTTGGTCCCCCGTAAGATGGAAAAAAATTATTTTCTAATTTATTTCGGCAAATAAAATTTTTTTTTAAGGGCATTAGAATGTCACAGAATTTATTTAAACCTATATACGGCCTCAAATCTCCAGTTGGGCTATTTTGGATTTAATAATAATTTTTTTCCGAGCTATTTGGATACATAATTTTTTTTAAAAGGCTCCAATGTCTCAACAAATCGACAGAAACCTATTTACGGTCTAATACGTCGATTTCCGCTATTTGCCGCCATTTGGGACATATTGGCTTGGTTTGGTCCCTCTTAAGATGGAAAAAAATTTTTTCCAAGTTATTTCGTCAAATGAAATTTTTTTTAAGGGCATTAGTATGTCACAGAATTTATTTATACCTATATACGGCCTCAACTCTCCAGCTGGGCTATTTTGGATTTAATAATAATTTTTTTCCGAATTATTTGGGTACATACATTTTTTTTTAAAGGCTCCAATGGCTCAACAAATCGACAGAAACCTATTTACGGTCTAATACGTCGAGTTACGCGATTTGCGGCCATTTGCGACATTTTGGCTTGGTTTGGTCCCCCGTAAGATGGAAAAAAATTATTTTCTAATTTATTTCTCGGCAACTAAAATTTTTTTTAAGGGCATTAGTATGTCACAGAATTTATTTATACCTTATATACGGCCTCAAATCAACAGTTTGGCTATTTTGGATTTAATAATAATTTTTTTCCGAGTTATTTTGATACATACATTTTTTTTTAAGGCTCCAATGGCTCAACAAATCGACAGAAACCTATTTACGGTCTAATACGTCGAATTACGCTATTTGCGGCCATTTGGGAAATATTGGCTTGGTTTGGTCCCGCGTAAGATGGAAAATAATTATTTTCTAATTTATTTCGGCAAATAAAATTTTTTTTTAAGGGCATTAGAATTTCACAGAATTTATTTAAACCTATATACGGCCTCAAATCTCTAGTTGGGCTATTTTGGATTTAATAATAATTTTTTTCCGAGTTATTTGGGTACATATATTTTTTTTAAAAGCTCCAATGCCTCGACAAATCGACAGAAACCTATTTACGGTCTAATACGTCGAGTTACGCGATTTGCGGCCATTTGCGACATTTTGGCTTGGTTTGGTCCCCCGTAAGATGGGAAAAAAGTATTTTCTAATTTATTTCGGCAAATAAAATTTTTTTTAAGAGCATTAGTATGTCACAGAATTTATTTATACCCATATACGGCCTCAAATCTCCAGTTAGGCTATTTTGGATTTAATAATAATTTTTTTCCGAGCTATTTGGATACATAATTTTTTTTTAAAGGCTCCAATGTCTCAACAAATCGACAGAAACCTGTTTACAGTCTAATACGTCGATTTACGCTCTTTGCGGCCATTTGGGACATATTGGCTTGGTTTGGTCCCTTTTAAGATGGAAAAAAATGTTTTTCCAAGTTATTTCGGCAAATGAAATTTTTTTTAAGGGCATTAGTATGTCAGAGAATTTATTCAAACCTATATACGGCCTCAAATCTCCAGTTGGGCTATTTTGGATTTAATAATAATTTTTTTCCGAGTTATTTGGGTACAGACATTATTTTTTAAAGGCTCCAATGGCTCAACAAATCGTCAGAAACCTATTTACGGTCTAATACGTCGATTTCCGCTATTTGCCGCCATTTGGAACATATTGGCTTGGTTTGGTCCCTCTTAAGATGAAAAAAAAAATTTTTTCCAAGTTATTTCGGCAAATGAAATTTTTTTTAAGGGCATTAGTATGTCAGAGAATTTATTCAAACCTATATACGGCCTCAAATCTCCAGTTGGGCTATTTTGGATTTAATAATAATTTTTTTCCGAGTTATTTTGATAAATAAATTTTTTTTTAAGGCTCCAATGGCTCAACAAATCGACAGAAACCTATTTACGGTCTAATACGTCGATTTACGCTATTTGCGGCCATTTGGGACATATTGGCTTGGTTTGGTCCCCCGTAAGATGAAAAAAAATTATTTTCTAATTTATTTCGGCAAATAAAAATTTTTTTTAAGGGTATTAGAATGTCACAGAATTTATTTATACCCATATACGGCCTCAAATCTCCAGTTAGGCTATTTTGGATTTAATAATAATTTTTTTCCGAGCTATTTGGATACATAATTTTTTTTTAAAGGCTTCAATGTCTCAACAAATCGACAGAAACCTGTTTACAGTCTAATACGTCGATTTACGCTATTTGCGGCCATTTGGGACATATTGGCTTGGTTTGGTCTCTCTTAAGATGGAAAAAAATTTTTGTCCAAGTTATTTCGGCAAATGAATTTTTTTTAAGGGCATTAGTATGTCAGAGAATTTATTCAAACCTATATACGGCCTCAAATCTCCAGTTGGGCTATTTTGGATTTAATAATAATTTTTTTCCGAATTATTTGGGTACATAATTTTTTTTAAAAGGCTCCAATGGCTCAACAAATCGACAGAGACCTATTTAAGGTCTAATACGTCGATTTACGCTATTTGCGGCCATTTGGGACATATTGGCTTGGTTTGGTCCCTCTTAAGATGGAAAAAATTTTTTTTCCAAGTTATTTCGGCAAATGAAATTTTTTTTAAGGGCATTAGTATGTCTGAGAATTTATTCAAACCTATATACGGCCTTAAATCTCCGGTTGGGCTATTTTGGATTTAATAATAATTTTTTTCCGAATTATTTGGGTACATAATTTTTTTTTTAAAGGCTCCAATGGCTCAACAAATCGACAGAAACCTATTTACGTTCTAATACGTCGATTTACGCTATTTGCGGCCATTTGGGACATATTGGCTTGGTTTGGTAACTCTTAAGATGGAAAAAAATTTTTTTCCAAGTTATTTCGGCAAATGAAATTTTTTTTAAGGGCATTAGTATGTCTGAGAATTTATTCAAACCTATATACGGCCTTAAATCTCCGGTTGGGCTATTTTGGATTTAATAATAATTTTTTTCCGAATTATTTGGGTACATAATTTTTTTTTTAAAGGCTCCAATGTCTCAACAAATCGACAGAAACCTGTTTACAGTCTAATACGTCGATTTACGCTATTTGCGGCCATTTGGGACATATTGGCTTGGCTTGGTCCCCCGTAAGATGGAAAAAAATTATTTTCTAATTTATTTCGGAAAATAAAAATTTTTTTAAGGGCATTAGTATGTCACAGAATTTATTTATACCTATATACGCCCTCAAATCTCCAATTGGGCTATTTTGGATTTAATAATAATTTTTTTCCGAGTTATTTGGATACATAAATTTTTTTTTAAAAGCTCCATTGGCTCAACAAATCGACAGAAACCTATTTACGGTCTAATACGTCGATTTACGCTATTTGCGGCCATTTGGGAAATATTGGCTTGGCTTGGTCCCCCGTAAGATGGAAAAAAATATTTTCTAATTTATTTCGGCAAATAAAATTTTTTTTTAAGGGCATTAGAATGTCACAGAATTTATTTAAACCTATATACGGCCTCAAATCTCCAGTTGGGCTATTTTGGATTTAATAATAATTTTTTCCGAGTTATTTGGGTACAGACATTATTTTTTAAAGGCTCCAATGTCTCAACAAATCGACGGAAACCTGTTTACAGTCTAATACGTCGATTTACGCTATTTGCGGCCATTTGGGACATATTGGCTTGGTTTGGTCCCTCTTAAGATGGAAAAAAATTTTTTTCCAACTTATTTCGGCGAATGAAATTTTTTTTAAGGGCATTAGTATGTCAGAGAATTTATTCAAACCTATATACGGCCTCAAATCTCCAGTTGGGCTATTTTGGATTTAATAATAATTTTTTTCCGAATTATTTGGTACATAAATTTTTTTTTAAAGGCTCCAATGGCTCAACAAATCGACAGAAACCTATTTACGGTCTAATAGGTCGATTTCGGCTATTTGCGGCCATTTGGGACATATTGGCTTGGTTTGGTCCCCCGTAAGATGGAAAAAAAATTATTTTCTAATTTATTTCGGAAAATAAAATTTTTTTTAAGGGCATTAGTATGTCACAGAGTTTATTTATACCTACATACAGCCTAAAATCTCCAGTTGGGCTATTTTGGATTTAATAATAATTTTTTTCCGAGTTATTTAGGTACAGACATTATTTTTTAAAGGCTCCAATGTCTCAACAAATCGACAGAAACCTGTTTACAGTCTAATACGTCGATTTACGCTATTTGCGGCCATTTGGGACATATTGGCTTGGTTTGATCCCTCTTAAGATGGAAAAAAATTTTTTTCCAAGTTATTTCGGCAAATGAAATTTTTTTTTAAGGGCATTAGTATGTCAGAGAATTTATTCAAACCTATATACGGCCTCAAATCTCCAGTTGGGCTATTTTGGATTTAATAATAATTTTTTTCCGAGTTATTTGGGTACAGACATTATTTTTTAAAGGCTCCAATGGCTCAACAAATCGACAGAAACCTATTTACGGTCTAATACGTCGATTTACGCTATTTGCGACCATTTGTGACATATTGGCTTGGTTTGGTCCTCCGTAAGATGGAAAAAAATTATTTTCTAATTTATTTCGGTAAATAAAATTTTTTTTAAGGGCATTAGAATGTCACAGAATTTATTTAAACCTATACGGCCTCAAATCTCCAGTTGGGCTATTTTGGATTTAATAATAATTTTTTTCCGAGCTATTTGGATACATAATTTTTTTTTTTTAAAGGCTCCAATGTCTCAACAAATCGACAGAAACCTGTTTACAGTCTAATACGTCGATTTACGCTCTTTGCGGCCATTTGGGACATATTGGCTTGGTTTGGTCCCTCTTAAGATGGAAAAAAATGTTTTTCCAAGTTATTTCGGCAAATGAAATTTTTTTTAAAGGCATTAGTATGTCAGAGAATTTATTCAAACCTATATACGGCCTCAAATCTCCAGTTGGGCTATTTTGGATTTAATAATAATTTTTTTCCGAGTTATTTGGGTACAGACATTATTTTTTAAAGGCTCCAATGGCTCAACAAATCGACAGAAACCTATTTACGGTCTAATACGTCGATTTACGCTATTTGCGGCCATTTGTGACATATTGGCTTGGTTTGGTCCCCCGTAAGATGGAAAAAAATTATTTTCCAATTTATTTCGGCAAATAATATTTTTTTTTAAGGGCATTAGAATGTCACAGAATTTATTTAAACCTATATACGGCCTCAAATCTCCAGTTGGGCTATTTTGGATTTAATAATAATTTTTTTCCGAGCTATTTGGATACATAAATTTTTTTTAAAGGCTCCAATGTCTCAACAAATCGACAGAAACCTGTTTACAGTCTAATACGTCGATTTACGCTCTTTGCGGCTATTTGGGACATATTGGCTTGGTTTGGTCCCCCTTTAGTTGGAAACAAATTATTTTCTAATTTATTTCGGCTAATAAAATTTTTTTTAAGGGCATTAGTATGTAACAGAATTTATTTAAACCTATATACGGCCTTAAATCTCCAGTTTGGCTATTTTGGATTTAATAATAATTTTTCTCCGAGTTATTTGGGTAGGTACATACATTTTTTTTAAAGGCTCCAATAGCTCAACAAATCGACAGAAACCTATTTACGGTCTAATACGTCGATTTACGCTATTTGCGGCCATTTGCGACATATTGGCTTGGTTTAGATGGAAAAAAAATATTTTTTAAGTTATTTCGGCAAATAAAGTTTTTTTTAAGGGCATTAGTATGTCACAGAATTTATTTAAACCTATATACGGCCTGAAATCTCCAGTTGGGCTATTTTGAATTTATTAATAATTTTTTTCCGAGTTATTTGGGTACATACATTTTTTTTAAAGGCTCCAATGGCTCAACAAATCGATGGAAACCTGTTTACGGTCTAATACGTCGATTTACGCTATTTGCGGCTATTTGGGACATATTGGCTTGGTTCGGTCCCCCGTAAGATGGAAAAAAATTATTTTCTAATTTATTTCGGCAATTAATATTTTTTCTAAGGGCATTAGTATGTCACAGAATTTATTTATACCCATATACGGCCTCAAATCTCCAGTTAGGCTATTTTGGATTTAATAATAATTTTTTTCCGAATTATTTGGGTACATACATTTTTTTTAAAGGCTCCAATGGCTCAACAAATCGACGGAAACCTGTTTACGGTATAAAACGTCGATTTACGCTATTTGCGGCCATTTGGGACATATTGGCTTAGTTCGGTCCCCCGTAAGATGGAAAAAAATTATTTTCTAATTTATTTCGGCAAATAAAAATTTTTTTAAGGGCATTAGAATGTCAAAGAATTTATTTATACTCATATACGGCCTTAAATCGCCAGTTAGGCTATTTTGGATTTAATAATAATTTTTTTCCGAATTATTTGGGTACATACATTTTTTTTTAGAGGCCCCAATGGCTCAACAAATCGACGGAAACCTGTTTACGGTCTAATACGTCGATTTACGCTATTTGCGGCTATTTGGGACATATTGGCTTGGTTCGGTCCCCCATAAGATAAAATGTATTTCTTCTTAACAAAGATACATTATTTTTCAAGAGATTTTATGTTTTAAGTGTCTATAGAGAAGATTCTCCTTTGAATACAAAACGTGACAACCCCTAAAGATATTTTATGAGTATTGACTGTAGTCAGGAAATACCGTGACAAATGAATTTTTGTCCCAAAAGAAGTTTAGATTTATATTACCGAAAAAATGTTCGGTACTTTAATTTAATGTTTAATCTTTCAATAGATAATAAAACCTTCCTTCAATTACGAGCCACATGTTTACGTATTCCCTGGGAAAGTTGTTTACAGCAAAGCAAACTTTTTTTGAAATACAGATGAAATAAAATAAAATATTCTCTGCTGTTACAACTTATACACAGCTATATTGCGAAGATCTTCCCCAGAATCCCAGTAACTTTTTTTTGATGGTTTGTTGTCATATCCGGATACAATCAGAATAGCTAAAAAACACTTAAATTCTTCGATGGTTATTTTAGGGTCTGGACAGTTTATAAACAGAGCATATCGATTGCTTTCTTCAACAAGTAGTTGTAGGACATCAATTGTCAAAAACAGCTCAAATATTTCTACCGGTGACATATTCTTATATATCGAAAAATTTGTCGGCGGAAAAATTTCTTGAGCGGTTGATTTTGGCAAATCCTCACGTTTCAACCAACCAATGGAATTTGTTTTTATTTTCTTCACAAAGTGGCTAAGGGGAAAATCGTCTTCATCAGACCAGCATTCATTAAAATTACCGTGTGTACCACTGGTATTTAAACTTTCTTCTTCGGCCGACTCTAAACCGCTTATTCGTTGTCCGCTATTTAGAATCACTTCCGCTGCTGCTTGAAGCTGCCTTCCTGTGAGGTTGTCTAAATAACCACCAGATTCATCTCCCGAATCTTCATCGGATTCTTCTTTGTTTTCAGGAGGCTCTATATAAACACGGTCAATCTCATCTGTATCGAAATTCTCCCAGAACTCTTCAGTCTCGAACATATCAGCAATATCCCGCACGGTCAAACTGAAACCAATATTATAAATTACACATACATAGTAAGATGTACATATTATTATATATTACAGTATTGTAGATATTTCGACCTACAAAATATTTAGTAGTGTAAAAGACTAGCGTGCCATATAAGACACAGCAACAAATATCTTGTTTTTACAAAAAACTGACATAGATTTTTTTAAACATATATATTTAAAAATGGTAAAAATATTATAACAAAAAAGGAACATGCAATAAGTAGACATAATTTGCTAAATAATAGTTCAAAAGTTAGTTTACCTTTTCTCAGAATTCATTTTTATCTACACAAAAAAATGTAAACAACCTGAACGCATGAAACCAGAACAACTACTACTTGAGTTATTGGCACTCTTAAATTTAATTCGGGGGAGATTTATACGCATTTTGGTAAAGGCTTTACGCGTGTGCCATATTATAAGGCACGCTAGTACCTAAGGGGTTAAGGGAGGCTAAACCAAGTCAATATGTCGCAAATGGCCGCAAATAGCGTAAATCGACGTATTAGGCTGTAAATAGGTTTCTGTCGATTTGTTGAGCCATTAGACGGTTTAAAAAAAATTTATGTACCCAAATAATTAGGAAAATATTTATTAATAAATCCAAAATAGCAAAACTCAGGATTTGAGGGGTGTATAGGTTTAAATAAATTCTGTGACATACTAATGCTCTTTAAAAAAATTTTATTTGCAGAAATAACCTAGAAAATAATTTTTTTCCATCCTAAGGGAGGCTAAACCAAGCCAATATGTCGCAAATGGACGCAAATAGCGTAAATCGACGTACTAGGCTGTAAATAGGTTTCTGTCGATTTGTTGAGCCATTAGACGGTTTAAAAAAAATTTATGTACCCAAATAAGTAGGAAAATAATTATTAATAAATCCAAAATGGCAAAACTCGGGATTTGAGGGCGTATATAGGTAGGTTTAAATAAATTCTGTGACATACTAATGCTCCTTAAAAAAATTTTATTCGCCGAAATAACAAAGAAAATAATTTTTTTCCATCTTAAGGGGGACTACTAAACCAAGCCAATATGTCGCAAATGGCCGCAAATAGCATAAATCGACGTATTAGACTGTAAATAGGTTTCCGTCGATTTGTTGAGCCATTAGAGGTTTTAGAAAAAAATTTATATACCCAAATAAGTAGGAAAATAATTATTAATAAATCCAAAATGGCAAAACTCGGGATTTGAGGGCGTATATAGGTAGGTTTAAATAAATTCTGTGACATACTAATGCTCTTTAAAAAAATTTATTTGCCGAAATAACCTCGAAAATAATTTTTTTCCATCTTAAAGGGGACTAAACCAAGCCAATATGTCGCAAATAGCCGCAAATAGCGTAAATCGGCGTATTAAGCTGTAAATAGGTTTCTGTCGATTTGTTGAGCCATAAGACGTTTTAAAAAAAAGTTTATGTATCCAAATAAGTTGGAAAATAATTATTAATAAATCCAAAATAGCAAAACTCGGGATTTGAGGGCGTATATAGGTTTAAAAAAATTCTGTGACATACTAATGGTATTTAAAAAAATTTATTTGCCGAAATAACCTAGAAAATAATTTTTTTCCATCTTAAAGGGGACCAAACCAAGCCAATATGTCGCAAATGGCCGCAAATAGCGTAAATCGACGTATTAGACTGTAAATAGGTTTCTGTCGATTTTTTGAGCCATTAGAGGTTTTAAAAAAAAATGTATGTACCCAAATAAGTTGGAAAATAATTATTAATTAATCCAAAATAGCAAAACTCGGGATTTGAGGGCGTATATAGGTTTAAATAAATTCTGTGACATACTAATGCTCTTTAAAAAAATTTTATTTGCAGAAATAACCTAGAAAATAATTTTTTTCCATCCTAAGGGAGGCTAAACCAAGCCAATATGTCGCAAATGGACGCAAATAGCGTAAATCGACGTATTAGGCTGTAAATAGGTTTCTGTCGATTTGTTGAGCCATTAGACGGTTTAAAAAAAATTTATGTACCCAAATAAGTAGGAAAATAATTATTAATAAATCCAAAATGGCAAAACTCGGGATTTGAGGGCGTATATAGGTAGGTTTAAATAAATTCTGTGACATACTAATGCTCCTTAAAAAAATTTTATTTGCCGAAATAACAAAGAAAATAATTTTTTTCCATCTTAAGGGGGACTACTAAACCAAGCCAATATGTCGCAAATGGCCGCAAATAGCGTAAATCGACGTATTAGACTGTAAATAGGTTTCTGTCGATTTCTTGAGCCATTAGAGGTTTTAAAAAAAATGTATGTACCCAAATAAGTTGGAAAATAATTATTAATTAATCCAAAATAGCAAAACTCGGGATTTGAGGGCGTATATAGGTTTAAATAAATTCTGTGACATACTAATGCTCTTCAAAAAAATTTTATTTGCCGAAATAACCTAGAAAATAATTTTTTTCCATCTTAAGGGGGACTTAACCAAGCCAATATGTCGCAAATGGCCGCAAATAGCGTAAATCGACGTATTAGGCTGTAAATAGGTTTCTGTCGATTTGTTGAGCCTTTAGAGGTTTTAAAAAAAAATTTATGTACCCAAATAAGTCGGAAAATAATTATTAATAAATCCAAAATAGCAAAACTCGGGATTTGAGGGCGTATATAGGTAGGTTTAAATAAATTCTGTGACATACTAATGCTCCTTAAAAAAATTTTATTTGCCGAAATAACAAAGAAAATAATTTTTTTCCATCTTAAGGGGGACTACTAAACCAAGCCAATATGTCGCAAATGGCCGCAAATAGCGTAAATCGACGTATTAGACTGTAAATAGGTTTCTGTCGATTTTTTGAGCCATTAGAGGTTTTAAAAAAAATGTATGTACCCAAATAAGTTGGAAAATAATTATTAATTAATCCAAAATAGCAAAACTCGGGATTTGAGGGCGTATATAGGTTTAAATAAATTCTGTGACATACTAATGCTCTTCAAAAAAATTTTATTTGCCGAAATAACCTAGAAAATAATTTTTTTCCATCTTAAGGGGGACTTAACCAAGCCAATATGTCGCAAATGGCCGCAAATAGCGTAAATCGACGTATTAGGCTGTAAATAGGTTTCTGTCGATTTGTTGAGCCTTTAGAGGTTTTAAAAAAAAATTTATGTACCCAAATAAGTCGGAAAATAATTATTAATAAATCCAAAATAGCAAAACTCGGGATTTGAGGGCGTATATAGGTTTAAATAAATTCTGTGACATACTGATGCTCTTTAAAAAAATTTTATTCGCCGAAATAACCTAGAAAATAATTTTTTTCCATCAGGGGGACTAAACCAAGCCAATATGTCGCAAATGGCCGCAAATAGCGTAAATCGACTTATTAGACTGTAAATAGGTTTCTATCGATTTGTTGAGCCATTAGAGGGTTAAAAAAAATTTATACATACATAGTAAATTTAACCAATAGCTATATAACTGGCGATGATTTGTCCATGTCGAGATTTCGAGATCGACCATTACACGGATTAATTACTAATATCGATATATCAAATGAAGACTACAGGGGCAAAACCAGGTTTGTCCATTTAAGTTATAACGGAGAAAAAGCCATTTTAAAGTTGGAAACTTGTATCTCGCACTTAGAGTCGCGATAATTTGGCGGCTATATTTTTCTCCTAAATCTTGTATGTATTGGCAACAATAGGTACTATAATGGCATGAGTGTTGCAAATCACTTAAAAAAATGGCGTAATAAATAAATAATTGAAATTGTTTAAATAAAAAGGGAAATAACCGGGTATGTCCAAAATATAACTGCCTATTTATCGTTTTTTTGAAGAAAATAACATAAGAACTTTTTCTACGAGCTTGCGGAAAAGAGTATGTTTCCGCACGCATTTCTGTTTGGAACGTCGTACTTCTCCGTACTAGTACGAAAACCCACTTTTATGCATTATTTCTCTGCAATACCGAAACGGGCAGAAAAGTGCAAATTCTCAAACAAAATTGTGTGTGGGAAAGTGTACTTTTAAGAGTACTTTTCCGCACGCTCCTAGAGAAAATAGGGTCATGGTATATTAGCTGCCTTTATTATTAGGTATAAGTAACACCAAGCCTTCTTATTTTTAAGATAATACATTATTATAAAAATGGAATATTTTCGAAAAAGGCTCGTCCCTCTGGTCCACAAAACTGCGCCAAAACTTTAAGGTTTGCATATTTTTGTTTCGGGATTGGTAAGACTCCTGCAAGTTAAGAATAAGATACAGAATTAAAAAACAAAAACAGATAGTTCCTCCCAATTTACCTCCATGGGCAGGCTCTGGATATAAAAATGCATGCTCTCGAAGGACTACTGTTGGTTCACTTCGTTTTCTGGCTCTGGTAACAATACTCGTCAGAAATGCACCATTATAAGTTGAACGGTGAAGAAGTAATCTGGGGTGATCAGCTTCAGTTCTATTTCTCTTAGCTCTTGAATTTTGAATGGGAGTTTATTCAAATATCGTATGGTTGATAATAGCAACGCCCAATTTCTGCTCATGTTTTGATCAACGACTTTAACAATAAAAGGTTCAGGTTTTACTCTAGAAATTCTTAACAAGTTGTACCAGTCTTCAGGTATCTCCATCTTTGTTTTCAAATTTATCAGTCCAAAGTTCTTATCGCACTCTAGGTAAGAGTGGCCTCTTATGGGGAACGTTATCTTTACTGAGGTGAACCGTCGTCTATAGTGTACTAAATAATGGATGAATTTAAAAACCGACTGATTCTTGTTTTGACCGCCTGCCGAATCACAAAAAATCGCCAATTTTGTAACATTTCTTGGAAGTACATTAGAAACAAAGTCATACAGGAAGGAAATCACTTCGTTGGATCCCTTTTTGCCAACTGTTTCTGGGTAAGTATAGAAAACAGATCTACCAGTTGATAAAATATGCACGTTGAAGCTGTACATTGACAGTTGTCGATTGTAATAAACATCATTGGTAAATACACGTTTTTCTGGTAGTCCAACGAGATTCCTTCAAAAGTGTCGTCAGTCATAGCACGCATCTTTGCATCTCTTTTTCTCTTATAAAAAGCTGCAGCTTTAGTTTTATGAACATTATTTAAAGTTGTTAACTTTGTTTTCTTTGCTTCAACCAATGGATCCGTACTATGTTCAAGTGCTTTCATTTCTGCTAAAAACTTATCACATGTGCTACATGTATCTGAGCGCGGATATCCGAAAGATATTTTGTATTTTTTAAAGTTGGTTCTATAAGTCTCGTAAGATATTTTGATATTTGGGTATTTCTCTTTAAATAGAAGAAACATTTTCTTAATGTTTAGTTCTTCTGGTAGATAAATCTTTTTGGTTCTGTTTAAACTGTAGTGACTTTTTCTACCTTTGAATGATTTAATGTGTGTATCAATAGCATCTTGCGTGGATTTAAACAGCTTACCTGGTCTATTAGCATGGATTCCGCGTTTATCTTTTGGAGCCTTCCCTATAAGTTTGAGTGACTTTTGAATATATTCAATTTTTGAGGACGGTATTCCGTGTATAGCGCGAAAACCTTTGAAGCACACTGGAATCTCGTTAGCCACTCCCTGTCTTAAAACACGCACTCTGTATCCAAAGGAACAGTCATGAAGAGTGGCATACTCTTCATTGCCTCTATCCCTCCTTCTACGCACCTGTTGAACTGCTATTAGAGAAGCCAGATACGTGTTCTGTTCGTTTTTGTCGGCCATTTGGTTGAAATCTTTTAATATTTGTATTCTCTCTTCTTCTGATATGGTTTCAAAACACTTCAAACGTTTACAATTGCAGCGAGGCCCAGCCTCGTGGGATTGTACCCTAAGCTTCTTTGTAACATCTCGTAAACGTCCAAGACCGTTCTGTTTTAATAACACTACTTCTCCTATCGGTGACGTCGACATATTCTCGCCATTATCCATTATTACTTATTAGAAAAATCACGCCTTAGACCGTAAACAAAAGCACCCAATCGATTGAAATGCTTAGTAGCAACTGATAAAATTAAATCACGTCTTAACTCGCTTGATGGACAATATGGGCATACCTTGCTTTTCCCGTGTACGCTTGGACAATCCTGATTTTTCCCCTGTGCGAAAGAAACAAAATATTAAATATACGCGTGACTGTTCTGCTTTCTGTCTGGTTTAAGTGTACATCATATAGTATATGCATCTGCCTACAAAATGGCAATGATATCTCGTTTTTCATAAAAATGTGACAAACCTGGTTTTTCCCCTGTAGTCTTCAAATATTATCATGTATCTACTTATAATGTCAAATTGATAGTAAACCAACAAAAATACTTGGTTGTTTACCTTTTGATTTTATACAGTAGTTAACTAAAATGGCGGCAATGCAACAATACCGCGGTTGGAACAACCAATCAAAGCAAGAATCAGCAAAGACTAGTTGGCCATATCGGAAAACGATTGCTCTTTGTTCAATAGTAGAAGATAGACAAGAACGCACAAATTGAGCGATCCGGCGTGCACCCTGTTACTAAGTAGTAAGTGTAGAGCAAATAGTTTATAAAATTCTATAAAGTATGGTTATAGGTAATAGATACGCAATGTAAAATAGATTTGTGCTGCCAAAATACCCCAAAAATAATACAATATTCATATCTACCTACCTACACATATTTTGCAAACTGCAATATCAAATTTTTGTAATAATGACCGTCTTTGGGGGCATTTAGAATTTTTTAGTATAATTACTAGGCAATTGAAATTATAGGTATCTATTAATATACCGGGTGTTGCATCGTCGAGCGGGACATAGGAAATCCCATGTAATTTTAAATGGGGTCAATTATTGGCTTCCCTAATTATTTTAGAGAAAAATTCTATTAAGGTTTATTAAAGAGCACTAAAAGCCACATTCAAAAGAATAACTTTAGATATTTTTGATGAGCCCGTTTACGGGTTATCGCCGATTTCTTTTTAACTATTTCTCCTTTTTATGGTCCCGTATTTGCGGGAACCAGTCAAGGTAAAAGATGACTGTCAAATAAAGTTGTCATTTTGAAATGTGTGCTTTATTGTTATAAAAACTCGTACATCGAAAATATTAGCCATGAATTACACTTCTGAAGAAAAAATATTGATGATTAAATGGTATTATCAAGGAAATAGTTATCAAAATGTGTCAGACATGTTTGCTGCTCTGTATCCGAATAGACCGATACCTGCAAAATCTACAGTCGAAAGGACTATCAAGAAATTTGAGACAAAAGGCACTGTAATAAATAACTGCAGATGTGAAGAAAGGCAGGAACAAAGAAGGGATGCAAGAAATGATAGGGACTTGCAAGTTTTATTGTTCGTGGAAGAAAATGATGGGAAGATCAGCACAAGGAAACTTGAGGATGACATAGGACTAGATCACACAACAGCGTTACGAGCTTTGAAACGACATAAATATTATTCATACAAATATGAAAAGCACCAAGAGCTAAGAGATAGGGACGAAATACGACGACAGGAGTTTTGTTTTGGTATGATGGAAAGAGCAAACATGGATAGGGAATTTTTAAAAAACATTTGTTTTACTGACGAATGCACATGTACCTTAAACAATGAACCCAATGTTCAAAATTATCGATATTGGAGCAAAGAAAACCAACACAGGTTTGTGGAAACAAGGACGCAATATCCACAAAAAGTGAATGTATGTGCTGGGATTTCCGGAGAAAATATTATCGGGCCATTATTTCTTACACGAAATTTAAATGCAGAATATTTTTTGGAACTACTTGAAGATTATATTTTACCTACTTTACATGATGCCGCCAGGGAAAATCAGGAAGTTTGGTACCAAATGGATGGCTGCCCGGCACATAGTACCCTGGCTGTCCGGAAATATTTAAACCGTGCTTTTAATGGAAATGTTATTGGCTTAAATCATACAGTAAATTGGCCAGCCAGGTCTCCTGATTTATCGCCAAATGATTTCTTTCTCTGGGGTCATTTAAAAAACAGGATATACAAAGATAAAAAATACCCAAATCTAGACGAGTTAAAAAATGCTATTTCTGCCGAATGCAATAGAATTTCAGTTTGCCAACTAGCGAATGTAAGAAGAGAATTTTATGATCGCCTCGGTTATTGTCTAGCAGTCAATGGAGGAATATTTGAACATCTTCTTAAATCCTAAAGTTCTAACAATTTAATAGTACCTGCTTATTAATTAGTAAAATATTGAAACATGTAAAATGTCATAATTAACCTTGTAATTGGATACTTTATTTTAGTTTTATTCAGATTAATTTGTACTCATAAATACACCTTTAATATTTTCGATGTACGAGTTTTTATAACAATAAAGCACACATTTCAAAATGACAACTTTATTTGACAGTCATCTTTTACCTTGACTGGTGCCCGCAAATACAAGGCCATAAAAAGGAGAAATAGTTAAAAAGAAATCGGCGATAACCCGTAAACGGGCTCATCAAAAATATCTAAAGTTATTCTTTTCATAGTGGGTTTTAGTGCTCTTTAATAAACCTAAATAGAATTTTTCTCTAAAATAATTAGAGAAGCCAATAATTGACCCCATTTAAAATTACATGGGATTTCCTATGTCCCGCTCGACGATGCAACACCCGGTATAAATTTCTGCAGGATAACATTTTACGTCCGGAAGACGTAATTTTTGACTTTCTTGTATTTTGAAGTATAAACATTACGTCCACCAAACGTCAATTTAAGAACGTAAAGATACGTCCCTAAATTTACGTCATAACGACATAGGCCAGGGACCTAACCAAAATTAACCAACTAGAGACGTCGTCCAGACGTCAGAGGTCATCGATGGTTTACTGGGAAACCAGGCATTTACGAAGAAACTAACAACAAAAAACTGAGCGAACAAACACTACCTATAATAATATAAGTTTAGGTTATGTATCCAAGTTTCCACCAATATAGTACAAGTTAAGCTATATCTTTAATCTGTGCTATTTTTATTTGGGTCAAGTAGTATGAGCGTACTTGTACTAAGAGAGCAATATAAAAATAAATGTTATAATAAAATATGTGTATATACAGGGTGTTAGTGAATAAGTGCGACAAACTTTAGGGGGTGATTCTACATGAAAAAATAATGATAGTTTGCTTTATAACTTTTGTCCGCAAATGCTTTGATTTCCGAGATACAGGGTGTTAAAGTTTTCATTAAAAAGTGACGATTGCTCTGAAACCCATCGAGATATGCAAATGAAATTTGGTAGGTTTTAAGAGGTAGTTATTGCGCATTTTCTGACATGCAATTAAGAATTTTATGTTTATCATTGGCGCGCATAAGGGAAATAATCTCAATTTTTTTAAAGAAAAAAATGATACGCCACTAAGATATATCAAACTAAAAACAATTTTTGAATTTCTTATTCAATTTGTGACAAAAAATCTCTCTTGCCTTTTTTTCGTATTGGGCGCCGTTTTTTTGCAAAAAAATAAAACATCTTAACGCGTATTTTTCATTTCTTTAATACATCATCTAGTAGGCTACTGTCAACATTCTGTTAAATACGAATATTTCAACGAAATGTAAAATTATTAGAGTTATTAGCATTATTAATTAATTTTTCATTTATCGAAAAGAATGGAAAATTATACAAATGCGGAATTGTCGAGACATGCATTTTGTCTATGGTCGAAGTAATGGAAATGGTCGGCAAGCTCGACGATTGTATGCTGAGTTGTATCCAGGACGTAGAGTACCCCATCACACAATATTTGCTCGTCTGCACCAACGTTTGCGCGAAAATAGTACATTTAAGAAACAAACGGCTGACTGCGGGCGCCCTCGAGAAGTACGAACTGGGCAACTAGAGGAAGCAGTTCTCGAGTTAATTGCGGAGTCACCTGAAACAAGTACTCGAAAAATTGCCAACATATTGAATATAAGCAACTTCACTGTATTTAAAATTCTTAAAGAACAGCAATTGTATCCGTTTCACATTCAACGTGTGCAAGCTTTACTACCTAGAGACTTTTTCCGCGCCTAGTTTTTTGCCATTGGATTCTTCATCAAATCGCTCAAATTCCTTATTTTTTAAATGGCGTTTTGTTTACTGACGAGGCTAATTTTGGACGACAGTGTATACGAAATTTCCATAACAATCACTTATGGGCTGAGGAAAATCCATGGAATCTGTGAAGCTCATTTTTAGTATCAGTTTTCAGTAAATGTATGGCTTGGGGTAATTGATGATCATTTAGTCGGTCCATATTTCCTCCCACAACGACTAACAGGCGACTCTTACCTTAATTTCCTACAGGAAGAGCTACCTGCTCTTTTAGAAGAAATCCCTCTACAGCTGAGACAACACTTCTGGTTCATGCATGATGGCGCACCAGCTCATTTTAGCATTAATGTACGTAATCACTTAGATACAGTATATCCAAATCGTTAGATAGGTAGGGGAGGTACGGAAAATTGGCCTGCTCGATCGGCGGATTTAAATTCTCTAGATTTTTGCATTTGGGGTTTTCTTAAGTCGTTATAGTTTATTCCACTCCCGTCGACAATGTTGAAGACCTGAGGAATCGAATTATAGCCGGCTGTGAGACAATAAGAAATACACTAGGAATATTTGCGCGAATAAGACAATCAATGAGGCCAAGAGTTGAATATTGTATCACGTCTGAGGGAGGTCATTTTCAACATTTCGACACCCCCAACGAACAAGGTCGTAACTCAAGTTAGGCACATTTTGAGTTTTTAACACGGGCGTACTCATGCAGCAAGAAAAAACGAACATGGCAATAACAAAGACGTATCTCTACGACCAATAGTTTTGCAGAAACCCATTTTAACAAGGAAGTATCTTATCTTGATATTTTAATTTCAACTTTAAAATGGTTGTAATGTGGTATCCATTCTTCATAATACCAATAATTTTAAGTTGTTTTCCGTAACGGTAAATGAAATACAACCTTGTTCCCTGTAAAACTTTTATCATCAGAGTTTAAGTTTATATCATAATTTGAGATACAACTTTGTTCGACGAAAATTAGCACTGTAAACTTGCGATAGTTCTCGACTTATAGCTTTGCTTTAGTGCTAAACGTTTTTTGTTTAAATCTTGAAATACGTTAAAAAAAAAGTAATTTGGGTCGTAAGAGGAAGAGGGATCCTGAAAAGTGGGAAAGTAACATTAAACGCAGGCAAAAAAAATTAGGGCAAGAATTTATAAACCAACGGGGTAAGTTAATGAGAAAAAAAGAAATAAAATCAGGCTGTAAAGAAAAACGCATCACAAAATGAGCTGAAAAAATTACTGCTGAAATGAGAAAATCGACTTTTACTAATTTTTGGGCTCTCGGTAACCACAATAACCGGATACAGCTTGTAAGCAGATGTGTAGAAAGGGTGTACAAGACAGAGATTCTAATGTCTACTATTGAAACCTCCCGTTTACTATAGACGACAAAAAAATCCGGGTATGTAAAAAAATGTTCTTTGATACGTTGAATATCACTGATAAATGGGTCATTACAATTTACAAAATGATGAACACGCAGGAATTAAGCTGTGCAGTTCTTAGTGATCGGCGCGGACATCACGATAATCAACCAAGTCAAATACATGAAGACATTAAAGCGACGGTCAGAATGCATATTTCGCAAATACCAATGGTCGACTCACATTACGTAAGAAAAGAAGTATTTCAAAGAATCTCTTACTTTTCCAAAATTATATAGGCTATATGAAGAGTGGCTAGTCAAAATCATTACGAATCATTCTGTAGCTCTCAGCCCTGGCTGAGAGCTACAGAAAGGCAATATCAAACTTTGTTTTATAACAAATACAACATTGATTTTTTAAGCCAAAAAAAGATCTGTGCCCGACCTGGGATATATATAAAAGAGCTTCAAATGAAGAGAGAGAAGCCCTCCAAACAAACTTTACAAATCACATAGCTCACAAATCTATAGTTAGAGAACTTAAGGCAGAACAGAAATTGTTAGCTCAACAACGTAACACAGTTCTAATAGCAGCTTATGATTTACAGAAGATATTGACGACACCTATGTCTGAAGTATCTTTATTTTACTATAAGCGAAAGCAAAAGATTGCTGTCTACAACTTCACTATATTTGACGTCGGAAAAAGCGAGAAAAATTGTTATGTTTGGGACGAAACAATAGCAAAAAAGTGTGCAAACGAAATAAGTAGTTCTGTATACTTGTTTATTGAAATGAAGGTAAAAGAGGGGGTTAAAGACTTTTTTTTTATTCCAATAATTGCGGGGGACAAAATCGAAACCGAATAGTTTTAGTATGTATCGAAGTAGGCCACACTCAAAATGAGGGTGACTCTATGCATGCTCTCATTGAGAGACGCAAAAAAAAACAAATCGTTTAAGTGCCAGAGCAATGGGTTACAACAATAAGATGTGCAAAAAGTTCAGGAAAACCCTATTCAGTACATGAGCTAACCACATTCTAAATTTTGAAATAATGATAAATAATAAGCTGCTTAATTTCGAAGTAGATACTGATGGTAACAAAATTAAACGGAATAAGGTTAGACATTTGAGTATTAAATGTGATAATCCAAAGCTAATACAGGTTAATTATAATTTTTTATCTGAAACCGCAATTACTACATCGATTTGAGTCGAAAGCGCGCCTCACGTTCAACTCGAAACCTAAAAAATAAAGAGTTATCCACATTATCTAATATCCGATCTAATATGACACCGGTCTACAATGGCCCAATTCCTATTTCAAAGGCCAAATATAAGAATCTAAACAACCTCTGTAACTCTAATGTTATTCCGGAACTTTACCATAGTTAGTATTAAAACTTAAAGTATACCGATAACAACACACAAGATTTGTCAGATTCAGAATAGATTAAGTAAACATTTTTTCCCTAACATCAAACCTTTTTTAAAACTTAAAAATGTTTTTTTGATATGTTTTTGTTCAGTTTTAAGTATATTAGTTATATTTACCTATTTTATAACTGATTTTTTGTTGTTTAACTTTGTGTATTTTGTGTTTGTACTTCTTGAATCTTAATTCTAGTATTTAGTATAACATAGTATTAGGTATTTTTGACAGTATTGATATTTTCTAGTTTTTAAATTTATTATTTTGTATCAATATTTCCTTTACAATTACCCTAGCTGGTTATCGTTTTGTTGTACAATGTCTATTTAGATTGTATTCATTTCGTATAGAAATAAAACTAGTCACAATAATTCAAGGAGATCTCTTATTGTTCTTACTGACATTAAAAAATGTAATATTTTAAAAGCGTTGGCTACTTACCTATATTATGTTGAAAAATGTAATTTCTTTTTATAGTAAGAACATTATTCAATTACCAAAGCTAATTGTTACTAATACGCCGCTAAATTGCTTGTACCTACACATTTTTATGAAGCGTCAAAAGCACTAATTAGTTAACCCAGCCCTTCTATGCTAGCAATAGTTGTCGGAAGGGACACTAAAACTATTAAAACTTCTAAAGATTCGTCTTTTCAAACTTCCGAATTTGGAAAACAAAGGTCGTATTTGCGAGTTACAACCTTCTTCTACGACCAATTTTGTAACCACTTATGGTTGTAACTCACTAAAATTCCGCTTTCCCTTGCACCTACAAATACTAAGTTATAATAAAAGGAGCGAAAAATAGTATGCTTTTAATGTATTTACTTAACAAAGAAATAAGTTGTCAAGTTTTTTTTTTTTTATTTTTTAAAATATTATTTTCAGTTTTTTGCTTTCCTGAGAAATAACAAAAAATGAGTTACAACCTTGTTCGTTGAGGGTGTCGATTTGTTACCTCTTAAAACCTACCAAATTTCATTTGCATATCTCGATGGGTTTCAGAGCAATAAATAAATCGTCACTTTTTAATAAAAACTTTAACACTGATCTGTAGGCGGCAACAAGTGCATCCAATTTGTCGACTCCACCCATATGCTTGTTGTAGTTGAAGACTATTTTCAGCTGAGGTACGTTTTTTTTAAATCGAGTAACTCTATCCCAACGAAGCGTGCTCGTAACCTCGGTGGTTCCAAAGTTTGATGCCACAGACACGACCTTATTATCTTTCCACTGTACAACCAATGTATTGTCATTGCGATGTATTTGGAAGCTGCCCCTGGGCTGATCATTACATTTTTTTTTAGTTTGCACTGGACATTGTTCCAAACGATTATCCCTTATTGTGCCTGTAGTGCAATAATTTTTCTCGGTCAAATGGGCGAAGAGGGGGAGTCCTGTAAAATAATTATCCATTAAAATATTGTACCCATGATTAGACGGTAACTGGACTTGATGGAGTAAAGAGAGCTCCACATCTACTTCCAACCCATTTTTTTTTCTTTATTTGAGTTTATTTCTGTGTAGATCTCAAAGCCATACATGTATCTCTAACGCTAGAGCAAAGAGCCTAATTTTTGAAACCAAATCTGATAGGTTTACCACGAATGTATTGTTTGGCATAGTGTTTGCCGTAAAATGGCACCATGCTTTCGTCAATAGACACATGCTCATCAAACCCACCATGTTTTCTAAAATTTAGGTTTAGGATATCTATCAAAGGTCTTAATTTATACAGCCTGTCTTTTTGGAGTAATTTAGAGTTGTCGTTGAAGTGAATATATTTTAGTATTGTTTCAAATCTATGTCGACGCATGCTATTTTGCAGTATTTTAGGAATATCTTCTTCACCTGACCAATAGAGCCTTCGATTAGGATATTTTCCGTGCCCTGATAGAAGAAGTGCTCCCAAAACCACATACAGCTCATCTAAACTCAAGTCCAGTCTTGCGTTCTTCTGCTGCGCATACCTATTACTTTCTTCAAGAATAGTCATCAAAAGGTTTTCATCAAAAAACCATTTAAAAAGATCGACTGGATTGGTTGACTGTCTTGCTTCCTGTGAAGGTTTGCTTGGGCTACAGGTAATAACAAGATTACTGTTTGATCGTTCAGTATCAGGATCGCGCCACCTTGATTTTTGGTAAAAATGTGTTTGTCTCTTTTTGTTTTGATTATTTCTTAGCTTTTCTTCAATAACTTTATGATAAAGGAAGTAAATCTTCAGGGTCAGATTCTTCGGAGTCTAGGGTTGCCACATGGCCGGGATTTTCCGGGATTGTTCCGGAATTAACTGTGTTGCCCCGGATCCCGGATTCATATTTTTTAGTCCCCGAAAATCATCAAAAGTCGAAAAACATTGTTAAATCTGCCGTTTCACTCTGTGTTCAACACCGGTTTGCGTCAGTCACCGGCGTCATCGCATTCTAGCTAGATTCCGGAATTGTTTTCATCAAATGTGGCAACCCTATCGGAGTCACATACAAGCCATTTCACATTCCTGAGATAAGATTCCGCGAGGTAGATGATTTATGATGTTGATGTATCGTCTCGGTCTCATTCCTATTATCTTGAGGTAATATATAAATAAATGTTAGACTGAGGCAAATCCTCATCATCCTTTAGACAGTCTAAAAGTTGTCCCAAGGTCAATCTGCAACAAAAAAGACGTCGCTCGGCGTCCCTTATAAGGGACATAACATAATATCCAAATGTAATTTGCACCCAGTAACAAAAACAAAAATAATTATGGTTTTACCACATCACTAACGTACCATGTAAAGAGTTTTAACCAAAAAATAGCCTTAAAATTTAATTAGCTTCAGGATAATAATAAAAACTTACCCACGATTTTTGTTAGAGTAAAGTGACGGATCCATTATAAATTTTCGTATAAATATTAGTGTCACAAACATAGACGATAAAGCAAAGATGGACGCCGCATGCTCTTTTATCATAACAGGCAGACGAGAGGTCAGATGCAAAACTCCGCCAGGTTCCATGCGAGTTCCACGGTAAAAATATTTGAACACTGTTGCCGATGAGTCCAAAACCTTTTGGGTTTTATTTCTGCTTAAATTGACTCAATTTGTAACAATTTGGTATTTACTAGTGCTATGGCCGCGCATAATGCGGGTTTTAAGAAAACCTGTTGACTGTCAGTAGTGGCAGTCAATCAAAAATTAATTTTACAGTTTGAACGGTAGCTATATAATTCGGACTATTCGACACTGGTGTAGAGTCCGCAAAATGTGGCAACGTCTGCCTCCTAGCGGTAGCAGGCGAAAATAAGAAAATAAATGTCACAATTTTGACACTATAATTGTTACAAAGCATTTTCGGCTTTATAAATTAATTTAGTGGTGATATTATTGTGATTTATAGTTTTGTGAGATAATTATAATTTTACAATATGGTGAGACAGTGCCAGGTTTGCAAAATAACCGATTGAGTGCCTGGATTTTCTTTTCATAAGTAGGTATTTATGAGATAAATATTTCATTGAATATTCCACTCACGTATAAAAAATCCCATAAGGACAGTGGTATTTTCGAAAACTTACAGCGGATAATATACAAAATGGAAAACACCAAAACGAAAATACCACTTGTCAGTGTCACTTTGTTGACAAATTTCTATTTATTATTTCAAAGTTGACAAAATGAATGTTTTTGGATTCGTGAAATATTCCTTTAAATACCATGCGTGCTTTAAAACTAACCGGATAATTTTTCACTTATACGTGTTTTCTTAACAAATTTCACTCGTCCTTCCGACTCATGAAATTAAAGAAAACACGCATTCGTAAAAAATTATCGGTAATTTTAAAGCACTCGTGGTATTACACCCGATAATTCGACCAACAGTAGTGGTGCATGAAGGTATTTTAACATTGAAAATGTTTATATTATCGCACGGGCACGTAGTATGGGTACGGAATTCGAAATTCTTGTGTTGCATTTGTCCCTGACGTCACACCGAGTTAAATGATCGGGATCAGACCAAGTCGAGAGTAATCGTATGGTTTCGCTGGAGCAGTCAGCGGGTGCAGTTGGCGTTCGCGATCGAGCGTAGCATCGTAACAATCGGCCGTCGCCACAGGGTGGTTCGGCTGGCGCGGTCGGAGCGCGCTTCAGATCATATTCGTATTTCGTAGTGAAAGCGCTTATGTATGACTTATAATGAACGCCGATAACATTAGTTGCATGTTGGAGGAAGAAGACGAAAAGGAGATGCTAGCCCAAATTCCTCCATTTCGACAAACGTCATATTAACACTTGAATTTATACTATAGGTACCATATTTAAATCAAAGCTGCAGCATACCAAGTAAACAAATCAATTTGATTAAGACGTCAAAGTATCAAAGCATTTTAAAATTGTATCATTAGTTGGTATATCCGAAAAAAATATCAAAATTAGAAAAAAGTCAGTGGCGTGCATTTTAACATTGAAAATGTTTATATTATCGCACGGGCACGTTAGTATGGGTACGGAATTTAACAAAATTCTTGTGTTGCATTTGTCCCTGACGTCACACCGAATTAAAATGATCGGGATCAGACCAAGTCGAGAGTAAACGTATGGTTTCGCTGGAGCAGTCAGCGGGCGCGGCTGGCGTTCGCGATCGAGCGTAGCAATTGGCCGTCGCCACAAGGTGGTTTGGCTGTATTTCGTAGTGGAAGCGCTTATCTATGATTTATAATGAACGCCGATAACATTAGTTGCATGCTGTTGTTGGAGGAAGAAGACAAAGAGGAGATGTTAGCACAAATTCCTCCATTTCGACAAGCGTCATATGACCACTTGAATTTTTACGATACCATATTTAAATCAAAGCTGCAGCATACCAAGTAAACAAATCAATTTGATTAAGACGTCAAAGAATCAAAACATTTTAAAATTGTATCATTAGTTGGTATATCAAAATATCAAAATTAAAAAAAAGTCAGTGGCGTGCATTTTTTTGTCAATAATATCCGTTGAAGTGTTTCCCGGGACGCCACTGGACTTTATAAATTTAATCTAGTTAGGGCTAATTTAAGCCTCTTATCATTATGAATGACGGTACCAAATTGCAATAAAATCGGGAAAAGGATATAATTTACAGAAATAAAAAAAACGATTTTTTTAAAAAAACTTTAACATTCTGTACAGGGTGTCCCACATTCGAGCCTCATCATGGGGATCTCGGAAACTATAAGATATACAGCATCGGTCAAATTATGGCAAAGTTGCGGAATTTGGTGCCCAGTAATATGGTAAAAAAATATCTGAGCTATCTTTTTTAGTTTTAGAAATATTAAAAAAAAACAAAAATATTGAATTTTGTTTTTTTTAAATTGGACCACTTATTTTATCCGCTACAAAAAAACAAACACAACATTGTTAAGGCAACTTTTTTCGCTCCATATCGTGGTGTTCTTAGAATTTCGTTTCAACGTTTCGTTTTCGTGGAACTATTATCAACTTTAATTTTTTAAATACGGACCTGCATTTTTTATTTTATTTTTTGAAATCTCTTTAAGCCCTGAATTCAACCATGTAGCGCACTTAATTATATCTAGACGTTTTTATTTTATATTTTAGTTTTTATAATAACAAAGTATAAAGTAAAACTAAAAAAAAAAAACAAAGGTGGCTTAGACGTCAACTTTATGCTTACTTGATTGTGTGGCTTAATTATGTTGACAATTGTCACCATATTTTTATGTTGAATATTTCAGCAAAATTATGTTTTCTGCTTTAGAAAAACGCGACATGTTACGAGTTTATTATTCTTCCAATAGGAATTCACAAATTTCTTGTCAGCGTTATTTTCAGGACTATCCTGAACGCTTACAGCCTCATTATACTTATTTTGCTACACTTGATAGAAATTTAGCCGAGTATGGTAGTTTCAATAAACCAAGAGTAAACTATGGAACACGTATGGAACCGGAAGAACAACAAAATATTATCAATTCGGTAAGTTTTAATTTATTTTAAAAAATTACCAAATTTTCTATTTAGAAAATTTTATTTAAGGTTAATTATGCCCCTCGCGCTTCAACTAGGCATTTCTCCAACGAACTAGAAAAACCGAGGATGAGGATCTGGAGAACCTTAAATTCTCATGGATACAAACCATACAAAATTCATATCAGTCAAACGCTTAGGCCTGGTGATTCAGAAAGAAGACTTGAATTTTGTAATTGGCTTAGCTTCAAACTAAATGAAGATGATAATTTTTTAAACAAAGTCATTTGGACTGATGAATGCAATTTTACAACCAATGGATTATTTAATAGATACAATGAACATTATTGGTCTGTGGAAAATCCCAGACAAAATCAGGAAGTAAGACCTCAAGGACGACTTTCTTTTAATGTGTGGGTTGGAATGTGGAACAATAAAATTATAGGACCCTTTATTTATGAAGGCAACCTCAACTCGCGAAGATATTTGGATATAATAAATAATAATATTTTGGACGCATTAGATCTCGAGCCTTTGGAGACTTTAAGACACTTATGGTGGCAGCAAGATGGCGCTCCGCCTCATAATGGAAGAGAAGTAACCGAGTTACTAAACGAAATTTTTCCAAATAAATGGATTGGAAATCGTGGATTTATACGATGGCCAGCAAGAAGTCCTGATTTAAATCCGTTGGATTATTTTCTTTGGGGGTACCTACAAAATCGTCTGTACCGTAATACGTCACGCGATATTAATGTTTTACGAGGAAATTTAATCCGAGAAGTCAGGGCAATCCCCGCACGGGTTATTCAACGGGCGATATTTAAATTAAGGAGGCTTACTCAAAAATGCATTCGAGAGGAAGGGCACTTGTTTGAACACTTAATATAATCAGTTTTTTACTTTTTGTTTCTGTTATTTTCCGTTTTTATTTATTTCCTACATAATATATTATTCATTTATAAATGTGTTATAAGATTTCTTCATTTTTCATTTACTCTCTTTTATTTTAAAAATTTATATTATTCATATTATATCCTCTTGTGAGTAAAACAAATTAAACAAAAATATCTTGTGAGGTGTCTTAAACAATTTGTTAAATACCTGTTTGACAATCAGACATCATTATTTCTAGATAACCGAAAATCAGGCTTGAGTTGGCGAATGCCAAGATATTGGCGTTCAATAAATTGGTTAATGGGCTATTGTTTGCTCCAAAAGTTGGCTACTATTACATGGCATGCAAATGCATTTTTTTCTTTAAAAAAATACTTTAAATAAATTCCAGGGTCGTATTTATTTAAAAATTAATTATCACATTCCTGATGATGTAATAATGGCATCAAAACGTCTAGATATAATTAAGTGCAAGTTGACAAATGAGAGTTGCAGCACGTGGCTACATCTCGTGGCAACCACACGTATCAACCCAACCAGGACAGCGAGAATCCATATAGGTTCAAACGCTGGCAAGGCGGCCCATTGCGGGCAAACTACGTTGGGTGTCGCTGGAAGCCAGTGTATCGGTTCAGCCTACCGAAAGCATGTTTAAATTAAAAAACACAAACTTAAAATAAGTTTGTGTATAGAGTTGTCCCTTATCCTTTCCGTCAGACCCAATCCTTGGACGCGTTTCGCCGTTTACGGCTCCTCAGCAAGGCTCCGGGTCTGACGAAAAGGTAAGGGACCTCAAAGTGCTTTAACACAGAAATGCAAGTTGACAAATGAGAGTTGCAGCACGTGGCTACATCTCGTGGCAACCACACGTATCAACCCAACCAGGACAGCGAGAATCCATATAGGTTCAAACGCTGGCAAGGCGGCCCATTGCGGGCAAACTACGTTGGGTGTCGCTGGAAGCCAGTGTATCGGTTCAGCCTACCGAAAGCATGTTTAAATTAAAAAACACAAACTTAAAATAAGTTTGTGTATAGAGTTGTCCCTTATCCTTTCCGTCAGACCCAATCCTTGGACGCGTTTCGCCGTTTACGGCTCCTCAGCAAGGCTCCGGGTCTGACGAAAAGGTAAGGGACCTCAAAGTGCTTTAACACAGAAATGCAAGTTGACAAATGAGAGTTGCAGCACGTGGCTACATCTCGTGGCAACCACACGTATCAACCCAACCAGGACAGCGAGAATCCATATAGGTTCAAACGCTGGCAAGGCGGCCCATTGCGGGCAAACTACGTTGGGTGTCGCTGGAAGCCAGTGTATCGGTTCAGCCTACCGAAAGCATGTTTAAATTAAAAAACACAAACTTAAAATAAGTTTGTGTATAGAGTTGTCCCTTATCCTTTCCTTTTAATTTAAACATGCTTTCGGTAGGCTGAACCGATACACTGGCTTCCAGCGACACCCAACGTAGTTTGCCCGCAATGGGCCGCCTTGCCAGCGTTTGAACCTATATGGATTCTCGCTGTCCTGGTTGGGTTGATACGTGTGGTTGCCACGAGATGTAGCCACGTGCTGCAACTCTCATTTGTCAACTTGCATTTCTGTGTTAAAGCACTTTGAGGTCCCTTACCTTTTCGTCAGACCCGGAGCCTTGCTGAGGAGCCGTAAACGGCGAAACGCGTCCAAGGATTGGGTCTGACGGAAAGGATAAGGGACAACTCTATACACAAACTTATTTTAAGTTTGTGTTTTTTAATTTAAACATGCTTTCGGTAGGCTGAACCGATACACTGGCTTCCAGCGACACCCAACGTAGTTTGCCCGCAATGGGCCGCCTTGCCAGCGTTTGAACCTATATGGATTCTCGCTGTCCTGGTTGGGTTGATACGTGTGGTTGCCACGAGATGTAGCCACGTGCTGCAACTCTCATTTGTCAACTTGCATTTCTGTGTTAAAGCACTTTGAGGTCCCTTACCTTTTCGTCAGACCCGGAGCCTTGCTGAGGAGCCGTAAACGGCGAAACGCGTCCAAGGATTGGGTCTGACGGAAAGGATAAGGGACAACTCTATACACAAACTTATTTTAAGTTTGTGTTTTTTAATTTAAACATGCTTTCGGTAGGCTGAACCGATACACTGGCTTCCAGCGACACCCAACGTAGTTTGCCCGCAATGGGCCGCCTTGCCAGCGTTTGAACCTATATGGATTCTCGCTGTCCTGGTTGGGTTGATACGTGTGGTTGCCACGAGATGTAGCCACGTGCTGCAACTCTCATTTGTCAACTTGCATTTCTGTGTTAAAGCACTTTGAGGTCCCTTACCTTTTCGTCAGACCCGGAGCCTTGCTGAGGAGCCGTAAACGGCGAAACGCGTCCAAGGATTGGGTCTGACGGAAAGGATAAGGGACAACTCTATACACAAACTTATTTTAAGTTTGTGTTTTTTAATAATTAAGTGCGCTACATGGTTGAATTCAGGGCTTAAAGAGATTTCAAAAAATAAAATAAAAAATGCAGGTCCGTATTTAAAAAATTAAAGTTGATAATAGTTCCACGAAAACGAAACGTTGAAACGAAATTCTAAGAACACCACGATATGAAGCGAAAAAAGTTGCCTTAACAATGTTGTGTTTGTTTTTTTGTAGCGGATAAAATAAGTCGTCCAATTTAAAAAAACCAAAATTCAATATTTTTGTTTTTTTTTTAATATTTATAAAACTAAAAAAGATAGCTCAGATATTTTTTACCATATTGCTCTGCACAAAATTCCGCAACTTTGCCATAATTTGACCGATGCTGTATCTCTTATAGTTTCCGAGATCCCCATGATGAGACTCGAATGTGGGACACCCTGTACATCAAAACGGGGCAACTTCGGACACATATTCAGGTTAGTTCAGGTTAGCACTTCTGAAACACCCTGTATACAATCAAATACAACGGTCAAAAATACAAATATTTATATCAAAATATTGATAACAAACAATAACACCAAACGATACAATGTAATAATGCTAAAATCACGGGTAAACTAAATTCGACCCTGTCGCCCAGGGCCTTTTAGTTTTATTGCCGCTTGACCAATCGAAATAGAGTTACGGTTGTCATTAAGTACTGATCAATATTTCCTTCGTATGCATAATCTTGGATTTGAATATGGTATAGGGTAGACTGGGGCAAGTGTAAAAATGGGGTAAGTGGAAAATCAGAGCGCCAATCAGGCAATATTGAAAGTTTACTTGTCTATGTGGTTCGAGGCAACTAACTAACTATACGTTAGCGCTGTTGAATTATCTACTCCCGGCGAGTTACCAGGTGTTTTTTTCTTTCTGAGTAGTCATTTGTAACATAACCTCCGAATCGGTCCGTTGAATAGTGTGTGATATCTCCATAAAAAATTGGTCAAAGGTAAAAACTTATAAATATACTTTTAGTTTTATAGCGTAACTTTAAATAATATTCCCAATCCTTTTAAGAACAATATGCCAGGCACAGACTGGCTAATAAAGTTTAAACAACGTCACTCTTTGAGTATGAAGAAACCACAAAGCTTAGAGTACTGCAGAAAGAAATCTACGGACCCATTCATAATAGACCAATATTTTGTTTTATTGGAAAAGGCTATATTGGAGTTGGGTCTTCAGGATCGTCCTGAATGTATTTACAATTTAGATGAGACTTCACTGTGTACAGATCCTTCTCGTCTTAAAATTGTTGGCGCGAAAGGCAAACCCTCTTCAAGCAATATTGCTGGATCGGGCAGAGAAAATATAACCGTCCTGGCAGGAGCAAGTGCTAGTGGTAGAAAATTGCCACCATTGATAATATTTAAATGCAATAACATTAATAATATTTAAAGGCAATAATATTGCTGGATTTCAGAAAGAAATGAAGACTTCTTCAAAGACACCGTAAATGCAGCCAGCGCCAATGGATGGATGACCTCCGAAATATTTAGAAATTACTTTCTAAAGACTTTTATTTCTTTGGTTCGTGATCAGGCACCAATTATTGTTATTAAATGATGGGGATGTCTCGCATGTGGATTGCTTATTAATTCAAGCCGCAAGAGAAGAAAATATTCATATACCTAAACTGCAGCCCATACAAGTCATTTACTTCAACTTCTCGATTTGAGTATGTTTAGATCCTTTAAGGCAATATGGGAGAGGGAAGTAATAACATGGCAAAGACGTCATCAGGGACAATGACTACCAAAAAGGGACTTCGCCACATTGCTAGTGAAAACCTGGGCTGAAGTAGATTCCGGAATCATAAAAACAGGATTCAGAAAGGGTGGTATTGTTCCATTTCAAATTATTCGAATTTTTAAACTTTAATTTTCTTTTGTGTTTTAGTTTCTCCTTGGGAATAACTCCTACTGTTTTAGAGATTAAAGCCAAACGTTGGGTTTTGAACGGATTAATACGTTTATAAAAATATTATTCTTGTTATTAGGAATTTTTTTAGGGTTATTTTGGATTACTTATTATTTTTCAGAGGTACCTTTTAATTTTTCGTTTTTATGATTTGCTTGGCTAACTATTTCCCAACAATAAAAAGTTCATAACTTCCCAGATTTTTATTTTTTTTTAAGTCTGTAAAAAGAAAAATGGGCATGGGAGATATAAACTTCATTTACACTTTCCCATTACCACTTCTGCGAACATGCATGGAAATTGTATTCCGATTTTACACTTTCCCTTTTTGGGGTACCTAAGTGTAAAATTTCGGTACAAAAAAAAATCATTCAAATCTCAAGATCTCAAAAATAATTCATGAGTGCCCTATGCAGTATGAAAAGTAAACATATTAAACTATTACTTTCTTACAAAGACACTTTTAAAAATATTGTATATTTAAAGTAGGAAGGAAATAAACTTGAACTATTAAAAAGGGCTTCGCAGTTGCCCCAGTCTACCCTAATTATAAGCTTTGTAATGTAATGCTGGAAAATAAACAGAATGGTTTTGTACACTTTACCGTTCTTCCCTACACTTGCTGCTACCTTTTTTCATGCATTTTCTTTCATTACAACATTTTTGTAATTTTCGTTCTCATAGTTGTATAAAGGGGGGTACTTTTGCACCTCCTCTATTAAACACTCGTCAGCAATTGCCGAAAACGGTGGCATTCTGCTGAGCGATCACGGCTGGACTGGTCTCTCTAGCAGTCCGAACGCAGCCAATGCAATTGACGGCGAACGCTGTGTCGCTGAGCTGCGGCAGTGAAACCGTGTACATACAAATCGCATTAAACCAGTACCGAGCTACCAATCGCGAACGCCAGCCGCGGCCGCTGACTGCTCCAGCCAAACCATACCTTAGAGGCGCGTTAGAGTTTATAACCTTTATTTTACTATTTTTTTATATTATGAATCAATAAACCTTATATCAGCTACCTAAATATAACACTCAAATCTATGAGTTTTCGCAGATCACAAATCTCACAATAGTCACAAGCGTTGCACTCTGCTTCGGCATTTTCAATGTCCTCCCCGGTTGCATCTTTGTAAAGGACTGTAAATTTTTTTTAATGTCGATGTCAAACAGAATATTAATTTGATTTTAACAGGGCTATTATAAATAATTGCGCTTTGAACAACAAAGTCACTATTGTTTTAAATAGGTTAGATTGGCAAAAATTGTAGAATAATTAATTAAAAGTACAATAATGAAGAAGCTTAATTTGTTAGGTAGGTACTTGTTATAAAATCGGCGTAAAAAGTTTAGGTTTATGTTTATTATCTTATTAAACTCCATATTTTATTTTTTTTATGGTATAAAAGAGCCGCCGGCCTCTCCTTAGATACCACTGGGCATGAAATAAGTGTCCTTATATTACAAGTTATTTACATTGTTACAGGAAAATGTTAAATCAATAAAATAGATTTCAATTATTATTATATTTAAGGTTTCCAAGTGATCCCGTACATAGAAAAAAATGGTTTAATTTAGTCGGGTTTGAAGAAGATAAACCATTACCACTAAGAGCTTTGGTATGTTCAAAGCACTTTAATGAGGACGATTTTTGTATTAAAGAAAACGGAGTGAAGTACTTAAAAAGTGGAGTTAACCCGAAGCCATTCTATGTAGGGAGAAATCAGTCAATTAATATAAGGTACGTGAAATTCTATGAATGAGTATTGTATGGGAAAAAAATAAAACAACAAACATTTTTAATAAAAATATTAATCATTTACTTAACGAATTAATTTCCAATACAATGCGCTATCTCCCCGTTACAGTATACGATTATTTTGGCAATCATCTGTATGAAGACACCCCAGTAGATGGCCATACTTCAACATTAATTAAACTGATATTAAAAACTTATTTTAATATTCGCATTTATCATGAAACTTCAAAAAATTTAGAAAATACTAGGAAAAATAGAGTAAGAAGTTTATTAAATAAAACCATACTTTTTAAGGGATAGTAGAAGTCAACCCTGTTTTTAGTATAACTAAACTGTTCTAAACATTTTTAAAGACTCAACTGATAGGGCTTCTTTCAGTGACGTAACTAAGGGCATGTGCGCCCCCCCCCCGCAAAATTTTGAAAGCGCCCTGCTATTTTGCACCTGTCTGAATCCTTCACACTTACATTGTAGTGAAAATAATTATCATTTGTTAGAGTTGTTTAATATAGAAGGATATAAAGTATTGTAGAGAACAAAGAACAATTTTTTGTTGTAAAAATTATGAAATTTTAAAATAATGTACTGCAATGATAATGAAACTATTTTTTTTTTATTTTATTTTACTTTTTTACAGTTCGTCGGCGTATCTGAGGCCATCTAGAACCGGTCATCGACCGTACGGTTTTTAATCGTGCGGTCTACCGACTGGGGAGTGTGAAACGGCACCTTCATCCTACGAGATATCCGATCTCATCCGGCCTGTCCGGCGTGAATAGGATGGTTTTGATGTCGATTCATTTTACACTCTTCCCTAAGACAAGAGCACGCGGTGTTTCCCAAGCGGTCACCCATCCAAGTACTAGCCGCGCTCGACACCGCTTAACTTCGGTGATCTGACGGGAACCGGTGCTTTAGGTGTCGCTAGGCCCTTGCCCTAATGAAACTATTATTTTCGTCGATTTTCATTTCATTTATTATTTTTATCAAGGGATTTGAGGGCGCCCTCTCGCAATACGGGACCTGCGGGGGCGGTTTTTACGCCACTGGCTTCTTTGCTCAACAAGCATCGGGCCAAAATCTTGTTTTAGAGAAAAACTGTCTCAAGTAACGTCTCCACAGAAAAGGTAAAATAAAATTAAAAAAGGCTGATATTAAAAAAAAAAATTGGCAACTTTTTAAGTTTTGCCAAAAATCAAATATAGTTATTAGGTCTGGATAACTAACCATTCACGTGTTCCCAATGCTTTATTAAAATAATCATATGCCAAATAAATGTGTTAATCAGTACCTAAAATACTAGTCCTAAGTCTGATACACAATAATAGCTTAGCGAGAATTATTTATTTATTTATTTATTTATTCTACACAATACTCTACAGAGAAAATATCTCCAAATGGTATAAAATTTCCTAAATTAGCAATTTTGTAAGTATAAAAAAGAAAAAACACAAAATAGATAAGACAAAAAAAAACAACAACAGATTAAAATTTTAAAATGTTCCTCCTAAAAGTTTCGAATGACTGGTGAAACAGGTCGTAGTCCAGGAAATTGGAGTTATAATTCCTTACTAATCTATCCACACAGCTGTGAAATCCATAATTAGTCCGATGAGGTGGTTCCTGAAATAGCTGCCTACTACGAGTATATCTCTGTGGGACGTGAAAATCAACATTGCAGGCAAGTAATTCGGCGCAGTCTATTTTACCATTAACAATTTTATGCAAAAAGAGCACCATGGCATTCTTTCGTCGATTTTCGAGACTGTCCAATCCAACTAGCTGTATCCTAGTACTATACGGTAAATTTTTGTATGGAAATCTGTATTTGTATTGAAGAAATTTAGCAAATTTGTTCTGGACTGCTTCTAGACGATTTGCATGACATTGGTAAGATGGTGACCAAACTATACTACCATATTCCATGATACTGCGAAAAAGGGAGTTGTAAAGACATTTTATAGCGGAAATATCATAGATATGGTTACAGTTTCTACGCAAAAACCCAGCATTCTATAACTTTTAAGGGCAACATTAGAAATGTGCTCGTTGAAGGTTACCTCTCGATCGAAGGTAACTCCCAAATCGTTCATCTTGGTAACATTTTGAAGATTTTCCCCATCAAGGAAATATTGGAAAAGTATTGGTTCCTTACGACGATAAAAACTCATAATTTTACATTTTCCGACGTTAAGGTTAAGGTAGTTCTCCTCGCACCAGGGGACCAACTTGTTCATTTCAGACTGAATCACCTCGCAATCCTTCAAGGAATTTACGACGTAATAGAACTTGAGATCATCCGCGTACAAAAGACATTTGCATTGTAATAATTAATAAAAAATAAAAAATTATAAAAAAAATAAAAAAAAAAAAATTCTCTTTACTTTATTCAATTTATCTTAAGAGGTTGTTCTTGTTAATATTTTTATTAATTAATTACTTGGGTCACCACGGCCACTCAGTTTTTTTTATTCGCTTGGGAGCTAAGGTCGTAGATTTAATTCAGATAAGATTTTTGGGCGCCATCAACCAAAGGGGTTGAAAAAGATTATAAAGAAAAGAGTAAATAGAATATTTAGTTCCCTAGCCCTAAAAGAGAAAGCAGTATGAATAAAACAATTATTTTAATCAAATCCTGTTTTATTAATAAAAGAATAATATTTTCCAACTAACACCCATTTTATTCATATAGGAAGAAATAAACATAACATGGAAAAAGGATTTAAATAAAAGGCTAAGCAACTAAATCAGAGAAAGAAGATATAAAAAATAACATAGAAAAAGTTATGACATGAGCTAGACAGCTCCACTAAAAGATATATTAGATCGTAGGAAATCAAAAAGATTAAGAAGTGAGGATTCTTTCTAAACACCCAATATATAAGGAGTCAAATACTAACTAAAAGCTTTGAACATAATTAAAGTGTAATTACTTTAAAGGTAGTGACCAAAATAAAACGGAATTTAAATTTAAGTTAAACTAAATCAAATCATAGCATTCATTATGCCAAAATTGAAAATAAAATATTAATTGTAGTAAAGTCAATGCAAGGTCAATTGAAGCACTTACGATGCCCCAAAATTTGGTTAAGATCCCTTGAGAAATTTATGATAACTTCCAGGTTATATAATTAAAGACATTTACCCTTTTGCCAAATTTCAAAGTAAAGCAGCATTTAGGGTAAAGTTAATATAAAGTCCCTTATAGCATTCACTACGCCAGAATTTAAAGTGAAATAGAATTTAGAATCAAATTCATAATTAGTAATATCACTTCCAGGTTATATTAATAAAGACATCTACCATGCCCTATTCCAAAATAGAATTGAGAAAACTTAAAACTTTAGTTATGTTCCCAACTAAATAGCTTAGGGGTGAAGATAAAGATTTTCTAGCTAAGTCTAACTAATAGATATAGCCAAAACCTAGAATGACAAAATACATACTGATGGTAACTAAAATTTCTGGGTCAGTAAGTAATGTATTCAAGACCGGGATTATCAGTCTCTTATTAACCCGCTCAAAACAGATATAGATATATCCATTACAAGATTAAGTCCAATGAAGAAGTTACCGATATAGGAATATCCCAACAACTTCATAGGGGTATCTTAATAACATTAAGCAAAAATAAAGAAATTACAGATATAATATCTCAATAACTTAATGCGAAAATGCATACTTCCTGAGGAAGTTCTAGATTTACTTAAAAAATTAAACCTTTAACTGCTACTTCGGTTAGAAAGTAACACTTACGTTTATTGTTTAATGTAAATCTCAATTTAAGATAATTAAAATAACCATCTTATACTGCTTGACGAGTAAAATTTAGTTACATAAATCAAAACTAGCATGTTCCAGCTAGATAATCATAAAACCTACTAGGGATTAATATACAAATGAATTTACAATAAATAGACCAACCACTCAAGCATTCCTTGACGAGGGAGGTTTCGGTTTTAAATTGAAAACTAAGTTTTCGTATGATACAAGATAAGCAGTTTAGGTAATATATACATTACTGGAGTGACCCATCCACTTTAAGCGAAATCTACAGGAATTTACAACAGTCTTAAGCGAAACTAGAGTAATTATACAACTATACATAAAGATATACAGAGGGAAGAATATACAGATATAATACAGTCTACCAAATCACCACATAAAAGTTTATAACATAAGAAATTAAGTTAAGGGTTAACAAATTGACTTTGGGTGATCAATTTAAAAAAGTTAAGTCCGGTGAGTGTGGCATTGTGCCAGTGAAAACGTTACAAGTGATTAAAAAAGAGGTATTTTAGCAATATTACATAAAAAGGTGGCTCTTGGCCCATTAGTAGTACATTATGAGTGATTTAACTGAAGTATAGAGGTGAAATTATCCTGAATTATTAGACACATGTAATTTACTTATTCAAACTCAAAAGAAGGGTTTTTTGGTACTATATTTTATGAAATTTAATAAAAATTATTCGGAGGTGGTGTTAGTACAGTAATCAAGGAGAAAAAAAATGCTACTTAGCTCATGTAAGGCAGGTCTCTAGCAGACAGGCACGACGGATTATGCGTCAATCTCCAGCATCAGATCAATGTGGACGGTTGACCATACAGCACGTCGGGGTGACCGGCACATGCACCGAAACAGGAACTTCATCCAAAATGACACCCCCACTCGTCTTGGCCTCTCTAAGACATACATCCTCCATTCCAGACATGGGATCCATAGCAGGGTAAAGAATTAAGAGGAAGACTCCAGGTTACGAATACTGACTAAAGCATTTTCAACACATGGCTAAATCCATGTAGAAAGTAGAAAATAGAAGTAGAAGGTAATAAAGGTAGAAGATAAAAGATGTAGGAGATAAAAGAACCAGAAGATAAAAGAAGTAGATAAAAGAAGTTGATCAAAGAAGTAGATAAAAGAAGTAGACAAACGAAGTTGATAAACGAAGTAGATAAACGAAGTTGATAAAACGAAAAATGAAGCCTATAACAAAACGTGAACATTAGGACGCCATTTTGTGAAACCAAAAAATATTACTCACCAGGTGGTCGGGCTTCCTTCGGTCTAGGTGACGAACAATCCCATTTAAGGCTCAAAAGACAGCTTCTATGTTAAATTCCGATCCGGCCATTGCCGACACATATAAAATGCAAATTATTAACACAAAACTGTAATTTTTATATCTTCGTCACCTGTTGTTCAAGTCTTCTGGACCGGTATATAGAACGAACAGACCGAAGCACTACGCCGTAAAGTCCTTAAATAGACTTTCCCATAAAAAAAAAACAACTTCCTACTCGTGACTCGTACTGCTTCGAAAACCCATGTGACTTCCGGCAATTGACAAGTAAAGCTGGAGGGCACTTTGAACTTGAAAACGGGAATCCACTCATTTTAACCAAAAGAAGCCATGAAAATAGATGCAAGTTTGACCCGAAACTAATTGCTTCAAAATACTAGGTTAGGTAACGTCGAAGAAACGGCAGTCATCCCAAAAATGTAAAAGATCTCATCGCACCATGAAGTTTCAGAATCGCTTTCATGCGAGGTCTCTGAAGAACTTTCATCTGTGTCCTTGAAATGCAAAAGATTGACGTCATTATTTTGAGCTTTTGCCTTTAAATTGGCAATAAGAGAGGTTGTTTCCGTTATAAGTTCGGATTTGAAATTATCTTCTTCTGGGTTACCAGAAGAGATATACTCTAATCTACGTTTCACATGTAGTAAACGTGACATAGCTCTTTTATAATCAACATGTTCTTTATTGGAATTAAAAATGGTTACCAATCCTTGTAATATCACGAGTTTTCTTTGGCATATTTGTGTTTCCTGTTGAAAATCCATCGATATCGCCGGATGAGGCACGATAGAATCATCTTTCTCAGCTTTCTGTAGCTGTCGCAATAAGGATTTGAGAATGTTGACTTTTGATCCTGGATCAGCCTGGATTCCTCTGACGCAGAGTTCCCAAACCAACTCATCTTTCCACAGGTAGGTAGGGTTCATTTTCGACATTTTTCTCTATACCAAAAAGTACCTAAAAATTCCAAATACAATTTTATTAAAAACTTGTCAAAATAATATCTCTGGCCAAGCCAAAAATATAGAAATTTATGTGTTTAGAAAGATATCTCTGCAAGGAAAAATGAAGATTTTTATCTGAAATGTTGTTAAAAATTTTACTAGTTACATACGACTGAGCTACCCACAAAATGTTATTCCTGGCCCCACGTTAGAGCGTCATTTGTAATAATTAATAAAAAATAAAAAATTATAATAAAAAAATTAAAAAAAAAAAAAATTCTCTTTACTTTATTCAATTTATCTTAAGAGGTTGTTCTTGTTAATATTTTTATTAATTAATTACTTGGGTCACCACGGCCACTCAGTTTTTTTTATTCGCTTGAGAGCTAAGGTCGTAGATTTAATTCAGATAAGATTTTTGGGCGCCATCAACCAAAGGGGTTGAAAAAGATTATAAAGAAAAGAGTAAATAGAATATTTAGTTCCCTAGCCCTGAAAGAGAAAGCAGTATGAATAAAACAATTATTTTAATCAAATCCTGTTTTATTAATAAAAGAATAATATTTTCCAACTAACACCCATTTTATTCATATAGAAAGAAATAAACATAACATGGAAAAAGGATTTGAATAAAAGGCTAAGCAACTAAATCAGAGAAAGAAGATATAAAAAATAACATAGAAAAAGTTATGGCATGAGCTAGACAGCTCCACTAAAAGATATATTAGATCGTAGGAAATCAAAAAGATTAAGAAGTGAGGATTCTTTCTAAACACCCAATATATAAGGAGTCAAATACTAACTAAAAGCTTTGAACATAATTAAAGTGTAATTACTTTAAAGGTAGTGACCAAAATAAAACGGAATTTAAATTTAAGTTAAACTAAATCAAATCATAGCATTCATTATGCCAAAATTGAAAATAAAATATTAATTGTAGTAAAGTCAATGCAAGGTCAATTGAAGCACTTACGATGCCCCAAAATTTGGTTAAGATCCCTTGAGAAATTTATGATAACTTCCAGGTTATATAATTAAAGACATTTACCCTTTTGCCAAATTTCAAAGTAAAGCAGCATTTAGGGTAAAGTTAATATAAAGTCCCTTATAGCATTCACTACGCCAGAATTTAAAGTGAAATAGAATTTAGAATCAAATTCATAATTAGTAATATCACTTCCAGGTTATATTAATAAAGACATCTACCATGCTCTATTCCAAAATAGAATTAAGAAAACTTAAAACTTTAGTTATGTTCCCAACTAAATAGCTTAGGGGTGAAGATAAAAATTTTCTAGCTAAGTCTAACTAATAGATATAGCCAAAACCTAGAATGACAAAATACATACTGATGGTAACTAAAATTTCTGGGTCAGTAAGTAATGTATTCAAGACCGGGATTATCAGTCTCTTATTAACCCGCTCAAAACAGATATAGATATATCCATTACAAGATTAAGTCCAATGAAGAAGTTACCGATATAGGAATATCCCAACAACTTCATAGGGGTATCTTAATAAAATTAAGTCAAAATAGAGAAAATTACAGCTTTAGAAATATCTCAATGCTCTATAGGAATATCTTAATAACATTAAGCAAAAATAAAGAAATTACAGATATAATATCTCAATAACTTAGTGCGAAAATGCATACTTCCTGAGGAAGTTCTAGATTTATACTTAAAAAATTAAACCTTTAACTGCTACTTCGGTTAGAAAGTAAGACTTACGTTTATTGTTTAATGTAAATCTCAATTTAAGATAATTAAAATAACCATCTTATACTGCTTGACGAGTAAAATTTAGTTACATAAATCAAAACTAGCATGTTCCAGCTAGATAATCATAAAACCTACTAGGGATTAATATACAAATGAATTTACAATAAATAGACCAACCACTCAAGCATTCCTTGACGAGGGAGGTTTCGGTTTTAAATTGAAAACTAAGTTTTCGTATGATACAAGATAAGCAGTTTAGGTAATATATACATTACTGGAGTGACCCATCCACTTTAAGCGAAATCTACAGGAATTTACAACAGTCTTAAGCGAAACTAGAGTAATTATACAACTATACATAAAGATATACAGAGGGAAGAATATACAGATATAATACAGTCTACCAAATCACCACATAAAAGTTTATAACATAAGAAATTAAGTTAAGGGTTAACAATTGCCTTTTAGTGATCAATTTAAAAAAGTTAAGTCCGGTGAGTGTGGCATTGTGCCAGTGAAAACGTTACAAGTGATTAAAAAAGAAGTATTTTAGCAATATTACATAAAAAGGTGGCTCTTGGCCCATTAGTAGTACATTATGAGTGATTTAACTGAAGTATAGAGGTGAAATTATCCTGAATTATTAGACACATGAAATTTACTTATTCAAACTCAAAAGAAGGGTTTTTTGGTACTATATTTTATGAAATTTAATAAAAATTAGTCGGAGGTGGTGTTAGTACAGTAATCAAGGAGAAAAAAAATGCTACTTAGCTCATGTAAGGCAGGACTCTAGCAGACAGGCACGACGGATTATGCGTCAATCTCCAGCATCAGATCAATGTGGACGGTTGACCATACAGCACGTCGGGGTGACCGGCACATGCACCGAAACAGGAACTTCATCCAAAATGACACCCCCACTCGTCTTGGCCTCTCTAATACATACATCCTCCATTCCAGACATGGGATCCATAGCAGGGTAAAGAATTAAGAGGAAGACTCCAGGTTACGAATACTGACTAAAGCATTTCCAACACATGGCTAAATCCATGTTGAAAGTAGAAAATAGAAGTAGAAGGTAATAAAGGTAGAAGATAAAAGATGTAGGAGATAAAAGAACCAGAAGATAAAAGAAGTTGATCAAAGAAGTAGATAAAAGAAGTAGACAAACGAAGTTGATAAACGAAGTTGATAAACGAAGTAGATAAACGAAGTTGATAAAACGAAAAATGAAGCCTAAAACAAAACGTGAACATTAGGACGCCATTTTGTGAAACCAAAAAATATTACTCACCAGGTGGTCGGGCTTCCTTCGGTCTAGGTGACGAACAATCCCATTTAAGGCTCAAAAGACAGCTTCTATGTTAAATTCCGATCCGGCCATTGCCGACACATATAAAATGCAAATTATTAACACAAAACTGTAATTTTTATATCTTCGTCACCTGCTGTTCAAGTCTTCTGGACCGGTATATAGAACGAACAGACCGAAGCACTACGCCGTAAAGTCCTTAAATAGACTTTCCCATCAAAAAAAAACAACTTCCTACTCGTGACTCGTACTGCTTCGAAAACCCATGTGACTTCCGGCAATTGACAAGTAAAGCTGGAGGGCACTTTGAACTTGAAAACGGGAATCCACTCATTTTAACCAAAAGAAGCCATGAAAATAGATGCAAGTTTGACCCGAAACTAATTGCTTCAAAATACTAGGTTAGGTAACGTCGAAGAAACGGCAGTCATCCCAAAAATGTAAAAGATCTCATCGCACCATCTGGGTGTGCAAGTGATATTCCGACAGCTGGTCCTACACATCGTCATATTACGGGTTGCCTATACGTAGGTTATTGTATTAAGAAAATCGGCCTGGACGCCGAACCTTTTAGACAGGGGCGTATTCAAAAATTTTTAAAAAATTTAATTATCTAAATTGGTCAAAATTTGATAAAAACTCGGGCCATCTACTAACGTTGTAACAAGCACAAAAAGATTGTTACAAGTTGATAGTAACATCGTTGACAAAGAGCAAGAATAGTATAGGTCCCAAATGTGATCCCTGGGATACTCCGGATTTAACCACGATCTCTCTTGATGTTATACCATTAATCCCGACATATTGTTTTCGTTCAGTCAGGTAGGACTTGATGAAATCCAGGTAACAGCCTTCCATTTCGTATGTCTTCAGCTTTTCCAACAACAGAGCATGACAAGCACTGTCAAAAGCTTTAGAAATGTCGGTGTAAATGACGTCAATTTCGGATCCCTTTTCTATATTTTAAATGAGGTAATCCTGAAAGAGAGTCAAGTTGGTGGCAGTTGAGCGCCTCTTAAAAAATCCATGTTGTTCTGGAACCAGAAGTCTCTTAAAGGATTCAAATATTTCGTCTGTTAATATGGCCTCAAATATTTTGGGTATTACAGATAACAAGGAAATCCCTCTATAATTCCCAACATCGGTCTTCAAACCAGACTTGAAAATGGGGAACAGGATAGATTTTTTCCACTGTGTGGGAAAGTGGGCTGCATCGAATGACTTTTGGAAGAAAATACGCAAAGGTCTGGTCAGTGATGCTGCGCACCCCTTCACAAAGACGGGAGGTAAGCCGTCAGGTCCTGAACTCGTGTTTACATCCACAGAATTAATTTTAGTTATAAATCTCTTCCTCGGTGAAACCATGTAGTGTGAGTGTAGCATCCAAGTGCTTAAGGTGCGTTAGAGATATTTTGATATTCGGGTGATCAGTATAACATGATTCGAACTGTTGGGAAAACGCTTTTACTATAGATTCAGGCGTACTCCTTGTCACACCGCCATACTCCATGGTTTTAGGAATTCCTTGATCTTTCTTTAGTGAGTTAACAAAAGACCAAAAATACTTAATATTTGATGGAATTGTATGTTCAGTATTGGATACGAAGATAAGGTAACATAGATCCATCAGGTACTTACTCTCTCTTCGAACCTCTGAATATCTGTCATAGTCGAGTTGTAATCCAGATTTCCTGTATTTCTTATAGAGCTTGTTCTTAAAGCTGATGATGTTTTTGAGCTCAGGGCTGTACCATTTGGGAAATTTGTCTTTTTTTATCTTTTTTTTAGGAATAAATCTATCAACACCGCTGAAAATTACGTCGTAGAATTTTTGTAGCACAACGTCAACGTCCTTATTTGAATTCAGGAAATCCCAGTTTACAGCAAAGAAGTAGCTGTTAAGTGCCATGTAGTTGGCCCTGTCGAACATATAAACCTCTGTTTAAGTCCTAACCTCCAAACAAGGGATGGCTCCAAGACCTATAGAAACTTGCAAGGGAGGATGATATGGCTCTATTCTGCTAAGAGAAACGTCACATCTTGTTACTTTCACGTGTTCAAATTCATCACATAATACCAAATCCAGAAGTTTTCCGTTGCAATTAGTGACATTATTAATTTGATCAAGTTCTAGATAATAAACATTGTTTATCACAATCTCCGCAGACGAGCCACCCAGTCCAGACGGCATCAAGTGCTCATCGTCAAGCTCCCATGTAATCTCGGGTAGATTAAAATCTCCAAATATTATAAATTTGGCGTCTTTGTAGCTTTGTCGAAGATCCTACATAGTGTCCACAAGGTCCTGATATACTTGCTGAGATGAGTTCGGAGGAGTATAAACTGCTCTAATAATGAGTGTCTCGCCTTGCAGCCTTACTTGAACCCACAAGTCTTCAAACAGGACACCACTACCACTCCGTATCTGTTTGCAGTCAAAATCATGTAAAAGGGCGATCAGAGTACCCCCACCTCTCTTGCAGTTAAGCGCACCGTAATCTCTGTCCTGACGGAACACCTAATAATTGCTCCCAAAGAATTCAGAGCTCAAAATATCCTTAGACAACCAGGATTCCGTAAACACTATACACTCATAGTTGCAGGTACCAGTAGCCATCAGTACTTCGGTCGTTTTAGTACGTAGTCATCTAACATTTTGATAGTAAAATGTTAATCTTTCCGGAGTGGGATCATCGAGTGTTAAAACTTCATGAAGTGCCGATGCTTCCACCAGAAATTTCCTGTTCTCAATGTCGTATTCGGCTGAGGAGCAGCCGCCTTTATCGGAAACATTCGACGCTCAAGATGCTGGTCAGTCTCGTTTCTACTCTTAATAAAATTTAAATATATATATTTCATTATTTCGAACTTAGTTTCATAATTTAGATTATCAGCGTCGAGACTTATAAGAGGTATAAATGATACATTGTTTTTCCCTTGGAAGTATGATTTTAGAAGTTTATTTTGCTCCTGTATAAAACCATTGAGAACAGGTCTCCTGGATTTAAGAGGAGGACCAACCACAACAAGGTTTGTTGGTTGGCTTATATTGACAAGAGTATTTAAATCCTCCATTGTAATTGTCCTTCCTATTATGGCGTTCTGTATTCCCACAAATAGCACAATACAGTGCTCCCCAGTAAACGATCCAGTTAGCAATTGACATGTTTTGACAGTCTCAGAGAACAAACATGTCCATTCCATTGACAGTTTATGTCAAACTCTGAATTAGAAAGTTTTTTACATATTGACCGGATGACCGGCATCCTCTAACAGATGATAGACCAATGATAAGCATTTGTCGTTTTCTTGGCAGTAGGATGGGTTCAGTAGAGACCATAGTCATCGGAGCATGAGTTGAGATGTCCTCAGGTGTTTGGCTTTCATCGTCCTTCATTGCTGGTATTGAGCCATTGTCCCTTACGATTTGTTCCCTATTCTTCCCTGCTAAAAAATTTCCCTCAATCTCCTGTCTCAATTTTTTCGATTCTTTGAAGTACATTTCGTTATCTTTTTCTAATGTGTCTATGGTAGCTAACATGTTCCGGTTTGAACCCATAAGATCCGCAAGCCTATTTTCAAGCACCTTTTTCAGTTCTTCTATGTTTTGTATTTCCTCCTGCAATTGGGTATTCTGGTTTCTAAGTTTCTGTATGTCCTTGTTAAGTTCCGTTATGCACAATTCTTGATTTTTTATCTTCGAAACATATTCTTCTTCGGCCACGCTTACCTCTACTTCGAAGTCCTGTGTACGACGATTAAGTCGCTTAATGTGTCTGTCTTTCTCCCTATTTTCTTTAGTGAGAGTATTTATATGATTCTCCAATTCATCAATTTTATCCCTATATTTGCGCTTCAGTTTCGACATTTGCTCGTCCTTTATTGTTGATTCAGTTTTGTATTTTTCCAGAGAATCCGTCATTTTTTTAATATTTGGTAAGTCCTTTGTTCGTCGTTTGCAATTAGGGCAAAAGTAAATGATTGTTCTCTGGGCAAGAGTTATTGCACGTGTTTCAGTAGTGGATAGTATGGCACACTTCTTGCATAAGGTTTCGTTACATGAGTCACACGAGGTTCCACAAAGAGCTCATCTTCTTCGGGCTTGTATTTCATAGTACATGCCTTTTGACATTTCGAGCACGTTAGCGAGGTCATATTTCTCGACGCAATACTAAAATTTAAAATAACACAGTTGGGTAAACTTCTTGTAAATTTAGTTTTCTCTTTTCCCACTTTTCCACCATAAGGAGTCTATGCACATTAGTTGCAATTGCAATGTTGCCACGATGTTTAGAGTTGGTTTCACTTCATGGAAATATCGTTTTCTGAGCGATATGACGGTTAGATTAGAGTGAAATGTCGGCCGGAGAACCGTCCATGCAAAATGTCCGTTCCCAATTTTGATTGGTAAAGCATAATATAAAAAAATGTTCTGTTTGTTAATTGTTGACAGAGCACGTGTTCACGGTTTACAAAACCATGGATAGATCAAGCTTCAACTACATATACTACGGTGAGATACTATTGGCAGAAGTATATTATAAAAGTTGAAACCAAATAAATCGGTCTATCACCAAAAAACGATTATGATATTTATTGACAAATTAAATGTCTAAAGATGCATTTTACATATTTTTACAAACTGGCAGTTCTATGTATAAACAACAATTTTTTAATTTTAGAAAAAGCTATTCGGGTGATTTAATCAGCCACGATTTTTCTACTCCAACAGGAGCTAAAGGGCGGGGGCAAAATAGCTTAGGTTTTTCAATAAAACAACAAACATTTTCAATAAAAATATTAATCATTTACTTAGGAATTAAATTCCAATACAATGCGGTATCTCCCCATTACAGTATGCGATTATTTTGGCAATCATCTGTATGAAGACACCCCAGTAGATAGCCATAGTTCAACGTTAATTAAAGGTATATGAAAGATTTATTTTAATATTTACATTTATCACGAAACCTTAAAGAATTTAGAAAATACTAGGCAAAATAGGGTAAGAAGTTTAATAAAACCATACTTTTTACAGGACAGTAGAACTGAACTGCCTGTTTTTAATATAACTGAACTGATTTTGATTTGTATCATATAATATGTAATGTATGTAATATATCCTTTGCATTAAATCATTTTATTATTTTTTTCTTGGTTAATGACGATAACTGGAGAAAGTCACAAACAATAGGTAGGTACTGTTAAGATTGTGAATTTACTGTTGTAATCTTTCTTCCACAGTATTATATGTCATTGTAATCTTTGGCAATATGTAATACTATTAAAGTTGCCACCTCTCCAGGTTTGGCCTGCAGAGTCCATGGTTGAGCCCTCAGGCTCCAGCCTACGAGTTATACGTCAATTTGCCCCAGGTGAAGTATTATTTAACACTTAGGTAACAAAGCAAATTCCGACTTACTTATTTGATTAAATTGTAATTTTAAAATATTGTTATTATTTATATGTTTTTATGTTTAATGTTAACCTGAAGCACTTTTTTCTCATATTTTTATAATTTTTGGAAGCCACGAATTCATTCGCATGTCGTCATCGTCTATCAAAATATCACTTTTTATTTTCATTCTAAATACAGCAATGATCTTGCCAGTTTTTAGAAAAAGATTTGGCCTGTATCATGGTCACCTATTTTTATATAATTGTTATTGAAATGGTATTATTGATAATTTTAACACAACATTTAAAATGCTTTGAAAGTGATACGCCACTGCTAATTCAACGTCGTAGTAGCGTGCCCATGCTATCGTCCTCTTATAAACCGTGAGTTGTAGGCTCGGCGCAAAATTACGTACAAGAATGAGATGCATGGTCTATCTTTGCTTTATCGTCTATGTTCACAAAAGCACCTTATCGCTAGAGTCACGTCTGCCAAATGCATTCCTAAACTGTTTACGAATGTCCCCACTCTTCAATATTTCGGCAAGAATTTATGAGTCCCTTATAAGGGACGCTGGGAACTAAAGGGTTAACTTAAGCACTTTAATTTTTCAGCAGATCTATTTAGGAGTTATAGTGCCAAACAGCTGGCTGCCGATATCGAGAGATTGTCATGGTGTAACTCGATTTAACGTGTGCCCAATTTCGGCTCTTCTCTCAAAAAAAGGCGTCTGATCGAGTTTCGTGCTCCCACTGCAAGTATTGTAAATCGTTTTATTTTTCTAGGGTGATATGTGCCAAACAATTGATTACTACGACGTCTGTGCAAACGAGACATTAAATTTAAATTAGGCTTAGCTTTAAGTCTCACTTAAATACATTGGTGCAAGCCGCGAAGAAGGTTTGTTCCGCTGGCTGGCTGCCCCGACACAAGGACAGGAAATAAAAATAACTTGATGTTTTCGGACTGTGATGAGTGATAAGCCGCCTAAGCCCCAAAAACGGGAACAGAGAGGAAGAAAACTGTGATCGAAACCCAAACCTCAATTAAATATCCCAAGAAATCGGTAGAATAAAATTTTTGTGAAATAAATACAATTTAATTTATTAATTCGTACTGTCGTGTTCCATTTACCCGACACACCAATAAGTTGGCGTTACACCTGAATTAATTTGTTTCTGAACATGTGTGATTTGTGGGAAAACAGCAATAATTCGTGCCGCGATACAAGAGCAATATTTTTTAATCAAGAAAAACGAAAAAAAATAGGACTACAAATAAAAACTGAACACTGTGACAATAAGGAAGCGGGTCAAATTAGGTAATTTTGTTGATTCCATAGTTGATTTTGTTATTTGCAACTCTACAATATCAAATACCTACTTATTGTAGGTAATACTTAACAACTTGGCCCCATTTTTTAGTCATTTTTAACACGTCTGCTTCTAGAATGAGTACTTACTAGCAGTGTTGCCAACCAACACAGCAATAAAGTCTGTAGATTCAATCGGCAGAAAACGGTAGATTACAGAAAAAATCGGTAGAACAATAATTTAAGATATAGGCATAATATAACAACGAAAATAACATATTAAGTATTTTAGACAAAACAACTCAAAACATATTTTATGATTTTTCGGGACCTTTTATGCTCATTCGGAACAATATCTCCCATTCTTGTTTATATTTTTTACTACCTATACTTCATTTTTTAGATTTTTTACCTTTTTCGCCTTCACTATTCACTATCAGTACTATCACTCCCGTTCATAGTTTTTTATCTAAACGAAAGAAACCAATAAATCCAATTAATGAACAATGTAATTCAACTATTTATTGCCTGTATCGGTAAACTATATAATCACAAGATAAACCTAATTCTTCGCCGAGTTCTTCGCCTAATATATAGAGTATTGTAATTTGTAATACTCTATTATATGAAGGATAGAGCACCTAAATGAAATCAGAACATATCGTTGATCTGGGTACTTCCCCGAATCACGGCTTGGACGACGAGAAATACCCCGAAAATAACGACACGGAAAAATATAATAACCAACCATAACCAAATTATAGCGTCATTATTTTCTATTGCATTTTAATAAAGGTTGCGACATGCATTTCGGCCATTCACTCCACTCAGTCTGCAATGCTTGTTGCCTACGTGTCGTGCGATAGCGAAAAAAATGTTCGACTATGAAGTAACTTTAGTAATCTAGAATTGGAATACCTAGCGCAAAGTGTGAAGTTGAAAAATCGGTAGATTTCATGCGTTCATCGGTAGATCGGTAGCTTTTTGTCAAAAACGGTAGATCTACCGATAAATCGGTAGGGTTGGCAACACTGCTTACTAGTTTCTCGTAATTTAAAAATGTGTGCACTTAAGTGTTAAACCGAAAACCGATGCTGTTGAGTATGGAAATGGCGGATTATTTCCTATACCTGGTAGCCTTAGTGTACATCTACACGAGCGAGGAAATCGCGACGATAAACTTGCGACGATTTGAATGCCCGGCAAAAGCATGAAACGAGCGCGAGAGAATCGCAACGGTCCAAGTAGGTACATTCGGAACAATGATTTTGCTTTTAGTAAAAATGAATGTCGTTCCAATTGGCTCTGCTGCTGCAATATGCATTAACCGGTGCAGAAACCGCAGAAGTAATCGTCGTTTTTGGGTACATCCAATGCTGCAAAGCAGTTTAACTACTGGACAGTTTCATTTAAAATATCATGAGCACAGACAGCAACCCTGACAAATTTTTTTCATACTACCGTAAGTATGTTCATACAAAGTTTTGATGAGCTGTTGTGTCTTGTTTCTGAAAAGATTTCCAAGATATGAATATGCGTCTGCGTATATCACCTGTGAAAAGGTTGGTTATAGGTACTTTTAAGGTAAGAAACAACCAAAATTTATGTCCGACGAAGTAAAGCGGAGCATTAGGTATATTCCAATAGTCTTTAATTAAGAAAATTACGATGATCGCTTTCATGACGTTCATGATTATTGGCACTAATGGATGCGGAATATTGTTTTACGGCAATCGATGTTGGATCCTATGGAAGAGAAGGTGACAGTAACATTTTTAATAAGAGTTTTCTAGGTAAACAGTTATCAATGAAACAACTGAACATACCAGGGAGTCGGGCAATTGCAGGCACTGACAATCCTATTCTCCCGCTTGTAATAGTGGGTGATGAGGCATTGGGTTTGGCGGAAAATTTATTAGGCAAAATCTTACTTTAGGGTTTAGTGCCTTGGCAATATAAAAAAATATAAACATGCCACATCATTTGACGTAATATATAATGTAATCAAACATTTATGTCCAGAAGGAGAGGCTAACAAATCTTATTATGGCTTTTAATTGATAAATTCGATAATAAAGTGGTATCAATCTTACTTTTGTTTAATTTAAATCATCAGGGGATACAATTAAAGTTTTGTAACTTGCATAGAAATGCCTATCCAATAACCGCCATACCGCCGATCGTACAGCATTAAAAAGTATTGCAATAATCTTATTCACCCCAATTATCATACAATATCATGGCTATTCCTTCCCATAATTTTAGTTCGATGTCGCAATTGCTATTTCTTTCAACTTTGTACTGTACAAAGCTGGTCGATTTTCCACAGCACTTATAAACTTTTCTGTATCGAACATAACTGTACGGTACGGCGTTTCTTCTCCGCTCCTCTAGAAGGCACCATATAATAGTATATTATTAACCAAGGTTTAGACAGCCATCATTATTGCCCGAGCGGCAAGTTTAAATCACGAGGAGCGGAGCGACGAGGGATTTAAGACGCGAGGGCTATAAGCTGTCTAAACCGTGGTTAATATAATATTTTTTCCACTACTACAAACTTTTATAAGACATTTATCTTTATAGTATTAATAATTATAAAAAATGATAGGTAGGTATAAGTATATTTTTTAATCAAGTTACCTGCGCTTTGGAATTGGCAAAATATTTTGTGTTTTGTCAGGTGGCTTTGTTAATGTCAATTTTTGTTCATTTATGTCATCAGATTTCACGAGTTTTCCGTTTTTTTAAAAATGAGCGAAGAAAATGTTAGTGATATTAATATGTGTACACCTCCACAATTAAGGATGGAAGCAGAAAAAATGTTGATTGTATCGATATTTTACAATATCAAGTAATTTAATATGTATTGATAATTATCTGGTTGCCTAACCACATTCATGTTTATGAATTCATGTTGTAGAATCAAAAAATCAAGTTACCTGCCTTCAAATAGATTCTTGAACATCGGTCAATAATGGATTTCAATGCCTTATTATTGACCATGGTCAATAATAACTTATAAGGTAGAGAAAAACGATTTCTAACGTTAATAATCGGTCAATAATGGCGATGTTATAGGTTAGTAGTGGAAAAACTAATGAATTGCATTTACCTACGGCGAGGCAATCGTCGCGAGAATCGCCTGCCAACGTCGGTAATTGCGAGTGACTCGCTCACGCCGACGATGGCTGGCGCTATCGGGACGAGTTCCACGCCCGTATAGGCTCGCTTACTAGAATGAATGCTTTAGATTTAAGCGTGGAAATAGTCGCGAGTCTATCGTCGCGATTTCCTCGCTCATGTAGATGTACACTTAGTTAGCGATATAAAATATGTATTTTAAGCAAAAGTCTTATAGTTTTTTAAAATCTGTTTATACACTTTGTTCACCGACCTTCTTGCTAGCATTCTAAAATTTATGCAAGTGCTTTATTTTATTCTCGATTTTATTAGGTACCTACTCTGTTCAGCCAATTATTTTGAATGTTTTCTTGTTTTCTTTTTGAATTTTGTACTTTGACCGCTAATGCCACTGCTAACGTAATCGTGGAAGAATTTATAGGATTTAAAAAACTGGACAATAAGAATGTAAAGTGTTTGGATGTAAGTATATTTTGTTTGTTTTTACCCAGACAGACAAAACTGCTGTTTATATTTTCATATAAGTATTCATAACAACACAGGCAATAAGGGGTCTGCGTCCAACACTGGAGGCTTACTAAGGGGAGTATCAGGGAAAAAATGGATGTTTCTTGGACGTTTTGATAAGTCTGCTTCAATACAGATAGTTTTCGACTATTATATTAAATCTCAAGCAAAAATATGTGATGATACATTTTTGTTTGTTAAGGAACTACCCACTAAAGCCAACTCGAAATGTTTTAAAATTGGAATGTAACAAAAAATATTCAAGACAAAAGTTTTATGGTTTTGTAAAGTCTATTAGAATTAAAAAAAGATAAGTATACAGGATAAGTCAGAAAGCCGTAGAGAAATAAAGTAACTTTTTTTTAATGGAACACCCTATATCTTACGATATTTTTGGATTTTACATAAAATTACAATTATTTTTTAATTAGTGCATTATCAGACTAAACCTAATAGTTTCCGAGATATCGACTTTTAAAAAATGACATTTTTGAACTATGACAGCTTCTAGCTTTCTAACGGTACGCCGTAGAGCAAAACGGCTTACATGACCCTATCTTACTTTTTTATTATCTTCTCAAAAATATCAACTTCCGTTAAACCGGAAGTAATTATTTCCGGTTTTTGAGCTACATCCGGTTTAACCGGAAGTTGACATTTTTAGATAGTTAAAAACTAAGATAGGGACATGTAAGCCGTTTTACTCTAAGACGTTCCATTAGAAAGCTAGAAGCTGTCAAAATTCAAAAATGTCATTTTTCAAAAGTCGATATCTCGGAAACTATTTGGTTTAGACTTATAATGCACTAAATTAAAAATAATTGTAATTTTACGTAAAATCCAAAAATGTTCCAAGATAGAGGGTATTCCATTAAAAAAAAAGTAACTTTATTTCTCTACGGCTTTCTGACTCATCCTGTAAGTATACTTAATTTGTTAAAATTCTAATAGACTATAAAAAACCCTAAAGTTTTTATCTGGAATATTTTTTGCTAGTTGTTGAACTTTAAGAAATAATAGACCGTTTCCATACATACCAATGACCCTGTATAACTAACTTTAAAGAAATATGTCTAGGTTTGCAAATTGTGATTTTATTCCTGAATGTTTTGATGTTAATTTTGTTGTGTCTAGATTTTATAACATTTTGTATTCTGTCATTGAATGTATACACCACTCTCTCTATATAAATCACTGAAATTTCCGGAATGAATGAATGGTGACTTGAACGGTTTAATCATGGCAAAGAAAGGGGCACATGAAAACTTTAAAATATCATTCATTCATCATAAAGAATTTAAGAAAATAATATAGTGAGATAACTGAGATGTCACTTACATAAATATTATTTGGAAGATCTAGAAAGTAAAATGACTGATAAAAAGTCATTTTGGAAGTATATCAATTCAAAAACAGGAATTTCAGAGTACCTGCATCTTTGACTTACCTGAATAGTGAATCGACTAAGCAATCCCGTAGAAATATCTGTTGGGTACGTGGAATTTTGTGTCGTCATAAACAGTATCATTTACTCGGAATTCGTTTTATTTACGCCGGTGGCAGATACACGTATCGATCGATACCCCCTTGACGTCTCCACCCCGCAAGGGTTGTTACATTTTCAGCCACAAAGAGAGTGCTATTCAAGACTTTGTACCGACAAGTACCGATGCCGCGGTTAATTACAAAGATTATATTTACGATCGAACGCAGTTTCCTTGATTAGATTTTAAAGTTTTTTTCAATTTGCTAATTTAAAATTTATGGTTTTTTTCTGTTAAATAAAGCGTGTATAATTGACACAAAGTACTTTTAATTCAACACGCGTGCTGTACGTTCCTTTAGTTTTAAACTGAGGGCATGGCGAAGTGGAGGTATTTACATAGAAGATCCTCCATATAATTTTGGTCCTTCGAGCCGGATACCTGTACAAACAAGACTTTCATGTGAGAAACACCTGCAAACCTTAAGTCCAAGCAATAACCAGTTTTTGTCAGTCTACAAGGAACAGGATACGCGAATAAACTACTTGATGGCACTACAGTGAGCACTGGAGGAAACAAAGGTCGGTTCCATCCTTTTTATTCCTTTTATATTGCATATTTAACTCTTTAAAACCCAATCAAACAGTGCGTACGCTTGAAAGGGTAACGTTAATCGTTATTATTTCCTTTAACCTATATTATAGCAGATTTTACCCGATCACCCAACCTATATTTGCTATTAAACCTTCAACTAAACGTAAAGCTTATATTATTAAACCCAAATTGTTGAATTTTTGCATTAAACCTATAACTTTTTATGCTTGAAATTTAACAATATTTTCGCATAAAAATTAAGAAATAAGTTTATTATTATTAAACCAAATTCTCGCATTTTTGCATTAAATCTATTACGTATATTATTATAAAAAAAACCTAAAACTTAATAACTAAACCCGTATTTTTGAACCTAAAATTTGATTACAATCTATTACATATAAAAACAAAACGCTGTTAAAAATAAATTAAAATTCTCAATATGGCCGAAAATAATGATAATGCCAACAATACCGATCCAGCTAAGGAAAGGCACAGACGCAGACGTCGTGAAGATTATAGATTTCTAGTAGCCCCTCGCGGTATTGTAAAATATCAACTAACCCGATTTGATACATTTTTAAATAAATGCACACCAGTTGTTTTACAGCAAAAAAAATCTGTGATTGATTTACAAACTCGTCTGGAACATATAAAAAATTCAGTATTTGACTTTGATCATGTACAGGGGCAAATCGAAAAGTTATGTATAGATTTTAATCTAGCAGAAATTAATTAACAAGATGACGAGCGCGATGAATTTTAAACCAAATATTATGATTTATTTGCTAGGGCAAAATTAGCACTAGATCAGGTTCCAAAAGACATGCCTCCAGCTCCTTCCAATCAAAATACACCTCCCGTTTCTTTTGGTGTCCATTACGGTCCTCGTCTGCCTCCAATACCTTTACCACAGTATACGGAACTATACAGTAGCGAAACGAACTGTCGGTCCCTTTGATCTCCAGGGGTCAGTTTCAGTGACAGAAGGATGACAGTATTGTCCTCTATTACACTGAGAAACCATATGAAATTTTATGTTGAAATCGCTTTTACACTGAAAAAAAGTCAATTTAAAAACAATCAATAATAGCATGAAGATATTCAGTTCAGATTATATTTTAGTTGTTTGATAAAACTTATCCTACATGCTAACTAATTAAAGATACTAAATTCCTCCGTTTTTGTCGAGGTTTTTATTTACGTTAAGTTGCCTTTTCGGAGCAATATAATATACTCTTATGACCCGTTATTTTGAGTAGTAATTGCTCAAGTAGGTAGGTACACATCTAAAATTACCCTGTGTTGTGAACCAGAGTGTGTTGCTTAAGAAGGTGAAGAGATAGACCAGCGTGAAGTTGTTGGCAAGTAATATACATACAGGCTGAGCCTGGAGGAATGGGCCTAACTATAAGGGTGTAATCTATGCATTAAAATAATAATTCCAATATTTATTTGTTTTCAAGTTATAACGCAAAAACAAAATATTGCATTAATTTAGCTTTCCTGTAATACTTAAATGTACACAGTGGTTGAGAATCCCAATTAGATGTTTAGTTGACAGTATTATTTTTCGCTTTTGAGTAATAATTGTTGTGCTGTCACTAATTTTGTAAACAACTTAAGTAGTGATGCTCTATACATTACACAAACCATAAATAGAAATCATATTGGCGTATTCGAGATGTGAATAAATGTGATTTTATAAAATTTAAATGATACAAATCCGAAAGTTAACGGTGAATCATTGTAACATTTTATACTGACACCAAAGGTTAGTGGCAGCACAACAATTATTACTGAAAAGCGAAAAATAATACCATTTAAGTACAGGAAAGCTATACTCAAAACCCAATATTATAGTCAGTGACGTAGCTATCAGAACCATGGAAACAAATGCAAACCTCCAATACAGTATTTTGGCAGTTTCTATGATCCTAATAGCTACATCACTGACTATAATATCGGGTTTAGAGTATAAATTAGTGCAATATTTTGTTTTTGCTTTATAACTTGAAAACAAATGAATATTGGATAACATTTGAGTTTTTTATTATTATTTTAATGCATAGATGACAGCCTTAGAGTTTGGCCCATTCCTCCCGACTCACCCTGTATATATATTTTTAAAAAAATCCTAAAAAGATTTAAGCTGGATTTATAAACTCGAAAAGTTGGTGAGGTTGAAGTTATGGTCAAGTTGTGAGGTTAGATATTCCGAATTCCGAGCATAAAAATTGATTATCTCGAACTACCCGGGAAGTTTTCGAACCTTACATGAGCTTTACATGAACAACATGAACGAGTGTATAAATAGAACTGAGTGTTCCCTTTAGTTTAAATTGAACTCCTATTTCCAACACCAACTGAACCTCAACCTCGCCAACTTTTCGAGTTTATAAATCCACCTTTACAAAACCGCAAAACTTGCATAAATAATTTTGAAAATGTTTGGTCGTTTTATTGGCGATTTGTTGCATCTTTAAAAGTGTGGAAGCATTAAGGTAGAAAAATAAACAAAATTATAGTATTATATTAAAATTTAATAAACAAATAAAATACAAAGGGTATAACAAAATTTTTACTGTATTATTGTGTTTGTCTTCTTTAAGAACAGACTTATGTTGTTTCCTCAAGGCCTTAATTTTCCTTCTTAATTTTTGCTTCCTTGGTGTTCCGGAGCTTAAGGTTGCCGGTGTTTGAGTTCCTATTGTTGGGGAGTGCAAAGGTGAAGGAGGACTAGCAACTGCACAAACAATAGTGAGTCCGGAAGAATGAACAGTGCTTTGGCCTTGAACAAAACTGTAATAGTAGGTACAGTATAAATGGATTATATTGTGGTAATAGTAAGCCTTTGAATTTATCAATTTACCTGGTATTGCGTGTAAAAATAATGTGGGTTGGGCCCTAACAAACAAACGTGGTCGTACACCACCTTTGGATATAAACTTTTGTTCAAAGTGTTTATCACATAGCCGATAATTTTTATTGACTTTATTTGAATCCATGCCCAGTAAATCTTCCCTGTTGCAAGCTTTCAGTTAGATTTTAGCCCTAAAATATAAATTAAATTATTCCTAAAAACAAATAACAACAAGGAGATAAACTGTTTATTTTAGCAGCGATAAAATTATTCTGCATTTATATTTCTGAGGATTTATCCACCGTTTTTACAGCTATAAAATTAAATTTAAAACATACCTTTCTGGGTCTTTAGGAAAAGCAAAAAAACTGGTTCCAATATCATTTTGGGCAGGGCAAGGGCGATAAGCACATCTGCTCCTTCTTTTTTATTGGGAATCCATCTAAAATCTGCAAAAGTTCGACACAAACACTTCAAACCACCTTCAAACACTTAAACGCACGATAAAAACGAATAAATTACAAAAACTAAACAAACTACAATCCACACAAGCTTTGTTTACCTTTCTGACTGACTTATTTCTCACTAACTCACACGCATTGCGCAGAGAAATTTGGGTCTGTCTAAATCGCCTCGTGTCGCTACTGTATAGTTCCGTATACTGTGACCTTTACCACAATTTTCAGGATCTTATGAAACATGGGTGAATTTTCGGGACACTTTTGATTCTTTAATAGATAAAAATCCCTACATCGAAAATGTAGAAAAATTTTATTATTTGCAATCTAGCTTAAAGGGCGAAGGGGCACAAATAATAAGTTCATTAGCAGCAACAGATAACAGCTATTCAACCGCTTGGTCTCTTTTACAGGATAGGCATGAAAACAAAAAGGCCATTGCGCACACTCATGTATTTTTGAAATAACTCCGGTAAAAGACGAATCTCACCAAAGCTTAAGAAAATTCTTGGACTCATTTCAGAGGCACTATAAATCATTAGAAAATCTTGGTGAGAATGTCGCGGATTGGAGTACGATTTTACTATATTTGTTAACCTTAAAATTGGACTTGTCTACTCGCAAGGAATGGGAAAATTTCACTAAAGATAAATCTCATCCATCTACTCAAGATTTTTTAACATTTTTATCCGCAATATGTCGTTTTTTAGAATCCCTTGATTTTAAACTTAATCCTAAAAAGTATGAGAGGAAAATCGATAAACCTATTGAACAAAAAACTCTTATACATTTAGCTCAAACAGTAAATTCGTGTCCTTTGTGTAAGGAAGGACATTTAATTTATGCATGTAAGAAATTTATCGATTCTCCAATACATCTTCGATTTTCCGAGGCGAAACGAGCAAATCTCTGCACAAATTGCCTGCGTCCTGGCCATCGCAACGCAGACTGTAGACCTTTTCACACCTGCAGAACTTGCAGAGGCAGGCATCATACTTTGCTTCATATCCAACTCAGTAATCAAACACAATTAAATAGCTCGCCTGCGAGAAATAATCAATCAAACACAACAGCTCATATAAACTCAACCATTATCCGGACCAGTTTGCCAGATCAAATAATTCCTCCAAATCCATAAATAAATTCTCAAGATCCTCAAGCAAATCTTTCAAATAATGCATGTATGTCATGCACCAACCAAAACCCAGTGAGTTCTGTTCTATTATCCACAGCTTTAATCAATGTTTTTAACCAAAATCGTGAACTAATTTTATGTCGAGCAATTCTAGATAATGGCAGTCAATCTAACTTCATAACCCAATATTTATTAGATAAACTAAACTTATCATATGAATCCATAAATGTACAAATTTTTGGTATTAGTCAAAAAACTACAGATATTTCTAAGCGTGTGAAACTTGAGATAAAATCTATTCACAAAAATTTCACATTCAATATCCCTGCTCTTGTTATAGACAAAATCACTGACTATGTACAACAGCAACCGCTTGACTGTCGTAACCTAAATATACCAAATGATCTATCCCTAGCTGATGACCAGTTTTATAAACCTGCGCCTATAGATATTCTTCTCGGTGCTGGGCTATTCTATGAAATTATAGGTTCGAATCAAATTAAACTAGGCAAAAACAAACCTATTTTGCAAGAAACTAAATTCGGCTGGGTAGTCGGTGGACCATTGACGTTTCTAACAACTGCAAACCCACCTTCATTATATTCATTTACTTGTACAAATGACGTACAAAATACTTTAGAGCGATTTTGGAGCTTGGAAGAACCACCTGAATCTAAATCAAAACCATATTCAAACGAAGAGCTAGAGTGCGAAGCTCGTTTCCAATCTAACACAATAAGAGACGACCACGGTCGTTTTCAAGTAAGTTTGCCGCTAAAATTAAATATAAATACACTCGGAGATTCTTTTGATATTGCTTTGAAGCGTTTCTATACTGTCGAAAGAAAATTAAACAAAAATCCTTTTCTCAAAGAATACTATTCTAATTTCATGACTGAATATGCTGATCTTGGTCATATGTCAGAAATTGATCCAAATTTAAATGTATCCTTCAAATACCCTATAAACTATTTGCCTCATCATGGCGTTGAAAAACAAGACAGTCTAACTACACGTCTACGTGTTGTTTTCGACGGTTCCGCTGCAACTTCTTCTGGAATTTCAATTAATGACACTCTAATGGTCGGTCCTAGTATTCAAAATGACATTTGCTCCATTTTAATCCGATTTCGTCAACATAATTTTGTGCTTACTGGTGACATAGCCAAAATGTATCGACAAGTGCTCATTGATTCAGAACAGCGTAGCATACAACGCATATTATGGCGTGATGACTCTAGAAAAAAGCTTTAACACTACTGTCTGAATACAATAACTTATGGCCTTTCTAGTTCAGCATATCTTGCAACCAGATGCTTAAAACAAATATCATTAAACCACCAAGTCGATTTTCCAGACGAAAGTCGTATTATTTCACTCGATTGCTATGTAGATGATGTTCTTACAGGTGCCTCTAGTGAAGAAAAATTAATAACCATAAGAAAAAATCTAACCTCAATTTTTAAGTCATGGATTTGACCTACGAAAATTTAATTCAAATGAGCCAAAAGTATTTTCTGATTTAACCACGAATAATGAAATTTGTATAGATTATGTCATTACCGATTCTCAGAACACCAAAACCTTAGGAATATCTTGGAATTCGTTGTCCGATTTATTTATTTATTATTCCAATATAAAGCCCTCATCTACTATAATTACCAAGAGAATTATACTCTCTGCTATTTCAAAGATATCCGATCCCCTCGGTCTCTTGGGTCCTATGATTATACAAATAAAAATACTTCTACAAAAACTTTGGCTACAAAAGATTGATTGGGATGCACCCATTCCGCCTGAAGTTTATATAATCTGGATCAATTTTGAACAACATGTAAATCTATTGGACTGTTTTAATATTCCTCGACAAAAGTTCTTAAAAAATCCAATTCGGCAAGAAATCCATGGCTAACAATGCTTATGGGGCATGCATATTTTTTATAAGATCCATAAACTATGAAGGTGATATTTCTTGTAACTTGTTATGCGCTAAATCTCGTGTAGCGCCATTAAAAGCCATTTCACTACCACGCCTAGAATTAGGCGGTGCCTTAATATTATCAAAATTGATGAAAAAGGTTTTAGATACGTTAGATATTCGCTTTGACAAAATATTTTATTATACTGACTCTACCATTGTACTTTGTTGGCTATCCTTAGAACCTCGTCAATTAAAAACTTTTGTTTGCAGCCGAATTTCTGAAATTTAAGAAAAATCCAACACTGGCAATTATTGGTATCACGTCACTTCCTCCAATAATCCAGCAGATATCATATATAGAGGAATTACTCCTAATAACCTTAAAAACTGCAATTTATGGTGGCATGGACATCCTTTTCTATCCGAAAAAACCGAAAACTGGCCAAATGACAAGCATATCTCAAATTTCTCTCGTAAAAGTCCTAATTCAGAAATCCCCGAATTCAACTCAAAAATTATGGCGCTGACAACACAAGAAACCTGCTCGATATTTGATAGCTATTCAAGCTATTCCAAACTTATAAATATTGTAGCATATTGTTTGCGTTTTGTGGCAAATGCAAAATCTTCCAATGAGAAAACCTCTGGACCCCTAACCCCTGAAGAACGCAATCTAAGCTTAAATCTGTTAGTTAAACTTGTGCAAAGGGAATGTTTTCTAGAAGAGTTACAGAAATCAACTTTAAATAAACCTATAAAATCTAATAGTAAACTGAGCTCTTTAAATCCATTTATTGATGAGTGTTTAAATATAATTTAAACGGATTTATTTTTATTTATTGTTTTTACAATTAAATTTAATCACACCCAGTACGCCCTGCCATAAAACATCTGGTTGACTGCAACTTTCCAATTGAGGCCAGATGATGCCAAAAATCGTGTGAAAGTTGGATTTTGGTGCCATGAATCCCTTAAATTTTACAACCACTTGAAAGGGTCTAAAAGGGATCGAAATACAACAAGGAACGGCACGAGAATATTCTCTTAGCGACTCTCTTTTAAAACACATCGTTTTTAATCTCTAGCTGAAAAAGGCATATTTTCCCATTTAATTTCATTTATTCAAAGTCATTTTTTACTCAACCTCCTGGTTATTGATTTCATACACTTAAGTTAGTTTTTCTGTACAAAGTAATAATTGTATATTTCTTGTTAGTAAAATAAAACTGTTAGCGTTACAAAAAAACGACTACCATTATTTACACCAGCAACCTTTGGTTATCAAGAAGAATAATAACCAAACATTCTTCGCGATGTGTTGTCATAAACAGTATCATTTACTCGGAATTCGTTTTATTTACGCCGGTGACAGATACATGTATCGATCGATACCCCCTTGACGTCTCCACCCCGCAAGGGTATTTACATTTTCAGCCACAAAGAGAGTGCTATTCAAGACTTTGTACCGAGAAGTACCGATGTCGCGGTTAATTACAAAGATTATATTTACGATCGAACGCAGTTTCCTTGATTAGATTTTAAAGTTTTTTTCAATTTGTTAATTTAAAATCTATGGTTTTTTTTGTTGTTAAATAAAGTGTGCAAAATTGACCCAAAGTACTTCTAATTCAACACGCGTGCTGTGCGTTCCTTTAGTTTTGAACTGAGGGCATGGCGAAGTGGAGGTATTTACATAGAAGATCCTCCAATATCAGAGTTCTTTATTCAACATTTTGCCTCAGTGTATGCTCAGGGCCAAAATTCAAATAATATATCATATGTATCTTGCGATAGGTCTTGGTAAAGTGCAGGTGTCTGTTATTGATGCTTTTAACAAGATATATGATTTAAAACAAGATATAGGCCCAGGTCCAGATGAAATACCTATAATTTTATTGCAGTCATGTAAATTTGTACTTGCTCAGATCTTGTGGGGTATTTTTAACTTGTCTTCGTCTAATGGGACCTCTCCAGATATTTGGAAGAAGTCCTATGTTACACCAATCTTTAAAGATTGTAATAAATCAGATATTAAGAACTATCGTCTCATAGCGAGGGTATCATTCAAGGTATCATTAAATTCGAAAGTGTTTAAAGCATATTATAATCAATGAACAACATGGCTTTATAAGAGGAAGATCCACTGTTACCAACCTTTTTATACGGATTTTTCCAAGACCTTTGACATGGTTGACCTTGATTTGCTTATTCAGAAACTCTCAGCTTTGGGAATTCTTGGTAGCTTGTTGTGGTGGTTTCATAGTAATCTTAGGGATCGAAACACGAGCAGTTTAAATAAAACCTGCTTTTTTCTCAGAAGTTTTAATTACATCTGAAGTCCTACAAGGGGCACAACTTTGCATTTATTTTCAATGGTTTTATTACTGATGTTGACGATGTTTTTTCTGTCTCATCATTTCTGCTATTTTGCATTTTTTTTTTATTAATTTTTTTTTTATTAATAATAATAAGTTTATTTCAAATAGTTACAATATAACATACATGGTTAATATGTTATTTTTATTAAACTTATTAATAAATTCCCCAGAAGACGTACTTGTTAGGGGCAATTCTTATTTTATTTAATAGTGTTTAAAATTATTCATATTTAAGAATATTTCTATAATAAGTTGCAAGTATTTAATAAACGCTACTTTCTTGATGATAGATTATTAAATTTCTGAAAAAGGTTAATTTTATAATTTATTTACAATAATATTAAATAGCATTAAGTAATTAGTTATAAATGTTATAATAGTTATAGCATTTCCAAATATATTTTTAAAGCGTTTGTTTCTAATATAAATGCTTTTATTTCATTTTTATATTTTTTTAATGAACTAATTTTTTTAATATTCCTTGGTAAATAATCATTTAAATAAAAGCATAAATATTTAAAAGTTTTTTGTCCCACGAACTTATTTATTTTAGGTTTTATTGATATTTCATTTTTATAACGTGTATTATGGTTATGTTCTTTAAATTGTACAAGGTTTTTATTTTTAAAAATATATATTAAAATATTATAAATGATGAATTTGTCTTACGTTAATTTTTTTTTGTTTCTGAATATAATTCTTTTGAGGGATAAAGATAGTCCTTATTAAATATAGTTTTCAAAAATCTCTTTTGTAATACTTCTAATTTTTTAATCAAAGTTCCGCTTATTCCCCCCCAACCTAAAATTCCGTAATTTAAATGAGTTTTGACTAATGCATGATATAATATTTCTAGATGTTTTATATCCAGAATTTTTTTAATGTTTTTAAAAATTGGTAATAAACTTCTCAATTTTTTAATCAAATATTCTACTTGAAAATTCCAGTTTAATTTACTGTCAAAAATTATTCCTAAATATTTTACATAATTAACTTTTAAAATTTGAATGACATCGCTTATTTTGATGCTATTCATATTTTGTTTTACATTATTTAGGTTTAAAGTAAAAGGAAGATAATTTGTTTTATTAAAATTAATTGTTAATAAATTATTATTAAACCGATTTTTCATACTTTTAAAATCTTTTTTAATTTTCTTTTTTAAATTGCCCCAATTTATATCGCTATAAAAAATAGCAGTATCATCTGCAAAACTATGAATTTTCCCATCGCAATTTATACTAAATAAATCATTAATATAAATATTAAGAAATAATGGTCCTAAAATTGTCCCTTGAGGAACACCATATTTAAATACTTTTGAATAGCTTTCTTCTTTATCTATTTTAACATAAGTTGGTCTATCTTTAAGATAGTTTTTAATTAATTCTAATTGCTTTCCTCTAAATCCAATATTTTCAATTTTTTTTAATAGTAAATTGTGGCTAACCGTATCAAAGGCTTTTGCTAAATTCAGAAAAATACAAATACAAGGTGTTTTATTATCTAATGCATTATATATTTGTTCCGTTAAATAGCAAATAGCATCTTGCGTCGATTTATTTTTTTGAATATTTGCTGATGTAAAATTGTTTACGGTTATGAAATCACTGAGTGATTATCAGTTATTGCAGGATAATCTCAGTAGGTTATTGTTGTAATGCAAACGTAATAAATTGATTCAAAATATTAATTAATGTAAAGTAATAACTTTCGGTGGTATAAAAAAAAACATATTTTTTAAATTACAATTTAGAGGCATCTCGTCTCGAAAGACAAACTCTTGGTAAAGACTTAGGAATTTGGTTTGATACTGAACTTACTATTTTAAGCATATTTATAACATTTGCAATAAAGCAATGCTGTTAGTGGGGTTTGTTTTTTAAACTTTGCAAGGTTTTTAGTTCATGTTTTGTCTTGGAAGAGGTTTACTGTGCACTAGTAATATCAATTATACTCCGGCACACGGTTAATGGTCATGACTAACTAATCCCTTTATACTTTATACCTACTTGTCCTATCTTGACAAATAAATCATTTCGGTCCAGGGTGGTAGTAGGAAGATTGAAACAATGCTTGTATATGTACAAAAATTTATTGTGTATTGCTGACTTTGACGTAAATTATTAATATGCGTAAAAGTAGTAAGCCGTAATATATAATTTTTATTATACACGGTGTCATACGTAGAAGTTCCAGCCCCCTTTATTTTCTTTAGTTTTTGAGATATCAAAATAAATTTTTTCTTGTTTGAAAACGAATGGCAAAGGCTTTTCTGACATCTGTGTAATTACCGGGTTGAAAATGCGGAACTTCTACGTGAAACACCCTGTATAAAACCGTATGAATAAAATGAATCATCTCAATAGTTTAAATCTGTACTATCACTATCATCCACTCAAATAATTAGAGGGTTTATGTTTTCCCAAAATTTTTTATAATTATTTTCGACTTCAAGTACATGATTAACGCATGCTCTGGTATTAATTCACACTGAGTTTTAACTACTTTATTTATATTAGCGGACAAATCTAAGTGGTATGTTACCGATTTCTTTTACAGCCTCATCTACGCAATATATTTCATCATACGATTTTGTTTTTAGTACCTCATTTTTTCAATTTGTGTTAAATATTTGTGTCTCCATTCCACTAACCGTTGGGTCTCTTTAATGCAAATGCGCTTGTCAACTTTTTTAAATCGAAATCCAATTTTGCTAATAACTTTTCTCGCAAAGAATCAAGTGACGGAATCTGCTTAAGCTCATACATCGCATACACTTCCCTGCGAATCAACTATGCATCACCATTTCCAAAAACTTTCAATGTGCCTTTGTCAGATCTGTCCTTCCTCTCCAGTGAATTGTCTTGGTCGAGGAACCGACGCAAGGTAGACCTTGGAATGCCGGTTAACTCCACTGTCCTCTTAATGTCAGCTTCTATGCCCTCTGGCGTTTTTAGAAGACCTGCAGACAAATATTTTCCGTAAGATTTTGACCTAATATTTTTGTATCACTCTGTGTGGCTATATGGTCGGTCCAATGAAAGAAAATGCTTGTTTCGACTTTCAAAATAACAGTAAAATTTTAAAAAAATCTGTCCGGAATCCATAAGAAGTTTAATATGTTCTTTCATATCAAAACTAAAAAAAATATAAATTTTACCTTGATATACTCGCAAAACAATCCTCTTGCAGCACATCTGTAAATGGCAATTTGTTTTTTGCTCCTTTTTGTCGTCAATTCCGTCGTCGGATTCACAGTTTTCAACCCACGGTCTGAACATTTTAAAAATTGCTAATATTAATAACACCACTGAACACCGTTGGAAGACACTGTTTAAATGATTTAATAATAATTCGACAATTTCTAATGTGTCGACAGGTATAATTAATTATACCTTAAATAGGTACATTATCAAAATAAAAATAAAATACCTCCCTGTTACTTAAAAACGCTTCCAAACCAGCCCTTAATTGGTTTATGGTGGGTAAAGTCCCCCGATCGTTATAAAGCAGGTAAAGTCATGACCATTAACCGTGTGTCGGAGTATACTATATATTCACAAAGACAGGTTGGAACACGTCCAACGTAATTTCCTTAGAAGAATTGGTCTTAACCAGGGGGGATATTATGATAAATTTGACCCCATTCCTCTAAGGCTTTAATTTTTTTCCGTTTCGACATCAGATTCTGATTTTCCTATGTCTTTTACATAAAAAAGGGTACCGTGGGTAAAGGGTGAAAAGAGCATTGAGGTTCAGTACAGATATTAAGAGATAAATTAATCAGCGTTATTATTATGGTAGTAAGTACAAAAAGAAACTTAAAATAGTAGTTGCTGAAACTGACTGCCACCACGCTCGACGCTCGATACATTTATTGCACCTACGCGGCTTAATATTAAAAATTTGCCTTATTTTATTAATACGATAAACTCAAGAATTTGTCATTAAATTAGTGTCACGGTTAAGTCATAGAAGACTACACGTTTGCTGAATACGCAGACATGCTATTAATTTATGGAGAATGTTGGAGATTGACCCTGTAGATCACAGTGGGACGAGTTGGAATGGAGATTTTGATTGTCATTGTCAATATAGTTTTGAATAAATAGTATCTCGAACAGTAAATATAATTTGAGCTACCGAAATATAGAGAAACAGTTAATAGAAACCACAGAGAAGTTCGATGTAATGGCAGAGCGGGTTGTCGACTATGAAGAGCGGTTTGCTGAAAGGTGAATTCCAGCTCACACACTGTTTAAAAGAGGCTGAGGGAAACTGGCTCCATAAAAATAAAACGGTTTGATAAATGCGCGCAAAGGACCATGCAAGCCTCGGATGTGTTTCGGCAATTTGAAAATAATCGTACCTGAGCAGTCACGTCACAACACCGAGTCCTTCCAATCTCGGTGTTATTGCTCTACCTCCTCGAGGAAGCGTTTCGGGACCCATGTTCATATGAACTATTTTTTTTTTCATGTGTTCTATCTGCCCTTACAAACCCTAGGAGTTTGTAACGTGATCACCCTGTATATAAATGCGTTAACAATATTTTGATTTTGATTTTGATTTTAAAAGAACAAAGTCTAGGGGGCCTTTACAATATGAAAAACAAGTTGCAAGAACAAATTGGCTTTTTTTATTGAAAATCCCCATAAATTATTGATGGGCGCCTTACTGTGAGAGGGAACTAACCTGCGCATATTGTCAGAAATGTTAGAAAATTCTTAGAAAATGTTTGTTGAGATTATAGGAAACAATTTGTTTAATAGAGAATTTCACAACTTTTTGAGAAATCTAAGTTAGTACTTGTTTTGTCTAGATGTAAAATTCATGTGTGTGTTAATTGTTTATCAATATTAAAGACAAGTAGGTTAGGTTAGGTTAGAGTGGCAGACTTCTGGTCTATCCAGACAGTCTCATGTAGTCCTTTAAGGACCGTTGTGTTACCACACATGTTTTGCGGAACCTAAAGACAAGTAAGTTAATGATATTTTTATAATTGTAAATTTTTGTAGGAATCACATGTGTATCCACCTAAATCAATAGGGTGGTTGACTGTAGCGACCAGCGACGAAAAATGCATATCTTTGTGACATGGTTGGTAGAAAGCAGTTTTTTTTTAAGACCAAAAAAAATATTTTTTAAGTTTAAGTGTAATTTTTTTATTAACTCATTAATGCCTGTTTCTATTGGTTATAGTTAACTTCATTCTCCAGTTCATCCTCAGGTAAAGCTGGATTTATAAACTCGAAAAGTTGGCAAGGTTGAGGTTCAGTTACGTTGGAAATAAGAGTTCAATTTAAACTAAAGGGAACACTCAGTTCAATTTATAAACTCAGTTCGTGCAAAGTTGGTAAGTTTCGAAAAGTTCCCGGGTAGTTCGAGATAACCAATTTTTATGTTCGGAGTTCGAGAGGTTCGTTTCGGCCAATGAAGACGCTATTTTTATGTTGGTTACAGCGAAATGTCAAATGTCATAAATTTTAACCAATCAAACAACAACTTTTCGAACTTCGCTACTGACTTTATAAATGCAATATTCTAGACTGTCGAATATCGAACCTCACCAACTTGAACATAACTTTAACTTTGCCAACTTTTCGAGTTTATAAATCCAGCTTTAAACTGTATTTTTGAAAGTAAACCGAACTAACCTAAACATAAGTACACTAAAGAATATCAATAACGGTATACATATATCCAATGTTTAACTACAAACCGTTTGTCCTGTACCTAGATACAGACTAATTTAATAGTATTTATACCAAAAACATTTTCTAAATTTGTGTTTTATAGGAGGCACTGCAGTATGTACTTGAGTGAGATACGTACCTATAAGTATTTATTTTAGTTAGTGGCCGACTATATTATACAAGTGATATCAGTATTTTGATACATTCACAGACAGTTATTACAAACTACAAGCTACAGAAAAATAAAGGTTACTACAAGCTGTTAAACGTAAGGGATGGTGTAGATTACTGTAGATGTATGTTAAAATATTAATAATTTAACTGCAAACAAGGCAGGTAAACAGAAGTGACTCACCAGTTTTGAAAAATAAGGAAGGAACTAATTAATAACATTTTTACTCAGACACACTTCAAAATATCATTATTAGAAAATTGTTAATCTAAAAATGTAGGTGCTTATCAAAAACCTACTTTAGTATAATAGCAGAGAATATAATAGCTATTATATTCTCTGATAATACTTACAATAAATACACTTCCAAGAATCATCAGTCTCAAAGCATGGTCGACAGCGAAGTTTCACCTAAAAAATACCCCAAGAAGGAACTTACTTGTTCGTGAAAAAATATACTAAGGACTTAGATATCACTATAAACTTACCAAAAAGCACCACTTGCACCATTGATTACAAGATCAAATTAAACCCATTTTATAAAGAAATCAGTGTTGCAAAAAAAAGCACACTAGCTTTTTAATGTTTTTGTAAGATTTTAACCGAAAATGATGATACAATATTCAATTAAATCATTAAAAATTATTAAAAATATTCGATTAGCGGAGATTGTTAATGAAATCTTAACTCGAAATAAGAAAACCAAATGTTACTAGCAGATATGTCAAACCCTCCCGCCCCCTGATATGTACTGGCTCACAAATACTGGCGTCTACAGACAGGAATATCACTCTTGCTTCCTGGCTTCCTGGCTTCCTGGCTTCCTGGCTTCCGCATGCGCACATAATGCTGTAACTAATAATTATAGACTTTATTGGTTAAACAGGCGCTAACACGGCATCTAATCCACCTTTTTGGTTGCAATTCGGTATATGGTAGATATAAAAAAATTGTAATAATTATAGACTTATATTGGTTAAACAGCGCTAACACGGCATCTAATCCACCTTTTTTGTTCATATTCGCCTTTTTCAAGTTCACCGGCCAATTATTTACCAGCCCTTTTTGAGTGGATCTACTTAAAAAAAATAAAAGATAAAAAACTAAAAAAAAGTCATAAAGAAAAAGTGCCCGAAACGGGAATCGAACCCGGGACCTATGGCACCAAACCCAGATGCTATATCCACAGCTCCACTGAATTGCTTACAGACTTTGGTTAATCTAGTAACCGTAGAATAAAAGCCAGCGTATCGAGCTAAATGCTTCCGAGGCTGTTACGCATGCGCATGCGGAAGCCAGGAAGCCAAGAAGCCAGGAAGCAAGAGTGATATTCCTGTCTCTAGACGCTAGTCTCACAAATTGCTTGTTGCCCTACTCTTGTATTTTAGTGACACGCCCCTGTCTAATGGGGGCTGCTTAGTACGTTTCCAAACACGAGATGACGCGACGACATCGTCTTGGCTGAAAAGTTTTCTTCGGGCACGAGTCGATTAATTTATATTATTTCCGATTTTATCCTATTTTCATTTATCCATGATGGGTTAAAAAGTTTCGGACGTTTAATTTTTGCGAATAGGTAGTTATTTTAGTAATGGCAAAAAATGGCTCAAGTGCTTAGTGAATTAAAGCCTTTAAAGATAACATGTTGCGTTCCAAATTGTATGGATCAGTATAGCAAATACTTTCGCTTTCTGCCTCCAGTGAAAACAGACTTGGTGCAACAGTGGTTAGAAAAAATTAAAAATCCCTCGTTAAATAACGTAAGTTTTGAGAATTTATACAAGACATCGTGTTTGTACTAAACATTTTTCTGAAGAAGGTAATTACACTAAAATATGTGGCAACGCCGCGCAACAGTGCAGAGGCATTATTATTTGATGGTGAAAATAATTTAAATTTAGCGGATATTTGGTGGCGATTTTAATAAAAAGTGTTTGTGATTATTTCTAAAGTGGAAAAGCGGCTGTCTTAGTGTGGAGGAAGGCCGGATTGCAGGAATAACCGACAAAATCAGTTTTGACGGTTAGGAGTTTTCTCGCGCAGGAATTTGGCAAGGGCAACGCAAGCACAGTATACGGAACTATACAGTAGCGACACGAGCTGTCGGTCCCTTTGATCTCCAGGGGTCAGTTTCAGTGACAGAAGGATGACGGTATTGTCCTCTATTACACTGAGAAAACATATGATAATTTATGTTGAAATCGCTTTTACACTGAAAAAAAGTCCATTTAAAAACAATCAATAATAGCATGAAGATATTCAGTGCAGATTATATTTTAGTTGTTTGATAAAACTTATTCTACATGCTAACTAATTAAAGATAGTAAATTCCTCCGTTTTTGTCGAGGTTTTTATTTACGTTAAGTTACCTTTTCGGAGCAATATATACTCGTATGACCCGTTATTTTGAGTAGTAATTGCACAAGAAGGTAGGTTAGGTACACATCTTAAATTACCCTGTGTTGTGAACCAGAGTGTGTTGCTTAAGAAGGTGAAGAAATAGACCAGCGTGAAGTTGTTGGAAGTAATATACATACAGGGTGAGTCTGGAGGAATGGGTCTAACTATAAGGGTGTAATCTATCTAAAAAACTTAAGTAGTGATGCTCTGTACATTACACAAACCATAAATAAAAATCATATTGGCGTATTCGAGATGTGAATAAATGTGTGGGACTTTATAAAATTTAAATGATACGAATCCGAAAGTTAACGATGAATTAATGTAACATTTTATACCGACACTAAAGGTTAGTGACAGCACAACAATTATTACTGAAAAGCGAAAAATAATACAATTTAAGTACAGGAAAGCTATACTCAAAACCCAATATATTATAGTCAGTTACGTAGCTATCAGAACCATGGAAACGAATGCAAACCACCAATGACAATACAGTATTTTGGCAGTTTCTATGATTCTGATAGCTACGTTACTGACTATAATATCGGGTTTAGACTTTAGGGTATAAATTAATGCAATATTTTGTTTTTTCGTTATAACTTGAAAACAAATGAATATTGGATAACATTTCAGTTTTTTATTATTATTTTGATGCATAGATGACACCCTTAGAGTTTGGCCTATTCCTCCCGACTCACCCTGTATATATATTTTTAAAAAAATCCTAAAAAGATTTACAAAACCGCAAAACTTGCATAAATAATTTTGCAAATGTTTAGCCGTTTTATTGGCGATTTGCAGGATTTGCTACGTTGCATCTTTAAAAGTGTGGAAGCAGTAAAGTAGAAAAATAAACAAAATTATAGTATTATATTAAAATTTAATAAACAAATAAAATACAAAAGGTTACAAAATTTTTACTGTATTATTAAGACAAATTTTGATATGCATTACAGTAATAAATTTATCACAAATTGCATAGAAGTCATCAATGGTCCACTCGTGTTTGTCTTCTTTAAGAACAGACTTATGTTGTTTCCTCAAAGCCTTAATTTGCCCTCTTACTATTTGCTTCCTTGGTGTTCCGGAGCTTAAGGTTGCCGATGTTTGAGTTCCTATTGTTGGGGAGTGCAAAGGTGAAGGAGGACTAGCAACTGCACAAACAATAGTGAGTACGGAAGAATGAACAGTGCTTTGGCCTTAAACAAAAAAGTTTAATTTATATACAACATATGTTATGACCGAAGCATACAGTAACCTTTTTTTTATGGTACTACAATCACTCTAGTTTTATAATACATTTTTCAAAACAAAACAACATATACCTACTAATAAAAGTATTTTATAAAGTACAATAAGATATAAACTTAAACATTGTTTATGATTTACAAAACTTGCTTCCACTACTTTACTGCTTTTTATCAGTAAAAGTTGTTGATAGGTACAAAAAATGTAAACTTTTTGGAAGGTGATAAAGATAAATGTCATACCTGCGAATGATGTTAATGCTTCCATTGAAGGCACAATACAAGCTCTTTTTGGCTGACTGGATTGACTCTCTTCGACACTTGAAACATCTACAAGTTAACATTATTTTAAATATGAAACAAAAAAGTAATAGTAATAGGCACAAAATAAGGTCTTTTTTATTTGTGACTCAATAATATGTTCAACTTTCCATAAGACACTCGGAACCAAAAATTAACTGTAATAGTAGGTACAGTATAAATGGATTATATTGTGGTAATAGTAAGCCTTTGATTTTATCAATTTACCTGGTATTGCGTGTAAAAATAATGTGGGTTGGGTCCTATCAAACAAACGTGGTCGTACACCACCTTTGGATATAAACTTTTGTTCAAAGTGTTTATCACATAGCCGATAATTTTTATTGAATTTATTTGAATCCATGCCCAGTAAATCTTCCCTGTTGCAAGCTTTCAGCCAGATTTTAGCCCTAAAATATAAATTAAATTATTCCTAAAAACAAATAACAAGGAGACAAACTGTTTATTTTAGCAGCGATAAAATTATTCTGCATTTATATTTCTGAGTATTTATCCACCGTTTTTACAGCTATGAAATTAAATTTAAAACATACCTTTCTGGGTCTTTAGTCTTTAGGAAAAGCAAAAAAACTGGTTCCAATATCACTTTGGGCAGGGCAAGGGCGATAAGCACATCTGCTCCTTCTTTTTTCTTGGGAATCCATCGAAAATCAGCAAAAGTTCGACAGACACACTTCAAACCACCTTCAAATACTTAAACGCACGATAAAAACCAATAAATTACAAAAAGTAAACAAACTACAATGCACACAAGCTTTGTTTACCTTTCTGACTGACTTATTTGCCACTAAAAAGATGGCCGCTACGCGCATTGCGCAGAGAAATTTGGGTCTTTCTAAATCGCCTCGTGTCGCTACTGTATAGTTCCCTTATACTGTGACGCAAGGACGGCAAAGGATTGTCGTATCCTGCGACGTTGCCAAGATGCCAAAGGAAAAGGATATTTGCAATATATGTAATAAAACCGTACAAGAAGATCAAGAAGGCCTGCTATGCGACAAATGTTCAGTCTGGAAACATCGGGTATGTTTGTCCATGAACAGCAGAATCTATGTTGTCATAGGCAAGTCCAAGCAATCATGGTACTGTGATTCCTGTAAGGAAGTTAACAAAAAGAGACAAACAAAGAGCACTACATTGGAGGACATCATGGAAAAATTGGAAAGTATGGAGGATAAATACGACAAAATTATGGCGGAACTCAAAAAACAGATAAAAGCTAATGAAAAATTGCAGGGTGAAATTGTACAGATAAAAAAACAGTTGAACAAAAAGGATGAAGTAGAGCGGAAGAATAATTTAATAATCCAAGGAGTTCCAACTATTCCAAACGAAAATATTAATCAAATCATAAAAAAAATTGGCGAAAAACTGAAGGCTGTAACTGGCGAGAATGATTTTGTTGCTACGAGATTAGGAAAGGACAAGGACAAGAGCGCAATTAAGGTTATATTCAAAGACAACAATAAGAAAATGCAATTCATGAGGTATACGGGTAGATTTGATTTGAATACCAAAGACTTGGGATTTACGCAAGACAAAAAAATCTATCTGAACCATGACTTGACAAAGACTAACCTTGAATTATATATGGCGGCAAAAACATACAAAAAGGACAATAATTTCAAGTATTTATGGATAAGTGATGGAAGTGTTCTACTTAGAAAGGATGAAACCAGTAAGATATTGCTAATTGACAGTATCGATAAACTGGAAAACTAGACAAGCCTCGAAATTCAATTAGATTAGCTTATATAAATACGCAAAGTTTAAAAAAACAAAATAGACGATGTGCAGAGTTTTGTGATCAATGATGATTGTGATATTCTCCTACTGGCGGAAACGTGGCTTAGAGGGAATGAGACCTTTTTATATAAACTAAACAATTATGAAGCTGTCCACTCATGCAGAGATGGAAGAGGAGGCGGAGCATCTATATATGTGAAAAATTCTATACCTACAGTTTTGTGAGCTAGACAAATCAGAAGATGGAAATATAAACTGGGCGTGTGTGAGTGTAGGCAAACAAAACTTAAAAGTTAGTGTTGTCTACAAGCCTCCCACTCAAAAAGATGATGAGTTTTTGGAATTTTTAGAAACAATATTGGTAAAGTATCCGAAAAAACACTTAATTGTTGGAGATTTTAATATAAATTTATTAAAGAATAATAACATAATTGTAAAAAACTATAAAAATCTACTTACTCTAAATAATTACCAAATTAATAATGAAATAACTGAAGATAAAGCTACAAGGGTAACAAGAGAAACGAAAACGATCATAGATCATGTTCTCTCTGATAAGTTCTCTGAATTAAAATGTAAAATGAAAATTGAAGACACTAGTTTATCTGATCATAAATTATTATCTATAACGCTAGAGGATAAATTAAAAATTTACGAACCAAAACCTCATCATGAAATTAAACATATTAATTATTTAAAATTTCGGAATGAATTTGAGCTGGAAACAGCAAATGTCATGGTTGGATCGTTCCAGAATCTTGCTGAGGTAATAAGCAAATGTAAAGGGGCATCAGAATCAGTAAAAAAAATTAAAATTAGAACAAAAAATACTTGGATAAATCAGGAGATTCTTGGAATGATGAGCCAGCGGGACATGCTTTATAAAAAAAATGTAATAAACCTGGTGACGTCATTTTGAAAAGACAATTTAGAGACTTAAAAAACCAAATTAATAATAAAATTAAAGTACTAAAAAATAAACATTTTCGCAATAAGTGGGAGCAAGCTGGTAATAACAACAAAAAACAGTGGAAGTTTATTAATGGTTTTTTTATAGATAATAATAATAGTTCAAAAGTTAATTCTATAAAAATCGAGAATAGGGATATCACTAATGAGGGAGACATAGTAAATTCATTTAACTTACATTTTGCTAAAGTGGGGGAAACTATTGTCAAAAGACTTAGAGGAAGAAATAAGACTGAAAGAATGTGATATGCGGAATAATATTGTAGATTATTGTCAGAATAGTCTAAATTTAGAATTAACCACTGTACAGGAGGTCAAAGAAATCATATCGGAACTAAAAAGAACTTCAGCCCCAGGTCATGATAATATAAGCACCAATGATATATAACACTTAAAGATAGTATTGTAGATATTTTATGTACATTGGTTAATAATATTTTTACTATTGGGACATTTCCTAAAGAATTGAAAATAAGCAAAATTACACCTATATTTAAATCAGGAAAAAAAAATTTAAATAACTATAGACCAATTTCTGTTATAAGTGTTTTCTCAAAAATTATTGAAAAGATTTTGAAGAGAAGAATTCTGATGCACATACATAATAATAATTTATTAGACAACTTTCAGTATGGCTTCTTGAAAAATAGTAGTACTTCAAGCGCAACATTGGACTTTGTGAATTTTGTATTAAGAGCACTTGACGGGGGAAAGATTGTGGTGGCGGTGTTTGTGGACTTAAAAAAGGCATTTGATGTTGTTGATTTTGGCTTACTTCTGGAGAAACTTGAAAATATGGGAATAAGGGGAAAAACTTTAAACGTGATAAAAACATATTTGACAGGTCGACAACAGTATACTAAAATTGAGCAGACTTGTAGTACTTTGTTAACAAACACATACGGAGTGCCACAGGGATCGGTCCTTGGTCCTCTTTTGTATTCTCTGTATGTCCTAAACTTAAGGTGTGCTAACTTGAGAGCCACATACTTTACATTTGCTGATGACACGGTATTAGTATATTCGGGAACTAATGAACAAATATTAAATGAAGAAGTAAATATTGATCTCAAAAAATACAATCAGTGGCTGTATTTCAATAAACTTAAAATAAATATTGACAAAACAAAATTCTTGCTTTTTAAACAAAAAAACAAAATAGTGCTTGAAATGACAATACAAATAAATGATCTTATCTTGGAAAGGGTCGCAAGTGTAAGGTATTTGGGATTGATGGTGGATGATAGGCTGAATTGGAGGGAACATGTCACCAAGCTTACTGAAAAGATTCTCTCTATGATTCCTTATATATTTTAGAAATTACATTACAGACAAAACTAAGAGACTGGTATACAATGCCTTTTTCTTGTCACACCTTCGATACCTTATAACAGTATGGGGGATGTGTGGAAAGGGTGTGTTTGAGAGTATGCAGATTGTACAAAACAAAATATTAAAAATATTATTTAATTTTGACAGACTTACTCACACAGACACCTTATACAGTACATTGCAAATAGCTAGATTACCCAAAATTTTGGAGTTTGAGCAATGCAAATTAATGCATAAAATAATGTATGGGCAACAAAAGACAAATTCTCAATTCTCAGTCACAAATGAAATACATAATTACCCAACAAGAACACAAAACAACATCTATCACATACAAAACAGAACATGTATAGGTACTAACAATCCTTTTTTTAAGCTGTCGTATGTATTTAATCATCTTCCAATAGAAAGTAAAGATATATACATTGTTTATTAGGAAACTAAAAACATATTGTAACATCGTGTAAGCTGATTTAAATTTAAGACTTATAATGTAATATTTTAGTGTAAAAATATGCTTCTATGCTGTGTTTAAAATTGTATTCTCGAGGCCAGTGCTCAAGGCACTGATTAGAGTACATTTTGTTTTACTTTTGTAATTGTTTATCTTACAAGTAACATATTTATTTTTTTCAAAAACTTCCTACCGGTATTAACAATCTAGTTTTAAGTATTAATAACAAATAGGAGGGCTGTGTATAGCTATATAAATTTATTAGGTATTTCTAGTATTCTACCAAATGTACCAATTGACTTAATGCGCAGTATTTAGAAAAAGCAATACTTGTTATCTAGAAAATGCTTTATATCCTTATACAGGGTGTCCGGTAAGTACCTGCTACTTTCTGGGGAGCATACGAAGGGGGGCAAGATAACCCTAATTTGTCATAGAAAAGAATTCCTAGAGTGCCCCTTAAGGGAGATACAGTGCCCCAAAGGAGTACCCAGCGATTTACTTTTTTGGCTCTAACTTTTGAGTCGACTTCTATAATTTAATGAAATATTAATATTTTAAATTGAGGCCATACAGAGTCATTAAACCATACTACAATAGATGTTTTACATCGTCAGGGAAGCCAGGGGCGGAGTTGCCACCACACTTGTTGGTCCAAAATCTTGACCTGTGTCATTTGACAGAGCTAAAAAGTGATTTTTTTAGATACTTTTAATTTATTTCGACAAAACTGGCAGTTTTAGAGATAAATCGGTTTTTATGTGAAGCACCCTAAAGTTACTAATGCTAAACACAAACGTAAAAATAAAATACGCAAGGTATGCTGATGTGCATATTTTTGGGAAGCGCTATCGAAGGCGAGAAGACTATGCTAAAAGATTTCTAGCTCAGACATTGTCAAGTCCAAAAACGGTTAAAAGAGTTGATCGGAGCTTAATTCATTTACAATGTTATTAAAGTACAAAAATAATGAAAACGTTGAAATGTTATTTTGGCAAATTTTCAATATGGGCTCCACGTACTGGATGTCCATTTTTCGATGTAATTCCAGGGTATCTCGGTAACTAGTAGAGATAGTGACTTGCAGTTTTTACATTACGTCGCTACTTTTTCGTGGAACAAAAGATGCCGCAAACAGAATTCTCATAGATTTCTTAGTTTTAAAGCTACAGGGTGTTTTCGATAATGTTTGCTTTTTGACCACCCCCGTATTTCGGTTATCCTTTAACTTATTAAAAAATGAAAACTGTTTTTAAGTAGAATTCAGGGGCGTGCTTCCTTTTTTTCTGGGAGTCTTACTTTTCGAGATTTACCTATTATAGTAAACATGATTTTTTAAATGGGGCACCCTGTATATTTATAATATGTATTTTATATCTCTTATTTGATTAGGATATTTTTAAGCTTTTCAAAAATATATAATAGTGGATAATTATTATTAACAGTAAACGCACAAATCGGAAAGTTTAGAAAATTAGGGTAGTATAGGCCATGAAACCATTAAAACAAACAAAAGAATGTGTCATGACTACTAGAATAAATATTTTATAAAAATAGACTAATAATACATTTACAACTACTGAGAACCCATATCTTGTATTATGGCGATTGATAATGCCGGTGGATTTGTCAGACCATATTATTACTTTTGTAGCAAACTACCTGTCGACTCGTATTTGATTTAGTTACAGTTGCAAAAAATAAGTCGTCGCACAGCATTCACAGTACGTAAATGGTGCGCAATCTTTACTTCATAGGGTTTCAAACAATATTTATTTAGCAATTTTTTAGACAAGATTTTATCACTCCGAGATTTTTTTGTATGACTTTGTACGAACTTCTAGTGCCTCTCTTCTTCTTTATGTGCCATGCTCATTCGAGCGTAGGCGACCTCTCGCATATACCTGTGATGTGTGCCTTTTTTTCAGATTTTTCACAGGTATATGGGACCTACAGTTTATCGCCGGTTCCGAACGGCACTATTTGAGAGGTTGTACTAGGCAAATTACTACGTGGTGGTTTGCCATTGCCTTCCACGAGGTGACGACCGAATAAATAAAGATCGACGCATGGTCCCGGGATCGAACCGGGGACCTTCGGCTTAGTAGTCGGACACACTAACCACTAGGCTGCGGTCGCCGCTAGTGCCTCTACAAAAGCCATAACGTTCATTTCGTCCCTTTCACGAGTCTCCTTATTATATATGATTTAGGTCTTGGCTTTGTAAATGATCAATTTCTATTTAAATTAATTTGTAAACTTGAAAATGTTATTTTATTAGGCTGCCTTCTCTCTGGACATCTTTGAAAGTAAGAACTCTATAAGTTATATATTTAAAATACAAGATTGTAAAGTTATCTACTTTCATGGCACTCTATAAAGCAAACTAACATGTCGTATTTTTCAAAATTTTCATACTACTACATTTTAGCCATTTTTTAAACTTCAGCGACATGGTGACATGTACTTTAACACAACGTTATTTTTGCCTATACATTTTGACAAATAGACATGCCAGATAGATATTTTTTTGTTTGTTTCGATGGTTTCATGCAACGACTTAACACAAGATGGACGGAGTTTGTTTACATTTGGCGTGTCTCCAACAACAGGCCACAGTCATATGTACTATGCAAAATTAAATAAACAAATGGCAATAATTATTCGTTTAAGTAGTGTATTGGGTAGGCTTTCGTAATTTGCAACGTTACATTGTTTATTATTAGCCCTGTTAGAAGAAGTATATCGATTTTTAAAAAAATTCTTCCACAAATCCGGCAACAACGCTTTACGTATTTACGCAAAACCTTCAACAAGCATGAATGATATTTTATGACCATATGACCGCGAATTTGGTTTCGCTCTTGAAGTGAAGTTGACAGCTATTAGCTTTTTTCCAGTTTTTTGTATTTTTCTAAGTTTTTGTGACAGTTTGTGATACTACTTAAAGAGAAAATGCCCAGACAGTGCCAAGTGTGCAGAAAAATAGACTATTCACGTCGAAATCTAAGTTTCCACAGGTAATTTGAAGTTTGGGGTTATGTTTACTAACATAGGCGTGGGAACTGCGGTTTTCGTTTGTTTTACCCATTATATCTCACTTAGGTTGGTTCTCTGGGGTACTAGTACCTATTATGATTTAATCATATCGTAACTTTTAGGTTTCCCGTTGACCCTAGTAGACGAGCACTGTGGCTTGAAATTTTAAATCTTCAAGATAAAGTCTTTCCGAAGAGTGCTGACATAAGCATTTTGAGGAGCAGGATTTTACTTATAGGGCAGGTGGCTCCCGCATACTTAAGAAAGAAGCAGTTCCAAAGAAACCATTTTTGCCTTCCGTTGCAGATGACAGGTAACTAGGCTAGGCACACAAAATATGTTTTTACTTTAAACTTTTAAACTAACAAAGTAAAAAAATATAAATATACTGTGAATATATATTCAGATATGTAACATAAGTTTTTACTATTATTTTTTATTTTGACAAGTAAAACTAAAACATTACTTATATAACTATTTAAACTAATAATGATTTTAGCCCACCTCGAACCATCAGCAAGTGTGGATGCCACAAAGTTCACATCGAAGCCTAGATTCCCCATCTACTTGAAAGGTTGAACATCAAAAGTCCTAGTTCAGTAGGATCTTCAACAACCTTAACTGGTTCGGGAACAGAAGTTCAGATATTAAAAAAAAATAGGAAAAGCTTCAAATAGTATATGTAACGAAGAACATGTGGGGCTAAAATCAGGTTTTAAAGGAAAGCTTAGTCTTGTAAGAAGATCAGGAAAGAGGTAAATATTTTTTTACAGTTTTGGTAACAATAATGACTAATAATCATCACAGGTTACCCTATTTATTATATTATGTAAACATAGGAGTTGACAAAGGGAAAATAATTGTTGTAGGAAAGGAAACTACCTTGGAGATATGTCATTGGAAGATTGTGACAGTATACCTAAAAGGAATTTTAAGGTGATGAAAACACAATAATAAAACAGAAAAAAAATGAAGGGACTTAATACCACTATATGAAGGTTAAGAGCAAGGATTATGACTTTAACTGGCTTACTCAAGTTTCTCAAAGAGGGTGGTCAGGAACAAAATTTACTGGTTATGTGAATATTGGTACTAATTTAGATACTCGTTTAGATACTACCCGAGGCAAAATAAATGCTTCTGTTTATGGTGGTAGGCTTAAATTATTATTGTTATGTATTTGTTAAATGATATAAACTCACAATCTTGGTATAAGATTTCTTCAGCAAGTATGTTTTTTTTTTTTAATATAGTTTAGTAATAAATTAGATTTTAAATTAAAAATTTAAAATTAACCTAAATTATTTACTAAATACCTTTATATAATATTCCAAAACTATATATGTTTTTTATTATGAATAAATTCTATTCCATTCTATTATTATATACAGGTTGTCCGGAAATTCAATTTCAATTTAAAGTCGTATATTTCAAGGGGATATTCTACATAAAAAAAAGTTTATATAAATGTAGGTCCTTTAGGGACTGATCAAATTTAATGTTAACTCTCAATATTAAAAATTAGCGTTTATTAATACTTGTTCGTATGCTAAAAGGCACACGGGTCCTTTAAGCTGTTGCAAAGAAATAAAATTGAAAGTAGTCTTTGTAGGTCACCTTTAGACAGTCATAACTTCCTTATAAGACATTTAAGGACTTTTATTCATAGGAACTTATTTTCATATGTAGAATATCCCCTTGAAATATACGAAAGGAATTTCCGGACACCCTCTGTGTAACACTTGTTTTGTAAATAAAGCAAATTACTCTAATTTGATTTACATGATTTATTTAAAAACCCCATACCCGCCTACCTTTTCTTATTTTATCAAACCAAAAAAAAAATTGGTTATATCTAGAGCTAGGTCCATTGTTTTCTTTAAAAAAAAACGCGGTTTTATTGACAAAAAAAAATAAAAATAAAGGAATCATTCAGATTTTACAATTGGATAAATATTTTATCATCAGTTTTCTTTGAACCCTAAACATCTACTGTCAGAATTTTGGCAGGCTAGTTCAGCCGCAAGGCAATTTCATGTTAGAAACCGTAAAAGTATTTTGAATTTATTAATACTTCACCTAAAATTTTCGATCATATTTTGTCAAACTGATTACAAATTAACACGAAACTGTTACGCCACTGAATAATTTTACCAATATGACCATGCTTTGCAGCGTTGCGCTTTTTGTCTCATCACAGTTTGAAACCAGCTTCTAAGTAGAAGCCGCAGTAAATACCCCTCACCCCCCCTTTCCTGTTTGTTGTTGGAGACAGACGATAGACCTTTTTATGAATGACTGGCTACGTCCATCTTGTGTTAGGTCGATGGTTTCATGGCCTAATTACTACCCTAATTTTTAAAATGTTTCGTTTTGTGCGTTTATTGGTAACAGTAACTATCAACTATTATATATCTTTAAAAAGTAGCCCAATCAAATAAGAGAAAAATATACAGGGTGTCCCATTTAAAAATTATATGTTTGCTGTAAATCTCGAAAAGTAAGACTCACAGAAAAAGAGTATCCCGCCACTGAATTCTGCTTAAAGAACTCTCTTACAAACAGTTTTTAATTTTTTAATAAGTTAAAGGATAACCGAAATGCATTTTCGAAAACACCCTGTAACTTAAAAACTAAGAAAAATATAACAATTCTGATTGCGGCATCTTTTGTTTCACGAAGAAGTAGCGCAGTAATGTAAAAACTGCAAGTCTCTATCTTTGCTAGTTACCGAGATACCCTGCAATTAGTGCAATTACATCGAAAAATGGACACCCTGTACTTCAATACATTTTCTTAGTCTTCGAGTATTTTCCCGCTGCACTGCAAATAATATTCCTGCATTATTACGGACTTAGTTAGAATGCTGCATTATTTTCGCTAGTAGTTTTCTTCTCTAGTATTTACTGGTGTTGAATAAACTAGTTCTTTTAGATGTCCCCAGAAGTAAATGTCTTAAGAGCGCAGTTAAATTGCTCAAAATCGCACACAAAATCAGCTAAAAGTTTAAATTATATATATTATTCGTAGATGACGGTAGACGTATGATATCAGCAATATATTTCTGAAAATAAATGTGAGATCTGTAATTTACCCACCCAACAACTTTATAAAGTTGTCGATAGATGAATTGCTTTTAAGGGAGTATAAAGTTTACTATTGTACTAACTATTTAAGTTTAGATTGTACTATACTAAATTATACCAAAGACAACTGCGACCAGCTCCTATATAAGATATATAGCTAATTTCAACTGTGGTATGTGGTAATAATAATATGTTGACTTGATGAGTGGTGAACTTTTTAAATATTCTGCTATACAGGGTGTTAAAAAAGTCTGATATATTACAAATAATTTCTACAACTACTTAAAATATTTTTTGGAAATTGGTATGTCGATATACACGGTGCCCCATATAAGAATGCACACTACAGGGATCTCGTAAACCACAGGAGATACAGAGATGGTTAAATTAGAGAAAAGTTGCGCTTTGCTAAACCCTTCAAAGTCACGATTCGAAATCTAAAAAAATCCGATTACTTCCGAAGATATCTGGGAAAAACCGAATTTTCCCCATTTCGTTTTAATTTTTTTCTGACTCTATTTAAAAAGATATGACAAAATAAATTTTACATTCTCATTGCCACTTTTTCTGCTCTACAAGCCGGCGTTCTTAGATTTTCAATACGACGTTTCGTTTCTTTGCAACCATCATTAACTTAATTTTTTTAAATAGTCGAAAAATTTTGTGTTCTCCCTAAAGAATTCTAACTTTAATCCTAAATCCCACGACATATCGCTTCTTACATTTATCCGACGTTTTGGACGAAAAAATCATCATCAATATTATTTGATGATTATTACGAAGGAACGAAACGTCGGATCAAAAATAAATTTAATGACGTTATCATGTAGAGGAGAAAAAATTACATAGGGATGTGGTTTTTATTTTGACCTGTCTTCTTTTGTGAAATCAGAAAAAAATTAATTGCCAAAATTTATGTTTAAAATTTCAAGAATGCGTAGATTTTTTTCTGATTCTACTGTAAGAGATATATTAAAATAAATTTTACATTTTTATTGTCTTTTTCTTCTCTACAGCATGACGTCAATCAATTCTTGATTCTAGGTTTTGGCTTTTCTCGACCATTATCAACTTTTTTTAAAATAATCCCAAAATTTTAAGCTTTAACTATTATTAGGGCAAGTAAGCAAAATGTTTATATCAAATAATTAATTGCGAGTTATTCCAGTTACAGCGTCTTGAAATAGTGGGCTTTGAAACGCATTTGTTTAAATAAATCATGGCGATCTGTCAGTATTGCCGATAAATCGAAATTTTTACGGAAAGAAGTAGATTTAGTTCGGAAATTACCGATTGAATTTAAACTTTTTCTTGTCTTGTGATAGTGTGAGTGTTTTTTAATGATGGCACATTTTTCAAATGAAGAAAAATCGGACATGTTATGTTGTTATATTGAAAGCCATAAAAATTGGTTCTACGCTGAAAGGCAATATTTGCTCAAATATCCAGAGCGACGCCAACCTAATATATCAATTTTCAAAGGACTTCTCACAAACCTAAGGGATACTTCACAAGGAAGGTTTTCGTCCATTTAAATTCCGGATTTGTCATAGTTTAGTACCTGGTGATCAACAGCGCAGAATGATTTTCTGCGAGTGGCTGACTAGAATGTGTGATGAAAATCGTGAATTTCCAAGAACTATTCTTTGGTCAGACGAAAGTTATTTTTGTACCAATGGAATTTTTAATCGACACAATCGACATTATTGGGAAAAGCATAATGAACATCGCGTACGACCATTGAGGCACCAGCAACGCTTTGGCTTTAATGTGTGGTGTGGAACTTTAGGAACAAGGATTATCGGACCAATAATTTATGAAGGTACTTTAAATGCAGAAAGATAATTTCCAGTTCTTGAATAACGATATTAAAGATTTTCTTGATAACATTCCTCTGGCAGAAAACAACAGTATTTGGTTTCAGCAAGATGGGGCACCTCCCCATAATTCTCGAAGCAACATTGAATATCTAACAGAACGTTTCCAGAACAAAGTAATCGCCACTAATGGCCCCATAATATGTCCTGCACGATCTCCCGACATCACTCCGTTGGATTTTTTCTTGTGGGGTTTTCTCAACGATGAAGTCTACTGGAAAACGTACGAAAATGTAGAACAACTTAGAGCCGAGGTTCAAGCCGGTATTGCAAGGATAACTCCAATGATGCTATAGGAAACGTAATAAATGAAATTGTTTACCTTTGCTACGTTTGTTTAGATAATGAGGGAGGACTTTTTGAACATATGATTAATAAGATTGTTTCAATGAATATTTTGTAGCGTAAAAATAAAATATTTTGTTTTTTGATAATAACATTTTGCTTACGTGCCCTAATAATAGTTAAAAGCTTACAATTTTGGGATTATTTAAAAAAAAGTTGATAATGGTCTAGAAAAGCCAAAACGTAGAATCAATAATTGAATGACGTCATGCTGTAGAGGAGAAAAAGACAATAAAAATGTAAAATTTATTTTAATCTATCTCTTACAGTAGAATCAGAAAAAATCTACGCATTCTTGAAATTTTAAACATAAATTTTGGAAATTAATTTTCTTCTGATTTCACAAAAGAAGACAGGTCAAAATAAAAACCACATTCCTATGTAATTTTTTCTCCTCTACACGATAACGTAATTAAATTTTTGATCCGACGTTTCGTTCCTTCGTAATAAACATCAAATAATATTGATGATGATTTTTTCGTCCAAAACGTCGGATAAATGTAAGAAGCGATATGTCGTGGGATTTAGAATTAAAGTTAGAATTCTTTAGGGAGAACACAAAATTTTTCGACTATTTAAAAAAATGAAGTTAATGATGGTTGCAAAGAAACGAAACGTCGTATTGAAAATCTAAGAACACCGGCTTGTAGAGCAGAAAAAGTGGCAATGAGAATGTAAAATTTATTTTGTCATATCTTTTTAAATAGATTCAGAAAAAAGTAAAAACGAAATCGGGAAAATTCGGTTTTTCCCAAATATCTTCGGAAGTAATCGGATTTTTTTAGATTTCGAATCGTGACTTTGAAGGGTTTAGCAAAGCGCAACTTTTCTCTAATTTAACCATCTCTGTATCTCCTGTGGTTTACGAGATCCCTGTAGTGTGCATTTTTATATGGGACACCGTGTATAGTTTAAAGCTGCACACTTTAGAAGGATAAAACCTTATCTGTTACTATACTATATAGGGTTGGTCAGCAAAAATATAATCTCTTTTTATTTCAAATGATCTGAATATTTTTGAAATTTCAAATAGTGCCTTATAAAAAAACAATTTAATGGTAGGCTGCTGTTGCTGGGTTCATCTGTCAAACTAATAGATTTATGTAAAAACCAAATTAAAACAATTAATTTTTTGAAATAGTATATAAGCTGAAAAAATGCCTTACGGGAGTTTAGTGAAAGACTAACATGGCAAAAATTTTGAACATCTCATAAAGTAGGTGTTGTTCATTTGTTTAAGGAGTTCTTATTTTTATTGTGTATAATTTTTTAAAATTCGATTTCATTCATTTTAGCACAAACACCCATTATATCCTTACATCATTTTTACTTTGTCTTTTAATGGACTATCTAAATCTTCAGAAATATACAGGACGTTCCATTTAAACTTTGGAGTTGGAATTCTCCTCACCAACCCTGTATTACACTTAGTTACAGGTTAGTTCATGGTTGTATCCTTCCAAGTTGTGCCGTTGGAATTACATTTATATACACATGCCAATTTTCAAACAATGTATTTGGTGTATAGTTTTTGAAAAATTTGCAATACCCCAGACTTTTTGACGCCCTGTATAGGATAACTAGTGTTACAATGTCAGGTTTCCAAATGTCGTTTATTCGGCATCACTCAGTGATGTAATGAACTTATTACATAACTCTTTTTTAATCAAACTATGATTTTTTTTGTTCCGTCAGTCACTGTCATTTTTTGTGTAATGTTACTTTCATAATATGAAAATTATTTTAAATACATAAAAAACCAAATTTCTGGGTCTTATATAAAATGTTGTATATCACACGTACGGTAAGGCTCATTACAGCACTCGTGTGGTTACTACGACCTGGTCTACGTCCAAAGGTGCTTTAAACCTATTGTCTTTTTGTCATGTTTTTCAAGCCGTTTTGGCATTTAGTCACAGTTCGGAAAAAATAGTATTTATGATGCCAATCATACCGGTGCTGGTAAATTCGGGATTTAATCTTTTTAGGGTAGGTAAATTGGGGCCAAGCGAATCTAAGGATTGAAATTGTCGCAGGTAAACTGGGGATAATGTATAAAGATAGGTAGGTAGTAAAAGGGGCAATAATAATATTCCCCGGTGAACTTGAAAAAGGCGAATTGGAACCAAAAAGGTGGATTAGATGCCGTGTTAGCGCTGTTTAACCAATATAAGTCTATATATTTTTGTTAACTAGAAGTAAGATTTTATATGACACAATTTTCAATAAACTTATGTACTTTTATTTAAATATCTAAGTTCTGAATAGTAAACAGAATATTGCCTAAGTACCTATTTGTTCTCCCCAATTTACCTGCTACATGATGGGATGTTCTCCCCAATTTACCTGTACCTTTTTTGACCTTCAATTATTTTATTGCTCTTTCTCCCCAATTTACCTTCCACCATTTCCACCAATCATACAAATAGCTAACTGAAATCGGGAAGTTAACCGGCGCTGTGTGAGTGAAACACAATCGCCAACGACAACGGCAATCGTAACTGCAACGGCTATAATCTGAGTTGACCTTTTTTTATCGTATCGTAATCGTAAAAGTTGTATCACTAAAAAATATTTAAAAGTTAGTTAAAGTTAGAATTGGTATAGAAATCACGCATAACAATAAGTACAGAACATTAAGTAACACCCTAGGTATACACTCTATAGATTATATTTATATTTTTGCAATTTTAGTCAGAATAAATACAAGGTCTTCTTTGGAATCTTTACGTCAGGTAAATACCTTTGACATTTTTCTGGTCATTGTTTGCTTATTCAGCATTTTTGTTTAATTTTTTAATGTTCAATCGGCCGGACCTTTGAATTGTCGTGTCTCGTGCTTGCGTGTTTTCTCTAATATTTTAAGCTGCTTGCGTTGGCTCCTGGATGCTGTCGGATAGTGCTTCTCTACTGTCTCCAGTGCTTCTCTACTGTATATTGGGCTCACGCACAGGGAGCCAGTCTTTAGGTAGTTTGTATGTTGCGTTTGGTCTAGTTCTTGTATGTAAGTTTGTTATCAGTTCGTTTGTCGATACGTCCGTTCGTTTGTAGTAATCAGTTAAAATTTTCAAAAAAAACTCGTTAATCGTCTGTATTTTAAAGTCGTTATGGAGCACCCTGTTCATCGTATACCTAGGGATATTTACTATCGTCTTTAATGCTCTATTTTGAATTACCTGGAACTTATTCAGCTCGGACTTACTTATGTTGCACCATGATGGCGCTCCATAAGTAAGTGCCGGCCTGACCAGGACCTTGTAGAGGTTAACTTTCGTTCTATTACTAATTCCATAATTGTTGAGTGTTATTTTTCTGTTTTTTTTTTCTCTTTATATAATATTTTGACTGACTTTTTTGACAGATAGTTTATGATGTCCTGATTTTGGGTGCCAAATCTTATTATAGTACATTTAGGGCTTTAAACTAATATATGATCAATATTTTTTATTACTATGTACATTTTTTTTGTCAACGCTTTGTCAATGAAATTTCAAATTTTGAGACAATAAAGCATATTTGAGTTTGAGTTTGAGTTTGAGAAGTCTACTCCGCCTGTGAAGCAGGGGGTAGATTGAGCTCATTTGACGCAACGCTAACTTGATTCTATTTATCGAATTTAACCTCCAGTTTAGTCTTTGGTCAAAGATAAGTACAAGGTACTTCACTTCCTGGCACCAGTCAATCTGGACTCTATTGACACTAAGCCTTGTTTCAGGTCTTCTGACACGACATTTTGAAAAATAAATAGCCTATGTTTTGGCGGGATTCAAACGAATCTTCCAATCCGAAAGCCATTTTTCTAGCTGGTTTATATGGCGTTGCATACGTGTGACGCCGAGCCATGGCTGTTTAGAAGTCGAAGTTATTGCAGTATCGTCGGCGAACAGATAGAGCTGATTTTATCTATCTCGCGGAATGTCGTGAGTGTAAATGTTGTACAACATCGGAGACAGAGGTGAGCCTTGCGGCACTCCGGCCCCGATGCGTTTTATCGAAGAAATCGCTTCCTCCGACGAGACTGCAAAACTTCGGTTCTCTAAGAATGAGTCTACGATCTTTACTAGATAGTTTGGAGCACCGAGCCTTATCAACTTTAATAGTATACCGTTGTGCCAGACCTTATCAAAAGCTTTAGAAACGTCAAAGAAAACCGCCCCCGTGTGCGCCCTTCTGTTAAATACTTTCACTATGTTCGAAGTGAGTCTCGTCGTTTGCCTAACTGTGCAATGTTCGGCAAGAAAGCCGAACTGTTCGTTAGGCAAAACATTGTTATTAAAAGCGAAATCGTTTATACGAGACAGGATTATTTTTTCGACTACCTTACCCAGGCCAGATAACAGGCTTATAGGTCGGTAGCTAACCGGTGCCGTAGGATCCTCCCCTTTCTTATGAATGAGGATAACTTTCGCGTGTTTCCAGACGCACGGGAAATGACCTTCTTTGATAATAGCCTGGGATATGTCTACAATGTTCCTCAAAGCTGCGTCTGGCAGGTTTCGCAACGCCGTATTCTTAATGCCGTCGAAACCCGGGGCTTTTCTAGCATTTAAAACACTCACTAGTGATCTGACTTCCTCAAGAGTAACCGCCGGGAAATTCGGCAGAGGATAATCTATCGTTCTGTAAATGTTAATTGTTCTGGAGATCCTCTCATCTCTGGCCGGATCCGTGGTGGGATTTTCGCTGAATTGCTCGCAGAGTTTGTCTGCGAGCAATTCAGCTTTATCCTTTGCATCCGTCACCATCAGGCCTGTTTGTTGGTTTTTGAGGAACGACATCGGTTTCTTCGAACCTCTAATTAAAGTTCGGGTCATCTTTTATTTATTTATTTATTTATTTATTTATTAAACGGACTTGCCAATTACAATATACTTATAATAAGTTAATCTATAAAGTTTAACAATAATCGATGACTTAAAAGGACATACACTATACAATTATTACAATGCTATGCTAAAAGTGTGATTTACAATAAAATTCTAATCTATTCCATACAAAGCTACTCGGATAACAAAATTCAAGCCTCGACTTACACAATACACTTACATAACTGTATGAATAAAAAATCAATAAGAGTACTCCATATACATTCAAATATTAGGCAGACTCAAAACATACAACACAAGATGGCAAACTGTTCAGATCACATACTTATAATAAGGATCTAGATAATCTCCTGAACTGGTTTAGGGTCAAATTAAAAACATCCAGATTTAGCTGATTCATTCGTCCACTCATTCTCGATATAGGGGAAGCCAATCCATGATTTGTTCGATGGTAGGGGATGAAGAAGAGATCCAAACTTCTTGTATCTCTTTGAGGGACACGAAAATGTATTCGCTCCAGTAAAGATGGGCAATCAATGTTGTTATTTAATATTTTATACAATACATTAACATCAAATAAAAATCTTCTATTCTCAAGTGAGTCAAGGTTTAAGATCAGCGTAAGTTGTTTGTAATCAAGCTGTTCAATTGGAATCCTCAATTTATAATTAATAATCCTCAGAAATCGTCTCTGAATTTTCTTCAGCATGTCAATATATTTATTGTAGAAAGGGTTCCATATAGGACAAGCATACTCCAGGACAGAGCGGACAATTGAACAATATAGCACTTTAAAACAATAGATATTATTAAACTCACTCAACGAGCGAGACAAAAATCCCAACATCTTCAATCCCTTATTACAGATATTTTCAATATGAAGATTAAATGATAATTTACGGTCAAACATGACACCAAGATCTTTAACACTCTTACTCCTATTCAATAAAGTAGAGTTCACACTGTAGTTGAAAATGATGGGACTCTGTATTCTGTAAAACTGCATAATGCTACATTTGTTAACATTCAAAGTTAGGTCATTCAAAAGACACCACTGGCCAAACCTGTCCAAGTCCTGCTGCATCAACAAGCAGTCCTCCAGAGTTTCAACGCATTTAAAAATTTTAAGGTCATCAGCATATAAAAGGAAATTAGAATTTAGAATACAAGTAGACAAGTCATTTACAAAAAGATTAAACAGAAGTGGGGAAAGGTGTCCTCCTTGAGGCACTCCAGATGAGGCCTTCACCACGATTGAACATACATTATTGATCGAGACAACCTGCTTCCTATCAGTCAAATAATCCCGCAACCAATCAAAAAAACTACCGGATATCCCATATGCCGCAAGCTTGGCCAATAAAACACCGTGATTAACTCTATCGAAGGCCTTGGAGAAGTCAGTGTAAACAGCATCCACCTGACACCTCCTCTCCAAAGCCTCCGACAGATACTTAGTATAAAAAAGTAAATTAGAGACCGTAGAGCGGCCCTTCAGGAACCCATGCTGCTCAAAACACAGAGCTCTACCAAGCACATCCGTCACTCTGTTAGTCACAATCCGTTCAAAAATCTTGCTGAAAAGTGATACTTTAGAAATTGCTCTGTAATTCTCAACCTCACTCCTAATCCCACTTTTAAAAATCGGAGTTATATAGCAAGTTTTCCACATTTCCGGAAATTGACCATTGGACAGAGAGAGGTTGTAAATTTTACAAAGAACAGGTGCAAGAACAAATCTACAATTAAATATAAGAATGTGAGGTATACCATCAGGCCCCATACCCAAGCCAGGTCCAACCCTCTCAATATTGTTAAAAACCTCCATCAAGCCTACGCTAACATTATTCAGATTCACCGGAGAATTACAACAAGGGACATCAGTCACCACTTCATTGCCACTAGTATACACAGAACCAAAAAAAGTAGCAAACATGTTTACAATATCATGAATATCATCAGAGACTCTTCCCTGATATGACATACAACTAGGCAAAAACATATCGTTGTTTTTCTTATGTATAAATTTCCAAAATTCAGCAGGGTCACACAAAATAGCTGACTCAACCCTGGCAATATAGTCATTTCTAGAAATCACAGACAACTCCCTACATCTCTTCCTAATATCCGCAAAATCATTATAGTCCCTCAGTGAACCAGTGGATTTATACGTTCTATGAGTCATTTTTTTATAGATAATTAAATTCCTTAATTCAGGAGACATCCAATCTGGGAATTTTGAATTTTTAGCTCTACATTTAGGAACAAATAAATCAATAGCCAAGAAAACAACATTATAAAATTCACTAACAATCACATTAATATCACAGTTATTGCCCAGGATAGTATCCCAGTCAAAGATAGCTAAAAAAGCAATAATCCGATCATACGGAGCAATTTTAAAATTATAATAACAATAATCAAAACGTAACAGCTGCATTTTCTCTAATAGTAAGACATCAAATTTAAGTGCAGGATGATACTGATCACATTTCAAAAATGGTGCATGAACAACAGCAACCGTTATGTCTCGACACGAGCTAAATACTAAGTCTAAAATATTAGAGTGCACATTAGATATGCCATTACATTGGTAAAAATTTAAAAATGCAAAATAGTTTGAAATACATTCTGTGTGGCATGTAACCATTCCAACAGCTCTGGTACCATCACAGTCATTAATCCATGTAACGTTAGGTAAATTAAAATCTCCTGTCAATACAACCGCATTATATTTATACTGTTGAAGAACATAGTCAACAGACAAGCAATACTGTTCATAAACATTTGTGGGAGACTGAGGTGGTAAGTATACACATCCAAAGATAAAGATTGATTTATTCACTGTAATTGAGACAAACAGCTGCTCGATACTATTCAGTTCAGTAGTCAATAAACTTGACGCCAAAACATCCTTCACCGCAATCATCACACCACCACCGCGCTTGCACTGGCTAGTGCCAGTAGAGCGGTCACATCTGTATAACACATAGCCAAACATTTCAAGCTCCTCACTCTTCACAGATTCATTAAGCCATGTTTCTGTGAACAGTAATACATCATAATTGTCAATTAGCATCTGCCTTAGATTATCTTGTTTGTTCAACAAACTACGGACGTTCTGATAATAAATCGATAAAGTTATATCTCCTCTGTTGGTGGAGTGGTTCTCAGAAAATTTCTTCGGTTATCAGTTTTAGCTTTATTTGTATTTTTAAAATTGAACTTTCTTACTAGCAGATTAGATGGCCAAAAAGTCGGTTCAAGTAGTCTTTGGGAGTAAGATAATAATAATAATAATTAAGGTCTTTATTCATAAATGATACAATCAAAGTACTACATTTTGTTATTGGGCGAGGTTCAGTTCACCCTGATTACAATATATGCAACAAGGCATCAGATGGGTCCACCCCCACTTTGAATGACGAAGTGAAATCACCACGCTTCACTAGTATAACTCGAATTAGATGATCCTCCGTAACCTGTAGATTGAGCTTTAAATAGTCTAGGATCAGTCCTTCTGTAACATTCTAGATGCCCTTCCAACATAGAACCATTGTTTAGACGGGACACCAGTGAAGACGTTTTCATTATTGGACATGTTGTCCAGTTTTTCAGCAGTACCTCTTATGATGGGTGCATAACGACTCTCTGTTTGGTTTTTTCCTGGTCGCAATGTGGAAGATTGTTGTTCTTGTATGTTGTTTGACTGTATTGCTGAGTTGATGGATCTTTGCACTTGGCTAAGGGTGAAGGGATCACACACAGATATCGGACCATGTTTACTGTCGTTATGTTGACCATGGCCATTTTTCTTGGTTAAGATTAAATCCTGGTCATTTGTCCCTTCAGATTCGTGGGAACCGGTAGAACATGCCATCACTGGGGAATTCTTCTCTAGATTATTTTGGCGTTTACTACCGACCTGAAGGCAGGATGCAGTTCCATCTAACTTCTCGGTATTGGAAACAAGCATTGACGATGTACTTCCCGCCAAAAATTTCGAGGTTATATCATCCAATCTTTTATTGAGTTGAGAGAATTCATCCCGATAGCACTCCTGAGAAGCCATGAGCCTTAATATTACATCATTGAGTGTTTCATTAGTTTTTTTTAACTGATCATAGTCACTTTTATCACTATTAGAAACATTGGAATCACCGGCAAGGTGATCGCAGTCTGGGCAGCAAAGAGCATTATAACCCACCACTTTCACTCCCCTTATCCTCACTGCACACGATGGATGATACGCGGCATCACAAAAAACACATTTTACATCACTAACAGTATTTCTATTACACGATTTACAACAATTATTATTGTCTGCCTGCGAACCCGACTGTTTCGTCGGCGCCATCTTGTGGTTGAACAAAGAGTTGTTTTCGATTGACAAACTCTGGACTCTGTCGTCCCACAACTCCGATTGTCGATCAATTAGTAACAGCCTGACAGCCTCGGCTGCACGATTTGCCTCGGCTTTGATGTTACGATCCCCAGTTCGATACGCTCTGTTTTTAAGTCGGTTTTTAACTCTGATGCGCTGCTTGATATCGTCAGTTAAATCCCCGAATTTTGAATATTCAGACATCTTCGTGATAGAGGATTGGGTAAAGGCCGTATTGATGTCATTTGTGATCTTATTCGCAGCATTTTCGATGTCATCTGGGTTGCGAAGCGGACCTAGCGGCTCGATGTTCCTCATGGCGGTGTTGTACTTCAGCCAGTTTGTGTTAACCCGAGTTACAAAACATCGGCCCTTCTCGAGAGGATCACCCACTTCCACGACAACCGGTATATGATCCGAGCTAAGATCACAAATGACAAGTGGCTGTGAAATCTGAACAGAGTTTTTTATCACAAAAATGTCTAAAATAGTCGGAAGAGCTCTCCCGAACATGTGAGTGGGCTCTTCCGGCGGCAATATATGAAAATTCAGCACCTCGGAGAACTCATATAAAGTGCGACCTCGTGGATTTGAGTCTCTGCAACCCCAAACTGTGTTCTTGGCGTTAAGATCACCCCCTATAATTGTTCTGTTGTTATTGTCAAAAATTTTCCTCAGACAATTCCCCGTGAAACTAACTGACGGACTACAGTACACCGATCCCAGGTGAACGCGCTGATTGTTCTTGAATTTAATTGAAATGAATGTCCCTTCAATGTGGGCGCAATTGTCAGGACCCGGCACAACTTGAGCTGAGATGTGCTTCTTGACCAGTATCATGGTGCCTCCCCCTCGTCTACCTAGGCGATCATTCCTAAATATGATGTAATTTGGGAATGAAAACCTCTCTCCCTTCAGCCATGTTTCCTGCAAAAGAAGCACATCTATCTCGTTTCTTTCTACAAAGTCGATAAGTTCGTTCCTCCGGTTCTTGATGCTGTTGGCGTTAAATGTCGCCAATTTGAAATAAGCCGTCTCCGTCTGCACTACCATTAAACCGCGGTTTTTTAGAAAGTATTAACGATGTTCTTTAGCTGAGCCTCCATAATTTTAGAAAACTGGGCGAGAAAGCTCTGCATTGTTGATTGTAGCGCCACCTCTAGTGCATTTGACACTGGTTGTGTACCCTGCGCAGCGTCTTTCTTCGCATTGCTATCATCTGCCAACTTACTGTTGTTTTGTTGGCCCCAACGGAAGTTGGGATTCGATTTTGGTACATTTGAATTTCTGTCTGGATTTACGTTTTTACGCAAATTGTTGGGGTGGCGCGGACATCCCTGGTAATTTGCCGGGTGCTCACCCCCGCAATTTGAACATTTTGCAGCCTCTTCACGAGGTTTTGGACATTCATAAGAAAAGTGATCAGAAGCGCACTTCAAGCACTTTACGGGAGCATTGCATCGAAATTGAGAATGGCCGTAAAGCTGGCAGCGGTGGCATTGCGAGAAAGACGCGCGCGCTTTTTGCGCCTCTACTCTAATTGACATAGAGTCTAACGCTCGGAGTTCGTAAATCATTTTTTCGGAACGTGGCAGAAAAACCAGCACCAATGGCAGTGGGGCGCCGCTGCGATTATTCCAGCCAATCACTCTGGACGGATGGTAACCTAATTCGATGAGACCATCTTTTATTTTTGCTTCCGACCTCGTTTCCAAAACGCCTCGTTTCCAAACGCCATGGAGCTCCTTTTCGTCCTGGAAACGGAACGAGTGATGGTGGAGGTTATTGGAAATCAAGAATTTGATTATCTTGTTGTAATGAGCAGGGGTCGGGGGGTGAATTTTGACGCCATCCGCCACAGTGACTGCGCGGCCATAATCTATTTTTTCAGATTTGAAATACCTAGTAATATCGTTATACTTAAATTTATCGCGAATAATGATCGGGGGAACGCGGATTCTTGGCGTGCCGGACCAGGGCCGCCGAGAGCCGGCACGGGCCCTGGGACTGAACAGCCTCCATTGTTGCTAGGTATGCGCCGTAGGCGCCAAGAAAATAGCGCCGCAGGCGAAAAATTTTTGGGTGCCACGCCCTATAGTGCTTGCTTTTCAAGTAGATAGTGCCGCGTGCCACTTTTGTTGCCTTTCATTTAAATTTAAAATATATATTTAAATATATTTTTTACCGTGCTTGTACTTAGTAGGTATATTTCTAATGCGGATCAATTTGCGATTTACGCCCGGGCCCCGGGAATTTGTCCCGTCTGCCCCCCCCCCCCCCCCTCTCGTCGGCCCTGTGCCGGACCCCTGATTATCATTTAAATCGGTTTTAGTTTCAGTGACATTTTTAGTGGCTGTCGATTCCGTCTGGCTAGGTTTGGGCGCGCTGCTTTGCTTATCCTGAGCTACTTTTTGTACTAAATACGTATTTACCGCCTTATTGTTCGTTTTCGGCAAGTTTGGCCACGCGGAATCGCTAGCCACCTTTATAACATTCGTTTCTGTAATTTCAGGGTTCAGATTTTGTCTTTTTCTATTGCGTTTTTGCTTTTGCGTCGACCATGGCTGCTCATTGCCTGAATCGGACATGGATTCGTAATCCATTCCCGATCCAGAGTTATCTATTTGTATAGTATTGTCATTAACTTGTACGCTATTTGAACATCGAGCAATAGCGTTAGCAGCGGTGTCGATGATCGACACTGTTCTAGGTTTGTCAGAAAGAATGATATCTATTTTTGAATTTAAATTTAATTTTGTTTTAATGTCAGTGTCATTGTTATTACGGTATCTACCTAACTCAGCCTGTAAATCCCTGTGTGCTTCCTGCAATTCTTGCAGGGCCTTTGCCTTGGCAAAATCAGCCTCCTTCACCTGCCGGAGCTTGTCCTTCCATTCATGCTCACGTTCGTCTAATAGTTTTTTCCACCTCGCCTCCATGCGGATTTCGACTGCTTCAATCCTTTGTTCCATTGTTAATTGAACTTCGAACTGCATTGGTTCATCGTCGGATGGCGGCATTTCAACGTCCTCTGGCCGGGGGGCCTCCCCCCCGTCCTGTGCTTCCATGTAGAAGATAAGTTAATAAAAATTAAAATATTTTTGACTTTGACAGTAATAATTAATTAAAATTTTTAAAATATTCAAAAGTTGACAGGAGCAAATTTAACGTAACTGTCGCACGTCTGCTCGCTTTGAATGTTGAAACGAGACTAGTCAGAATAAATGATTCAATGTTTGGGTAAGGTAAACAAATTATCTAAAGGAAATTAAGTTGCAGCAGAAAAAAAAAATTGTTGATATACCCTACAGTTAATAAATACAATTTTAAAGAACTCTATACCTATATACAGGGTCGTTGGTATGTATATGGAAACGGTCGATTTCTTAAAGTAAGACAGTCAGCAAGAAATATTTTAGATAAAAGTTTTAGGGTTTTTTAAGGTGTATTAGAATTTAAAAAAAATTAGTATACAGGTTAAGTCAGAAGACCGTAGAGAAACAAACTTACTTCCTTTTAAATGGAACAACCTATATCTTCGAATATTTTTGGATTTTACATAAAAGTATAATTATTTTTCAATACGTGCATTATAAGTCTAAACTTAATAGTTTCCGAGATATCGACTTTTGAAAAATTACATTTTTGAACTTTGACAGCTTCTAGCTTTCTAACGGTACCTTTTAGAATAAAACGGCTTGCATGTCCCTATCTTACTTTTTTATTATCTTCTCAAAAGCATCAACTTCCGGTTAAACCGGATGTAACTTAAAAGCCGGAAATACAGTACTTTCGGTTTAACCGGAAGTTAATGTTTTGGAAAGATCATAAAAAAGTAATATAGGGACATGTTAGCCGTTTTACTCTACAACGTACCGTTAGAAAGCTAGAAGCTGTCAAAGTTCAAAAATGTCATTTTTCAAAAGTCCATATCTCGGAAACTATTAGGTTTAGAGTTATAATGTACTTACTAAAAAATAATTGATATTTCATGTTAAATCCAAATAGGGGAAAGTGGTCCACATTCGGCCATAGGGAACATTCGGCTACTCACAATAAGTCCGAATTGCGTTTGAATTTGGCGCCTTATTTCAATCCACGCAGTTAGAAACGACAGTGTCTGGACTTGGCAGCGTGTGAGCAGTAAAGATTTATAGTCGTAATATATTGTTTTAGTAACGTGATTTTTAGTGTAATCTAAGGTAAGTTTTTGTGTTTTATATTTTGTTTGGTTTACAAGTCTATTTTTTACAAAATAAATGCTAATCACCATGCATCTGATAAGAAATTATTTACCTTTTAATGTGCAGTCAAAACATAACCTTCAAAGAGTGCATACTGTTCGAATTTTATTTACTAATATTTTCAGAGCACGTGGGGAAGTTTCGGCTGACTCTTATGGTGAAGATTCGGCTGGTTGCCGAATGTTCCCCATGTTGATTTTTAATATACAATGATTCTTTTCCTCTCTAAGAAAATAATAATTATTGTTAAATAATTTGTTCTAGATGCCTAGGAACTACATAAAAAAGACCACTCGCTGCGACATTAATGAAAAAAACATGAAGTTGGCCATTAAAGCTGTGTTGACTGGGCGTTTAAGTCAATACAAGGCTGCCCGAGATTATGAAGTAAGGAGGCAAACAATACAATCTAGAATCAAGATCCTGTTGATGAAAAAATCAAAAGAAGAGCTTCTTGCTGGGTGGGAGGATTCAGGCAACGAAAGTGAAGAGGAAGTTTCTTATACAAGCAAATACGCAGCTCGTCAAGTGTTTAATACAAATCAAGAGTTAGAGCTTGTAGGTTACATAAAAAGATGCTCAGACTTAAACTATGGCCTGAACTATAGTCAGATAAGGGAACTGGCCTACGATTTTGCTCGCGCTTTATCTGATTCTAAAGCATCACATAGTTGGGAGTTGAATAAAATGGCAGGTTTGTTTATTTTTTTATGTATACCTAAGTCAAGGTTTCCAAAGAATCATTTTTTTTAGGACTTGAATGGCTACGTGGCTTCATGAAAAGACATCGCAACGATATATCGCTACGCAAACCCGAAAACACAAGTATTAGCAGGTCTATGGCTTTTAATAAACCAGTTATTGAAGATTTTTATAACAAGTATGCTCACGTCCTGGAAAAATTTAAGTTTAAGCCGGAACAGATCTGGAATCTCGACGAAACTGGGATAACGACAGTGATGCCACCTGTTAAAGTTGTTGCGACAAAAGGCAAAAAACAAGTAGCTCATATCTCTTCACAGGAAAGAGGTGAACTTGTGACATTTGTAGGGATGATAAGTGCAGCTGGAGGAGCAGTACCGCCGGTCTTTGTATATCCTAGACTAAGAAACCCTCAAGAATATTTAGGCACTGAATACCCAACTTCAGCCATTGCCCTAGGGAACAAGAAAGGGTGGATGACGTCTGACCTTTTCCCAAAAGTAATTCAACACTTCACAAATACTGTTAAGTGTTCTGTGGAAAACCGAGTACTTCTTCTCCTGGATAATCACGAATCTCACATATCTGTGGAAGCCATTAAATTTTGTGGAGAAAAAGGGATTACTCTACTATCTTTTTCCCCTCATACTACGCATCGAACTCAGCCTTTAGATGTAGGGGTATTTGGACCCTTTAAGTCGTATCTAGCTAGAGCTCAGCATGACTGGCTGCTTTCAAATCCATCAAAAGCTCTTACAATACGACATTTGGCTTGTTTGGCTAAGCAGGCATACGAATGTGCATTCACAATTAAAAATATAACAAGCTCCTTTAAAACTACTGGTCTGTGGCCGTTGAATCGACTTGTATTCAGTGATGCAGATTTTATGCCAAGCGAAGTAACTGACCAACCATTGACGGAAAATAACGAAGACGATAATACTGGCGCCACACAGAATGAATTGGAAACTAGACCAATCTCACCAATTCCTTCGACATCAAACCATGTCGAAGTAATTAACAAAGCACCTCCAGTCTCACCTCCAGTGGTCTCTGCATCAACATCCGTATTGTGCCAAATAAGGCCATATCCAAAAGTACAACAGGAAGAAAAGAGAAAAGGAAAAAAGAGAAAATCACAGTCAACAATATATACATACACGCCAGAATACGAAAAAAGACAATCTTTAGAAGCAGAACGGAGCAGAAAAAAAAATTTAAAACAGAAGAAGGCATCAGTCAAAAAAGATTTGATGGCAGTGGGTAAACAAAGAAATATTTCTACGTCAAGCGAGTCAAGCACTGAAGTTGTTTTACAAGATTCATCTGATGACTATGACGAAGATTTTTTTGAAGACTTAAAACTCATCTCTGACAATGCGAATATTGCAATAGGAAACTTTGTTCTTGTTAAATTTAATAGTTCCAAGGTTGAAATTTTTTACGTGGGTAAAATAATTTCTTTCCAAGATGAGGAATATGAAATTACATTTCTACGCCGTAAACGCAACACAAATAGCTTTTCGTTTCCTACTGTCGAAGATATTTCAGTTATAGAGAAAAAAGACATTGTAGCTGTTTTGCCTTTCTCTTCCACTCACGGAACTGCAAGGACATCAAGTGTTTTTAAATTTAATGTTAACTTTTCTGATTTAAATGTAAGATAAAATAATTAAAATTTACATTTTTAATAAAGTTTTTGTGTTTCATTTACTGTTATTAGATATTTCCATTTATAGTCGAATGTTCCCCTTCATATAGCTGAAAGTACCCCCCCAGTGGGGTACATCCGGCCATTTGTGAAAAAAAATAATAAAATAAAAATCGTGAACCTACTCTATAAATATAATTTGTTTTAACCTTTAAACCAGTTCCGAATAAATTACAGTTTAATTAGTTATTATTATTTTATGAATAATATGCCCAAGTTTCTCAGGTTTCGCTCCTAAAGGCTAATGTGCCGAATGTGGACCACTTTCCCCTATAGGGTGTTCCATTTAAAAAATCTTGCAAAGTTTGTTCCTCTACGTGAGGGCTTATATTTGGACGGTGGTGAGGGTATCGTGTTCCCCTTGAGGTCCCTCACAAACACGTCGTGGCAAAAATGACGCTGAATAAAAAGTTTAAAGGTTTTTTGACTGGGCAATGATTGGGCCCGAAATCTTTCAGAACAAAGTATTCTTGCCTTCAAACAGCTGGACAGTGCTTCACCATAAATTAAATGCATATCGGCATATTCTGTATATCCTTCCATTTTTTAAAATTATTTTTTACTTGAAGGCGGTTTTGACAAGTTCCGTCAATAGTAATTCATTATGTAGGTATTAACAATAACAACCTGATTTTTACCCGTTTGTATTTAGCATTAGTAGCTTTTTTTTAGTGTTTCGCATAAAAACCGATTTATCTCTAAAACCGCCAGTTTTATCGAAATAAATTTAGATACCTTTTTTGAAGTGCAATTACCACAGTATTTAACAAATCAGTTTTGAGCTCTGTTAAATGACACTGATCAAAATTTTGGATCAACGTGTGTGGTGGCAAGTCCGCTCCTTACTTCCCTGACAATGTAAAACTTTAGGGCTCTGTATCTCCGTTAAGCGGCACTTTTGGATTTTTTTCTATGTCAAATTAGGGTTATTGTGACCTCTGTATGCTCCTCAGAAATTAGGAGATACTTACTGGACGCCCTGTATAGTTATGCTGCATTGTCTTTGTGTTTAATTTTTAAATACGTGTGTGCATAAGGTTATAAGCTGAGCAAGCTACTGGAAAAAAGTAGCTAGCTCCAAGATACTTCAAATTTAAAATTAAGTTACCTTGTAATTAAGCTACTTTAAAGTAGCTTAGCTACAGGTAACTGAGGTACAAGCTACTTTTTTTAAAGTGCTACTGCTATAAGTTACTTTATCTGATTATTTACCTCATCCATTATAAAAGCGGGTTGATTTTCACCTGATTATTCAGCGATAATCTCCCGCTCTCCGGTGAAAATCACCCTTGTCAAAAGTGAAAATCTCACCCGTCAGAAATCCAGCGATAATCTCCCGCTCTCCGGTGAAAATCACCCTTGTCAAAAGTGAAAATCTCACCCGTCAGAAATCGTTAGTTTTTTATTTGGTAAATAATCTTCAAAATACATTTCGGGATTGGGAAATAATCAGAAAATCATTCTCAGATTTTTTGCCATTAGGAAATCGCTCTCGGGCAAGCCCTCGAGCGATTTCCACGGCAAAAAATCTTCGGAATGATTTTCGATAATTTCCCTATCCCTTAATATATTACTACAGATAATTTACTTTATGTCAGTAAATATAGTTTTGAAAACTGCGTTTTTTTTTGCTTGTGCTTTTCAAAGATGCTGTCCGACAATAATTTTCGTCTTGGAGCATTAATATAGGTAGCAAATAAAAATAATCTGTCTACTGGAGCTGAAGAAGCCACTTCTAACATTGTAATGTGCTGCCTTTTGTCATCCAAAAACTTTAAAAATTCCAATTCAATTTTATTTTTTAAAGAATGTTACTTTGGTTAGCACCAGAATCTGACAGCATCTTGTCGGTAAAGTAGTTATTTGCAGTAGGTAGCTTAAATAACTTATGAGTAACTTGGGCTACCAAAAGTAGCTTAAGTAGCTTTTTCGAGTAACTAGCTTTTTAAAATTGTTTCATGAATACACTAAAAAATAATGTTGAAGCTACAGATACAAGTTACTTGGTTTAGAAGTAGCTGTAATAATGCTATTAGCTACCAAAAAAGTAGGTAGCTAGTAGCTTAACTACTTAGTAGCTCAACTACTTAGTAGCTTAACTACTTAGTAGCTCAACTACTTAGTAGCTTAACTACTTAGTAGCTAGCTACTGCCCAATTCTGGTTATAAGTATACTTTTTAGTTATATAGTTATCTGCGTGTTAGAATATTTAAGTTGTAACTTCATTTTAGCTGTGAGTCATAATCAGCTTGAAGTTAGAAGCACACCACTAACTAAAAACAAAAATTTAATGACACCTGTTGCAGGGATGTCCTTCGAGCCTCGTTTGTCCATTAGTGTGATCTACGATAAAGGTAATATTATATCATGAATGTAGCTGAAAGACACCGCCTTTCTTAGTTTGACAAATACATCACAGTTATCAAAGGTATAATCAATTAAGCAAGGTTAGAATATGGTTTATTTATTTATTTATCCAAACACATACATAACAGGCAGAGCTGCCCAAATAGTACATACATACCTAAATCTAAAATATAACAACAACAACAATTTGCAAAATATATTATAAGAGTTACATGGAGTGGAAGATGTAAGAAATGAGAAATGGAGCAATCCATCCTCTTGCGTATTGGTAGTTATTCAGACTAACAATATTAATATCAAGATACTGTCCCTAATAGAATCATAGCCCTTTTCGACTATATTACAAGCAATTTAAAACCGCAAAAGGTCATCAGGAAAGTCTCAAACAGCATATCAATTCTATTTTTCAAATTCAAATGGTTTATTGTGTCAAAATACAAAAATTTGTTAACACTTGTCAAATATTGTTTACACTCAATAAAACAGTTTACATTTAATATTAATTATTACGTTACACAAGACATAAGTAGAACCTAATGTACTAAGGTGCAAGATGAACGCCATTTAAGTTACACAAGATTAAAAACAATTAAAATTAAATCTGACAATTAAGGAACTCGTTTACATTATAAAAGAACTTTTTGAATAAAAAAATATTTACCTCAAATTTAAATGCTTTCACAGGCTTTTCTTTAATTAAATGAGGCAGTTTGTTAAATAGGTAGCTTAACTGCAATTAATTCTGGTCTGGTTTGGCTCTTTCCCAAGCGGCAATACATTGGGATATAGTTTGTACTTTTTCTGGTGTCAGCTATCATGTTGTTTTATAAAAAGAAGGTTTTCGAGGATATATAATGAGGGAAGAGTAAGTATGCCCAACTTAATAAAGGCGCCTCGGCAGTCCTCCCTGTAACCTAGCCCAGACATCATCCTGATGACTTTTCTTCGTAAGCCAAAGACCCGCTGCGAATGAGAGGATCCTCCCCATACTGCCAAGCCTCCTGCACACACTTGCAACATGTCTCATCCAAGAGGACGCTAAGAAATTTTACTGGGGATGTTCCATTTTTGCTTTTAAGCCTCATTTAGGCTTGCATGGGCTCCTACTTCAGTTGCTCCAGTTGCAAGGACTGTAGTATCATCAGCAAAGAGCACAAACTTACCCGTTTGGTTTTTCAGGGGGAGATCATTGAAAAGATTAGGAAGAGAATTAGTCCCAACACAGAACCTTGCGGGACACCCACATTTATTCCAGCTGGGGCAGAAAACTGTCTATGGGCTTTCAACACCTGCCAGCGATCCCCTAAGTAATGGTTTTACAATCGAAGTAAAAATCGTGCGGAGAAACCTATTGTGCCATGTCAAAAACTTATTGAGAACTTCGCTCTTACCGACATCTATTCGGTAGTGTTGCAGAGAAAATTTTTCGAGCAATCTTATTATTCTAGGGGGAACTCTAAAGTTTAATAGACCAAGTAGGTCAGGGCAATCTATTTGGTTTCTGATAACTTTGTGACCACAAGAGAGAGTGTGTTTAATTCGACGCCTTTCCTATGATTCCGGACCTAAAGTATTTAATCGCTCATTGTCTGTAAGTGTCGCTTTATCAATTTTTAATTTGAAAAGTAAAAAGTTGCCAAACTTTATTTCAACTGGTTCAATTCTGGCAATGTGGGTCCCATAAGTAGGAGATCATACGATGCTACAATCGTCGAAATAGCTTGACTGAACTAACCTGACCAAGGAGAAGTATAATAATTTATGCACTTCGATATTCCTTCATTCACCACATTGCATCATGATGAAACCTGCCATTCTAAACGCCCTAGAAATCACCGACTCGATATGCTGTATAAGCCTCAGCTCACTGTGGAACAAAACACCATGATTATTTACTGTTATTACGCGTGTTAACTCACAGTTCACAATTAAGTAGTAATATAAAGCTGGGACCTTTTTTCTTGTAAATGAAATAACTTTATACCCATAGATTTAAGCGCGTGATATTCGACTGCCAAAGACTACCATCGTTGGCGTTATTGATTGATTACCCGGTAAATTTGAAGGTCATCTGCAAGAAAAAGAAAGCGACAATGTTAAAGGTTACTGCTCAGGTCGTTTATAAATAATAAAAATAAAACTGAACCCAAATAGGAACCTTGCGGTACTCCAGAGTTGGCAATGATCTTTTTCGACGTTACACTACCCATCTTGACAACTTGCATACGACCTTTGAGGTAACTGTTAAACCAAGTGAGTAGTGAGGGGCAGACTCCATACAACTCTAACTTTTAGAATAAAATTTAATGACTAGCGCGATCGAATGCCTTCTGAAAATCAAAAGATACTGTGTCGACCTGTAGACTTGCATCTAGGGAGAAGGCCAGAAAATTTGAAAACAAACTTAGGTTAGTAAGACAAGATCGACCCAGAAGAAAGCCATGTTGATACTTTATGCTGGAAAGCTTTAAAGAAGACTTCGGTAACAATTATTTATAAGATCTTCGCCGCACAGCTCAGTCCAGATATGGGACGATAATTAGTTACATCATTTCGGTTGCCACTCTTGAATGAAGCTGTAACATTGACAAATTTCCACGCAATTATAAATGTAACTAAGAGGCACTGCAAGGGTTGGGCTGTAGAGAAGTTAACTAAAAACTAAAAGCGTAATTTACTACTTTCAAAGTTTTACTTCAGAATTTCGAATAATAATTATCACCTTTTTTCGTTTATTTCACTTCTCGGGGGACATACTGTATGTCTATTTATTTTACTATTTACTTGTTGGTGTTTGTCCTGGCCCTGGCACATATCCATTTTCAGTATTTGTTTTATAGGGCCTAGTAATATTTTGTGGATCAAATATCGAATAATAAAAGATGATAACTAACTAAACTAACCTATGAACGAAATTACTACATTTTATTTCAAGAAAAGGAATTTCAATTTTATTCCTAAGTAGATATATATTTTTCTATTTTTCGATGGGTTGGTTTGGTAAAACCCAAATTTATTTTAATGCCAAGGTAGTCATAGTCTTGCACACTAATTATTAATGTCCAATAATAAATATATACTGTCCTTTTATGTAAACATGTTTCCGTGGGTTGTTTTTGTAAATCTCAAATTTATTTTAATGCCAAGATAGTCATAATCTTGCATACTAATTAATATCCAATAATATAATAATAATAATAATAATAAAGGTCTTTATTTACACATCTTTTCTAAACACAATGGTAATAATATATTTATTTATGGGCGAGGTTCAGTTCGGTCGGTATAAACTTCACAGGCCGTCTGTTCAACTAACCCATAGCTAAAACTAGTTAGAGAAATAAACCTTAATTAAAACATCAGAAAGTAAGTCTAATCTAAGACCAAGCTGAATATATTTAATATCTAAAGCCGAATAAAGTTCTGTAAGACATATTTTTTAAATTTTAATTTTGATATACTCAGTGTTTCTTCAGAAAATGCATTCATTAGGTATGCTCGCGATATTGTATGAAAATGAGCGTTTATAGAGTTGTTGATTATGCCGTGGGATTGTTAATTTACCTTTAAATCTTAAATATATTAGTTACAATAAAATCTAACATTAATCCAGAGAAAATAATCAAAAATAGAAATAATGAAGAAGATGCTGTTTCAAATGTTAATTCAAGGATCATCAAAAAGAAGATAAAAAAAGTACCGAACAATGAAAATATAATACATATTAATCATTCAGTCAAACCAGATTTAGAGAATATCTCCGACAAAATAGATGAAAATTTGCCCCATAAACCTGTAGAAAAAGTTATACCAAGGATAGAATAAATACGAAAAATCGATTCAAGTCCGATAACAAAAGAAAATTATTAATCTTATGTGATGATTATGGCAGGTATATTCAAGATCATCTTAAGCTAAATTCAAAATTTCAAAACTTGAAAGTAAAAACGATAATTTTATTAAACCAGGAGTTTTTTCAATAACTTTATTAAAAATATTAATGTGTGTATAAAAAATTTTAATCAAAATGATTTTGTTGTTGTTATGGCAGGTTCTAATGATTTTATAAATCAACAAATTCCAGATATCAAAAACATATGGGACAATATTAAATTATCGTTAAATACAAATTTCAGTTTTTTGTCTTGTCCAATAATTTCTAAATATAAATGAAATATTATTTCTTGCTTTAATCTTAACCTTAATAAATTTTTAGAAAAAATAAATAATTGTGTTGAGAATTCAATTTCATTTATAAACATTGATTATTTCAATTATATAAATTTAAACAATAAATTTTTAATTAATATTTTAACAAACGAAGTAAGTTTTAATAAAACAAATTTTAACACGCTGTCCTTTATATAACTTTTAAGGTGGGTTTGATGGTGATGCTTTTTGGCGCGAAGTTAAAGGAGATCAACTCTGCTCCCTCACGCCCCCCTGCGGTCCAGTTCCGCAGGGTCTCACCAAAAAGTACTAAAGGTACTTTTACTCTGGAATCTAAGAGGGGGTGTGTTATTGGTTTTGGGAGGTGTATCGGGGGAGGGCTTTGGTGGGTGGGTGGTGCTGCTTGGCGCACCTAGAGAAGTTGGTGACGGGGACGTTTATGACGGTACGGGGCATCGATGTCATAATTGGAAGCTTGTCTGATAAGGGGGTTTGGGTGTTCTGGGGCCGAAGTTAGAATCTTCGTGTTTCTCTCGCGGAGAAACTGGGAAAGGGGTGTGTGTTTGATGTCGCGATGTAGGTCTACGTTACGGGTGAACCATGGGATATTCATGGCGGTGTGAATGTAACGATTTTCAAGGCCTTGGAGGCGGTTTATGTGGGAGGGGGCTGCGTAACCCCACGCCACTGAACCATGTGAGGGCGGGTCTGATGATGGCTTTGATGAGGTGGATTTTATTTTTGTGGCTTAGGGTGCTGTGGCGGTTGAGGAGGGAGCATAGAAGAGAGTATGTCATTCTGGCTTTATTGAGGTTGCCTTGGATTTGAGGCCAGCGGAGGGTTTTGTCTAGGGTGATACCGAGATATTTCACTGAGTCTGACCAGGGAACATCGCGGCCATCCAGGTTGACCGCATCGAAGGGTGGTTGCCTTCTGCGGCCAAATTGGATGGTTTGGGTTTTGTCGGGATTGAGGCGAAGTTTCCAATTTACGCAGTAATTGGAAAATTCGTTAGCTGCTGTTTGCAGCTTTCTGGTGACTAGTCGGGGACTCAGTGACCTTACGATGAAGGCAGTATCATCAGCGGGTGCTGTCGGGGGGTCTGGGGATGTCGTGGGTGAAAATATTAAACAGATGGGGGGATAGAACTGCTCCTTGTGGGACTCCCGCTTCAAGGGTGCGAGGGGTGGATAGTGACTGTCCTATACGGACTCTGATTTTGCGGCGGGCGAGATAGGATTGGATGAGGCGGACCATGTTTGAGGGGTAACCCAGGGCTATCATCTTGTGAATCAGTCCGTCGTGCCATACGGTGTCGAAGGCCTTTTCGATGTCGAATGAGATCATCCCGACGAACTGATTCCAGTTGAAGCCCTGAGTTATAAATTCAGTGATTCGAAGGGCTTGGAGTTCGCAATTGAGGTTTTCCCGAAAGCCGAACTGTTCGTCCGGGAGGACTTCCAGTTCGGTGGACTTAGCTTTGAGACGGGTTAGAATTATAACTTCAATGATTTTGGCCATTGAGTTGAGGAGGGATATGGGGCGATAGTTTTGGGGGAAGGTGTGGTCCTTCCCGGGTTTGGGGATCATATTGACGGTGGCTTTTTTCCGTTGGCGTTTGCAATGTTGGACAGGGTGGCCATGCCTTTACGTGGGAGGAATTTGAGGATTTTGTTTGAAATGTTATCGGGGCCAGGGGCTTTTTTGGTCTTGCGCGAGAGAATGATTTCTGCGACTTCGCGGGGGGAAACTGGTCTGAGGATTTCCTCAATTTCATCGGAGCGTCTGACTGTTCTGGCGGTGCGCTCCACCAGTTCTTTATGATCTGGGTCGATATCATGGTTGTCGTTTAGTCTGCTGTGCCTTTCGTATGTGTCTGCAAAGGCTTCCGCCTTATCTGCATCTACATACTTGAGGCTGTAGGCAGAGTGAATGGGGGGAAGTTTGCGGGGTGTTGTGAGGCGGAGGGTTTTTTGCATTCGCCAGATGCTGTTGTCTTGGGGGTTTAGTTCGCGTAGTCTGTCGGACCATTGTGATTATCTGAAGTTAAAGAGGGCTGTTTTGAGTTGTCTGCATATGACGTTATATGCGTGTATGTCTGGGGGGTATCGTGTGTATTGGGATAGTCTGCGGGCTCTGCGTTTGTCACGGTAGAGTTGCTTGATGTCGTCAGGTAGGGTGGTGCGTGGAGGAGTGGGTCGGTGGGGGGGAGGGGGGGGGGGATTTGAGGGGTGCTGGCTTGGATGGCCTGGGTGAGGTCGTTTTCCAGTTCATGCTTAGAGGTGATGGGGGTAATGGGGGAGAGGTGGTGTTGGATTTGTCTGTTCAGTTGGGACCAGTCTAGTTTGTTGCGAGGGGGGATGTCGGGGGGAGGGTTGTTACCGAGTTTTAGAATGATGGGGTTGTGATTTGTGGTGCCTTCCTGCAAAGAGGCGATGTCATAGGGCATGTTGATGTTTTGTAGGAGGGCGATGTCGATAGTGCTGGGGGTGTGTTGGGGATTGCCAGGGTAGAACGTCGGCGTAAGGGGGGCCGCTATGACCGCTCCTAGGACCTCAGTCGCAGCCAGCAGAGTGTTGCCATCTGCTAGGCTCCGAATGCAGCCCCAGGCGCGGTGTTTAGCATTTAGGTCCCCTATAGCCACCGTGCTATTACCGGGCGGGATGATGTTTGATATGTCGAGTTGGGTGATTGGGCGTAGGGGGCTTTTGTAGCAGGAGTGAATGGTTATTGATCCGTTGTGTCTAGCATGAACTAGGATGCTAGACAGCGTGAAGTTGTTGGTCTGGGGGGGGGTGTGAGAATGTCGTGGGCTAAAGATTTACGTACTAGGAGGGCTGTGCCTCCCTGTAGGGGGGTTGGCCCATCTGTTCTGTAGGTGAAGTAGCCTGGGAATGTGTGGCGTTTGTCAGGGGTTGTTTTTGTTTCCTGGAGCGCAAGGATATCAACCTCATGCCTGGATAGGAATATTCCTATTTCAGGCTTTCGGGCTGATATGCCATCCACGTTCCAGGAGGCCAGGACGAGATTGGTGGGTTTATAAGTTTGTGAGGCCATTGAGGAGGCTAATGAGGTGTAGCTGGGCAGCTATGGCCTTGAAGAAGGGTGTTAATGCTAGACAGCGTAAAGTTGTTGGTCTGGGGGGGTGTGAGAATGTCGTGGGCTAAAGATTTACGTACTAGGAGGGCTGTGCCCCCCTGTAGGGGGGTTGGCCCATCTGTTCTGTAGGTGAAGTAGCCTGGGAATGTGTGGCGTTTGTCAGGGGTTGTTTTTGTTTCCTGGAGCGCAAGGATATCAACCTCATGCCTGGATAGGAATATTCCTATTTCAGGCTTTCGGGCTGATATGCCATCCACGTTCCAGGAGGCCAGGACGAGATTGGTGGGTTTATAAGTTTGTGAGGCCATTGAGGAGGCTAATGAGGTGTGGCTGGGCAGCTATGGCCTTAAAGAAGGGTGTTAACGCTTCATATGTGGATTGCTGCTTTGCAGCTGGGGGGCTCTTGGAGGAGCTTGGGGTTTGTTGGCCGTTTTGGCCGCACCGGCGTAGGAGGTGGGCGGAGGGGCATTGCCGCGGGGGGGGGGGGGCGGGGGGGTTGGGTCTGTGGGGGAGTTGGTCTGCGCGGTTTGGGGAATTTGGGGCACCCTCTGTAGCTGGCCGCGTGGGCCTCGCCGCAGTTGGCGCATTTGGCTGGGGTTTCAGGGGTTTTGGGGCATTCGCGGGCGGCATGGGGTTGTGCACATTTGACACATTTGTATTCTGCAGAGCAGTTATGTTGGGTGTGCCAGAAAAGTTGGCGGCGGTGGCATTGCGAAACCCTATTGGATTTGCGCTGGGGCTCTACTTTGATTGAAAGGTAACAGACGTATTTTACGTCGAAGATGGCGGTTTCGGACTTGGGGAGTGTGACAAGGAGCAGTGGCATGGGGTTTTTGGTCACGCGGCTCTTCATGCGAGCAACGGACGTAATGGTGTGGTTTTGAGCTGCGAGATCGGCAGCTACTACCTCGGAGGGGAGGTCTATCGGAAGACCGCGAAGTACAACGTGGAGGAGTTTGTCCTTCTTTGTGCTTGCACTATTTCAGTGAAACGAATTTCACGAATTTCAACAGTCTTTATGTTCAGGAACACAAAGACTGCATTAGAGTAAGTGTATTGAGAAATACACTCTGTCTATCACTGGACTCGTCTGCTGGACTTCGGTTTACTTTGGTGCTGCCCGTAGGTCGACTGCTCTCGACCGCTCGCTGGCTCGAACTCGAGTGAAGTGTGCTGGTCTAAGGGCCGCTGGCTTTTTTATACAGTCCAGGGCCCGTTGATGACGCGGCGGTGTGCTAGGGCGCGTGGAAGGGCTGCTTGGCAAAATACCGGTGGCGCTCTGATAGCGTAGTAGCGGCGCGTTCTGGTACTACTGCCGTATCGGTACTGTGGTAAGAGTCATTGTGTTACAAACCTAATATAAATGTTTTTCCAAAAATCAATGTTTTAATAAGTAATAAACATTCAAATGTTTCATTGGATCATTCTTTTTTAGACATAACTCTTCAGAAAGTAACTTTTCCTTGATATTACTAAATATACAATCTCTTAGAAGTAAAATGAATGAACTATATTTATTTTTAAATAATCATAACTACCCAGATTTAGTTATATTAACAGGACACTGGTTAAATATCCAAGAACCTGTTTTTATGCCAAATTATATTGTTGTTTCTAAATTTTGTAGAGCTAGTTCTTTACATGGCGGCACAATGATTTTTATTAAAAAAGAATCTATTAAATATATGGAATTTTCTAATGCGACCAAATTGGATTGTTTCTTGGTTGAAATAGATTTTGAATTTTCTATAATATTCTCCAAAAAAAGCAATTTATATATAATTTGTTTATACCGTTCATCGTTATCTAATACTAACATTTTTCTTATAAGACTTGAGAATCTTTTGTCACAACTTCCCCCCTTATCATATTGTATACATTTTAATATTAATTTTGAAGTTTCAAATAGCTGTTACGCTATAAATTTGAAAATTTTTCTACTATCATTATTTCTTAAAATGCATGTTAATTCAACAAGATTTTCTCCATATTCATCTTCTATAATTGACTATGTTTGTTCTAATAAAAATAATGTTAAATGTGAAGTAATAAATAATTTTTTATCGGACCATGAAACCATATTATGTGAATTTAACGGTGAGATAGGGAAAATAGAGAAAAATAAACATATGGGACGTGTTTACAGTAAAAATAATTTCAACAAATTTAATAATGCTATAAAAAATTATTCATGGGATTGTATTTTTCTTCATAAAGAGCCTTTAAGTAATTTTCATGCCACAATTTTAGACACATTTACTAAAGCTTTTCCGATTTCAATTATTAAAAAAAAATAATAGAAAATGTTGGATTTCAAAGGGTATAAAAATAAGTTCTAAGAATTTACGTTCACTTCATGGTATTAAAATTTTTTTTCCATCAAAGAATTCATTCATTTCATATCTTAATATTTATAAAAATATTTATAGAAAACTAATTAAAAAAGCCAAGGAAAATTATTTTGAAAATCGTATTAAAAAATCAATAAATCCACGAAAAGAATGTTGGAAAGTTATTAATGATTTGAGAGGGAAAAACAACTTAATACCTATGAATACTTCAATATCTTCTGACGAGCTGAATGATTTTTACTGTTCGATTGCTTTAAATCTTTCTGAAAATATTCATCCATGCATTGATCCACTTTCGTACATGAAGAATTTTAAAATTAAGGGTACATTTTTCTTTAGTCCAACCGATGTTCAAGAAATAAAATTAATCATTTTGAAGATAAAAAATAAAAATTCTGCCGGATGGGATAATTTATCAATAAAAATTGTTTCACAACTATCTATTCCTGCTTTAGAAGCTTTAGCGAAGGCAATAAATGTTTCTTTTGAAAATGGAATATTTCCACAATGCCTTAAATCAGCTATTGTTATTCCAATTCATAAAGGAGGTGATTGTGAATTTGCTTCTAATTTTCGACCAATTTCTTTACTTCCAACTCTTTCTAAAATTATAGAGGACTGAACTCCAACATCAATGCAGTCCATCAACATCTACAATCTACCAAACCTCATGTACTTGCACTAACCGAAACCAAAGTCAGATCATCGATTCGTACGGTCAGCTATTTATATCCTGGGTACGACTTTCATCACCGATTTAGGCGGAATTCTGGCCTTTGTCTCTTTGTCCGGAGTGTTATTTCTTGTCAACGAGAGGAGACACTCGAGCCTAACGACTTTGATGTAATGTGGTTTAAAATATCAACGCAGAGAATTACTAAATTCATCTGCTGCCTTTACCGGCCGCCAAGCGATACCCATTATAGAGACTTGTTCTCCTCTCTTGCTAATACTATCGACTAATGTCAACTGGCTGAAATACTCAAACATGACTGACGAACAAGGTCGTGAAGCCGAATCCTTTCCCATCAGCTCTGGCCTCACCCAGCTGGTGGGTGAACCAACTCCTTGCTAGTTTGTTGGATCTTTTCTTAACTTCAAACCCCGACTTGTACACTGTCACCGTGAAGCCGCCGTTAGGAACGTCTGACCACAACCTTATTTCGGCACTGAACAAACTACCAATTAGTGCTGAAGAGCCTCCTAAACCACGCAAGATATGGCATTATACATCAGCTAAGTGGGAGGACCTAAGGGACCATTTTTGAACCTTTCCTTGGCGGGACGTTTGTTTTACCTCTGATGATCCATCCAACTGTGCAACAGAAATATCGGAGGTTATCCTTACGGGGATGGGACTATTCGCCGTCGCCGTTTCGCCGTCGCCGTTTCGCCGTCGCGACAATTCGCCGGCAGCCGATTCGCCGTGGGCCGTTTCGCCGTCAAATTAACGGCGACGGCGAAACGGCGACGGCGAAACGGCGACGGCTAAATGTCCTAGACCCATCCTTACTGGTATGGAAGCCTTCATCCCTTTCTCAAAAAAGTGCCCTTCTAACGGCAAGCCTTGGTTTACCAAAAATTGCGAACGAGCTGTTAAATCAAAAAATTATTTCTACCGACAATGGCGTAAAAATCCTACCGCCGAAAATCGTACCATCTTTGTTAACGCTCGAAACCAATGCAAGCAAACGATAAACCAAAGCAAAGAAGCACACAACCAGAGGATCAGAGACAAACTTCTTGAATGTCCTAGCGGCTCAAAATCATTTTGGTCGGTAGCTAAGGCCGTCAGTCAGAACTTTACCAAGTCAACCATTCCACCTCTAACACGTTCTGATGGCACCATTGCGACCAAAGCACAGGAAAAAGCAAACTTACTGGCGAAACTATTCTCTTCACATTCAACGGTAAATTTTCAGGGAAGTACTCCACCGAACATTACATAGAATCGAGAATGCCCGAGATTGTCTTTCGCCACCGCCATGTTAAGCGAATCTTGGGGAGTCTCGACACTAAAAAGGCTTCTGGTCCTGACGATATTCCAGTCATTGTAATTAAGAAATGCGCTGACGAACTGACACCGGTATTTTGTAGGCTTTTTAACTTATCCTACAAAAAAGGAATATTTCCTTCTTGCTGGAAAACTGCGAGAGTCCAGCCCATACCCAAAAAAGGCAAGAAGACTTTGCCAAACAACTATCGTCCAGTCGCATTGCTCTCGGTTATATCAAAAGTTATGGAGAAGGCTATCAACGAAAAATTACTAGAATACCTGGAAGGGTCTAGGACATTTAGCCGTCGCCGTTTCGCCGTCGCCGTTTCGCCGTCGCGACAATTCGCCGGCAGCCGATTCGCCGTGGGCCGTTTCGCCGTCAAATAGAAATTAATAAAATACGTAAAAAAGGTTATAATATATATTGCTAAATTTTAACAAAATTGTTTGATAAAAATATACCTACATAGGCAAGTCAATAATAATAATTAGGGTTATTGGAATTCGGGTCTAGGACGTTCAGCCGTCGCCGTTTCTAATCTAATCCACCTTTTTGGGTCCAATTCGGTATATGCTAGATATATGGCAACATGGCGAGAATGGAATGTGTTGTTAAGGAGCTCGACCGGCTAAAAAAAAGTGAATTAATAGATATAATAATCAAAAGAAAAGTGCCTACTGAAACAAAAGTGAGTGATATTGTTCGGAAATATGTGGATGAGTGGGAATACACGGAGTTTTTTGACTCTACGAGTGATATGGTAGAACCAGAAAATGAGAGGTTAGGTATCCCAGCAGTTTTAAGGTATGAACTTAAATGTGCAAATACTGAACTTCAATACCTCAAGAGGCTAAATAATGAACTTGAAAAGACGATTTTGGACAAAGAAGTAATTATTCAATTACTAAACAATGATTTTAACCACTCGAAATCAGAGAAGTCGAACGATGACAAGGGCGATGTTGCCAATGTGACAAATTCCGTTTCCCAACAAAATGATAATGAAAATTCGTTAAGTGGTCGAAAGAAAATTATTTCCTATTCAACTGTAGCTAGTGCTGTCATGCAAACTGAAACTCAAAATTTGTGTAACAAATATATAAATCTTGAAAAACCTGAACAAAAACATGATAAAGGGTTAAACCGACAAAAGGATAAAACTTACCCGTTTAATACTAAAATTAATAGTGAAGGTGAAGAATTGCATCGAACAAATGCACCTAATAAATTTACTAAACGGAAAATTAATCCCAACACTATAGTGGGAACAGGACAACAAGGTAATACAGCACATTCGGTTAAGGGTGTCCCAAAATATGTAGATTTGCATGTTTATCGATTGGAGCCACACACAAAAGGTGAACAGTTAACTGAAATGTTGAAACTTAATTTTCCGGAAGTGACCTCTGAGCAATTATCTTCCAAACATCCAGAGATATATTCCTCGTTCAAGGTCAGTATTTATCAGAATAATTTTAAGGCTGCAATGGATCCTTCGATATGGCCGCATAACGCCTGTATCAGGCGTTTTTTACACATGAGAAAAAGGGACAATGCAGGAGCCTAGTCTTTAACCCAAAGATTATGCTTCTGAATACTCAATGTTTGACTCAATCGAAGATGAATGAACTCAAGGTAGACACGTCTGATTTTAAAAACTTGAATGTTCTATGTTTTGTTGAAACGTGGTGTACGAATGAATCGGTCGATAGTTTTGTGTTTGACGGTTACACGTTGGCAAATTCCTATTGTAGATCTGAATACAAAGGGGGTGGAATCAATATTTATGTGAAAAACTGTTTTTCCTTTTCTAAGATTAATCTAAGTAATTTTTGTACTGAAAAGCATATAGAAGTTTCTGGAGTATCCTATAAACATAATGATTTTGATGATATTTTAATTATTACCTGTTACCGTTCACCTACCGGCAATGTTGATCTGTTTTTTCATAGAATCTTAGATGTACTAGATTTTGTATATAGACCAGGTAGAAATATAGTATTATGTGGTGATTTCAATTTTAACTCTTACTCTCGTGAAGGTGAAGATTTTAAAAACTTTTATGAAATATTACGTGGTTTTAACTTTGTCTCTAGGGTGGGATGGCCGACCCGGGTGGGCGACACCAGTATTGCGACACTCGATCATATATTTGTTAATTTTGAGGATAGCGGAGTTGCTTGTGTTCTTGATAATAATGTATCGGATCATCGAACAGTTTTGTATGAGTTAAATGTTGTCAAAAGTGTAAATTTAAAGACATCATGTAATAGGAGGGTTTTCTCTGATGAGAATATAGAGAGCTTTCAAAGAGATCTTTTTGAAGAAAATTGGAGTGACTTATATGTACAATTGGATTTGAATTTGGGATTCGAATTGTTTTATAGCGTGTTTATTTATCATTTCAATGTACATTTCCCATTAAAAAAATACTATATAAATAATAATTTAAAAAAATGGGTTAATAGAGAGATTAGGGGGTCTAGTGCAAGACTGAAAAATCTACATTCGTTAGTATATCAATACCCTGAATTAAGACAAAGTTATCGTAAAGAAAAACGTGATCATTTCAGATTAATTGAACAAACAAAAAAGGCGTTTTATCAGAAAAAAATAAAAAATAGTTTAGATAAAAACAAAACCACGTGGAATGTTGTTTCCGAGTTAACGGGGAAAACCAAAGTAAAAGAAAATATCTCAATTAGAATGAGCAATGATTGCATTACGGATCCCGACCTGGTTTCTAATTCATTTAATGAATATTTCAAGGATATATCATATGATATCTTGAATCAAATTCCGCAAAATCATGGGGGGGTGAGGATTGATGTCCCAACTGTACCGTCCATACAATGTAATTTTTCATTATGTCCTTATACTGAGGAGGAGTTGTATAATTTGTTGAATACTAAGCTTAAAAATAAATATTCATCAGGGGCTGATGATGTTCCTGGCTTTTTGATTAAGAAGATTATGTGGTGCATTATAAAACCGCTTACTTTTTTGGTTAACCTATCATTTTGTTCAGGAACTTTTCCGGCTGTATTGAAAACAGGCAAGATCACACCTCTATATAAAAAAAATAATAAGGAAGAAATTTCTAATTATAGACCGGTCACTGTTCCAATGAGCTTATCAAAGATTTTTGAATACGCGTTTTTAAATAGGTTAAATGCTTTTCTGAATTTGAACAATATTTTAAATTCTAACCAACATGGTTTTAGGACTGGAAAATCGACCATTACGGCCATAAATTCTTTTTATCATGATGTATTGAAACAGATTGAGGCAGGCGAGTGCCCTGTTGGAATCTTCTGTGACCTCAGCAGGGCATTCGACTGCGTCGATCATAAGGTTTTATTAGGTAATATGTCTAAATATGGGATAGCCGGTTCTGCCTCAGACTGGATTAGAAGTTTTCTTGAAAATAGAAAACAATATGTCAGTATCTTTTATGCAAACTCAAGAAATGAATATCGCGTAGATTCCAGGTGTCTAGATGTGAATGTCGGTGTCCCACAGGGTTCTATTTTGGGCCCTGTTCTTTTTATTCTTTATATTAATGAAATAAATTGCATTCCGGCACATGCAATGACAGTTTATGCAGATGACACATCATTTTTAATATCTAATAGACTAGATCGGGATTTAGAACTTAAATGTAATGAAGTAATGAATGTCGCAAGTGAGTGGTTTGGTCATAATTCTTTATTTCTCAATAGCAGCAAGACGTCTTTTGTGAGATTTCATAATTACCAAAAGAGATGCTCTAAGATTGGTATATCTGTTGGGGACAATTCTCTTACACAGAGTGGAACTGTGAAATTTTTAGGAATCCATTTGGATGAGTGCCTTAATTTTAAAGGTCACTGCGAACATGTTGCTGGAAAAATTGGCACAGTTGTATATATGATAAAAAATTTGCGTACTGTTTTAAATGAAAAACAACTTATTTCACTTTATTATGCTAAGGCTGAGTCGAGGTTGCGGTATGGGGTCACACTCTGGGGTTGGTCATCTATGGCTAATAAGGTATTTTTGTCACAAAAAAGACTGATTAGGTGTATGGCACGTGTATCTAGTACATATTCTTGTAAGGGTCTCTTCAAGAAATTTGGTATATTAACTCTTCCAAGTTTGTTTGTTTTTGAAATGTGTTTGTATGTTTATATAAATAAAAGTGATTTTCACCATATAAGAGACAAACATCAGGTTAATACGCGTCAGCAAAATAAATTGTATGTTCCCTTTAATAAATATAAAATAGTATGTAAGTCTCCCAACTCTTTGGGACCACAACTTTTTAATAAATTACCAAAAAATATAACGGAATCTCCGACTTTAAAAGATTTTAAGATCCAATTGAAGAGTATGTTGGTAGATAAATGTCTATATAGTGTAGATGATTTTTTAATTTAATCTAGACTCTAGTTTTAAGTTCTATTGACGATTCCTATACAAATGTACTTTTGTCAAAAAGGAAAATAAAATATTTATTTATTTATTTATTATTATTTAAAAAAATTGTAATAATTATAGACTTATATTGGTTAAACAGCGCTAACACGGCATCTAATCCACCTTTTTGGGTCCAATTCGGTATATGCTAGATATAAAAAAATTGTAATAATTATAGACTTATATTCTATTTGACGGCGAAACGGCCCACGGCGAATCGGCTGCCGGCGAATTGTCGCGACGGCGAAACGGCGACGGCGAAAGGGCGACGGCGAAACGGCGACGGCGAATAGTCCCATCTCCTACCTGGAAGGCTTCAACATTATTAGTGACCGCCAGTATGGATTCCGTAAGTCTAGATCAACAGGAGACCTTCATGCTTATGTTACTCATGTTTGGAACAACGCAATAGAACACCATGGGGAGTCCCGGGCGGTAGCACTGGACATTTCCAAGGCTTTTGACCGAATATGGCATGAGGGGCTCCTAACTAAAGTGAGAGCATACGGAATGCCGGTTCAATTTTGTTCATGGCTGTCGAGCTTTCTTAAAGACCGTTCTCTGCAAGTGGCGATGGACGGATTTCTTTCAGACACATTTAACATCAACGCCGGAGTCCCTCAAGGTTCTATATTGTCGCCCACCGTTTTCTTACTATACATTAACGATCTTTTGGAAAAAACTAAAAATCCTATATATAGCTTCGCTGATGACAGCACACTTGTTTCAACTTTTACTTTGGATGCTCGGACATCGGCTGCTAATGCACATCTCTATAGGCAGCAAGAGGTCTCACATCTCAACAAAGACCTGGAAGAAATTTTGTCTTGGGGTGACAGTAACCAAGTAGAATTTAACGCTAAAAAGACCCAGGCGGCAGTTTTTTTTAAAAAAGTTAATGTTGAAGAACCGGATATAGTTATGGCGGGACACTCAATTCCCTTGGCTTCATCAATTCATTTATTGGGCGTTAATTTGGATAGTCATATGTCTTGGCATGGCCACGTTGCGGCCATTGCTAAGGCAGCCTCGCAGAAGCTTGGAGTACTTTTCCGAACAAAGAACCTCTATACACCCCAACAACTTTTGATGCTCTATAAAGCCCAAATTCGACCATTACTGGAGTACTGTTCGCATATTTGGGGCTCTGCTCCCAAACATACCCTGAGATTGCTAGATTCCATTCAAAGAAGAGCCATTCGCTTGATCGGTGACACACAACCTGGAAAGCCTTGAACATCGAAGGCAGGTTGGCGACTTGAGTCTATTTTACAAATATTTTCATGGCAAGTGTTCAACTGAGGTTGCCCGCTTAATACCACCCAGAGCGGTGCATGGTAGAAATACACGACGAGCCACTGCAGCCCACCATTACGTGGTTCAGCTTAGTGTCCCTCGAACGACACTGTTTCAAAATTCTTTCATCTGGAGAACGTCATCACTCTGGAACGACCTCCCTAAGATCGTCTTCCCCAACGAGTATAGTCTCCAAAGATTCAAGACCAACGTGAATCGTTTCCTGCGCACACGCACCGCTCCTAGAGCGCCATAAAGGATTTATCCTGTAGTGCTGTGCCTTATCATAAAAAAAAAAAAAAAAAAAAAAAAAAAAATTCTGCCATGACTGGTCTGTGATCTGATGTTAGCTCAGAGAGCCCGCGTGGCTGCGACATTTGGTCTGTATTTTTTATTACAAAGACGTCCAAGAGCTCCGAAAGTGCATTTGTCGCCATATGCGTATGCTCCTCCGGCGGCAGTATTTGATAGTTAAAATTCAAAGATTTATTATACAGGGTGAGACCTTTTAAATTTTGATTACGGCAACCCCAAATCCTGTTTTTGGCATTAAGGTCCCCGCCTATAATTATTGTACTGTTATTATTGAAAATTTTTGCCAGACAGTCTCCATCGAAGTTAACGGAGGGACTGCAGTAAACAGAACCCAGTTTGACCCACCTACTTTTGGTTTTTATTTTAATGAAAGTTCCTTCTATATGGACACAATGCGACAAGCCTGGCGCAGCCTGTACAATGATGTTCTTCTTGGCAAGAATCATGGTTCCGCCCATTCGTCTTACTTGCCTGTCATTTCTGAAGACAGTGTAATTCGGGAGCGTGAAGCGTTCCCCTTTTAACCATGTCTCCTGCACAAGAAGCACATCTATGCTATATCTTTCTAAAAAATCAATAATTTCAAGTTTTTTGCCTTTGATACCATTAATGTAGCCAAAATGAAGTAACCAATCTCACTTTGCAAAGCCATTACTTATTGAAATTTGTTAGATTTGATATCATGTTTTTTACCTGCTGCTGCATTACCGACTGGAACTGCGTCATGAACGATTCCATGGTTTTACGGAGCGCAGCCTCAATTCCCTCAGCCACTGGTCCTGCCTCCGATTTTCGATTTGTGTTATTATTATTACTTAATCGACTATTGTCTTGAGTACCCCACTTAAAATTGGGTCTTGAATTTTGGTTTTGTTTTAGGTTTGAGTTTTTATTATTGTTTAATGGGTGCCTTGGGCATTCGCGAGAATTTGATTGATGGCTGCCCTGACAATTAGCGCACAAAAGTGCCATTCCATCAGTGTTTGGACACTCATGAGAAACGTGATTTTCTGCGCATTTAAAGCACTTCATCATCCCAATCAGCTTGTAAAGGAGGAACTGAAAACCGCAACGTGATATCTTTTGTTAAACTAGAGATTTAATTGATTAATTAATGTTTTAAAAAATGGCCTATTTTTACATTGTTACATATTATTGTTACATTATTATCCCTAATTTCTCTAGTTTAACAAAAGATATCACGTTGCGGTTTTCAGTTCCTTATGGTAACTTTTCCTCCTCTACAAGCTGATGGGGTTAGTTTTTTAATCCGACGTTTCGGATTCGAGCGAATATCATCAACTTTTTTATTTTAAATACGGACCTGGATTTTTTATTCCACTATTTAATAGCCTTTATAAGCCTAAAATTAAATATGATGAAAAAGTCATATCATAAAATTTGATTTTTTTGAGAAAATTTTTATTCATTAAGGAATTACGGAAAGACGCCATCTAGTGGCCACCATCAGAATCAATATGGTATAGTTAATAGATCTACGTGTAGAGGAAAAGAAGGGCTTTTTTTCAAGACCAAGTTGAATAAAATCGGTTTATCCAAAGCAGAGATATCAGCGTTTGAAAAAAAAAAGTTTGACCTTCTCCCACCACTTTATTATTGAAAATAGGAAAAAACGATTCTTAACATAAAGTTGCATAATTTTATGAAGAATACAATGCTTATGTTTTTAACATATCTTTATTAAGAAAAATCAAGAGAAAATCGGCATTTCTATTTTGAAAGTTCTCTTACGCTCCCTAGCGGTCACTTTTCGAACTTGAAAATAATTTCCAGCAATTTCTCTTGGCCGCTTTTATCGATATATATTTTTTCCCGAAGTCCTAGTGTTATTACTTTCTGAGATATAGCCGATTACCTCCTTAGGTGGAACACCCGGTACCTACAATGTATCATCCTTAAATGTACCAACGTCTTAAAAACGGTTGGGATGATACATTGTCATATAGGTATGTTTTATTACATAATGTAACAATATTTTACCTTATGTAAAACTAAATTACTAATAAAAAATAATTAAATTAGACCTTTTTCAAACTTGGACATTTTTTTGTTCTGTGATTGTAAGGTTAATTATTATTATCCGCTACCGATTTAAATTCACGCTTGCTTACGTCGTAAAAATCCGACACTATTCGGACGTCTCTCTTTATCTTAACCAAACTTTTGAGTTTGAAAGTGTGGCTTTTTTTTCTGTTGCTGATTTTTCTCAACGAATTGACGAATTCTACCAGGACGTTTTCCTCTAAATGTGTTAAGTTTTATTTCTTTGTTCGTTAATTTATTATTAGGTATACAATTTACAGGTAAATAGTAACTTGAGTGGTAGAAATGCCTCTTAAACAGCTTCGAAGCTTCAAAGACATTTAATGTACTTAGCTATCAGCTATGTCGATTACGATTCGTTTCGTTTTTAGCTGAATTCAATGCTGAAGTTTTAAGACAACATTTTTTTTTTGAGGCTGAAATGGAAATTGGACGTTTTTAACTAGAGGTGTAGTGTATAGTAGTCAAGTAGAGTAGGATCTGAGTGTATTTTGTATCTTGATATTATTTTTATTTTATCTACCCTAATTTTTTATTTTAATCATCTTAAAGTTTCTTTAAAATATGGCTTATTTTATTTTGACTTTTATTTGTATATACTATATAAGATTATTTTTTTTGGGTTGTAATTAAAGTTTTTTCATTTAAGATGCTCTTCTGTGAGCAGAAAAAAGCTCAAAGAAAAAAGACGCAGAGCAGGAAATAGCCAGATTGCTAAGGAGGACCCGCGATCGATTAAAATATGAACAAAAAACGAAAAATAATGATAACGATAGGGAAACAAATAATAATCCCGGGGTATCAGATAGATATTAATACATTCATATATATACAATATATATATATATATGTATATTCCTTGGTCACTTTGAGGAGTTATATACCGATATATATTATATACCAGAAATCATATATACCGTTTATATTCCTAAAATGACCGGTAAACCAATTAAAATATACCGGTTTAAATCCACAAAATGCACGTCCACTACTTAACAATATCTGCTAGCGCTAACTATTAATTAGAGACGTGGCGCTAACAATATCTTTACTTTAATGATGTCGACCCAATTGCATTTGCGTATAAAGGCATTTTAATTAATATAATGTCTAAATTTGGAGTTTACCCTATAAGTAAATTTCTTTAAAAGGTTTTTTATTACCCCTAATACACCATACAGTATTGTGAGTTTCGATTTGGAGATACACGCCTCCTTAATTGTTTCGTTACACTGATAACGCATAACCGATCTGGATTTTGATTGCCTGGTGGCCTGCAAGCTAATGATCGAATCTCTAGTCAATTCCTTTTCCAACTGATTCTTGTTGGATTGGAGTCAGGTTTTTGCATTTGATTTGCCACGAGGTGTGGCTTAACGTTATATCTCACCATCCCTCATCTACATTTATTTCGGGTCATATACCGGGTGTCCTGATAAGGTTGGCCACCGGCAATATCTAGGAATCTATAAGGCCTAGAGCTGTGAAAAAAACATTTTTATATATAAAGTGACCAAAAGAATTTGCTGGAAATTATTTTTAAGTTCGAAAAACGACCGCTAGGGGGCGTAAGAGAACTTTCAAAATATAAATGCCGACTTTCTCTTGATTTTCCTTAACAAAAATATATTAAAAATATAAGCATTGTATTCTTCATAAAATTATGCAACTTTATGTTATAAGGATTTTCTCAAAAAAATTAAATGTTATGATATGACTTTTTCATCATATTTTATTTTAGGCTTATAAAGGCTATTAAATAGTGGAATAAAAAATCCAGGTCCGTATTTAAAATAAAAAAGTTGATGATGGTCGATCGAATCCGAAACGTCGGATTAAAAAACCAACCCAATCAGCTTAGGAAAAGTTACCATAGGGAACTGAAAACCGCAACGTGATATCTTTTGTTAAACTAGAGATTAAATTGATTAATTAATGTTTTAAAAAATGGCCTATTTTTCCATATTAATTATTATTATCGCTAATTTCTCTGGTTTAACAAAAGATGTTACGTTGCGGTTTTCAGTTCCTTATAGTAACTTTCCTCCTCAATAAGCTGATGGGGTTAGTTCTTTAATCCGACGTTTCGGATTCGATAGACCATCATCAACTTTTTTATTTTAAATACGGACCTGGATTTTTTATTCCACTATTTAATAGCCTTTATAAGCCTAAAATAAAGTATGATGAGAAAGTCATATCATAACATTGGATTTTTTTGAGGAAATCCTTATTCATTGAGGAATTACGCAAAAGGGCCATCTAGTGGCCATCATCAGAATCAATATGGTATAGTTAATAGATCTACGTGTAGAGGAAAAGAAGAGCTTTTCTCAAGACCAAGTTGAATAAAATCGGTTTATCCAAGGCAGAGATATCAGCGTTTGAAAGAAAAAAAGTTTGACCTTCTCCCATCACTTTATTATTGACAATAGAAAAAAAAACGACCCCTAACATAAAGTTCCATAATTTTATGAAGAATACAATGCTGATATTTTTAATATAATTAAGGGAGCAAATGCCATTTTTTCAAAATAGGTTTTTGGAGTTGAGCGTACTGGGTGCAAAAACAAATAAAGTATTAGTTATTTCCAGTGAAATTAATAGAGTTGGATTCTATCATACTTTTGATTAGAACCTAAGTTGGCTAAAATGTGTTTAAATATACGTGCAACACTCTAATATCTACACCAACTCGTATCATTGAAAAGTTCTAAAATTCTTGCAACTACTTAATAATTTTTTATTATAAACCCATGTTCAGTTATCTGATAAATATATTAAAATTGGGTAAACAAAAAATCGACCAGAGGCGAACCGTTTAGGAAAAAATTGAGTTTAAGGAAAAAAAATGGGAAATTGAAACATATAACCCAAATTTCGTATTTTGGCTAAGTATTTAATTTGCAAAATCATTTCCTTGTAAAATTTTGTTGTATTTTTAATAATTAGGGTACTTTATTCTTAAGGCAATTTTGAAAAAATTACATTTGCTCCCTTACTATTAGGCGCAGGTGAAATTGGAAATATGCGTTTTTAGTTTCAACGCATGCACCAACTTTTATCAAGAATAAAATTTTCTGAGAAATCGAAAATAAAAATATTTCCCATATCTTGCACACACTGTTTAAAATTTTGAATTTTTTTGTAAAAAACAAGCACAATACAGCCTGTTTGCCCAGTACCTTATTAAGAAAGGCATGTAACACTTTTTATCATATCATGAAAGGTTTTAAGTTTAAAATTTCGAATTTTGCAAAAAAATATCCATTAAAAGTAATATGTATCTTTAAGTGGGCATTTTTGATTTTCCGTTCAAAATATTGGGAAAAGCATCAAATTCTAGGTTTCTGGGGTCGAAGAATTCGATTTTGCTACAAAATTTGACGTTACACCCGTCCCCGCCATTGTTATCGAAAAAATTTGTGAATTATTCTTATTGTCAACTTAATTTTTAAGTAAAATTTGCATTTCTGAATCAGGTCCGTTCAGATTGCCTGAAACAACTTTATTTTGTAAAATTCGTACTTTCTACTGTATTTAGATTCAGATATGCAAATTTTACTCTAAAATTAAGTTGACAATCAAAATAATTTACAAATATTTCGATAACAATGGCGGGGACGGACGGGTGGAACGTCAAATTTTGTAGCAAAATCGAATTATTCGACCCCAGAAACCTAGAATTTGATGCTTTTCCCAATATTTTGAACGGAAAATCAAAAATGCCCACTTAAAGATACATATTACTTTTAATGGATATTTTTTTGCAAAATTCGAAATTTCAAACTTAAAACCTTTCATGATATGATAAAAAGTGTTACATGCCTTTCTAAATAAGGTACTGGGTAAACAGGCTGTATTGTGCTTGTTTTTTACAAAAAAATTCGAAATTTTAAACAGTGTGTCCAAGATATGGGAAATATTTTTATTTTTGATTTCTCAGAAAATTTTATTCTTGATAAAAGTTGGTGCATGCGTTAAAACTAACAACGCATATTTTAACTTTTACCTGCGCCTAATAGTAAGGGAGCAAATGCCATTTTTTCAAAATAGGTTTTTGGAGTTGAGCGTACTGGGTGCAAAAACAAATAAAGTATTAGTTATTTCCAGTGAAATGAATAGAGTTGGATTCTATCATACTTTTGATTAGAACCTAAGTTGGCTAAAATGTGTTTAAATATACGTGCAACACTCTAATATCTACACCAACTCGTATCATTGAAAAGTTCTAAAATTCTTGCAACTACTTAATAATTTTTTATTATAAACCCATGTTCAGTTATTTGATAAATATATTAAAATTGGGTAAACAAAAAATCGACCAGAGGCGAACCGTTTAGGAAAAAATTGAGTTTAAGGAAAAAAAATGGGAAATTGAAACATATAACTCAAATTTCGTATTTTGGCTAAGTATTTAATTTGCAAAATCATTTCCTTGTAAAATTTTGTTGTATTTTTAATAATTAGGGTACTTTATTCTTAAGGCAATTTTGAAAAAATTACATTTGCTCCCTTACTATTAGGCGCAGGTGAAATTGGAAATATGCGTTTTTAGTTTCAACGCATGCACCAACTTTTATCAAGAATAAAATTTTCTGAGAAATCGAAAATAAAAATATTTCCCATATCTTGGACACACTGTTTAAAATTTCGAATTTTTTTGTAAAAAACAAGCACAATACAGCCTGTTTACCCAGTACCTTATTTAGAAAGGCATGTAACACTTTTTATCATATCATGAAAGGTTTTAAGTTTGAAATTTCGAATTTTGCAAAAAAATATCCATTAAAAGTAATATGTATCTTTAAGTGGGCATTTTTGATTTTCCGTTCAAAATATTGGGAAAAGCATCAAATTCTAGGTTTCTGGGGTCGAAGAATTCGATTTTGCTACAAAATTTGACGTTACACCCGTCCCCGCCATTGTTATCGAAAAAATTTGTGAATTATTTTTATTGTCAACTTAATTTTAAAGTAAAATTTGCATTTCTGAATCAGGTCCGTTCAGATTGCCTGAAACAACTTTATTTTGTAAAATTCGTACTTTCTACTGTATTTAGATTCAGATATGCAAATTTTACTCTAAAATTAAGTTGACAATCAAAATAATTTACAAATATTTCGATAACAATGGCGGGGACGGACGGGTGGAACGTCAAATTTTGTAGCAAAATCGAATTCTTCGACCCCAGAAACCTAGAATTTGATGCTTTTCCCAATATTTTGAACGGAAAATCAAAAATGCCCACTTAAAGATACATATTACTTTTAATGGATATTTTTTTGCAAAATTCGAAATTTCAAACTTAAAACCTTTCATGATATGATAAAAAGTGTTACATGCCTTTCTAAATAATGTACTGGGTAAACAGGCTGTATTGTGCTTGTTTTTTACAAAAAAATTCGAAATTTTAAACAGTGTGTCCAAGATATGGGAAATATTTTTATTTTTGATTTCTAAGAAAATTTTATTCTTGATAAAAGTTGGTGCATGCGTTAAAACTAAAAACGCATATTTCAACTTTTACCTGCGCCTAATAGTAAGGGAGCAAATGCCATTTTTTCAAAATAGGTTTTTGGAGTTGAGCGTACTGGGTGCAAAAACAAATAAAGTATTAGTTATTTCCAGTGAAATTAATAGAGTTGGATTCTATCATACTTTTGATTAGAACCTAAGTTGGCTAAAATGTGTTTAAATATACGTGCAACACTCTAATATCTACACCAACTCGTATCATTGAAAAGTTCTAAAATTCTTGCAACTACTTAATAATTTTTTATTATAAACCCATGTTCAGTTATTTGATAAATATATTAAAATTGGGTAAACAAAAAATCGACCAGAGGCGAACCGTTTAGGAAAAAATTGAGTTTAGGGAAAAAAAATGGGAAATTGAAACATATAACTCAAATTTCGTATTTTGGCTAAGTATTTAATTTGCAAAATCATTTCCTTGTAAAATTTTGTTGTATTTTTAATAATTAGGGTACTTTATTCTTAAGGCAATTTTGAAAAAATTACATTTGCTCCCTTACTATTAGGCGCAGGTGAAATTGGAAATATGCGTTTTTAGTTTCAACGCATGCACCAACTTTTATCAAGAATAAAATTTTCTGAGAAATCGTAAATAAAAATATTTCCCATATCTTGAACACACTGTTTAAAATTTTGAATTTTTTTGTAAAAAACAAGCACAATACAGCCTGTTTGCCCAGTACCTTATTAAGAAAGGCATGTAACACTTTTTATCATATCATGAAAGGTTTTAAGTTTGAAATTTCGAATTTTGCAAAAAAATATCCATTAAAAGTAATATGTATCTTTAAGTGGGCATTTTTGATTTTCCGTTCAAAATATTGGGAAAAGCATCAAATTCTAGGTTTCTGGGGTCGAAGAATTCGATTTTGCTACAAAATTTGACGTTACACCCGTCCCCGCCATTGTTATCGAAAAAATTTGTGAATTATTTTTATTGTCAACTTAATTTTAAAGTAAAATTTGCATTTCTGAATCAGGTCCGTTCAGATTGCCTGAAACAACTTTATTTTGTAAAATTCGTACTTTCTACTGTATTTAGATTCAGATATGCAAATTTTACTCTAAAATTAAGTTGACAATCAAAATAATTTACAAATATTTCGATAACAATGGCGGGGACGGACGGGTGGAACGTCAAATTTTGTAGCAAAATCGAATTCTTCGACCCCAGAAACCTAGAATTTGATGCTTTTCCCAATATTTTGAACGGAAAATCAAAAATGCCCACTTAAAGATACATATTACTTTTAATGGATATTTTTTTGCAAAATTCGAAATTTCAAACTTAAAACCTTTCATGATATGATAAAAAGTGTTACATGCCTTTCTAAATAATGTACTGGGTAAACAGGCTGTATTGTGCTTGTTTTTTACAAAAAAATTCGAAATTTTAAACAGTGTGTCCAAGATATGGGAAATATTTTTATTTTTGATTTCTCAGAAAATTTTATTCTTGATAAAAGTTGGTGCATGCGTTAAAACTAAAAACGCATATTTCAACTTTTACCTGCGCCTAATAGTAAGGGAGCAAATGCCATTTTTTCAAAATAGGTTTTTGGAGTTGAGCGTACTGGGTGCAAAAACAAATAAAGTATTAGTTATTTCCAGTGAAATGAATAGAGTTGGATTCTATCATACTTTTGATTAGAACCTAAGTTGGCTAAAATGTGTTTAAATATACGTGCAACACTCTAATATCTACACCAACTCGTATCATTGAAAAGTTCTAAAATTCTTGCAACTACTTAATAATTTTTTATTATAAACCCATGTTCAGTTATTTGATAAATATATTAAAATTGGGTAAACAAAAAATCGACCAGAGGCGAACCGTTGTAGCGTTCGTATGCGTCCACCTTCCCAGGTAGCTCGGACGCATGCGCACCACAATTTAAAATTCGCTGACGATCAGCTAGTTCAATATATTCTTCTTTGACTTCGCATTCACCCAGCATTCCCCACGGCTGTATATCTTCGCACCACGACCAGAGATCCTCTTCTTCAGGCATCGATGTTGTTCGCCTTTTTGAGCCACCCACGGGGTTTGGGTCGCTTGCCACTTCTTTGCCACTCGGCCGGCAGTCGGGCGGAGGCGTAGGGAACCCTAACAGGTCCTGGACACCAGGTGCAGATGTGGCATCTCGGTCTGGGCCCCCTGCCACCTTCGTATCGTTGACGGAAAAGTCGTAGCTGACTTCCTGGAGCTCTGCGTGTCCAAGTGGTGATGTGCCACCCATGGCATCGATGATCCAGGCCTCCAGGAAGCCGCTCGGCGAAGACGGTAGCAGCACGTCTTGCATCCTGTCCAAGGCTGCTGCGAAATTTAAGACCATGTGTCTGACTCACAACAGCTTGGTTAAAACGTAATTTGAAATGTTCAAGTTTTTTCCCTAACTCTGTATTATATAGAAGTCCTATTCTGACCCTATATAATCTTCTATTTGATATCACTATTTATGCCTAAGTATTTAATCTAACTTAAAAACACAAATTAAACAACTGCGTAATATCTCAAAACTTTTATTTATTCGAGCTACGATGCTCTAACACAACCAAGAAAGTCCCAGATTATGCTTTTGGAAACTTTCCGTTCAATTTGTAAACAACTTTTAATTATTATGAAAATAACTCATCAACTCGAGTTATGACGTATTATGATGACTGCAGCTAAATAGATCTTACTTCTTTGAACCCCCGTGAATGACTGAATAGCATACAAATTTGTCGGCTATTTATAGTAAATTTGAGTGCTAAAACACCCCCACCCTTAGAGATCAATTTAGCTGTCGTCGAATAAACGACAACAACAAAATATTTACAGTTACTATTCCTACTTATCTATATCTACACTGTTCTTCATCTGTTTCTTAGAGGATTGTCCTGGTGTTGATCGCCATCCCTCTGGCCGTAGCTCCATTTCTACTCTATGCTACGCTTTAGAACGTTCTGGTCTGGAGGATCGTCTTGGTGTTCATCACCATCTCTCTGGCTGTGGCTCCGTTGAAGTCATCTCTGCGGCTCCTGGCTTGGTTCAGCAAGGACTGCAACTGTAGAGGCCATTCTTCTCTGGTCAACGCTAAAATTCTGGTCTTCATTCGTTGAAATGGTATCATCGTGGAAGCTACTAAGCTCTCTGCCGTGCCAACTGTTGTTATGTTGGTTGCATGGGCTATCTTCTCTCTATACTTCGCCACATCTGGCGCTAGCATCAACAAACTGGGTGTTCCCCATCTGCTAATCACTTCGGCTTGTACAAATTCTATCAACGAAGCTGGGTGAATATTCCTATGTGGTCTTGCTTCTATGAATCCACTGAATACATCTACAGCACAGTATAGCGTTGTAAATCTAGTGTGTCTGGTCTTTGGTAAATCTTCAATTATTGTAATTAAAACTGCGCTTCACGGTTTTAACATTCCGTGGCACAGGTCATCTTCTTTGAAATGCTGACAACACAAACACTGACTAAAGTGCGTGTCCACATCCTTTTCTATCGACGGCCACCATAACCACTTCTTGATATTCTCTTCCATTCCTTGTCTAGTATTGTGGCGTATTCCATGAGCCAAGTTGAGGATATTCTTCCTGTGGTTCCTCGGACACCACACCGCCACTCCGTCGTCTCCTTGACGCCCCACAACTCCAAACCGATCTACCAGCGGCACCCTCGCATCCCTCTTGATTGCGTCCCGTAGGTCCCTGGCAACCGGATCGATTGCTTGCGCCCCCACGATCCCTAGGAGTGCGGTTATCCACCGCCCATCTCCCGGGGCCTCCTCCTCCAACTTGCCATGTAGCCACAAGACTGTCTCCGCATCTACTTCTGTTTGATGGGACACCACTTCAGGCACGTCACATTTCTTTATTTCTTCTTTTGATGTTAATTGGGTCTTCGACCTAGGCGCATCGAAGGGCTTTAAGTCTTCCTTGCCTTTAACGGTCCCTGCTCGGGCGCCATGTAGCGTTCGTATGCGTCCACCTTCCCAGGTAGCTCGGACGCATGCGCACCACAATTTAAAATTCGCTGACGATCAGCTAGTTCAATATATTCTTCTTTGACTTCGCATTCACCCAGCATTCCCCACGGCTGTATATCTTCGCACCACGACCAGAGATCCTCTTCTTCAGGCATCGATGTTGTTCGCCTTTTTGAGCCACCCACGGGGTTTGGGTCGCTTGCCACTTCTTTGCCACTCGGCCGGCAGTCGGGCGGAGGCGTAGGGAACCCTAACAGGTCCTGGACACCAGGTGCAGATGTGGCATCTCGGTCTGGGCCCCCTGCCACCTTCGTATCGTTGACGGAAAAGTCGTAGCTGACTTCCTGGAGCTCTGCGTGTCCAAGTGGTGATGTGCCACCCATGGCATCGATGATCCAGGCCTCCAGGAAGCCGCTCGGCGAAGACGGTAGCAGCACGTCTTGCATCCTGTCCAAGGCTGCTGCGAAATTTAAGACCATGTGTCTGACTCACAACAGCTTGGTTAAAACGTAATTTGAAATGTTCAAGTTTTTTCCCTAACTCTGTATTATATAGAAGTCCTATTCTGACCCTATATAATCTTCTATTTGATATCACTATTTATGCCTAAGTATTTAATCTAACTTAAAAACACAAATTAAACAACTGCGTAATATCTCAAAACTTTTATTTATTCGAGCTACGATGCTCTAACACAACCAAGAAAGTCCCAGATTATGCTTTTGGAAACTTTCCGTTCAATTTGTAAACAACTTTTAATTATTATGAAAATAACTCATCAACTCGAGTTATGACGTATTATGATGACTGCAGCTAAATAGATCTTACTTCTTTGAACCCCCGTGAATGACTGAATAGCATACAAATTTGTCGGCTATTTATAGTAAATTTGAGTGCTAAAACACCGTTTAGGAAAAAATTGAGTTTAAGGAAAAAAAATGGGAAATTGAAACATATAACTCAAATTTCGTATTTTGGCTAAGTATTTAATTTGCAAAATCATTTCCTTGTAAAATTTTGTTGTATTTTTAATAATTAGGGTACTTTATTCTTAAGGCAATTTTGAAAAAATTACATTTGCTCCCTTACTATTAGGCGCAGGTGAAATTGGAAATATGCGTTTTTAGTTTCAACGCATGCACCAACTTTTATCAAGAATAAAATTTTCTGAGAAATCGAAAATAAAAATATTTCCCATATCTTGGACACACTGTTTAAAATTTCGAATTTTTTTGTAAAAAACAAGCACAATACAGCCTGTTTACCCAGTACCTTATTTAGAAAGGCATGTAACACTTTTTATCATATCATGAAAGGTTTTAAGTTTGAAATTTCGAATTTTGCAAAAAAATATCCATTAAAAGTAATATGTATCTTTAAGTGGGCATTTTTGATTTTCCGTTCAAAATATTGGGAAAAGCATCAAATTTTAGGTTTCTGGGGTCGAAGAATTCGATTTTGCTACAAAATTTGACGTTACACCCGTCCCCGCCATTGTTATCGAAAAAATTTGTGAATTATTTAATATATATAGAATAATAAAATTAAGTTGACAATCAAAATATTTTACAAATATTTCGATAACAATGGCGGGGACGGACGGGTGGAACGTCAAATTTTGTAGCAAAATCGAATTCTTCGACCCCAGAAACCTAGAATTTGATGCTTTTCCCAATATTTTGAACGGAAAATCAAAAATGCCCACTTAAAGATACATATTACTTTTAATGGATATTTTTTTGCAAAATTCGAAATTTCAAACTTAAAACCTTTCATGATATGATAAAAAGTGTTACATGCCTTTCTAAATAATGTACTGGGTAAACAGGCTGTATTGTGCTTGTTTTTTACAAAAAAATTCGAAATTTTAAACAGTGTGTCCAAGATATGGGAAATATTTTTATTTTTGATTTCTCAGAAAATTTTATTCTTGATAAAAGTTGGTGCATGCGTTAAAACTAAAAACGCATATTTCAACTTTTACCTGCGCCTAATAGTAAGGGAGCAAATGCCATTTTTTCAAAATAGGTTTTTGGAGTTGAGCGTACTGGGTGCAAAAACAAATAAAGTATTAGTTATTTCCAGTGAAATTAATAGAGTTGGATTCTATCATACTTTTGATTAGAACCTAAGTTGGCTAAAATGTGTTTAAATATACGTGCAACACTCTAATATCTACACCAACTCGTATCATTGAAAAGTTCTAAAATTCTTGCAACTACTTAATAATTTTTTATTATAAACCCATGTTCAGTTATCTGATAAATATATTAAAATTGGGTAAACAAAAAATCGACCAGAGGCGAACCGTTTAGGAAAAAATTGAGTTTAAGGAAAAAAAATGGGAAATTGAAACATATAACTCAAATTTCGTATTTTGGCTAAGTATTTAATTTGCAAAATCATTTCCTTGTAAAATTTTGTTGTATTTTTAATAATTAGGGTACTTTATTCTTAAGGCAATTTTGAAAAAATTACATTTGCTCCCTTACTATTAGGCGCAGGTGAAATTGGAAATATGCGTTTTTAGTTTCAACGCATGCACCAACTTTTATCAAGAATAAAATTTTCTGAGAAATCGAAAATAAAAATATTTCCCATATCTTGGACACACTGTTTAAAATTTTGAATTTTTTTGTAAAAAACAAGCACAATACAGCCTGTTTGCCCAGTACCTTATTAAGAAAGGCATGTAACACTTTTTATCATATCATGAAAGGTTTTAAGTTTAAAATTTCGAATTTTGCAAAAAAATATCCATTAAAAGTAATATGTATCTTTAAGTGGGCATTTTTGATTTTCCGTTCAAAATATTGGGAAAAGCATCAAATTCTAGGTTTCTGGGGTCGAAGAATTCGATTTTGCTACAAAATTTGACGTTACACCCGTCCCCGCCATTGTTATCGAAAAAATTTGTGAATTATTTTTATTGTCAACTTAATTTTTAAGTAAAATTTGCATTTCTGAATCAGGTCCGTTCAGATTGCCTGAAACAACTTTATTTTGTAAAATTCGTACTTTCTACTGTATTTAGATTCAGATATGCAAATTTTACTCTAAAATTAAGTTGACAATCAAAATAATTTACAAATATTTCGATAACAATGGCGGGGACGGACGGGTGGAACGTCAAATTTTGTAGCAAAATCGAATTATTCGACCCCAGAAACCTAGAATTTGATGCTTTTCCCAATATTTTGAACGGAAAATCAAAAATGCCCACTTAAAGATACATATTACTTTTAATGGATATTTTTTTGCAAAATTCGAAATTTCAAACTTAAAACCTTTCATGATATGATAAAAAGTGTTACATGCCTTTCTAAATAATGTACTGGGTAAACAGGCTGTATTGTGCTTGTTTTTTACAAAAAAATTCGAAATTTTAAACAGTGTGTCCAAGATATGGGAAATATTTTTATTTTTGATTTCTCAGAAAATTTTATTCTTGATAAAAGTTGGTGCATGCGTTAAAACTAAAAACGCATATTTCAACTTTTACCTGCGCCTAATAGTAAGGGAGCAAATGCCATTTTTTCAAAATAGGTTTTTGGAGTTGAGCGTACTGGGTGCAAAAACAAATAAAGTATTAGTTATTTCCAGTGAAATGAATAGAGTTGGATTCTATCATACTTTTGATTAGAACCTAAGTTGGCTAAAATGTGTTTAAATATACGTGCAACACTCTAATATCTACACCAACTCGTATCATTGAAAAGTTCTAAAATTCTTGCAACTACTTAATAATTTTTTATTATAAACCCATGTTCAGTTATTTGATAAATATATTAAAATTGGGTAAACAAAAAATCGACCAGAGGCGAACCGTTGTAGCGTTCGTATGCGTCCACCTTCCCAGGTAGCTCGGACGCATGCGCACCACAATTTAAAATTCGCTGACGATCAGCTAGTTCAATATATTCTTCTTTGACTTCGCATTCACCCAGCATTCCCCACGGCTGTATATCTTCGCACCACGACCAGAGATCCTCTTCTTCAGGCATCGATGTTGTTCGCCTTTTTGAGCCACCCACGGGGTTTGGGTCGCTTGCCACTTCTTTGCCACTCGGCCGGCAGTCGGGCGGAGGCGTAGGGAACCCTAACAGGTCCTGGACACCAGGTGCAGATGTGGCATCTCGGTCTGGGCCCCCTGCCACCTTCGTATCGTTGACGGAAAAGTCGTAGCTGACTTCCTGGAGCTCTGCGTGTCCAAGTGGTGATGTGCCACCCATGGCATCGATGATCCAGGCCTCCAGGAAGCCGCTCGGCGAAGACGGTAGCAGCACGTCTTGCATCCTGTCCAAGGCTGCTGCGAAATTTAAGACCATGTGTCTGACTCACAACAGCTTGGTTAAAACGTAATTTGAAATGTTCAAGTTTTTTCCCTAACTCTGTATTATATAGAAGTCCTATTCTGACCCTATATAATCTTCTATTTGATATCACTATTTATGCCTAAGTATTTAATCTAACTTAAAAACACAAATTAAACAACTGCGTAATATCTCAAAACTTTTATTTATTCGAGCTACGATGCTCTAACACAACCAAGAAAGTCCCAGATTATGCTTTTGGAAACTTTCCGTTCAATTTGTAAACAACTTTTAATTATTATGAAAATAACTCATCAACTCGAGTTATGACGTATTATGATGACTGCAGCTAAATAGATCTTACTTCTTTGAACCCCCGTGAATGACTGAATAGCATACAAATTTGTCGGCTATTTATAGTAAATTTGAGTGGTAAAACACCGTTTAGGAAAAAATTGAGTTTAAGGAAAAAAAATGGGAAATTGAAACATATAACTCAAATTTCGTATTTTGGCTAAGTATTTAATTTGCAAAATCATTTCCTTGTAAAATTTTGTTGTATTTTTAATAATTAGGGTACTTTATTCTTAAGGCAATTTTGAAAAAATTACATTTGCTCCCTTACTATTAGGCGCAGGTGAAATTGGAAATATGCGTTTTTAGTTTCAACGCATGCACCAACTTTTATCAAGAATAAAATTTTCTGAGAAATCGAAAATAAAAATATTTCCCATATCTTGGACACACTGTTTAAAATTTCGAATTTTTTTGTAAAAAACAAGCACAATACAGCCTGTTTACCCAGTACCTTATTTAGAAAGGCATGTAACACTTTTTATCATATCATGAAAGGTTTTAAGTTTGAAATTTCGAATTTTGCAAAAAAATATCCATTAAAAGTAATATGTATCTTTAAGTGGGCATTTTTGATTTTCCGTTCAAAATATTGGGAAAAGCATCAAATTCTAGGTTTCTGGGGTCGAAGAATTCGATTTTGCTACAAAATTTGACGTTACACCCGTCCCCGCCATTGTTATCGAAAAAATTTGTGAATTATTTTTATTGTCAACTTAATTTTAAAGTAAAATTTGCATTTCTGAATCAGGTCCGTTCAGATTGCCTGAAACAACTTTATTTTGTAAAATTCGTACTTTCTACTGTATTTAGATTCAGATATGCAAATTTTACTCTAAAATTAAGTTGACAATCAAAATATTTTACAAATATTTCGATAACAATGGCGGGGACGGACGGGTGGAACGTCAAATTTTGTAGCAAAATCGAATTCTTCGACCCCAGAAACCTAGAATTTGATGCTTTTCCCAATATTTTGAACGGAAAATCAAAAATGCCCACTTAAAGATACATATTACTTTTAATGGATATTTTTTTGCAAAATTCGAAATTTCAAACTTAAAACCTTTCATGATATGATAAAAAGTGTTACATGCCTTTCTAAATAATGTACTGGGTAAACAGGCTGTATTGTGCTTGTTTTTTACAAAAAAATTCGATATTTTAAACAGTGTGTCCAAGATATGGGAAATATTTTTATTTTTGATTTCTCAGAAAATTTTATTCTTGATAAAAGTTGGTGCATGCGTTAAAACTAAAAACGCATATTTCAACTTTTACCTGCGCCTAATAGTAAGGGAGCAAATGTCATTTTTTCAAAATAGGTTTTTGGAGTTGAGCGTACTGGGTGCAAAAACAAATAAAGTATTAGTTATTTCCAGTGAAATGAATAGAGTTGGATTCTATCATACTTTTGATTAGAACCTAAGTTGGCTAAAATGTGTTTAAATATACGTGCAACACTCTAATATCTACACCAACTCGTATCATTGAAAAGTTCTAAAATTCTTGCAACTACTTAATAATTTTTTATTATAAACCCATGGTCAGTTATTTGATAAATATATTAAAATTGGGTAAACAAAAAATCGACCAGAGGCGAACCGTTTAGGAAAAAATTGAGTTTAAGGAAAAAAAATGGGAAATTGAAACATATAACTCAAATTTCGTATTTTGGCTAAGTATTTAATTTGCAAAATCATTTCCTTGTAAAATTTTGTTGTATTTTTAATAATTAGGGTACTTTATTCTTAAGGCAATTTTGAAAAAATTACATTTGCTCCCTTACTATTAGGCGCAGGTGAAATTGGAAATATGCGTTTTTAGTTTCAACGCATGCACCAACTTTTATCAAGAATAAAATTTTCTGAGAAATCGAAAATAAAAATATTTCCCATATCTTGGACACACTGTTTAAAATTTCGAATTTTTTTGTAAAAAACAAGCACAATACAGCCTGTTTACCCAGTACCTTATTTAGAAAGGCATGTAACACTTTTTATCATATCATGAAAGGTTTTAAGTTTGAAATTTCGAATTTTGCAAAAAAATATCCATTAAAAGTAATATGTATCTTTAAGTGGGCATTTTTGATTTTCCGTTCAAAATATTGGGAAAAGCATCAAATTCTAGGTTTCTGGGGTCGAAGAATTCGATTTTGCTACAAAATTTGACGTTACACCCGTCCCCGCCATTGTTATCGAAAAAATTTGTGAATTATTTTTATTGTCAACTTAATTTTAAAGTAAAATTTGCATTTCTGAATCAGGTCCGTTCAGATTGCCTGAAACAACTTTATTTTGTAAAATTCGTACTTTCTACTGTATTTAGATTCAGATATGCAAATTTTACTCTAAAATTAAGTTGACAATCAAAATAATTTACAAATATTTCGATAACAATGGCGGGGACGGAAGGGTGGAACGTCAAATTTTGTAGCAAAATCGAATTCTTCGACCCCAGAAACCTAGAATTTGATGCTTTTCCCAATATTTTGAACGGAAAATCAAAAATGCCCACTTAAAGATACATATTACTTTTAATGGATATTTTTTTGCAAAATTCGAAATTTCAAACTTAAAACCTTTCATGATATGATAAAAAGTGTTACATGCCTTTCTAAATAATGTACTGGGTAAACAGGCTGTATTGTGCTTGTTTTTTACAAAAAAATTCGAAATTTTAAACAGTGTGTCCAAGATATGGGAAATATTTTTATTTTTGGTTTCTCAGAAAATTTTATTCTTGATAAAAGTTGGTGCATGCGTTAAAACTAAAAACGCATATTTCAACTTTTACCTGCGCCTAATAGTAAGGGAGCAAATGCCATTTTTTCAAAATAGGTTTTTGGAGTTGAGCGTACTGGGTGCAAAAACAAATAAAGTATTAGTTATTTCCAGTGAAATTAATAGAGTTGGATTCTATCATACTTTTGATTAGAACCTAAGTTGGCTAAAATGTGTTTAAATATACGTGCAACACTCTAATATCTACACCAACTCGTATCATTGAAAAGTTCTAAAATTCTTGCAACTACTTAATAATTTTTTATTATAAACCCATGTTCAGTTATCTGATAAATATATTAAAATTGGGTAAACAAAAAATCGACCAGAGGCGAACCGTTTAGGAAAAAATTGAGTTTAAGGAAAAAAAATGGGAAATTGAAACATATAACTCAAATTTCGTATTTTGGCTAAGTATTTAATTTGCAAAATCATTTCCTTGTAAAATTTTGTTGTATTTTTAATAATTAGGGTACTTTATTCTTAAGGCAATTTTGAAAAAATTACATTTGCTCCCTTACTATTAGGCGCAGGTGAAATTGGAAATATGCGTTTTTAGTTTCAACGCATGCACCAACTTTTATCAAGAATAAAATTTTCTGAGAAATCGAAAATAAAAATATTTCCCATATCTTGGACACACTGTTTAAAATTTTGAATTTTTTTGTAAAAAACAAGCACAATACAGCCTGTTTGCCCAGTACCTTATTAAGAAAGGCATGTAACACTTTTTATCATATCATGAAAGGTTTTAAGTTTAAAATTTCGAATTTTGCAAAAAAATATCCATTAAAAGTAATATGTATCTTTAAGTGGGCATTTTTGATTTTCCGTTCAAAATATTGGGAAAAGCATCAAATTCTAGGTTTCTGGGGTCGAAGAATTCGATTTTGCTACAAAATTTGACGTTACACCCGTCCCCGCCATTGTTATCGAAAAAATTTGTGAATTATTTTTATTGTCAACTTAATTTTTAAGTAAAATTTGCATTTCTGAATCAGGTCCGTTCAGATTGCCTGAAACAACTTTATTTTGTAAAATTCGTACTTTCTACTGTATTTAGATTCAGATATGCAAATTTTACTCTAAAATTAAGTTGACAATCAAAATAATTTACAAATATTTCGATAACAATGGCGGGGACGGACGGGTGGAACGTCAAATTTTGTAACAAAATCGAATTATTCGACCCCAGAAACCTAGAATTTGATGCTTTTCCCAATATTTTGAACGGAAAATCAAAAATGCCCACTTAAAGATACATATTACTTTTAATGGATATTTTTTTGCAAAATTCGAAATTTCAAACTTAAAACCTTTCATGATATGATAAAAAGTGTTACATGCCTTTCTAAATAATGTACTGGGTAAACAGGCTGTATTGTGCTTGTTTTTTACAAAAAAATTCGAAATTTTAAACAGTGTGTCCAAGATATGGGAAATATTTTTATTTTTGATTTCTCAGAAAATTTTATTCTTGATAAAAGTTGGTGCATGCGTTAAAACTAACAACGCATATTTTAACTTTTACCTGCGCCTAATAGTAAGGGAGCAAATGCCATTTTTTCAAAATAGGTTTTTGGAGTTGAGCGTACTGGGTGCAAATACAAATAAAGTATTAGTTATTTCCAGTGAAATGAATAGAGTTGGATTCTATCATACTTTTGATTAGAACCTAAGTTGGCTAAAATGTGTTTAAATATACGTGCAAAACTCTAATATCTACACCAACTCGTATCATTGAAAAGTTCTAAAATTCTTGCAACTACTTAATAATTTTTTATTATAAACCCATGTTCAGTTATTTGATAAATATATTAAAATTGGGTAAACAAAAAATCGACCAGAGGCGAACCGTTTAGGAAAAAATTGAGTTTAAGGAAAAAAAATGGGAAATTGAAACATATAACTCAAATTTCGTATTTTGGCTAAGTATTTAATTTGCAAAATCATTTCCTTGTAAAATTTTGTTGTATTTTTAATAATTAGGGTACTTTATTCTTAAGGCAATTTTGAAAAAATTACATTTGCTCCCTTACTATTAGGCGCAGGTGAAATTGGAAATATGCGTTTTTAGTTTCAACGCATGCACCAACTTTTATCAAGAATAAAATTTTCTGAGAAATCGAAAATAAAAATATTTCCCATATCTTGGACACACTGTTTAAAATTTCGAATTTTTTTGTAAAAAACAAGCACAATACAGCCTGTTTACCCAGTACCTTATTTAGAAAGGCATGTAACACTTTTTATCATATCATGAAAGGTTTTAAGTTTAAAATTTCGAATTTTGCAAAAAAATATCCATTAAAAGTAATATGTATCTTTAAGTGGGCATTTTTGATTTTCCGTTCAAAATATTGGGAAAAGCATCAAATTCTAGGTTTCTGGGGTCGAAGAATTCGATTTTGCTACAAAATTTGACGTTACACCCGTCCCCGCCATTGTTATCGAAAAAATTTGTGAATTATTTTTATTGTCAACTTAATTTTAAAGTAAAATTTGCATTTCTGAATCAGGTCCGTTCAGATTGCCTGAAACAACTTTATTTTGTAAAATTCGTACTTTCTACTGTATTTAGATTCAGATATGCAAATTTTACTCTAAAATTAAGTTGACAATCAAAATAATTTACAAATATTTCGATAACAATGGCGGGGACGGACGGGTGGAACGTCAAATTTTGTAGCAAAATCGAATTCTTCGACCCCAGAAACCTAGAATTTGATGCTTTTCCCAATATTTTGAACGGAAAATCAAAAATGCCCACTTAAAGATACATATTACTTTTAATGGATATTTTTTTGCAAAATTCGAAATTTCAAACTTAAAACCTTTCATGATATGATAAAAAGTGTTACATGCCTTTCTAAATAATGTACTGGGTAAACAGGCTGTATTGTGCTTGTTTTTTACAAAAAAATTCGAAATTTTAAACAGTGTGTCCAAGATATGGGAAATATTTTTATTTTTGATTTCTCAGAAAATTTTATTCTTGATAAAAGTTGGTGCATGCGTTAAAACTAAAAACGCATATTTCAACTTTTACCTGCGCCTAATAGTAAGGGAGCAAATGCCATTTTTTCAAAATAGGTTTTTGGAGTTGAGCGTACTGGGTGCAAAAACAAATAAAGTATTAGTTATTTCCAGTGAAATGAATAGAGTTGGATTCTATCATACTTTTGATTAGAACCTAAGTTGGCTAAAATGTGTTTAAATATACGTGCAACACTCTAATATCTACACCAACTCGTATCATTGAAAAGTTCTAAAATTCTTGCAACTACTTAATAATTTTTTATTATAAACCCATGGTCAGTTATTTGATAAATATATTAAAATTGGGTAAACAAAAAATCGACCAGAGGCGAACCGTTTAGGAAAAAATTGAGTTTAAGGAAAAAAAATGGGAAATTGAAACATATAACTCAAATTTCGTATTTTGGCTAAGTATTTAATTTGCAAAATCATTTCCTTGTAAAATTTTGTTGTATTTTTAATAATTAGGGTACTTTATTCTTAAGGCAATTTTGAAAAAATTACATTTGCTCCCTTACTATTAGGCGCAGGTGAAATTGGAAATATGCGTTTTTAGTTTCAACGCATGCACCAACTTTTATCAAGAATAAAATTTTCTGAGAAATCGAAAATAAAAATATTTCCCATATCTTGGACACACTGTTTAAAATTTCGAATTTTTTTGTAAAAAACAAGCACAATACAGCCTGTTTACCCAGTACCTTATTTAGAAAGGCATGTAACACTTTTTATCATATCATGAAAGGTTTTAAGTTTGAAATTTCGAATTTTGCAAAAAAATATCCATTAAAAGTAATATGTATCTTTAAGTGGGCATTTTTGATTTTCCGTTCAAAATATTGGGAAAAGCATCAAATTCTAGGTTTCTGGGGTCGAAGAATTCGATTTTGCTACAAAATTTGACGTTACACCCTTCCCCGCCATTGTTATCGAAAAAATTTGTGAATTATTTTTATTGTCAACTTAATTTTAAAGTAAAATTTGCATTTCTGAATCAGGTCCGTTCAGATTGCCTGAAACAACTTTATTTTGTAAAATTCGTACTTTCTACTGTATTTAGATTCAGATATGCAAATTTTACTCTAAAATTAAGTTGACAATCAAAATAATTTACAAATATTTCGATAACAATGGCGGGGACGGACGGGTGGAACGTCAAATTTTGTAGCAAAATCGAATTCTTCGACCCCAGAAACCTAGAATTTGATGCTTTTCCCAATATTTTGAACGGAAAATCAAAAATGCCCACTTAAAGATACATATTACTTTTAATGGATATTTTTTTGCAAAATTCGAAATTTCAAACTTAAAACCTTTCATGAAATGATAAAAAGTGTTACATGCCTTTCTAAATAATGTACTGGGTAAACAGGCTGTATTGTGCTTGTTTTTTACAAAAAAATTCGAAATTTTAAACAGTGTGTCCAAGATATGGGAAATATTTTTATTTTTGATTTCTCAGAAAATTTTATTCTTGATAAAAGTTGGTGCATGCGTTAAAACTAAAAACGCATATTTCAACTTTTACCTGCGCCTAATAGTAAGGGAGCAAATGCCATTTTTTCAAAATAGGTTTTTGGAGTTGAGCGTACTGGGTGCAAAAACAAATAAAGTATTAGTTATTTCCAGTGAAATGAATAGAGTTGGATTCTATCATACTTTTGATTAGAACCTAAGTTGGCTAAAATGTGTTTAAATATACGTGCAACACTCTAATATCTACACCAACTCGTATCATTGAAAAGTTCTAAAATTCTTGCAACTACTTAATAATTTTTTATTATAAACCCATGGTCAGTTATTTGATAAATATATTAAAATTGGGTAAACAAAAAATCGACCAGAGGCGAACCGTTTAGGAAAAAATTGAGTTTAAGGAAAAATAATGGGAAATTGAAACATATAACTCAAATTTCGTATTTTGGCTAAGTATTTAATTTGCAAAATCATTTCCTTGTAAAATTTTGTTGTATTTTTAATAATTAGGGTACTTTATTCTTAAGGCAATTTTGAAAAAATTACATTTGCTCCCTTACTATTAGGCGCAGGTGAAATTGGAAATATGCGTTTTTAGTTTCAACGCATGCACCAACTTTTATCAAGAATAAAATTTTCTGAGAAATCGAAAATAAAAATATTTCCCATATCTTGGACACACTGTTTAAAATTTCGAATTTTTTTGTAAAAAACAAGCACAATACAGCCTGTTTACCCAGTACCTTATTTAGAAAGGCATGTAACACTTTTTATCATATCATGAAAGGTTTTAAGTTTGAAATTTCGAATTTTGCAAAAAAATATCCATTAAAAGTAATATGTATCTTTAAGTGGGCATTTTTGATTTTCCGTTCAAAATATTGGGAAAAGCATCAAATTCTAGGTTTCTGGGGTCGAAGAATTCGATTTTGCTACAAAATTTGACGTTACACCCGTCCCCGCCATTGTTATCGAAAAAATTTGTGAATTATTTTTATTGTCAACTTAATTTTAAAGTAAAATTTGCATTTCTGAATCAGGTCCGTTCAGATTGCCTGAAACAACTTTATTTTGTAAAATTCGTACTTTCTACTGTATTTAGATTCAGATATGCAAATTTTACTCTAAAATTAAGTTGGCAATCAAAATAATTTACAAATATTTCGATAACAATGGCGGGGACGGACGGGTGGAACGTCAAATTTTGTAGCAAAATCGAATTCTTCGACCCCAGAAACCTAGAATTTGATGCTTTTCCCAATATTTTGAACGGAAAATCAAAAATGCCCACTTAAAGATACATATTACTTTTAATGGATATTTTTTTGCAAAATTCGAAATTTCAAACTTAAAACCTTTCATGATATGATAAAAAGTGTTACATGCCTTTCTAAATAATGTACTGGGTAAACAGGCTGTATTGTGCTTGTTTTTTACAAAAAAATTCGAAATTTTAAACAGTGTGTCCAAGATATGGGAAATATTTTTATTTTTGATTTCTCAGAAAATTTTATTCTTGATAAAAGTTGGTGCATGCGTTAAAACTAAAAACGCATATTTCAACTTTTACCTGCGCCTAATAGTAAGGGAGCAAATGCCATTTTTTCAAAATAGGTTTTTGGAGTTGAGCGTACTGGGTGCAAAAACAAATAAAGTATTAGTTATTTCCAGTGAAATTAATAGAGTTGGATTCTATCATACTTTTGATTAGAACCTAAGTTGGCTAAAATGTGTTTAAATATACGTGCAACACTCTAATATCTACACCAACTCGTATCATTGAAAAGTTCTAAAATTCTTGCAACTACTTAATAATTTTTTATTATAAACCCATGTTCAGTTATCTGATAAATATATTAAAATTGGGTAAACAAAAAATCGACCAGAGGCGAACCGTTTAGGAAAAAATTGAGTTTAAGGAAAAAAAATGGGAAATTGAAACATATAACTCAAATTTCGTATTTTGGCTAAGTATTTAATTTGCAAAATCATTTCCTTGTAAAATTTTGTTGTATTTTTAATAATTAGGGTACTTTATTCTTAAGGCAATTTTGAAAAAATTACATTTGCTCCCTTACTATTAGGCGCAGGTGAAATTGGAAATATGCGTTTTTAGTTTCAACGCATGCACCAACTTTTATCAAGAATAAAATTTTCTGAGAAATCGAAAATAAAAATATTTCCCATATCTTGGACACACTGTTTAAAATTTTGAATTTTTTTGTAAAAAACAAGCACAATACAGCCTGTTTGCCCAGTACCTTATTAAGAAAGGCATGTAACACTTTTTATCATATCATGAAAGGTTTTAAGTTTAAAATTTCGAATTTTGCAAAAAAATATCCATTAAAAGTAATATGTATCTTTAAGTGGGCATTTTTGATTTTCCGTTCAAAATATTGGGAAAAGCATCAAATTCTAGGTTTCTGGGGTCGAAGAATTCGATTTTGCTACAAAATTTGACGTTACACCCGTCCCCGCCATTGTTATCGAAAAAATTTGTGAATTATTTTTATTGTCAACTTAATTTTTAAGTAAAATTTGCATTTCTGAATCAGGTCCGTTCAGATTGCCTGAAACAACTTTATTTTGTAAAATTCGTACTTTCTACTGTATTTAGATTCAGATATGCAAATTTTACTCTAAAATTAAGTTGACAATCAAAATAATTTACAAATATTTCGATAACAATGGCGGGGACGGACGGGTGGAACGTCAAATTTTGTAACAAAATCGAATTATTCGACCCCAGAAACCTAGAATTTGATGCTTTTCCCAATATTTTGAACGGAAAATCAAAAATGCCCACTTAAAGATACATATTACTTTTAATGGATATTTTTTTGCAAAATTCGAAATTTCAAACTTAAAACCTTTCATGATATGATAAAAAGTGTTACATGCCTTTCTAAATAATGTACTGGGTAAACAGGCTGTATTGTGCTTGTTTTTTACAAAAAAATTCGAAATTTTAAACAGTGTGTCCAAGATATGGGAAATATTTTTATTTTTGATTTCTCAGAAAATTTTATTCTTGATAAAAGTTGGTGCATGCGTTAAAACTAACAACGCATATTTTAACTTTTACCTGCGCCTAATAGTAAGGGAGCAAATGCCATTTTTTCAAAATAGGTTTTTGGAGTTGAGCGTACTGGGTGCAAATACAAATAAAGTATTAGTTATTTCCAGTGAAATGAATAGAGTTGGATTCTATCATACTTTTGATTAGAACCTAAGTTGGCTAAAATGTGTTTAAATATACGTGCAAAACTCTAATATCTACACCAACTCGTATCATTGAAAAGTTCTAAAATTCTTGCAACTACTTAATAATTTTTTATTATAAACCCATGTTCAGTTATTTGATAAATATATTAAAATTGGGTAAACAAAAAATCGACCAGAGGCGAACCGTTTAGGAAAAAATTGAGTTTAAGGAAAAAAAATGGGAAATTGAAACATATAACTCAAATTTCGTATTTTGGCTAAGTATTTAATTTGCAAAATCATTTCCTTGTAAAATTTTGTTGTATTTTTAATAATTAGGGTACTTTATTCTTAAGGCAATTTTGAAAAAATTACATTTGCTCCCTTACTATTAGGCGCAGGTGAAATTGGAAATATGCGTTTTTAGTTTCAACGCATGCACCAACTTTTATCAAGAATAAAATTTTCTGAGAAATCGAAAATAAAAATATTTCCCATATCTTGGACACACTGTTTAAAATTTCGAATTTTTTTGTAAAAAACAAGCACAATACAGCCTGTTTACCCAGTACCTTATTTAGAAAGGCATGTAACACTTTTTATCATATCATGAAAGGTTTTAAGTTTGAAATTTCGAATTTTGCAAAAAAATATCCATTAAAAGTAATATGTATCTTTAAGTGGGCATTTTTGATTTTCCGTTCAAAATATTGGGAAAAGCATCAAATTCTAGGTTTCTGGGGTCGAAGAATTCGATTTTGCTACAAAATTTGACGTTACACCCGTCCCCGCCATTGTTATCGAAAAAATTTGTGAATTATTTTTATTGTCAACTTAATTTTAAAGTAAAATTTGCATTTCTGAATCAGGTCCGTTCAGATTGCCTGAAACAACTTTATTTTGTAAAATTCGTACTTTCTACTGTATTTAGATTCAGATATGCAAATTTTACTCTAAAATTAAGTTGACAATCAAAATAATTTACAAATATTTCGATAACAATGGCGGGGACGGACGGGTGGAACGTCAAATTTTGTAGCAAAATCGAATTCTTCGACCCCAGAAACCTAGAATTTGATGCTTTTCCCAATATTTTGAACGGAAAATCAAAAATGCCCACTTAAAGATACATATTACTTTTAATGGATATTTTTTTGCAAAATTCGAAATTTCAAACTTAAAACCTTTCATGATATGATAAAAAGTGTTACATGCCTTTCTAAATAATGTACTGGGTAAACAGGCTGTATTGTGCTTGTTTTTTACAAAAAAATTCGAAATTTTAAACAGTGTGTCCAAGATATGGGAAATATTTTTATTTTTGATTTCTCAGAAAATTTTATTCTTGATAAAAGTTGGTGCATGCGTTAAAACTAAAAACGCATATTTCAACTTTTACCTGCGCCTAACAGTAAGGGAGCAAATGCCATTTTTTCAAAATAGGTTTTTGGAGTTGAGCGTACTGGGTGCAAAAACAAATAAAGTATTAGTTATTTCCAGTGAAATGAATAGAGTTGGATTCTATCATACTTTTGATTAGAACCTAAGTTGGCTAAAATGTGTTTAAATATACGTGCAACACTCTAATATCTACACCAACTCGTATCATTGAAAAGTTCTAAAATTCTTGCAACTACTTAATAATTTTTTATTATAAACCCATGGTCAGTTATTTGATAAATATATTAAAATTGGGTAAACAAAAAATCGACCAGAGGCGAACCGTTTAGGAAAAAATTGAGTTTAAGGAAAAAAAATGGGAAATTGAAACATATAACTCAAATTTCGTATTTTGGCTAAGTATTTAATTTGCAAAATCATTTCCTTGTAAAATTTTGTTGTATTTTTAATAATTAGGGTACTTTATTCTTAAGGCAATTTTGAAAAAATTACATTTGCTCCCTTACTATTAGGCGCAGGTGAAATTGGAAATATGCGTTTTTAGTTTCAACGCATGCACCAACTTTTATCAAGAATAAAATTTTCTGAGAAATCGAAAATAAAAATATTTCCCATATCTTGGACACACTGTTTAAAATTTCGAATTTTTTTGTAAAAAACAAGCACAATACAGCCTGTTTACCCAGTACCTTATTTAGAAAGGCATGTAACACTTTTTATCATATCATGAAAGGTTTTAAGTTTGAAATTTCGAATTTTGCAAAAAAATATCCATTAAAAGTAATATGTATCTTTAAGTGGGCATTTTTGATTTTCCGTTCAAAATATTGGGAAAAGCATCAAATTCTAGGTTTCTGGGGTCGAAGAATTCGATTTTGCTACAAAATTTGACGTTACACCCTTCCCCGCCATTGTTATCGAAAAAATTTGTGAATTATTTTTATTGTCAACTTAATTTTAAAGTAAAATTTGCATTTCTGAATCAGGTCCGTTCAGATTGCCTGAAACAACTTTATTTTGTAAAATTCGTACTTTCTACTGTATTTAGATTCAGATATGCAAATTTTACTCTAAAATTAAGTTGACAATCAAAATAATTTACAAATATTTCGATAACAATGGCGGGGACGGACGGGTGGAACGTCAAATTTTGTAGCAAAATCGAATTCTTCGACCCCAGAAACCTAGAATTTGATGCTTTTCCCAATATTTTGAACGGAAAATCAAAAATGCCCACTTAAAGATACATATTACTTTTAATGGATATTTTTTTGCAAAATTCGAAATTTCAAACTTAAAACCTTTCATGATATGATAAAAAGTGTTACATGCCTTTCTAAATAATGTACTGGGTAAACAGGCTGTATTGTGCTTGTTTTTTACAAAAAAATTCGAAATTTTAAACAGTGTGTCCAAGATATGGGAAATATTTTTATTTTTGATTTCTCAGAAAATTTTATTCTTGATAAAAGTTGGTGCATGCGTTAAAACTAAAAACGCATATTTCAACTTTTACCTGCGCCTAATAGTAAGGGAGCAAATGCCATTTTTTCAAAATAGGTTTTTGGAGTTGAGCGTACTGGGTGCAAAAACAAATAAAGTATTAGTTATTTCCAGTGAAATGAATAGAGTTGGATTCTATCATACTTTTGATTAGAACCTAAGTTGGCTAAAATGTGTTTAAATATACGTGCAACACTCTAATATCTACACCAACTCGTATCATTGAAAAGTTCTAAAATTCTTGCAACTACTTAATAATTTTTTATTATAAACCCATGGTCAGTTATTTGATAAATATATTAAAATTGGGTAAACAAAAAATCGACCAGAGGCGAACCGTTTAGGAAAAAATTGAGTTTAAGGAAAAAAAATGGGAAATTGAAACATATAACTCAAATTTCGTATTTTGGCTAAGTATTTAATTTGCAAAATCATTTCCTTGTAAAATTTTGTTGTATTTTTAATAATTAGGGTACTTTATTCTTAAGGCAATTTTGAAAAAATTACATTTGCTCCCTTACTATTAGGCGCAGGTGAAATTGGAAATATGCGTTTTTAGTTTCAACGCATGCACCAACTTTTATCAAGAATAAAATTTTCTGAGAAATCGAAAATAAAAATATTTCCCATATCTTGGACACACTGTTTAAAATTTCGAATTTTTTTGTAAAAAACAAGCACAATACAGCCTGTTTACCCAGTACCTTATTTAGAAAGGCATGTAACACTTTTTATCATATCATGAAAGGTTTTAAGTTTGAAATTTCGAATTTTGCAAAAAAATATCCATTAAAAGTAATATGTATCTTTAAGTGGGCATTTTTGATTTTCCGTTCAAAATATTGGGAAAAGCATCAAATTCTAGGTTTCTGGGGTCGAAGAATTCGATTTTGCTACAAAATTTGACGTTACACCCGTCCCCGCCATTGTTATCGAAAAAATTTGTGAATTATTTTTATTGTCAACTTAATTTTAAAGTAAAATTTGCATTTCTGAATCAGGTCCGTTCAGATTGCCTGAAACAACTTTATTTTGTAAAATTCGTACTTTCTACTGTATTTAGATTCAGATATGCAAATTTTAACCTAAAATTAAGTTGACAATCAAAATAATTTACAAATATTTCGATAACAATGGCGGGGACGGACGGGTGGAACGTCAAATTTTGTAGCAAAATCGAATTCTTCGACCCCAGAAACCTAGAATTTGATGCTTTTCCCAATATTTTGAACGGAAAATCAAAAATGCCCACTTAAAGATACATATTACTTTTAATGGATATTTTTTTGCAAAATTCGAAATTTCAAACTTAAAACCTTTCATGATATGATAAAAAGTGTTACATGCCTTTCTAAATAATGTACTGGGTAAACAGGCTGTATTGTGCTTGTTTTTTACAAAAAAATTCGAAATTTTAAACAGTGTGTCCAAGATATGGGAAATATTTTTATTTTTGATTTCTCAGAAAATTTTATTCTTGATAAAAGTTGGTGCATGCGTTAAAACTAAAAACGCATATTTCAACTTTTACCTGCGCCTAATAGTAAGGGAGCAAATGCCATTTTTTCAAAATAGGTTTTTGGAGTTGAGCGTACTGGGTGCAAAAACAAATAAAGTATTAGTTATTTCCAGTGAAATTAATAGAGTTGGATTCTATCATACTTTTGATTAGAACCTAAGTTGGCTAAAATGTGTTTAAATTTACGTGCAACACTCTAATATCTACACCAACTCGTATCATTGAAAAGTTCTAAAATTCTTGCAACTACTTAATAATTTTTTATTATAAACCCATGTTCAGTTATCTGATAAATATATTAAAATTGGGTAAACAAAAAATCGACCAGAGGCGAACCGTTTAGGAAAAAATTGAGTTTAAGGAAAAAAAATGGGAAATTGAAACATATAACTCAAATTTCGTATTTTGGCTAAGTATTTAATTTGCAAAATCATTTCCTTGTAAAATTTTGTTGTATTTTTAATAATTAGGGTACTTTATTCTTAAGGCAATTTTGAAAAAATTACATTTGCTCCCTTACTATTAGGCGCAGGTGAAATTGGAAATATGCGTTTTTAGTTTCAACGCATGCACCAACTTTTATCAAGAATAAAATTTTCTGAGAAATCGAAAATAAAAATATTTCCCATATCTTGGACACACTGTTTAAAATTTTGAATTTTTTTGTAAAAAACAAGCACAATACAGCCTGTTTGCCCAGTACCTTATTAAGAAAGGCATGTAACACTTTTTATCATATCATGAAAGGTTTTAAGTTTAAAATTTCGAATTTTGCAAAAAAATATCCATTAAAAGTAATATGTATCTTTAAGTGGGCATTTTTGATTTTCCGTTCAAAATATTGGGAAAAGCATCAAATTCTAGGTTTCTGGGGTCGAAGAATTCGATTTTGCTACAAAATTTGACGTTACACCCGTCCCCGCCATTGTTATCGAAAAAATTTGTGAATTATTTTTATTGTCAACTTAATTTTTAAGTAAAATTTGCATTTCTGAATCAGGTCCGTTCAGATTGCCTGAAACAACTTTATTTTGTAAAATTCGTACTTTCTACTGTATTTAGATTCAGATATGCAAATTTTACTCTAAAATTAAGTTGACAATCAAAATAATTTACAAATATTTCGATAACAATGGCGGGGACGGACGGGTGGAACGTCAAATTTTGTAGTAAAATCGAATTATTCGACCCCAGAAACCTAGAATTTGATGCTTTTCCCAATATTTTGAACGGAAAATCAAAAATGCCCACTTAAAGATACATATTACTTTTAATGGATATTTTTTTGCAAAATTCGAAATTTCAAACTTAAAACCTTTCATGATATGATAAAAAGTGTTACATGCCTTTCTAAATAAGGTACTGGGTAAACAGGCTGTATTGTGCTTGTTTTTTACAAAAAAATTCGAAATTTTAAACAGTGTGTCCAAGATATGGGAAATATTTTTATTTTTGATTTCTCAGAAAATTTTATTCTTGATAAAAGTTGGTGCATGCGTTAAAACTAACAACGCATATTTTAACTTTTACCTGCGCCTAATAGTAAGGGAGCAAATGCCATTTTTTCAAAATAGGTTTTTGGAGTTGAGCGTACTGGGTGCAAAAACAAATAAAGTATTAGTTATTTCCAGTGAAATGAATAGAGTTGGATTCTATCATACTTTTGATTAGAACCTAAGTTGGCTAAAATGTGTTTAAATATACGTGCAACACTCTAATATCTACACCAACTCGTATCATTGAAAAGTTCTAAAATTCTTGCAACTACTTAATAATTTTTTATTATAAACCCATGTTCAGTTATTTGATAAATATATTAAAATTGGGTAAACAAAAAATCGACCAGAGGCGAACCGTTTAGGAAAAAATTGAGTTTAAGGAAAAAAAATGGGAAATTGAAACATATAACTCAAATTTCGTATTTTGGCTAAGTATTTAATTTGCAAAATCATTTCCTTGTAAAATTTTGTTGTATTTTTAATAATTAGGGTACTTTATTCTTAAGGCAATTTTGAAAAAATTACATTTGCTCCCTTACTATTAGGCGCAGGTGAAATTGGAAATATGCGTTTTTAGTTTCAACGCATGCACCAACTTTTATCAAGAATAAAATTTTCTGAGAAATCGAAAATAAAAATATTTCCCATATCTTGGACACACTGTTTAAAATTTCGAATTTTTTTGTAAAAAACAAGCACAATACAGCCTGTTTACCCAGTACCTTATTTAGAAAGGCATGTAACACTTTTTATCATATCATGAAAGGTTTTAAGTTTGAAATTTCGAATTTTGCAAAAAAATATCCATTAAAAGTAATATGTATCTTTAAGTGGGCATTTTTGATTTTCCGTTCAAAATATTGGGAAAAGCATCAAATTCTAGGTTTCTGGGGTCGAAGAATTCGATTTTGCTACAAAATTTGACGTTACACCCGTCCCCGCCATTGTTATCGAAAAAATTTGTGAATTATTTTTATTGTCAACTTAATTTTTAAGTAAAATTTGCATTTCTGAATCAGGTCCGTTCAGATTGCCTGAAACAACTTTATTTTGTAAAATTCGTACTTTCTACTGTATTTAGATTCAGATATGCAAATTTTACTCTAAAATTAAGTTGACAATCAAAATAATTTACAAATATTTCGATAACAATGGCGGGGACGGACGGGTGGAACGTCAAATTTTGTAGCAAAATCGAATTCTTCGACCCCAGAAACCTAGAATTTGATGCTTTTCCCAATATTTTGAACGGAAAATCAAAAATGCCCACTTAAAGAAACATATTACTTTTAATGGATATTTTTTTGCAAAATTCGAAATTTCAAACTTAAAACCTTTCATGATATGATAAAAAGTGTTACATGCCTTTCTAAATAATGTACTGGGTAAACAGGCTGTATTGTGCTTGTTTTTTACAAAAAAATTCGAAATTTTAAACAGTGTGTCCAAGATATGGGAAATATTTTTATTTTTGATTTCTCAGAAAATTTTATTCTTGATAAAAGTTGGTGCATGCGTTAAAACTAAAAACGCATATTTCAACTTTTACCTGCGCCTAATAGTAAGGGAGCAAATGCCATTTTTTCAAAATAGGTTTTTGGAGTTGAGCGTACTGGGTGCAAAAACAAATAAAGTATTAGTTATTTCCAGTGAAATGAATAGAGTTGGATTCTATCATACTTTTGATTAGAACCTAAGTTGGCTAAAATGTGTTTAAATATACGTGCAACACTCTAATATCTACACCAACTCGTATCATTGAAAAGTTCTAAAATTCTTGCAACTACTTAATAATTTTTTATTATAAACCCATGGTCAGTTATTTGATAAATATATTAAAATTGGGTAAACAAAAAATCGACCAGAGGCGAACCGTTTAGGAAAAAATTGAGTTTAAGGAAAAAAAATGGGAAATTGAAACATATAACTCAAATTTCGTATTTTGGCTAAGTATTTAATTTGCAAAATCATTTCCTTGTAAAATTTTGTTGTATTTTTAATAATTAGGGTACTTTATTCTTAAGGCAATTTTGAAAAAATTACATTTGCTCCCTTACTATTAGGCGCAGGTGAAATTGGAAATATGCGTTTTTAGTTTCAACGCATGCACCAACTTTTATCAAGAATAAAATTTTCTGAGAAATCGAAAATAAAAATATTTCCCATATCTTGGACACACTGTTTAAAATTTCGAATTTTTTTGTAAAAAACAAGCACAATACAGCCTGTTTACCCAGTACCTTATTTAGAAAGGCATGTAACACTTTTTATCATATCATGAAAGGTTTTAAGTTTGAAATTTCGAATTTTGCAAAAAAATATCCATTAAAAGTAATATGTATCTTTAAGTGGGCATTTTTGATTTTCCGTTCAAAATATTGGGAAAAGCATCAAATTCTAGGTTTCTGGGGTCGAAGAATTCGATTTTGCTACAAAATTTGACGTTACACCCTTCCCCGCCATTGTTATCGAAAAAATTTGTGAATTATTTTTATTGTCAACTTAATTTTAAAGTAAAATTTGCATTTCTGAATCAGGTCCGTTCAGATTGCCTGAAACAACTTTATTTTGTAAAATTCGTACTTTCTACTGTATTTAGATTCAGATATGCAAATTTTACTCTAAAATTAAGTTGACAATCAAAATAATTTACAAATATTTCGATAACAATGGCGGGGACGGACGGGTGGAACGTCAAATTTTGTAGCAAAATCGAATTCTTCGACCCCAGAAACCTAGAATTTGATGCTTTTCCCAATATTTTGAACGGAAAATCAAAAATGCCCACTTAAAGATACATATTACTTTTAATGGATATTTTTTTGCAAAATTCGAAATTTCAAACTTAAAACCTTTCATGAAATGATAAAAAGTGTTACATGCCTTTCTAAATAATGTACTGGGTAAACAGGCTGTATTGTGCTTGTTTTTTACAAAAAAATTCGAAATTTTAAACAGTGTGTCCAAGATATGGGAAATATTTTTATTTTTGATTTCTCAGAAAATTTTATTCTTGATAAAAGTTGGTGCATGCGTTAAAACTAAAAACGCATATTTCAACTTTTACCTGCGCCTAATAGTAAGGGAGCAAATGCCATTTTTTCAAAATAGGTTTTTGGAGTTGAGCGTACTGGGTGCAAAAACAAATAAAGTATTAGTTATTTCCAGTGAAATGAATAGAGTTGGATTCTATCATACTTTTGATTAGAACCTAAGTTGGCTAAAATGTGTTTAAATATACGTGCAACACTCTAATATCTACACCAACTCGTATCATTGAAAAGTTCTAAAATTCTTGCAACTACTTAATAATTTTTAATTATAAACCCATGGTCAGTTATTTGATAAATATATTAAAATTGGGTAAACAAAAAATCGACCAGAGGCGAACCGTTTAGGAAAAAATTGAGTTTAAGGAAAAAAAATGGGAAATTGAAACATATAACTCAAATTTCGTATTTTGGCTAAGTATTTAATTTGCAAAATCATTTCCTTGTAAAATTTTGTTGTATTTTTAATAATTAGGGTACTTTATTCTTAAGGCAATTTTGAAAAAATTACATTTGCTCCCTTACTATTAGGCGCAGGTGAAATTGGAAATATGCGTTTTTAGTTTCAACGCATGCACCAACTTTTATCAAGAATAAAATTTTCTGAGAAATCGAAAATAAAAATATTTCCCATATCTTGGACACACTGTTTAAAATTTCGAATTTTTTTGTAAAAAACAAGCACAATACAGCCTGTTTACCCAGTACCTTATTTAGAAAGGCATGTAACACTTTTTATCATATCATGAAAGGTTTTAAGTTTGAAATTTCGAATTTTGCAAAAAAATATCCATTAAAAGTAATATGTATCTTTAAGTGGGCATTTTTGATTTTCCGTTCAAAATATTGGGAAAAGCATCAAATTCTAGGTTTCTGGGGTCGAAGAATTCGATTTTGCTACAAAATTTGACGTTACACCCGTCCCCGCCATTGTTATCGAAAAAATTTGTGAATTATTTTTATTGTCAACTTAATTTTAAAGTAAAATTTGCATTTCTGAATCAGGTCCGTTCAGATTGCCTGAAACAACTTTATTTTGTAAAATTCGTACTTTCTACTGTATTTAGATTCAGATATGCAAATTTTACTCTAAAATTAAGTTGACAATCAAAATAATTTACAAATTTTTCGATAACAATGGCGGGGACGGACGGGTGGAACGTCAAATTTTGTAGCAAAATCGAATTCTTCGACCCCAGAAACCTAGAATTTGATGCTTTTCCCAATATTTTGAACGGAAAATCAAAAATGCCCACTTAAAGATACATATTACTTTTAATGGATATTTTTTTGCAAAATTCGAAATTTCAAACTTAAAACCTTTCATGATATGATAAAAAGTGTTACATGCCTTTCTAAATAATGTACTGGGTAAACAGGCTGTATTGTGCTTGTTTTTTACAAAAAAATTCGAAATTTTAAACAGTGTGTCCAAGATATGGGAAATATTTTTATTTTTGATTTCTCAGAAAATTTTATTCTTGATAAAAGTTGGTGCATGCGTTAAAACTAAAAACGCATATTTCAACTTTTACCTGCGCCTAATAGTAAGGGAGCAAATGCCATTTTTTCAAAATAGGTTTTTGGAGTTGAGCGTACTGGGTGCAAAAACAAATAAAGTATTAGTTATTTCCAGTGAAATTAATAGAGTTGGATTCTATCATACTTTTGATTAGAACCTAAGTTGGCTAAAATGTGTTTAAATATACGTGCAACACTCTAATATCTACACCAACTCGTATCATTGAAAAGTTCTAAAATTCTTGCAACTACTTAATAATTTTTTATTATAAACCCATGTTCAGTTATCTGATAAATATATTAAAATTGGGTAAACAAAAAATCGACCAGAGGCGAACCGTTTAGGAAAAAATTGAGTTTAAGGAAAAAAAATGGGAAATTGAAACATATAACTCAAATTTCGTATTTTGGCTAAGTATTTAATTTGCAAAATCATTTCCTTGTAAAATTTTGTTGTATTTTTAATAATTAGGGTACTTTATTCTTAAGGCAATTTTGAAAAAATTACATTTGCTCCCTTACTATTAGGCGCAGGTGAAATTGGAAATATGCGTTTTTAGTTTCAACGCATGCACCAACTTTTATCAAGAATAAAATTTTCTGAGAAATCGAAAATAAAAATATTTCCCATATCTTGGACACACTGTTTAAAATTTTGAATTTTTTTGTAAAAAACAAGCACAATACAGCCTGTTTGCCCAGTACCTTATTAAGAAAGGCATGTAACACTTTTTATCATATCATGAAAGGTTTTAAGTTTAAAATTTCGAATTTTGCAAAAAAATATCCATTAAAAGTAATATGTATCTTTAAGTGGGCATTTTTGATTTTCCGTTCAAAATATTGGGAAAAGCATCAAATTCTAGGTTTCTGGGGTCGAAGAATTCGATTTTGCTACAAAATTTGACGTTACACCCGTCCCCGCCATTGTTATCGAAAAAATTTGTGAATTATTTTTATTGTCAACTTAATTTTTAAGTAAAATTTGCATTTCTGAATCAGGTCCGTTCAGATTGCCTGAAACAACTTTATTTTGTAAAATTCGTACTTTCTACTGTATTTAGATTCAGATATGCAAATTTTACTCTAAAATTAAGTTGACAATCAAAATAATTTACAAATATTTCGATAACAATGGCGGGGACGGACGGGTGGAACGTCAAATTTTGTAGCAAAATCGAATTATTCGACCCCAGAAACCTAGAATTTGATGCTTTTCCCAATATTTTGAACGGAAAATCAAAAATGCCCACTTAAAGATACATATTACTTTTAATGGATATTTTTTTGCAAAATTCGAAATTTCAAACTTAAAACCTTTCATGATATGATAAAAAGTGTTACATGCCTTTCTAAATAAGGTACTGGGTAAACAGGCTGTATTGTGCTTGTTTTTTACAAAAAAAATCGAAATTTTAAACAGTGTGTCCAAGATATGGGAAATATTTTTATTTTTGATTTCTCAGAAAATTTTATTCTTGATAAAAGTTGGTGCATGCGTTAAAACTAACAACGCATATTTTAACTTTTACCTGCGCCTAATAGTAAGGGAGCAAATGCCATTTTTTCAAAATAGGTTTTTGGAGTTGAGCGTACTGGGTGCAAAAACAAATAAAGTATTAGTTATTTCCAGTGAAATGAATAGAGTTGGATTCTATCATACTTTTGATTAGAACCTAAGTTGGCTAAAATGTGTTTAAATATACGTGCAACACTCTAATATCTACACCAACTCGTATCATTGAAAAGTTCTAAAATTCTTGCAACTACTTAATAATTTTTTATTATAAACCCATGTTCAGTTATTTGATAAATATATTAAAATTGGGTAAACAAAAAATCGACCAGAGGCGAACCGTTTAGGAAAAAATTGAGTTTAAGGAAAAAAAATGGGAAATTGAAACATATAACTCAAATTTCGTATTTTGGCTAAGTATTTAATTTGCAAAATCATTTCCTTGTAAAATTTTGTTGTATTTTTAATAATTAGGGTACTTTATTCTTAAGGCAATTTTGAAAAAATTACATTTGCTCCCTTACTATTAGGCGCAGGTGAAATTGGAAATATGCGTTTTTAGTTTCAACGCATGCACCAACTTTTATCAAGAATAAAATTTTCTGAGAAATCGAAAATAAAAATATTTCCCATATCTTGGACACACTGTTTAAAATTTCGAATTTTTTTGTAAAAAACAAGCACAATACAGCCTGTTTACCCAGTACCTTATTTAGAAAGGCATGTAACACTTTTTATCATATCATGAAAGGTTTTAAGTTTGAAATTTCGAATTTTGCAAAAAAATATCCATTAAAAGTAATATGTATCTTTAAGTGGGCATTTTTGATTTTCCGTTCAAAATATTGGGAAAAGCATCAAATTCTAGGTTTCTGGGGTCGAAGAATTCGATTTTGCTACAAAATTTGACGTTACACCCGTCCCCGCCATTGTTATCGAAAAAATTTGTGAATTATTTTTATTGTCAACTTAATTTTTAAGTAAAATTTGCATTTCTGAATCAGGTCCGTTCAGATTGCCTGAAACAACTTTATTTTGTAAAATTCGTACTTTCTACTGTATTTAGATTCAGATATGCAAATTTTACTCTAAAATTAAGTTGACAATCAAAATAATTTACAAATATTTCGATAACAATGGCGGGGACGGACGGGTGGAACGTCAAATTTTGTAGCAAAATCGAATTCTTCGACCCCAGAAACCTAGAATTTGATGCTTTTCCCAATATTTTGAACGGAAAATCAAAAATGCCCACTTAAAGATACATATTACTTTTAATGGATATTTTTTTGCAAAATTCGAAATTTCAAACTTAAAACCTTTCATGATATGATAAAAAGTGTTACATGCCTTTCTAAATAAGGTACTGGGTAAACAGGCTGTATTGTGCTTGTTTTTTACAAAAAAATTCGAAATTTTAAACAGTGTGTCCAAGATATGGGAAATATTTTTATTTTTGATTTCTCAGAAAATTTTATTCTTGATAAAAGTTGGTGCATGCGTTAAAACTAAAAACGCATATTTCAACTTTTACCTGCGCCTAATAGTAAGGGAGCAAATGCCATTTTTTCAAAATAGGTTTTTGGAGTTGAGCGTACTGGGTGCAAAAACAAATAAAGTATTAGTTATTTCCAGTGAAATGAATAGAGTTGGATTCTATCATACTTTTGATTAGAACCTAAGTTGGCTAAAATGTGTTTAAATATACGTGCAACACTCTAATATCTACACCAACTCGTATCATTGAAAAGTTCTAAAATTCTTGCAACTACTTAATAATTTTTTATTATAAACCCATGTTCAGTTATTTGATAAATATATTAAAATTGGGTAAACAAAAAATCGACCAGAGGCGAACCGTTTAGGAAAAAATTGAGTTTAAGGAAAAAAAATGGGAAATTGAAACATATAACTCAAATTTCGTATTTTGGCTAAGTATTTAATTTGCAAAATCATTTCCTTGTAAAATTTTGTTGTATTTTTAATAATTAGGGTACTTTATTCTTAAGGCAATTTTGAAAAAATTACATTTGCTCCCTTACTATTAGGCGCAGGTGAAATTGGAAATATGCGTTTTTAGTTTCAACGCATGCACCAACTTTTATCAAGAATAAAATTTTCTGAGAAATCGAAAATAAAAATATTTCCCATATCTTGGACACACTGTTTAAAATTTCGAATTTTTTTGTAAAAAACAAGCACAATACAGCCTGTTTACCCAGTACCTTATTTAGAAAGGCATGTAACACTTTTTATCATATCATGAAAGGTTTTAAGTTTGAAATTTCGAATTTTGCAAAAAAATATCCATTAAAAGTAATATGTATCTTTAAGTGGGCATTTTTGATTTTCCGTTCAAAATATTGGGAAAAGCATCAAATTCTAGGTTTCTGGGGTCGAAGAATTCGATTTTGCTACAAAATTTGACGTTACACCCGTCCCCGCCATTGTTATCGAAAAAATTTGTGAATTATTTTTATTGTCAACTTAATTTTAAAGTAAAATTTGCATTTCTGAATCAGGTCCGTTCAGATTGCCTGAAACAACTTTATTTTGTAAAATTCGTACTTTCTACTGTATTTAGATTCAGATATGCAAATTTTACTCTAAAATTAAGTTGACAATCAAAATAATTTACAAATATTTCAATAAAAATGGCGGGGACGGACGGGTGGAACGTCAAATTTTGTAGCAAAATCGAATTCTTCGACTCCAGAAACCTAGAATTTGATGCTTTTCCCAATATTTTGAACGGAAAATCAAAAATGCCCATTTAAAGATACATATTACTTTTAATGGATATTTTTTTGCAAAATTCGAAATTTCAAACTTAAAACCTTTCATGATATGATAAAAAGTGTTACATGCCTTTCTAAATAAGGTACTGGGTAAACAGGCTGTATTGTGCTTGTTTTTTACAAAAAAATTCGAAATTTTAAACAGTGTGTCCAAGATATGGGAAATATTTTTATTTTTGATTTCTCAGAAAATTTTATTCTTGATAAAAGTTGGTGCATGCGTTAAAACTAAAAACGCATATTTCAACTTTTACCTGCGCCTAATAGTAAGGGAGCAAATGCCATTTTTTCAAAATACGTTTTTGGAGTTGAGCGTACTGGGTGCAAAAACAAATAAAGTATTAGTTATTTCCAGTGAAATGAATAGAGTTGGATTCTATCATACTTTTGATTAGAACCTAAGTTGGCTAAAATGTGTTTAAATATACGTGCAACACTCTAATATCTACACAAACTCGTATCATTGAAAAGTTCTAAAATTCTTGCAACTACTTAATAATTTTTTATTATAAACCCATGTTCAGTTATTTGATAAATATATTAAAATTGGGTAAACAAAAAATCGACCAGAGGCGAACCGTTTAGGAAAAAATTGAGTTTAAGGAAAAAAAATGGGAAATTGAAACATATAACTCAAATTTCGTATTTTGGCTAAGTATTTAATTTGCAAAATCATTTCCTTGTAAAATTTTGTTGTATTTTTAATAATTAGGGTACTTTATTCTTAAGGCAATTTTGAAAAAATTACATTTGCTCCCTTACTATTAGGCGCAGGTGAAATTGGAAATATGCGTTTTTAGTTTCAACGCACGCACCAACTTTTATCAAGAATAAAATTTTCTGAGAAATCGAAAATAAAAATATTTCCCATATCTTGGACACACTGTTTAAAATTTCGAATTTTTTTGTAAAAAACAAGCACAATACAGCCTGTTTACCCAGTACCTTATTAAGAAAGGCATGTAACACTTTTTATCATATCATGAAAGGTTTTAAGTTTGAAATTTCGAATTTTGCAAAAAAATATCCATTAAAAGTAATATGTATCTTTAAGTGGGCATTTTTGATTTTCCGTTCAAAATATTGGGAAAAGCATCAAATTCTAGGTTTCTGGGGTCGAAGAATTCGATTTTGCTACAAAATTTGACGTTACACCCGTCCCCGCCATTGTTATCGAAAAAATTTGTGAATTATTTTTATTGTCAACTTAATTTGAAAGTAAAATTTGCATTTCTGAATCAGGTCCGTTCAGATTGCCTGAAACAACTTTATTTTGTAAAATTCGTACTTTCTACTGTATTTAAATTCAGATTGCAAATTTTACTCTAAAATTAAGTTGACAATCAAAATAATTTACAAATATTTCGATAACAATGGCGGGGACGGACGGGTGGAACGTCAAATTTTGTAGCAAAATCGAATTCTTCGACCCCAGAAACCTAGAATTTGATGCTTTTCCCAATATTTTGAACGGAAAATCAAAAATGCCCACTTAAAGATACATATTACTTTTAATGGATATTTTTTTGCAAAATTCGAAATTTCAAACTTAAAACCTTTCATGATATGATAAAAAGTGTTACATGCCTTTCTAAATAAGGTACTGGGTAAACAGGCTGTATTGTGCTTGTTTTTTACAAAAAAATTCGAAATTTTAAACAGTGTGTCCAAGATATGGGAAATATTTTTATTTTTGATTTCTCAGAAAATTTTATTCTTGATAAAAGTTGGTGCATGCGTTAAAACTAAAAACGCATATTTCAACTTTTACCTGCGCCTAATAGTAAGGGAGCAAATGCCATTTTTTCAAAATAGGTTTTTGGAGTTGAGCGTACTGGGTGCAAAAACAAATAAAGTATTAGTTATTTCCAGTGAAATGAATAGATTTGGATTCTATCATACTTTTGATTAGAACCTAAGTTGACTAAAATGTGTTTAAATATACGTGCAACACTCTAATATCTACACCAACTCGTATCATTGAAAAGTTCTAAAATTCTTGCAACTACTTAATAATTTTTTATTATAAACCCATGTTCAGTTATTTGATAAATATATTAAAATTGGGTAAACAAAAAATCGACCAGAGGCGAACCGTTTAGGAAAAAATTGAGTTTAAGGAAAGAAAATGGGAAATTGAAACATATAACTCAAATTTCGTATTTTGGCTAAGTATTTAATTTGCAAAATCATTTCCTTGTAAAATTTTGTTGTATTTTTAATAATTATTCTTAAGGCAATTTTGAAAAAATTACATTTGCTCCCTTACTATTAGGCGCAGGTGAAATTGGAAATATGCGTTTCTAGTTTCAACGCATGCACCAACTTTTATCAAGAATAAAATTTTCTGAGATATCGAAAATAAAAATATTTCCCATATCTTGGACACACTGTTTAAAATTTCGAATTTTTTTGTAAAAAACAAGCACAATACAGCCTGTTTACCCAGTACCTTATTAAGAAAGGCATGTAACACTTTTTATCATATCATGAAAGGTTTTAAGTTTGAAATTTCGAATTTTGCAAAAAAATATCCATTAAAAGTAATATGTATCTTTAAGTGGGCATTTTTGATTTTCCGTTCAAAATATTGGGAAAAGCATTAAATTCTAGGTTTCTGGGGTCGAAGAATTCGATTTTGCTACAAAATTTGACGTTACACCCGTCCCCGCCATTGTTATCGAAAAAATTTGTGAATTATTTTTATTGTCAACTTAATTTTAAAGTAAAATTTGCATTTCTGAATCAGGTCCGTTCAGATTGCCTGAAACAACTTTATTTTGTAAAATTCGTACTTTCTACTGTATTTAGATTCAGATATGCAAATTTTACTCTAAAATTAAGTTGACAATCAAAATAATTTACAAATATTTCGATAACAATGGCGGGGACGGACGGGTGGAACGTCAAATTTTGTAGCAAAATCGAATTTTCCGACCCCAGAAACCTAAAAATTGATGCTTTTCCCAATATTTTTCGTTAAAAATCAAAAATAACCATTAAAGTTACATTTTACTTTAGGCATTCTTTTTAGACAAATTTGAAATTTCATACTTAAAACCTGCCATCATCTGATAAAAAGTGTTAAATGCCTTTCTAAACAAGGTAGTAGGTAAAACTGGCTGTATTTTTTAAGTTTTTTTACAAAAAAATTGGAAATTAAACATACTCAAGCGTCCCTCGTATAATAGAACATCATAACGCGGCGCTACGTAGAGGCATTGCTGCGACTATGCGAACCTGGCCGCATATAATTCGCGAAAATCAAGTGTCACTAGATGGCGCTGAATTTTCTAATATTGCGTTTATGGTTGGATTGGAACATTGTTTTTAACCTCAAAATTTTTATTGTTGAATGTTGAGTTGACTTTTTCAAAAACGATTCATATTCTTTACGATGTTGGCAGAAGCAAAAAGAATTAGGGGGCTGAATTTTAGCCCCAGGGAAGTAAATCATCTTTTTACATTAGCACTTCAATATAAAAATTTATTGGAAAATAAAGAAACAAAATGCTAAACATTTTGCAAGAAAACGAAACCTGGGGGAACGAGTTTAACGCAACCTCGTCCTATTTAAATAATCGAACCATCCAACAACTAAAAAGATGATATGAAAACAAGAAACCGGCAATGAGGAAGAATAAGGCAGAGGTACGACAAGAAGCTTATTATTATTGGTATTATTAAAAGAGCATATTATGTACTGCCCAAGTATATATTGCAAGATAACATTATAACGTAGTTAAACTGGTCAAATAAAAATGTTTTTTAGGAAAAGGATATAGGTACAGGATGATTGAGACAATGAAAAACAAATGACCTGAAAAGACTTCTAAGTCCTGCACTATTTCGGCCTGGTATGAGGGATAAAAATGAGAATCAAGGTATGGACTCTGAAGATGAACAAGTAAATGATCCAGCTGTATCTCAAATTAAAAATCAGGATGCAAATAATAAAAGAAATAGAGGAAATGGTGAAGGCAGAGGAGGCATATGTGGAAGAGGGACACCCAAAAAAGTAAGATTTCTAATAAATGGTATTTCTGTTAGGTAACTCTTTAAGTTTGGCTACCAGTTACTTAAAAGTACATATAGAAAAAACAGAAACTTTGAACACTATAGAATTTTGAGATCCACATATTATCTTTAATTAAATTAAAACCTTGCAAGTAGCTCTTTCATAGGGGGCCCCTAAAAAATTTTAAAGAAATGTCCTACTTTTATATCAAAATCCTGTCGGTTTCGGTTCATTAGTAGGCACCCTGCAAACTTAAAAATAAGTTTTTTTTTTTTAATTTTAGAGGCCTGATAGAAGGAGGCCAACTGCCACACTGGTAAAGACATTGGCATCAAATGCCGTAGCCAAAAAATATGAAGAAAAACAATTAGATAAACTTTCTTAGTTAGCTTGTGCTGAATTTTGTGGAAGCAAATGGAAAAACTCACAACAGTTATGTTTCTGTTTCCTTTTTTGTAGTTTCTATTGTTATCTTTTTTTTTAAATGTAGTTTGTTGAATTCTGTACAAATTAAAAGAATTTTTGTTTACTCAAAAGCTCATTTTATTTTTTTTTAATTAAAAATCAAATTACTAGTAGCTGTTACAGCTGACTAAAATAATGAATAAATTCATTTTAAACTAAGTTGACTGGACCGACGTTGACTTGTAGCTGTTGGGTTTGAATTAAATAATGAAGTTCATCTTTTTTAATGTCTTCACGCAATGGAGGCTCCGGTTTATTCATGTTCCTCACAAGGTTATGATAGTACTCCAATAGATCCTCAATTTCGGTTAGGAGTGTCATGACCGTAGGCTTTATTAGCCCAAATCCTCTAAAAAAGCTCGTTTCCGAAATCTCTTCATAGTACCTAATTGGGCCTAAGAAAAACTCGTCTTGGGTAGCTCATATCTAGGAAATCAAGGACTATTTGTACAAAGCAAATAATTTTTCTTTAAATATTTTGAGGTTAAATAACAAATTAAAGATGCTTAGCGAAGGAATTTGGCCAGTTAATTAATGATGCTTTAAGAGTCTCTTAAAGTTGGAGCAACGCACAAAACCCACTAATGGTACTTTAAAGGACAGTTAGCCTAATTGTTATTTAAAAAAAATCTCTGCAAATGGGTGTGTCTGAATTCACTTTATTTTGTAAAATTCGTACCTACTCTATTTTACCCACTGCATGATGATAGCGAACCAACTAACACTCGTAATGATAACAATAATAAAGAATGTAAATCCTACACACCATGGTAACCAAGAACCAAGAATAATGTCAGTTGCTGACAAATATTTTTAGCTCAAAAACCAAAATTGCTGTCTGGATCGGCTTAAAGTATTAGGCAACTACAATATACTAAACTATGATGGGGCCTAAGTATACCTAGCAATGGACTTAGGTACATATTATATTTCGTTAATGAACCTGCAACTATCCTTCAGTGACTGACATTACTTTTGGCTACACTGATGACTGATGGTAGGTAGGTAGGGTACCTACATTATATATCCTCAGAAACAAATAATTCTATTTTTCTCAAAAATATAAGTTGAATGTTGAAGGGTGTTAAAATAAAATCAAGTTAACTTTGGGTAGTCATTTCCAACATTTTTGGTAAATATAGTTATTACTTTTCATTTCTTAGATTTTAAAAAATGGCTTAGAAATAAAATATTCTCAACGATCAAAATTAACTTGATTTTATTTTAACATTTTTTCGACATGCAATGAAGTCGTTTTTATTTTTTCCTCGAAAAAGAACTAATATACGAAAACATGTTAAGAGGCAAAAAAGTTGTATTTTTTTTAATCTGAAAAAAATTTAATTTTTATTAAAAAAATCAAAAATCATTGATTTTTTTGAATTTTATTGATTTTATTAAAAATTTAACATTTTTCTCTCTTTTAAATTAATACAAATTATTTTAATATCAGTCTAACAATATAGTAGGTCTAAATTCTACCCAAAATATTGTCAGAACGCGCTTCTTGCAAGAAAATTCCTGTGGCTCCGACATTCTCTAAAATGAAAATACATACAGAAACTCTTATGGCTTTTAAAGAGAACTTCCATACTAAATATTTAATGAATTTGGATGGGTGTGAATATGCAATAACGAACTAGCATTTTTAGTAGGTTTTACTATTTTAGATAGGTGTGAATATTTCATAACCAACTAACATTATATATGGAGCGATGCGTTTTCTACTAAAAATGCTAGTTCGTTATTGCATATTCACACCCATCCAAATTCATTAAATATTTAGTATGGAAGTTCTCTTTAAAAGTCATAAGAGTTTGCTCCGATATTCTCTAAAATGGAAATACATACAGAAACTCTTACGACTATTAAAGCTTCCATACTAAATATTTGGTCAATTTGAATGGGCGTGAATATGCTATTACCAACTAGCATTTTTAGTAGGTTTTACTATTTTAGATAGGTGTGCATATTTCATAACCAACTACCATTATAATATGGAGCGATGCGTTAGTTGGATTCTCTTTAAAATTCTAAAAATATTTTAAAAAGCGTACCATATGCTTAAATTCAATTGTTTTCAAGATATCGATGTGTAAAATATTACATTTTTAACCTTTTCACAGACTGTAACATTTTAAGGGTGCAATTTGGCGAAAAACGGCTTACATGTCCCTATCTTACTTTCCAAAAATATATTATAAAATAGGGGTATCCATTTCAAAAAATTAAGTAAACTATCATAACTTGTTTTTGGGACAACCTGTATACATGAAATAAACTTCAAAAAATGCGCAACAAAAATAAAAAATTGACGGGTCCGCGCGTTTTTCGAAAAACTTTTGCGTTTTCAAGAAAAATCGATTATTCCAGACTTTATCAGCACCCTGTATAATTTCATATTAAAAAATGTTCACAAAAGTACCTATATCAGATATTTTAGTCGCGCTTTGATTCTTTTGATCCACAGTGTATATCAAGGACTTTGTTAAAGGTTCAGGCGTGGAGAAATGTCGATTCAGTGTATTTTTACATATGTAGACGCTGGCTCTATGCAACTTATATTATGTAGACATGTGCAAAATTTGTTACTTACAGACATACCGACATACCTAAACCAAATATCAAGCGGCGTTTAATTAAATTCACTGATTTCGGAGAACGAATAACATAGGTAACTAAAAGCATGTTTTCATTAGTTGCGCCCAAAATCAATACATTAAGTTAATATCTCTTAGAAAATCAAATTAATGGCGCGGTTGAGTCCAAACAGTAAAGTTGTTTAATAGGATCGCAATAATAATAATAAGTAAGAATTTCAATTATATTTGCATTGGAAGAAGTTCCCTAAAATAACCTTCATTTACCTTTTTCCATTAGTTCCTTAAAGACACCATTTTATAATTATTAGTGGAAGTTTCAGGAACTTCCTCAAAGTGATCCTGAGTTAAATATTGATTCGTCAAAGTGCTCATCAGATATATGAGAATTTTGAGGAGTTCCCCAAAACAACCACGAATTCGTCAAAATGACCACAAAAGGAATTTTCAATTCCCCAAAATGACCATTTTACATACATATAGAATGTTACTAAATTTTAACCAACAAACTTATTGTAATATACTATTGTAGATACTTTATCAGTAGTTATTATTTATTCATTGTATGTACAAACAATGTACTTCTTACGTATGTAGTACGTACATAGCACGAAGTGTGCGTACATCTTTAATACGTACAGTAAATGTACGTACATAAAATATACGGTTATCGTACGTACATAAGATGTACTTGTCGTACGTCTTTATGAAAATTTACATACAAAGTTTGTAAAATGTACAATAACGTACATACGTAAGACATACTTTATGTCCAACTAGTACATACATAAAACGTCTTATGTATGTAATTATGCTGGTTGGGCGGTGACGTGTAAACGTCATATTTTATTAAGTTCTGGATTAGGTTATTGTAAAGTTTGTGTTGTTTTCGGGTTTATATACCTAATATCTCTTAAACTCTGAGTACCTAACAACGACCAGTTTACCATCTACATAGTTCATTTTCATCAGTTAAAGCCCTAATCTTGGTAAAGAATAATTGGAAAATGTTTATGGTATGTATTCATGTTTTAAAACTTACCAAGTCAGTCGTAGCCTACAAGATCCCCTGATTTAAATACATTGGATTTTTTTCTGTGGGGTCACTTAAAAACATTAGTTCATACAAATCCTGACCGAATTATAAAGGTAAATGTTAAAAAAATCAGATAGTCGTACCGGGCCACTCGTTGGGCGTTAATTTGGATCGTCATAGCACATCTTATAAACTATTCAGTGTATTCAGCTCCACAACTCCGAGCGGTGCCTTTGATCTGGCGGTCGTGAACCAAGTGAGATGGAATGGTGCGGTCTCTCTCTCTCTCTTGGCGGAAATGCCGGGGCCGGATTAAACGAATTTATATTACTCAAGTTTCGTTGTGACAGTACCGTAGTAGGTAATTTTTGATCTTTATTTTAATATGAAAGTTTAAAATTTGCTCCAAAATTTTATCCAACAAAAAGGTGAGAATAAGGTTAAATAATAAAAATACGTAGTTTATGTTTTTAATAAATTTTATTGCCTATACAGGGTGACGCGGATCTAAATGAACATACTTCAACACAAGACAAAGAATACCTTGGGGGTTCTTAATCACCCATCTTTGATAGTTCAATTGTCGATAGTTAATAAGATACAGGGTCTTTTATGAACTTCAGCAATTTTTTGTTCTTGTCATATTTTTTAATGCACTCCGTATAAAATTTTCATATTGGGTCAACATCTGTAACCTATCTGTCGCTTAAAATTGCAGTATCAGAAAATTTTAAATTTCAGGCCCGTATTAGAAAAAGTTGACATTTTCAATTTTTACATTTTTAACACCCTGTAGATCAATTTTTTCGAAATATTATTTTTTTATTGGAAAGAGCATAAAGAATTGACCCTAACGGCATAATTTTCAAAGTTCCCGCACCCATCACTTGATTAGAATAAATGGTTGTTTTGTAAAAAATTTCAAAATGGTGCATATTTGGAAATTAGAAATTAGGAAAATAACAATAAAAAAGCAAAAACTGCTTCCGAAGTAAAAAAATAAATGTACTAAACGTTTAATAGTTTTAACGAGACTAAATTTTAGGGAACAACACAACAACAAATAACAAAGTAATAATAATAATAACAAAACTGCAAGTTAAAATCGACTGCTTAAAATCTAATACATAGAAAAAGTTTTAGCAAGAATTAATTTTAAGAGCACTTTAGCAGAACACTGTTATTTAAGAAGCTGTTCAAAATGCCCTCCATTGGCTTGTTCACATCTTCGTCTTCTGATGTTTAAATTTGACACTGCTTTTCTAATTGCGTCTGGGTTATTTTTTATTTCCTGAAAAGCATTAATAATTCGTTGCAAAAGCTGCTCCCGCGTGTTGATTTCTTCTGAATAAACCAAATTTTTCATATTCCCCCAGAAAAAAAAATCCAAAGGATTAAAGTCCGGCGACCTGGCTGGCCATAAATGGGGCCCTCCACGGCCTATCCATCTGTTAGGAAACGTTATATTTAAAAATTCAGATACAACCCTTGCAAAATGTGGTGGGGCCCCATCATGTTGAAAAAAGAGCCCTCTCACGTTAGCATTTTCATTCTGCATAAGTCCTGGCAAAATGTTTTGTAAAAAATTTAAATATTGATTTCCATCTAATCTTTCAGCAAAAAAGTGCGGCCCAATTAATTTATTATTTATTATACCTGCCCAAACGTTTATGGAAAATTTGTGCTGCGAATGCGATTGTCTGATGGCATGTGGATTTTCTAACGATCATACATGGGAATTCCTTGAATTATTTACACCATCTCTGGTAAATTGTGCTTCATCGGTCCAGAGGATTCGATAAAGACTCCTTTGGTGTCTACTGAGCCACTGGCAAAAGAGTAACCGGTTTGCATAATCGCCAGGTTCCAATCTTTGAACTTCTTGAACATGAAACGGATGCAAGCCTTCCTTTTGCAGTGTTACATTAACTCTTTTTTGCGGGATTCCTAGACGTGTCGCAATTTTTCGAGTAGATGTTTTGGGATTATCTTCAACAAGATTTAAGATATCTTCTTCCTCCTGAACTGGATGTCGTATTGGTTGATCAATATTATTGTCGGTGGGAAAATGTCCATGTTCTCCAGCAAATAAAAATACATTTGCAAATGTTTTGTGATATGGACATCTTCTACCCGGAAATCGCCTACGATATTCCCGAACAGCAGCTCTTCCATTACCGTTACAAAAACCGTATACAAAAATAATGTCGGCATATTCGGCATTTGAAAATTGGTAAGGCATCTTCAACAGAAAATTGCAATAATTGTTAACCGAATACTAACAAAGGTCAGACAACTGTCACATATCTGATAGTGACTTGAATTGTTGCTATGGAACAGTAACTCGATAGTCTTTGGTTTGTTTTTAAATGAGGCAAAGCCTACTTTACAAAGTTTGAAATTTCTGACTGTAATTTACGATTTTTTGTCGATGTCTAAAAAGCAATCATTATCTTGCAGTTTTGTTATTATTATTATTACTTTGTTATTTGTTGTTGTGTTGTTCCCTAAAATTTAGTCTCGTTGAAACTATTAAACGTTTAGTACATTTATTTTTTTACTTCGGAAGCAGTTTTTCCTTTTTTATTGTTATTTTCTTAATTTCTAATTTCCAAATATGCACCATTTTGAAATTTTTTACAAAACAACCATTTATTCTAATCAAGTGATGGGTGCGGGAACTTTGAAAATTATGCCGTTAGGGTCAATTCTTTATGCTCTTTCCAATAAAAAAATAATATTTCGAAAAAATTGATCTACAGGGTGTTAAAAATGTAAAAATTGAAAATGTCAACTTTTTCTAATACGGGCCTGGAATTTAAAATTTTCTGATACTGCAATTTCAAGCGACAGATAGGTTACAGATGTTGACCCAATATGAAAATTTTATACGGAGTGCATTAAAAAATATGACAAGAACAAAAAATTGCTGAAGTTCATAAAAGACCCTGTATCTTATTAACTATCGACAATTGAACTATCAAAGATGGGTGATTAAGAACCCCCAAGGTATTCTTTGTCTTGTGTTGAAGTATGTTCATTTAGATCCGCGTCACCCTGTATAAAAAATTAAAGATCGGACAAGTACCTATATAATATAATATATATACACAATATAATATTATTATTATACAAGTAAAAGAAAACATACCTAAATATATTTACATATTTCTCCATATTATTAGTTTATTTTCGTTTATGTTTTTAAAATTCCCATTTATTGTTTTCAAGGTGTAATAAATTCTTACTCTTAAATATAATCTAATTACAAATTCTTTTGGGAAATATTTACAAGGATGACTAAAAGGTAATACATTGCTTAAATTTAAAAGTGCGCTACAAATATTTGTTGTTGTTGCTAATTGTTCAAATAAGCTGTGGTCATAGTCTCGGCATAGTCGCGTTGTGCCCATGGCTACAGCAGCCTGACAAAAGCTTGGGATAATAAGGACCTCTATACACCCCAACAGCTTTCGACGCTGTATAAAGGTCAAATTCAACCATGGCTGGAACACTGCTCACACATTTGGGGTTCTGCTCCCAAGCATACCCTGAGGCTGCTGAACCTTGAAAGCCCACAACATCGAAAGTAGGTTGGTGACTTCAGCGTCTTTTACAAATATTTCCATGGCAAGTGCTCAACTGAAGTTGCTCGTTTGATTCGATCCAGAGAGGTGCATGGTGGAAATAAACAACGAACCACTGCAGTCCACCCGTACGTGGTTAAGCTTAATGTTTCTAGAACAACACTGTTTAAAAATTCTTTCATCTAGAAAATGCCATTACTCTGAAACGACCTCCCTGAGATCGTATTCCCTAACGAATACAGTCTCCAAAGATTCACGATCAACGCAAATCTGCGCACTTGCAACGCTGGCAGAGTTATCCTTTAACTTACCAAAAAATTGAGAACTGTTTTTGATAAGAGTTTTTTAAGTAGAATTTAGTGGCGTGCTTAGTTTTTTCTAGGAGTTTTTTGAGATTCTAGGTAAACATATGATTTTTTAAATGGGACACCCTGTATATTTTTTTCTTATTTGATTGGGCTATTTTTAAGCTTTTCAAAAATATATAATAGTTAATAGTTATTATTAACAATGAACGCACAAATCGAAAAATTTAGAAAATTATTGTAGTCGACTACGGAACCCATTCAAACAAACAAAACTGTTAAAAGTAAGTCATCGCACAGCATTCCCAGTACGTAAAGGGTACACAATATTTACTTCTTAGGGTTTCAAATTACATTTATTTAATATTTTTTTATACAAGATTTTATTACTCCGAGATCTTTTTCTATGACTTTGCAAGAACTTCTAGTGCCTCTACAAAAGCCATAACGTTCATTTCGTCCCTTTCGCGATTCTCTTTATTATATATGATTTAGGTCTTGGCACTCTTGGCTTCATATAAATGATCGATTCTTAATTAAATTAATTTATAAACTTAAAAATGTTATTTGATTGGGCTGTCTTTCTTCTGGATATCTATGACAGTGAGAACTCTATAAGTTAGATAGCTAAATTACAATATTGTAAACTTACCTATTTTCATGGCGCTCTATGAAGCTATTTTGTTAATTTTTTTAAACTTTAGTAAAATGATGACATGTGTTTTAACAAAACGTTATTCTTGCCTATACATTTTGACAAATAGACATGGCAGATAGATATTCTTTTGTTTGTTTTAATGGTTTCATGGCCTATATTGTCAACAAAATGGCGGGCTTCTGCATTATAAATAGGCAAGGGCCTAGCGACACTTGAAGCACCGGTTCCCGTCAGATCACCGAAGTTAAGCAGTGTCGAGCGCGGTTAGTACTTGGATGGGTGACCGCTTGGGAAACACCGCGTGCTCTTGTCTTAGGGAAGAGTGTAAAATGAATCGACATCAAAACCATCCTATTCACGCCGGACAGGCCGGATGAGATCGGATATCTCGTAGGATGAAGGTGCCGTTTCACACTCCCCAGTCGGTAGACCGCACGATTAAAAACCGTACGGTCGATGACAGGTTCAAGATGGCCTCTGATACGCCGACGACCGTTAAAAATAGTAAGTAAATAAAAAAAAAAAAATTCTGCATTATAATTATAAACTTTCACACTTCTAGACCACTGTGCGTTGAGGTCGCGGACCACTGTGCCACTCAATGTCAAGTTTAATTAAAGAAGAGTCAGCACTTTCGGTGTATAAATACCCGAACATTGGGTGGACACGGCACCTTCGTCTCAACGACTGGTCACCTTCCCTGAGATTAGAAGCGCCCATGTGTCTTAAAGACTCCAGGCCACTCTCCTAATCTTTCTTCAATTACCCCCAGGAGCGCCCAAGTGTCTCACAGACTCCAGGCCTCTCTCCTGGGCCCCTGAGCTACTTTCGACCCCCTGGAGGCGGAGCCACGTCTCTTGAGAGCCCCCATCGACAGTGCCACACCCCCACGGAGACATGCTGGGTTTCCTCCAGGTTACCTGTTAAATGATTGGCGAGTATAAATAAAACTCTATATTGTTTTCTAGCCAGAGCGTTTTCATTCACACCCCGTTAGGCAAAAATACCCCCAAGTTGTGACAGTAATTTTCTAAATTGCGTATTGTGCGTTTATTGTTAATAGTAATCAACTACCTATTATATATTTTTGAAAAAGTTAAAAATAACCCAATCAAATAAGAGAATAATATACGGGGTGTCCCGTTTAAAAAATCATATGTTTGCTTTAATCTCGAAAAGACTCCCGGAAAAAAACTAAGCACGCCACTCAATTCTTCTTAAAAACTCTCTTAGAAACAGTTTTCAATTTTTTAATAAGTTTAAGGATACCTAACCGAAATACAGGGGGTGGTCAAAAAGCCAAAATTTTCGAAAACACCCTGTAGCTTAAAACCCAAGAAAGCTATGACAATTCTGTTTGCGGCATCTTTTGTTTAAGGAAAAAGTATAGCGCAGTTATGTAAAAGCCACAAGTCTCTATATTTACTGGTTATCGAGATACCCTGCAATTACTTCGAAAAATGGACACCCTGTAAAATAGTTTTAAAAACAGAAAATGAAACTTATTAATTATGTATTTTTTATTTAGTTTTTTTATACTATTTTTTTAGGATTATTTACCGAAAAGAATAAGGGAAGAAGCTCCGAAACAAGACACATTTTTTTTATTTGCACAATTATTTTAAACAATTTTTAAAGCTACAAAATTGAGAAAAATCGGTGAAAATCATATTTCTGAACTATTACATACATTAAAAGCGCAGTTATTCTATACAATGCATGCATACTATTGCTGATGCTGGAGGGTAGAGGATAATCGTTGTGATGTTCTAATGCTGGGGATGATGTAGTTTAACCTCGCTGAAGATGTTGATTGTTTGACGAAAAAAGCAGGGGAATGAATAGGAGCAGGAATTTTGGGCTTGTCTCAAATACTCTACTGGAGGTAGTTTTTGTCGAGTTGCAGATATGACTTCAAAATTGCAACGTTTTTATTCCTACCAGCATCATTTCATTTGTCAGCTAGGATTTTCTGTTAAAAATAAAAGTTTTTTTTTCTTCTTTTAGATAGGGGCTTAGGATACAGGTGGTTGACAGAACTGACAGGGCACATGGTGGTATTTTTTGAGTTTGGCATAAACTATTTTAAAGCTATCAAATTTCTATCGTCGCATTGTTTTCGAAAATTTTAATCTCACCTTCGGTTTCCGTTTCATCGTTTTTTGTTACTTTCTTAAGATATGAAAACACACATTGTGCCCGTCCCCTCCTCACGAAGCCAATTTCTATACGGTTTGTTCTGGGTCCTCTTGGGTTAAATTTGAAACAATTATTGAACGTATTCACAATTATCCCTCGATTTACCCGAATTGGCCCTACTTAGATCATTATAAAAATATAGTTTGATGAAGTTTATCGATGTTTAATTTTTAGTATAATATGCTCATTCCCTTCTTAATAATTTGATTTATATATCACCATATGTTTTTGGCCCGCCTATAAAGCGATACTTTTATGTTTTACAGGGACAAACAAATATTTCCTGACCAAACAGAAGCAGAGGTCAAAGTTGAATTGGGGGAAGCAGAAACTGATCAGATGTATGGGGATTGGAAAATTAAAAACGAAGAATTAGACATTAAGGAGGACGAATCTGAAACAAGTGAAAACAGGTATAGTTTGCTTAAGTTTAGGTGCCCTGTTATACCGAGCGCTACAAAATATTTTACTTTTTCCCTATAAGAACTATTAAAACAAAATTTAGGATTTTTACATACTCGTATGTTGACGGCGTCACACATACAACTTTGTACGTATGGTGTGGATCGCCGTTATCCGTCAAGTCGACAATTTATACACTTTTTTTAATCTTTGCATAAACGGTTCGCAGTGGAATACTTAAATCTTTCCAACAATTTAGGATATCTGGTGTTAAACGTCAAAGTTAAAATAATTAAATACGTGTACTACGTGGCGCCCACACCACTGGATATAATCAATTGAAACTTTTTGATTTTATAGAGAATTTTTGCTTCGGAAGCCAATACTTTTTGGGCACGATCGAAAAATGACAAGTATTTTATTTGATCGATTAAAAATCTAAACAGGTCTGCTTTTGGTACTTAATGGCTCGAACACGGAAAATTTGACCACTAGATAGAGCATCCCAAACATTTTTTTACAGTACATTTTCCTATATCTGTAAATTTTAGAAATGTTAGATTGTCGAGAAAAATTAAAAATTACAATTTTTTAAATCGGTTCCTAATTTCTTTTCGAGTTTAATTCTTAAGCGCTCCTTAAAAAACGTAAAAACATATGTTGACAATTTTGAAAATTTTTATACAGTGTAAAATATTAAAATTTCTCAGTACCTAGATGCTTTTGGGCAGTTGACCATCCATCATTTTTCTTATGTCCATATCCCTGAAACCAATAGACCTACGTCATCGAACTCACGTAGGTTCGGTCTATAAAATAAGCTCTTGCGCTAAGTAATACTAAATGACAGCTGTAATTTAGGAAACGTCACGAACGATAACTAATGTTTGTCACATGTTCGGGATGACATCATAAATCGTTTAACAAAGAATGAGGTTGATCGGATAATTAGAATCAAAGTTAGTGTGACAAGTGCCCTAACAGCAAGGAGTAGACAGTTGTGGTTGGTTAAAAAAAAAGCACTAGAACGCAGATCTTCCCCGATGGCCCCCTTAATTCGCACAACCGCCACGGTTAATCAGGGCATTATTATTTAAACCGTAAAAATCTTTTTAGACTCCTTCTGTATTTTATAAAAAATTTAGTCATTTAAATGTATTACTTATGTCCATGAAGTATTTTTTTTTTTAAAGTGAGTGTTCAACTTTCCCCGCAAAACGGGGCCAAGTTGTACTTGGCTCTAAACTTTTATAAAACGCACTTCGGCTATTTATATAAGCGAAGTTGGACACCAAAAACGTTTTTAAATTATAAAAATTATATATTTTAAGCGAATTAACAAAAAATAAACTACAAAAAACACTTAAACGTAAACAAGATGTATTTAAGTTATATAATTAAGTTATACATTTTAAAACGAGTTAACAAAAAACAAACTCTAAAAAAAACTTGAACGTAAAAAAACATTTTTAAGTTTTATAAATTATACATTATAAAATAAGTTAACAAAGAACACACTCTAAAAAACAATTATTGAACGTAAAAAAAATATTTTTAAGTAATATAAATTATACCTACATTATAAAATGAGTTAACAAACTAGAAAAACCACTTGAACGTAAAAGAAAAGTTTTTAAGTTATATGAATCATATATATTATAAAAAAAAGCGTTAACAAAAAAAAACCGCAAAAAACAAACTACAAAAATAACTTAGACGTAAAAGAAATGTTTGCATCTAAAGTGAAGCACAGAAGTTTTTAACCTATAGAATCATAATTGAGATCTTCTCGGAACTGGAAGCGATTTCTTCTTATGGCAAGGGGATTTCCTAACAATATCTTGATATCTTCGCTGGAAACTATTGATCTATCGGGAACATCTGGGTAAACAAAGTAGTAAGTACCCCTAACTAGCTTTTCGGAAAATTTCTTCCTTAAGAAGTTTACAGTAAAACTGTCTCTATGGATGTTTTCGATTTTTCCTACAGAGTTTAAATTTCTTTTACTAGCCTCAAACTTCACAACCACAAAGTGATTATTTTCAAATACAGTATTAGAAGTAGGAATCACAGGTTCCACAGCCATATTTTCATTGAAAGCATCACAGCTATTTTCGCTATCTCCACCACTTTCATTGTTTGCTGAAACTTGATCTGAGACGCCGTCTGATTCATGTTAAGTGATTCAGCTTCTTCGCCAGATTCGTCATATTTATCATTTTCAGGAAATGATACACTTCTACCTGGTAGAATGGAAAGCCTTTTGCCCCTCGGTTTTCTTGTTGCACTCGTCGGAGTAAGAGTATCTTTGAAGAAAGAAGTAAAACTATCAGTCCAATTGTCTTCTACATTATCATCGTTTACTGGTGTATAGTCTGCTAGTTTTTTTAAAACTCTCTCTGGATTGGGTGGTATTATTCAGCATGCTGCAAATCCAGCCTTAACGTTATCTGCAGAGCGTAGACTAATTTTTTAGAATGTCTGAACCAGCAGAGAGGGAAAATCACTTTTAAGAAAACCCCTCTGTTATTAATTTTCCACTCTCTAATAACAGAGCGCCACGCTTTCTTCATTGGTCTAAAATAAGACACATCAAGTGGCTGGCACAGGTGTGTCGAATTTGGTGGTAAATGTGTAAACTCAATACTTTTTTCCCTGCATTTCCTGATCACTGATTCAGAAACATGACTTGACAGGTTGTCACCCAATATAATTTTTTTACCTTCGAGGTTAGAAAAGTACGGCAAAGCTATTTTATTAAACCAGTCTTCAAAACAAAAATGGTCGAACCAACCACTCTTGCATCTATTATACACAGCACCCTGGGGGCCATTTTCAATCCAAGTTGGATACAAATGTTGTGCCTTATACATGACATACGGCGGGAGGACATGGCCAGACGCTGCAGCAGTAATCATAACAGAGATACTAGTTTTGGAGCTATCCTTAATACGGTCGCAATGTTTTGCTCCCCTTTTGGCAATAACTGCAACTTTTCCCGGATCATCTAAAAAGTTAGTTTCGTCATAGTTGACTACGGTTTCGGGAGGGACATTTTCAGTTAATTCGTAAAGTTCGTTAAAATATTTTTTTATCACAGTTGAGTTAACTTCTGCTCGCGCACGTTTCATATTTTGTGAAAGTCTAACGGATAATTCAGGATGTCTCTTTAGAAAGTTCTTTGACCACTCATAGCCAGGGACATTTTTGTGGAAGATTTTAATGGTCTTTCCAGCCCGATCTAAGTAAGGCTTTACAATAAGTCTTAAATCTCTGACCGTAAGTGGAAAATTCCATTTTGCTGCCGTCATAACTCCTTCGGTTAATACTGATTCTTCAGCCGCAGATAAAATTGTTTGGCCGCCATATTTTTTCTCACATTTAAGTCCTTTCCAGTGGTTGTAAATGGCAGACTTAGGTATCGAATACTTATCAGCCGCCTTCCTAATACTCAGTCGCTTAAATTTAACATCCTGTACTGCCTTATTTAAATTTTCTTTTAAGTAATTCCCCTTTGGTGGCATTCCTAACTTTCTTTTATATATACATTTCTTTTATATTTTTGAACCATTTTTTGGGTGTCCAACTTGCCCCTACAAAATACATTTTTTTAATGTTACGCCACTGGCATCAATATATTTGAGAAATATGCGACGAGTAATTTTACCGTCTGTTACTAACATAATTCTTTAGCAGAAAAACCGCTATCCTATTACTATCCATACGTCATGTACAATAATTATAAAACGTAATTAAGTAAAACGTCAAAAAGATTGTCTATTGTCTATCTAATTTCCTAACAATTTTTAATTTAATTTTATTTTATTTTTAACAAGTGAATAGTGACCACTTGATGCATTCCCATTTTATTTGAAATGACATAGTCTCATTTTGACAACCCCCTTTTTTAGAATAACAAGTTCATTTAATTTTATTAACAAATATTCAATCCACCATAACATTAAGCATGTCCCCTCGCTAATTTAGTTTTACTGAAAAGAGAATGAATTGATATGTTACAATCCCAACAAACATTTTAAGTTAAATTTACCTTTATTCGACCTCTAAACGGGTCAAATATTTTGCACGACCAATTATATATAGGGATAATTTACCTACATTTGTTTTCCTATTGCCCAATGTGGGGAAAGAAACTAAAGTAAATTGAAGGTCGAAAATAGGTTGATAGGGTTTTTCTGTCCAATAAGTTGAAACGAAGTGAAATAAATATAGACCTATTTTACGTCTAAATGTGGAAAGTGAGACCAACGTTTTGACCTAAATATAACCTAAATAGGAGCAATAAGACACTAGACAAAAATACAGAGAAAACATATTATATCTGGTGTTAGAAAGAAAAGACAACAACTTATGCCAACACTTCCAACAGGACAAAATAAATTATAAAATGGAGTTCGACTTAAGTAGATATTTGGAATGGCCGCTTATTACAACTTCAACAATATGATAAAATTAAGTTTTATTATTTTTCTGGACCGAAATTTGGATGCGAAAGAAATGTGTTTGTGAATTATGGTGATGATACATCGAAAAACTAAACGCGCCCTTAAAATATGCATTTTTTTATGTATTATTACGATAATTTAAAATATTTTTACCATTAACCTAAAAACAGAGTGCCTTCATTATAAACATTATGTACCTAAAGTTTTAAAAAAACTTTCGTTGACGAAAGATATCGTAGTCTAATGGATTTTCCACTTACCTTATGTAATTCTTAAAATTTTAATTATTGTTTTTTTATAGTTGTCGATAAACAGGAAAACTAATAATTATTAAATATGGTCGCCTTTATATTTTTAACCTTAAAGTTATTTTTTCCTTATTATTAACTGTACAAGCAATGTTAGCCTTTGAGGTTAATCAGAAAGTTATGAAGTAGCTCAATTTTTAACCACAAAAGATCTATAACTTTGGGAACAATTTATAGGGCAAAATTATCCAAAATATTACTTGTTTCTAAAACTACATGGTCAGTAAATTATTTGGACTTTTTGTAGGCAATAATTGGGTAATATTTACCTAGCGTAATAGCCAAAAAATTCCTTAGTTTTGAACACATATATTAAGTAACAATTAAGTAAATTATTACTTAATCATATTCCTTATTAGGATTAAATATTTTTAATGTCTAAGAGAGGTAATTTATTTGTAATTTTTAACTAGGTAAATTAAACTACAAGTAGACTTCCCTATAACAAATTATTTAAGTTCTGGATATCCAAATTTTGACTTAGATTTTAGAGTTCGAATCTTTTGTGACTTTTAAGAAAACATTTAAGGCAAAAATAAGCAAATATTTGCCAATTTAGGATTATTTTCCTTCCGTTCTGGTCTACATTACTTAATATGTTTGTTGGGATTCTTCTTTTTCAACACGTTTTGACTTCAACATTGCTTAAATTACTCGACTATGATTAAGGTCCTTAATTCTACTTGCGTATAAATCAACCCCTACCTTCACATGGAGATACATCGTTCTTATACTAAACTCCTGTCGATTCCAAAGGTTGCATAATCTGCATTATATTGTATTGTATTATTGAATCACCTCTCACCTCTCTGCTCCCCCAACTGTTTTAACTTCTTTTCATATAAAAATCTCTTAAATGGTTAGTTGCTGAGGATGACTTTCTCTAAAGTCGAAACTAGTACAACACATGCATTAAGAAATTTAATTTAATTCATCGTCATTTTATGTATTTTTATAATCCTTGTTTTCTACCCTAGAGGGGCAAATAAAGTTATTTGGTGGTAAAGACAGACCTTTATTTCTATTTACAATCTCGCCACAGAATATGGACTACTTCTTAAATGAAATAGACATTTTCACATGCCCGGAAGATGACGATGATGAAGAAGAAGAAAATTAATACTTTTGTTCTTTATTTAAATGATTATAGCTTTATATATTTTCACTTCATTTCCATTCAAATTGTAAGAAATATATAGCTTATAAATAAATATAAAATTACAGTAAATTCACTCGTTTTATTTCTAAATAAAATCTACTATAAATAAATTAAAATAAGATTAGGATATTATAATATCTACAATAAGTATTTCATCTGATGAGTTTTTAATTACACAAAGTAGGTAAGTAAGTGTTATCAAATGAATATATTCAATATATGCAAAATGTATTAAATATAACGTATTAACTAATAAATAGTACAAATTATTTATTGTTAATGATGTTTCGGTGATTTAATAACTTTATACAAGGTATTATTCACTGCGATTCACGGTTGACCTTGCATTACAGTGAGAATGGCTGAGCGCTGCGGGCTCTCTACCCTCTATCTCAAAAACGGTTAGGCGTATGAAAAATTTTTAAAACAAAATCTATCGCAAATTTTATGCTCTACAAATTTTATAATAAATGTTAATATCATTGGAGCTATAGAAACCGAGATATAATCGCGAAAAACTGATTTTTGTGGCCTTTGACCTTGAATAACTTACGACGCAGACACGAGATTTAATGAGACTTTTGAGAGAACATTTAGAAGATCAAAATGAAGGTGTATACGAGTTTCCAGCTTATTATCTCTCATTCCGAGGTAAAACCCCTAATATGACTGGAGTACTAACTAAACTAAAGCCTTCTGAAAACGAATAAACAGGTTTGGTGGCTCAAGGTCAACCCTTCTTCACACAACAGGGGTGCGTTCGAAAATACTACTCTTTGTCCAACTTCAGCAGCACTGACCAATTACACCCCAGTTGACGGGGAAAATGTATCCGCTTTTGCTCTCGGATGATCCCAAAGAAACAAATTAAAGGGATTCATATCTCGCGGACGAGAAAGCTTTAAATACATCTTGCGATCTGTCAAGAACAATAATTGCAAGTTATTGTAGAAGATAATCAATATCCTACGACAATATTATACAGATATTTAGTAATCATGCTACATTTTAGTATAACAGTTATATATAAAACAATTAAAATGTACGGATATATTCAAAAATACCATAATATACCAGGTGTTTATTTGAAATAAAAAGTTCAGCTATCTACGGATAAATTCTGAAGTTCGCAACATCTCCTTTGAATCGGGCTTTCATTACCTAACTTTGGAAATATTAAGCCGTTGCTTGACTTTTGCCTAGTCCTGTTGCCGTTCTTTTTCTCCTAGAGAGACAACTTAAGGGTATTATTATTAAATGGATAATTGAACTAGCATGCAATTACATTATTTGAGGGTTTGAAATTATTTTATCATTTTTATGTAGTTTTGGGCAAATTAAAGTGTTGTTCGTCGTTTTTTGACTTACTCGGAGGAAATTTTGGTAATATTGACGAATATTGGCATATCGCGGGGAAACGCTATCCAGTAGCATCATTTCCGACAACAATAAATTAATAATTTAAATTTACGACAAAACAACAAATGTATCGTAATAGTAAAACCAACACATTAGTGCCTTTACTTGACAATACCGCTCTAACCATCGCCGATCTGGCAATCTTTGATGATACTTTTTTGATTATTTTGCTACTAATTTTTTTCGTTTCATCTCATCTTTATTTTTTCTCCGACTCTATTGATGACCCTTTACACGTACCTAATTAGTTATTCATATAACCTGTCTAATTATAATAGCAATACAATCCTATATGGGAATTAACTAGTACCTTAATTTGTTAGAGGGAAAACCTGATTATTATTACTTGTTTCACTGCTATTATGCCATATCATAGATCTACGAATCCGCGCAAAGTATATATCGCTTTTAGAAGAACAAAATAAAGTAATACCCATCTTTTCCTATTTAATTTTTAGGAGGTTGCTTCTTAAACTAAAAATAACACGAAAATTTAGTACTACTTGGAAGACTTAGGTAATGCTTTTGTTATTTTATTTTCCGATAGTCTATAATATCTGGTGGAACCATCCAAATAGTGTTACGTGGATAACCCCTGTTTAAAAGTTTAGACCAAATATAAATATCTAAACAGATCATGTTTGCATGGGCTTTCATAATGTAGGTTTTCGGTAGTTTTTTGGCATGAATAGTTTTTTTATGTTTTAGATAAATAAACTATGTGGAAATAGATTTCTCTAAAAGCAATAATGATTTGGTTTTGTGCGGTATGAAGAATCTAAGGCTACTGTTATTTTTTAACGTTTTTTATTTACTTTGTAAGAATTAATGGTCTTTGTCTCGTCCTGGGCATCTTGAACCATTACTTGTCAAATGTTAAACTGGATCTGTTTCCTAAATAGGGTATATTTTCTTAAACAATCCAAAATGTCTGGACAATCAAGCAGCCTTTATAATGATGTTACACGCCGAATAATTGGTAGCTCTAATATAAAAAGAACGAAATACGTGTCCTTGAAACTCGAGGGGCTTACTGTGAACTAACTAGAGGCTATACTTGTATAACAGAACATAATGAACATGTGACGAAATTTTGGATTCTGGCTTTTGTTCACGACGGCTTTTAATAATAACAGGCAATAATTTAACCGATTTAAAAAATGTGATGAAAAATAAAACTAACCTAACTTTGTTTAGCAGACCACCATCGTTATTTGGAATCTGTGTGCCTTTGGTAATAGGGTTCGAGTTTGTTCTGTAAATATATATTTTTAGTAAGTTTTACTGCTGATTTAATAAAAAATCTATTTTTAGGTCTATTTATTTTATATCACCAAATACAAATATTCAGGTAGTCGAGTATTTTTGCTTATACCCAGAAAATAAACAATTGGACTGTCCAAACTGCAAGCGTTTAAATTTAAAGGATCGGATTCACACAGCCAGAGATTCGAAGTGTCCTGCTTTTCTCGAAAAAATAAAAAAATATAGAGAAACTACAAATTATGAGAATCAGGTAACAGAGCATGAGTCTTTTTTAGGGTAAATAAAACGTTAGGAAAAAATAAATTTTGTATTATACATCAAAATGTTCAATCAATCGGGAATAGTATTGATCGTTTAGAAGTCCTTCTCAAAAGCAGACCAGAGTGTTTTTGTTTATGCATTACCGAACATTGAAAAACACAAGACCAGTTATCAAAAATTGGAATCAAGGGTTTTAAATTAGCATCATGGTTTTGCAGAGGGGAAGGTCAACATGGAGGTAGTGCAGTGTATATAAAAAAATCAGTTAAAGTTAAAATAATTAAAAGTATTAATATAGTCTATCCGTACAAAATGAATGTGAATGTGCCGCTGTTGAATGTTTATTAAATGATAAAAAAATTGCTATTTTATCTGTATATAGACCGCCCTCAGGTAGTAAAGACGTTTTTTATGATAAGCTAGAAAATATGTTGTGTAAAATTGACACAGGATCCTTAGTTTTTATTGCAGGAGACTTCAATATTGAAATGCTGAACAATAACATACATAAAATTTCTTTGTTTTCACTTTCTAATTCTTATAACATTACAGGTACTGTTTTTCAGGGCACTAGAATTACTCATAACACTAATAGTTGTTTGGATAACATTTTTACCAATCTGGAAAGCACTTATCAGACTGATGTTGTCGAAACACATATCTCTGACCATATGGCACAGGTAATAACTTTTGAAGTGAATGAAATCAAAAACTATCTTGTACATAAAAGATTCTTTTCGAAGGCTAATAAACATGAGTTTGTGAAGGCTTTGAGGAAGCAGGATTGGGAAAGTGTTTTCCAAATAAATCAAAAAGGCGTCAATCAACAGTGGGACACTTTTATGAATACGTTTGTAAGAATTTTTAACCAGTGTTTTCCAAAGATTTTAGTATATGAAAACAAAAAAAAATACACAAAAAAGCAGAGAAACCCTAGAGTGTAAAAAAAGGTTGGATACATTATTGGTATTATCAAGAAACAATAACTTATATAAATCTGTTTATAATGAAACTAAAAAAGAGTATGATAAGCTGCTAAGAGAAGAAAAATCAAAAATTTTTGAGAACAAAGTTAGAGCATCAGACAATAAAAATAAATGTTTATGGGCCATTTGTAATGAAATAAATGGCAAAGTAAAAATAAATGAAACTCAGTTTGATAAAAATTCTCAGAAACTTGTAAATGACTTTAACAATTATTTATTAAATATAATTCCAGAAATGATGGGAAATAAAACTGCAACCCCTTTTAAATGCAATATCCCAGATAATGACCAATCAGTGTTTCTGCAACCTATCACTAAGAATGAATTATTAGATATAGCAAAAAAATTAAAAAATAAATATAGTAGCGGTGACGATGAAGTGCCTACAAGTATTGTTAAACTCTCGATTGTTGAAATTGTTAGTGTGCTGAAGCACATAATATTTAATTCGATAAAGTATGGTGTTGTCCCAAACCAACTTAAAGTAGCTAAAATAAAACCTCTTTATAAAAAAGGCTGTCCAAAAGATTTCAATAATTTTAGGCCTATAAGTTTACTTCCTAGTTTTTCAAAGATCTTTGAACTTGTCATATGTTCACGATTAATTAATTTCATGAATAAATGTCAGTTTTCTCTCATACACAGCATGGGTATCTGACAGGTAGGTCCACAATCTCTGCCATTTTTCAATTTACAAAAGCTATTTTGGATCAACTAGAAAATAAAAACCTGGCTTTAGGTATGTTTATGGATTTAAGCAAAGCCTATGACTGCATAGATAGGGATTTATTATTGTATAAACTAAAGAGATATGGTATTAGGGGAAATGCATATGCTTGGATAAAGTCCTATCTGTCAGAGAGAATGCAAAGAGTAGTGTGTCAGGGGGCTAATAGAGAAATCAGATCTGAATTACAAAAAAACAGTATTGGTATAGCTCAGGGTAGTATACTGGGGCCTATACTATTCATTATCTTCCTAAATGATCTTAGTGGCATTGAAAATGCTTTTTCAATAACGAACTATGCAGATGATACGAATCTCCTTGTTTCAGGATCAAATGTCCAAGATCTCAGTAACAATGCTGAAAATGCTTTTGTCATGACTAGTAACTGGTTTTCACAAAATAAATTAATTCTAAATGATGAAAAAACTAAACTTATTCTTTTTAGGACTAAACAAAATAAATTAGAGAAACCTGAAAAAATCACTCTATGCGATCAACAACTTTTTTTGGATAATAAAACAAAATTCTTGGGTATTACTATAGATGAATTTTTAGCATGGAACAATCATATTGATAGTTTGTGTCTGAAGTTGGGTAGTATGGGTTATGGAATAAGGGTAGTGGCAAAGTATATGAACTTAAACACCCTAAAAATTCTATACCATGCAAATTTTGAGTCAATCCTGAGATATGGCATACTGTTCTGGGGAAGTAGCTCTGGCCTACAAAGGGTCTTTGTTATACAAAAAAGAACAATAAGAATGATAAATAAAATGAATTTCTTGGAGTCTTGTAGGGGAGTATTTAAACAAATGAATATACTAACTGTTTATGGGCTCTATATTTTCGAATGTCTAATGTTTTTGTTTAAAAATAGGGACAAATTTGAAAATGCAAATGTTCATAGTAATTATACAAGAACAAATAATCTATTGTATCCTCGTCACCGTTTAACTATTACAGAAAAGCATCCGTATTACATGTGTATCAAGTCTTATAACAAACTTCCGAATAACATTAAATCTATTACTGGTGTTTCAAAGTGGAAAAAAACATTTAAAAAAGTGTTAATAGACATTGAACCCTATATGATTGAAGACTTCTTAGACAAGGAATAGTATACCCCTTTCCATTTTTGTGACGTCATTTCATTTTATACTACTTGTACAGCATAATTTGAAATAAAGAAGTATTATTATTATTATTATTATTATTAATATACAAATCAGCCAACCGCTGTTTTTGAGTTCTTCGGTTTTGGCGCTTTCTCTGTAATTTGCATCGATTTTGGACGAACGAGGAACAGGGTATATCGCGTAGTTTATGGTGTTTCGTCATCTAAAAGCTTTCGAATTTTCCCGTGTATGATCCTATACCTAGGACTATCACATTTTTGAAAAATATAACTGGAGACGCCGATGGTTACACGATTCCGCTGTTCTTTGTTTGTAATAGCACCTCATGTAATTTCTATCGTTCTATCTCTTGATACTTTTAATTGTGCTTTGATTTATGTTTCTTTTTCGGGCTCTTTCCTGTATCATTTTCATTTGTTGTAATAAAGACCATTTCTATATTAACAAGTACATGTCTAGATATATCCGTTCTCTGTATCTCTGTTAGGTAATGCCAAGTTAAGTGTCTTCTGTTTTCTCTCATTTTTTCCAAATTCGTACTACGATTTAGTTTCCAGGTTAGTTAACGTGACTCTTGAATATTAACTTTCTCATAGATATGCGAGATAAGTCCCGTTTACCAGCTTTCGGGGAACTATATCCATTTTCATTGGTTTTTAGCTGATAATAAGACTTCCTCTTCTTGGCTCGTTTCTATTAACACATTTTTTTCCTTACTTTTCTATATTACGTCATGCATATTTTTAATCCGTTTTTTTCTGTATAATGTTCTCTTGGGAACACGTAGCGCTCATATTGAAGGTTTAATTTATTTATATAGTTGCGGGGAAAATCGCCTATTGGGCGAGACATTTAAAGAAATACGGTATATATGGTAATATTACTAGAAAATCTCTATTACGGTTAATATAATGATTTTCTCTATTACAGCATTGGTGAACATCAAAATTGCAGACTCCGGATGCATCAGCAGATTCATCATCGGGTTGGTTACAAACTTAATGTAAACATTGAGAGTGACGTAGTATTATTTCCGCAAACAAATTTAGACGAGCACCATTTCCGTGGGGATCCAGTGAAAGTTAATATATTTAAATGCGATCAATGCGATTATCAAACCATCCGAAAATACCATTTAAAGATGCACATTCTCCGGCACATGGATCCAGCGAAAGTTAATATGTTTAAATGCAGTCAATGTGCCTTTCGAACTAAGTGTACATCTTATTTAGGTAAACACCTTCTCCGGCATAAAAAGCCAGGGAAACTTAATTTGTTTAAATGCAGTCAATGCGCCTATCAAACTGAGTTTAAAAAGAATTTAAACAATCACCTTTTTTGGCATACGGATCCAGGAGAAGTTAATATGTTTAAATGCACTCAATGTGCATTTCAAACTAAGTATAAATCTGCTTTGAACAAACACCTTCTTCGGCATAAGGATCCAGGGGAAGTCAATATGTTTAAATGCACTCATTGTGCCTTTCAAACTAAGTATAAATCTGATTTGAACATACACCTTCTTCGACATAAGGATACAGGGGAAGTTAGTATGTTTAAATGCACTGAGTGTGATATTGAAACTAAGTGTAAACATCACTTGAACATGCAACTTCTTCCGCATAAGGATGCAATGAAAGTAAATATGTTTAAATGCGATCACTGTGATTTTCAAACTCAGTTTAAAAGTGGTTTAATTAGACACCTTCTTCGGCATCAGGATCCAAGGGAAGTTAATATGTTTAAATGCACTCAATGTGCATTTCAAACCAAGTATAAATCTGCTTTGATCACACATCTTCGCCGGCATATGGACCCAGAGAAAGTCGACATATAATACGATCAGTGTAATTATCAAAGCATCAATGTGCCTTTCAAACTAAGTTAAAAAAGAGCTTAAACAGTTTTCGGCGTATGGATCGCGGGGAAGTGAATGCGTTTAAGTGCGATCAGTGTGACTTTCAAACTGAGTATAAATCTAGTTTACATAAACACCTTCGCCTGTATAAAAACCGATGAAAGGTCATTATGGTTGAATGTGGTCACTGATCAGTGTAATTTTCAAATCTAAGTTAAAAAGGATTTAAACAGTTGTGTGGTGTTTTGTTGTTTTATAATAAAAGGCAACTTGCTTCTATGAAATCAGTCTTGTATATTCTCTCTCATAAATCATCTTTAGTATTTATATAATACAAAAATGTATACAGGGTGATTCAAAAGTACTTCGACAAACTTCGGGAGGTAATTGCCGGCAATATTTCAAGATGAAAAGTTCTTATAAACAGTGGTCCCTGGCGACTTCGTTACGGAGATACAGGGTGTTGAAATGTTAGAAGGAATGGTAATAATTTTTAAATAACTCCTTAACGAGTAATTTTTTTTTTATGAAATTTGGTGAATTAAATAAGCATCTCAGGACACTTATTTTCAAAGTAAAACGCATTCGTAAATTTAACCAGTGGCGTCGGTACAAAATGTGGTTATCATATTTTTTGTGGAAACTATGCCTAACCTAACCACACCACTGACTTATTTGATTTTAACTTTTTTTTTATGAATCCCCCATTCAATTACAACAAAAAAGTTCACGTGTGTTATTTTGCTACGAGGGCCAGTTTAATGTCAAATGATTATTTTATTTGACTATACACAAATATTAAAAAATATGTTTTAAATAATTGATCAAACACTCAAATATTAATTTAAGTATATTAACTAAGATCTATACATACTTACAATAAACAAATATGTAGGTATATGCCAAAGGAAGGCATCTGAGGATGCCTATTTAAGTATAACATGTTCTCAGTGACATGCATATTTATTTATTAGTATGAATAGTATGTTATTTTCTAATATTTTCTATTTTGACAAGGCGGCTTTGGAAATACTTTTTTGATATTTTGTATTTTGATAAGGCGGCTTTGGAAATGCATTTGTCGTGAATACACATATTTGACAGTTAGTTGCTTATGTGGTTTATTTCTCAGTTTTGTCATTTTCATTGAATATTAATAGTATTGTTTAAAAGGTATGGATTACTTAAGAAATAATGCGCATTTAGCTGACATGCATTTTGTATATGGCCTTGCCGATGGAAATGCACGAGCAGCTAGACGAATCTATCAAGAGCGATATCCTAACAGAGTACTGCCTGCTGCTGAAACATTTTCAAATCTTCACCGACGTTTAGCTGAAACAGGGAGTTTTGCGAGGTCACGTGACATTCCTGGAAGACCGCGAACAGCCCGAACTCCAGAATTAGAAGAAGCTATTTTAAATGCTGTAGGTGAAAATCCAGATACAAGCACTCGAATAATTGCTGATGCACTCAATTCTACCCAAGCCACAGTTTGGAGAATTCTGCACGATGAGCAGTTGTATCCGTACCATATTCAAAGGGTACAAGCTCTTTTACCCAGGGACTTTCCTCAGCGCATTAATTTGTGTCAGTGGTTTTTGGAAAAATTTGCTGAAAATCCCCAATTTTTAAATTATGTACTTTTTACGGACGAGGCAAATTTTTCTCAGAGTGCGATTACAAACTTTCACAATAACCATATCTGGTCTTTGGAAAATCCCCACGCCGTTAGTGAACGAAATTTTCAATACCAATTTTCATTAAACGTGTGGGGGGGAATAGTTGGCGATTACTTAATAGGACCTTTTTTTCTTCCACTTCGGCTTAATGGCGAGACGTACCGACATTTTTTGGAAAATGAACTTCCTCCCTTACTGGATGATGTGCCCTTAGAAACTCGAAGACGTATATGGTTTATGCATGACGGAGCTCCCGCCCATTTCAGCATAGTGGCCAGGACCCATCTTAATCAAATTTATCCAAATCGATGGATAGGTAGGGGAGTTGAGGAAGGAAATCAACCGTGGCCACCAAGGTCCCCAGATTTAAATCCTCTTGATTTTTATTTGTGGGGACATTTGAAGTCAATCGTTTACAAGACGCCAGTCGAAAATGCAGAAGTGCTAAGAAACCGAATAATCGATGGTTTTGAGGCAATAAGAAACAGACCAGATATCTTAGCACGCGTACGAGATTCCATGCAAAGGAGATTAGATGCCTGCATCTTGGCTGAAGGTGGACTTTTTGAACAATTTATTTCAAAATCATTTAATTTTTGCAACGCACTTATTTAATTATAATTAAATTAAATGTTATACCTTACCCCTTACATAATAAATCTTTGAATTTAAAACATATTTTTTAATATTTGTGTATAGTCATATAAAATAATCATTTGACATTAAACTGGCCCTCGTAGCAAAATAACACACGTGAACTTTTTTGTTGTAATTGAATGGGGGATTCATAAAAAAAAAGTTAAAATCAAATAAGTCAGTGGTGTGGTTAGGTTAGGCATAGTTTCCACAAAAAATATGATAGCAACATTTTGTACCGACGCCACTGGTTAAATTTACGAATGTGTTTTACTTTGAAAATAAGTGTCCTGAGATGCTTATTTAATTCACCAAATTTCATAAAAAAAAAATTACTCGTTAAGGAGTTATTTAAAAATTATTACCATTCCTTCTAACATTTCAACACCCTGTATCTCCGTAACGAAGTCGCCAGGGACCACTGTTTATAAGAACTTTTCATCTTGAAATATTGCCGGCAATTACCTCCCGAAGTTTGTCGAAGTACTTTTGAATCACCCTGTATAAACATCACATATAATATTTACTATTATAGTTAGTTGATATAGTAACAATCAAATAGGTAATATAACAATATCATAATTGGTTCTTTCGTGATACTATAACTTAACTTATACCTACTGCAACCTATAGTCATATAATACCTATAATAATAATAATGATGGATGGAGATTCGCCTTGACATATCAAATAGTGTAACAGACTACACAAGGGTAATCATCCATCACACAGTTAGCTTCTTTGGCATAAGGATTAAGGGGAAGTCGACAGGTTTAAATGCGACCAATGTATATTGTACAGAATGTGAACAAAAAAAATGAAATTTTATGTATTTATACACATTATAAGTATCTGGAAATATTCTGTTGAAACATAACACCAATATCTTATACAGGGTGTTTTTAAATCGGTATAAATATAGCAATACTTATTTAAATAAATATTACTCGATTTTTTCAAATGGATCCTCCTGCATATTATGACCAGATAATTTCGATCTTTTTAAATATACAATTATAGTAAATGCTCTAAAACGCAACGTTCTTTTAGTATTTTTTATATCTTATCTAAAAAATATCCGCACTTTCAATAAGTTGGCCATGAGTTGAATAAAAATCAACAATACGTACTGTCATAAATGAGTTCAGTTTAAAAAAAAATTATTATTGTAGATAAAAAATTGTTCTTTGTTGAAACGCTATAAATTTATCTACAGACGAATTAGTTGATATGGGTTTCATACTAGGCGCAAGTGACAGAAACTGTCTACTTGCCACGAGGCTTTATCGGAAAACTAATCCTGATAGAAGGCAACCAAGAAAAGAGGCAATTTGATAAATTCATAGATCGTTTCTCTCCGACGGGAAAAGTAGAATATGAAAAAATTTAAAGAACTAAAGTGTTTATACAGAAGAAAATGAATTAACTGTGCTGCTATAATTAACTGAAAAATAGATATAAGACGTTGAACCTTTCAAAACAATTTGAGTAAAAATAAAATGCATCCATATCACATTCAACTGATACAAGAGCTGACCAAGACTATGAACTCAGAATTTCTTTCTGTGAATGAGCTCAACAGAAACTTCAGCAAGACAGGTATTTTTTCAATTATGTATTGTTTGTTCACAAAGTTACGTTCCTTAAGAATAGAAATGTCAACAGGCATAATTTCCATTATTATGCAACGAACAACCCACATTGTATTAGAACGCACAGTCAAACAAGATGGTCACTGAATGCGTGGGGTGGCATAGTTGGAAATTATGTCTTTGGGCCTTTTTTTTTGAATGGCAGGTAACTAGGCAAGTCTATTTGGATTTTTTGGAAAATGAGTTGACACCCCTCTTAAATGATTTACCATATTTTGTGAAAGAAACATGATGGAGCTCCAATCCACCATACGGCAGTAATCCATGAACATTTTTAAACTATGAATTTCCCAATAGATAGGTAAGTAGAGGTGGATCATTTCAATGTCCACCTCGATCTTCAGACTTAACAAAACATTTTTAAACAATGAATTTCCTAACAGATAGATAAGTAGAGATGGATCATTTTAATGACCACCTCGATCTTCAGACTTAACAAAAATGGCCTTCTTTTTGTCAAACATGAAGCGTATAAAGTGCCTCCAGTCACAAAAGAGGATATGAAGAACCTCATCACACAAGTTTTTCGGAATATCAATAACAATGTATTAGATGAAGTTATTCGATCATTTTAAGAAGGCGTAGAAATCTGTTTAGATGTTAATAGAGGTCATATCGAACATTCGTTAGAGTTTCTTCCTTGTCTTTTTCAGTTGTTATTTTTTATGATTTTTGAAGTAAAGCATGAAATATTAAAATAACGTTGCGTTTTAGAGCATTTATTATAATTGCATTTTAAAGAGGTTGAAACTATCTGTGAAAGTGACGTAATAATATACCATTTAAAAAATGAATTAATATTTATTTCAAGATACATTTGTACCGCTTAAAAAAAACACCCTGTATAAGATATTGATGTGTTTCAACAGAATATTTCCGTATATTTAGCTATAGGTTTATGAATAATCAAATGCTATTTTTTAGTTTACATTAGTAATATTTTAAAATTATTTTTTGATATTATTATGATGTTTTCTGAGAAAATTTTAGGAAAAAAGTATTTGTTGAAAAATCTGTTGTCAGCGCTATCATAAATTTTTTATCATATCAATTAAAAGTGGTACATACTTTTCCGCTAATTTTTGGAAACTGGGAAAAACTTGTGGAAATATTTCATTTTATTTTAGGTACATAACTTATATACTTAACAATTTATTGCAAAACACCATTCCGGGAATTTATAATTTATTTTAATTTTTACCCCTGACCAAGACATTTTTCACCTGGATAGACACTTTCAGTACTTGGATAGTTGTTTTGCTTTTGTGTACATTGCTTTTATTTATTTTTTTGTTTTAATAAAGAATCGTTTACTGGAAGAGGGAAGGTATATTTCATGTCGCAATATTTCATTTGTTAATATTTATGGAATATATATTTAATTTTTGTCTATTATTTTCCTTCTACCAGAGATTATAATTGTTTACTAAAATCGTAACTATTATCTAGATGGAACATGATGAACTATAATAAAACTTTTTCCGCCTTTATTAATAAAATAGCCAATGCGCCTTGATCCCAATAGATCTTCATTAGGGTGAGCAGAACAAAATAAAATACCAGTCCAGCTTTAATACCCCTTATTTCTACATATTATTACAGAATTTTAAAAGGGAAAAAAGTTGAAGGACACCCTCGAGTTTTATTATATGTTTGGTTTAACTGCATGACTGAGCAAAGTTCAAGCGAACTTTGCTAAGAAAGTCTGCAAAATGTAAACAGCCAATTAAGCATAACTCGTATGTCTGTGCTTGTCCCAAGCAACCAATTGCTATTTTGTATTAATAGTCAGTGGCGTAACTATAGGGCCTCGGTGCAAAATGAACTGGCGGAGGCAAAATAAAATTTTGGACGCGTGCCCAAGGGTTGTCACGTATTTCGCGCTCTCTTAGGCCTCAAGCGTGCCCGGGTCATGGAACCCTTGATGCCATTGTAGTTGCGCTGCTATTAATAAGTGATATTTTTGGTTTGATTTATAGAGAACATTTTTTATTTGTAGCTTTAAAGTTATTCTGTTGTTTTGATACCAATTTTTTTCAGAATTTGTTTACACGATTCTTTATGGTTAAGTCTAAATATAGCGTATTAAATTATAAGTCATATTAATATTAACATAATAATATATAATTAATATTATTTACATTGACACATTGACATAAATAAATATTAAACAGTGTTTGGTTTTTAATGGCATTTATTGCTTTTTTGGATAATTTTCTATGAAATATATTATACATGTTAATGTATTCATTAAATTATATTCTTAAGTAAACCAGTAATAATTCGGGCTATTTGAATTACCCGCCATAAATTTTCTACCGTAGCGCCCGTGATGGTATAACTAAAATCTTTGTTTCTTGGTTGTCTACCTACTATTTCTAATTATCAATCTGGATTTTTTTCTTGGAAAATATATCGCTGCAAGCACTCTGTTACATATTAATTGATATCCTTCTTGCTGGAAAACTGACCGAATCCAGCCCATACCCAAAAAAGGCAAGAAGACCTGGCCAAATAACTATCGTCCAGTCGGTTATATCAAAAGTTATGGAGAAGGCTATCAACGAAAGATTAATAAAGTACCTGGAATGCTTCGACATTATTACTGACCGCCAGTATGGATTCCGTAAGTCTAGATCAACAGGAGACCTTCTCGCTTATGTTACTCACTCACGTTTGGAACAACGTAATTGAACATCATGGGGAGTCCCGGGTGGTAGCACTGGACATTTCCAAGGTTTTTGACCGAGTATGGCATGAGGGGCTCCTGACTAAAGTGAGAGCATACGGAATGCCAGTTCAATTTTGTTCATGGCTGTGGAGCTTTCTTAAAGACCGTTTTCTGCGAGTGGCGATGGACGGATTTCTTTCAGACACATTTAACATCAACGCCGGAGTCCCTCAAGGTTCTATATTGTCACCCACCCTCGTTTTACTATACGTTAACGATCTTTTGGAAAAAACTAAAAATCCCATATATAGCTTCGCTGATGACAGCACACTTGTTTCATATTTTACTTTGGATGCTCGGACATCGGCTGCCAACGCGCATCTCTATAGGCAGCAAGAGGCTTCACATGTCAACGAAGACATGGAAGAAATTCTGTCTTGGGTTGACAGTAACCAAGTAGAATTTAACGCTAAAAATACCCAGGCGGCAGTTTTCTCTAAAAAAGTTAATATCGAATAACCGGATATAGTTACAGCGGGACGCTCGATTCCCGTGGCTTCATCAATTCATTTATTGGGCGTCAATTTGGATAGTCATATGTCTTGGCATAGTCACGTTGCGGCCATTGCTAAGGCAGCCTCGTAGAAGCTTGGAGTACTTTTCCAAACTAAGAACCTCTATACACCCCAACAACTTTTGATGCTCTATAAAGCCCAAATTCGACCATCGCTGGAGTACTGTGCGTATATTTGGGGTTCTGCTCCTAAACATACCCTGAGATTGCTAGATTCCATTCAAAGAAGAGCCATTCGCCTAATCGATGACCATGCTCTGACAAACAACCTGGAAAGCCTTGAACAAAGTGACCTGGCGACTTGACTCTATTTTACAAATATTTTCATGGCAAGTGCTCAACTAAAGTTGCCCGCTTGATTCCACCCAGAGCGGTGCATGGTAGAAATACACGACGAGCCACTGCAGCCCACCCGTACGTGGTTCAGCTTAGTGTTCCTTGAACGACACTGTTTAAAAATTCTTTCATCTGGAGAACGTCATAACTCTGAAACGACCTCCCTGAGACTGTGTTCCCCAACGGGTATAATCTTCAAAGATTCATGACCAACGTGAATCATTTCCTGCGCACACGCACCGCTCACAGATAATTACTCCCAAAACTTTTATCTACGTATATCGTAACGCAACGAATGTTTAAGTTGTGCAGGCGTAGATATCATAAGATGCCTTAAGTGTCTATTATTACTGGAGACAACAAGAGTTTTCTTAATTCCACGAAAGAATGGTACGATAAAACGATTACTTCTCAGGTATTGTAAACGTTTTTTTTTTTCTAGCGTATGATGTGCGCAAAACAATTTTATTACTACGACGTCTGTAAACGAAAAGTCATATTTAAAATAGGCTTAGCTTTAAGTCTTACTTAAATGCGCTGTTGCAAACCAGCATTAAGGTTTGCTGCGACGAAAAAGAATGACAGAAGAGATGGAAGGATAGCTGGGTGATTGTCGTTAAGACAGGTGGCCATTGGAACTAAGACATTGTTCTGTGACTAAAAAAAACTAAGCTTATAACCTAAATTTGATTTTTTAACGTAAACAAGGAATCAGTCATTTCTAAGTTTTGTGAAAAAAACACGATTTAATTTGTTAGTTCGTGCTGTCTGTGTTCCATTGGCCCAAGACACCTGAATTGATTTGTTTCTGAACATGTGTGATTTGTGGGAAATCAGCAATAATCCATGCCGCGATATTAATCAAGAAAAACCCAAAAAATTAGTAGCAAAAATCAAAACTGAGCACAGTGAAGATGAGGAAACGGACCAGATTAGGTAATTCTGTGAATCCTATAGTTGGTTGTCTTGTTTGCAACTCCACAATTTTAAAAAGGTATTGCAATACCTGCCACTTGCATGGTTCTTTTTTTTTAGTAATTTTTAAGATGTTTGTTTGTCGAATGAGTAAACATTTTGGTAACAGTTTCATATGTGGCACCCCTCAGATTCGCATAATCTAAAAATTTGTGTAGGTACCTACCTAACGGCTAAACCTGCTGTTGATAGAGTTGCCAACTTTCAAGATAAATTTAGGAAATTAGGGTTTACAATGTGACTTATATCATTTGATTGCCCCAGAACACTACCCTGAGGTAGTACCCCATATTTATTTGCTATTTTGCTATATTTAAAATTGTTTACGTTGGTAATCTGATGCCTAAGAAAGTCTTCAAGCCATTTTAGAACTGTACCCTCGATACCATAATATTTGAGTTTTTCTAATAGAATCTTATGATCAATCGTTTCGAATGTGTGACGAAAGTCAAAATAACCCTGGTCAATGAGCTCGTTCCAAGTGGAACGCTGGTATTGATATTAAAGTTCTCCGCAATTTCTTGCTCCTTTCTCGCGATCTCTAAATGAAAAATGAATGTATTTTTGTGTAAATGCTTTTGCAGTATCGTTGACTAGTGTTTTCAGTGTTTTCCACATTAGTTTGCTGTTGCTTCTATTTCTATCAATTTTATTGTAGTAAAATACTGTTTTTTCTTACTTTTAAGCAGATTAACAAATGAATTGCTAGTTGACTGGTAGAGTAACCACTTATTATATATATATTTTTATCAGTAGGATTACATTTTTTGAAATCAACATATGCCTTATCTCTTTCTTTCGCTTTTACCTTAAGTTCCCTGTCAAACCAAGGCAGGTTATTAGCCTTGAAGGTAACCTTGTGATAGGGGGATATGCTGTTATGACGGACCGGGCATTGCGAACCTTTTTGCCAAATATTTTTCGTCGGTATATTCCACAACTGCCTGTGTCACATCTAACATTTCCTCTACGGAGGATGTTTTGAATATCTCATGTCTTCACATTCAAGTATATGAAGGATTGGCGTCTTTGGACGTAAATAAGGGTCCTGGTCCTGATGGACTACCGCCTGTTCTCCTCAAGGGCTGCAGTTTTGTCTTGGCGCGTCCTTTGCATTACATATTTAATAAGTCTCTATCGACTGGCCGGTTTCCAGATTGCTGGAAACTAAGCTACATCACCCCTATTTATAAATCAGGCATAAAAAACAACGTTCAGAATTATCGACCCATTTCCATTTTAAGTACCGTACCTAAGTTGTTTGAGAATATTGTTACTGGTTGCTTGACTCCCATGCTGTCGGGTCTCACCATCGATGAGCAGTTTGGATTTCGGGCGGGAAGATCGACTGAGCTCAACCTGGTGTCCTTTGTTGACTTTCTGTCAGGTGCCTTGGAGGCGGGATGTCAGGTTGACTGCATTTATACTGATTTTTCCAAGGCATTCGACAGGGTGAATCATGAGCTTCTTGTTCACAAGTTGAGGGCTCTAGGCTTGCATGGGTCGCTATTGCAGTGGCTTCAATGCTATCTTGGTGGTCGAGTCCAGACGGTGCGTGTGAAGGGTTTCATATCGACCGAGATTGAGGTAACATCTGGCGTACCCCAGGGATCTCATCTGGGTCCCCTATTGTTTAATGTTTTTATTAATGACATAATGAGATCCCTGTCCTGTGATGGTCTGTTGTTTGCGGACGATTTGAAAATCTACGCCAAGGTATCCTCAATAAATGATGCCTCACACCTGCAGGCTCAGCTTGATGCCCTTGGCACGTGGTGTGAGCATAATGGAATGGACTTGAATGTTGGTAAATGTCATGTTATGCGTTTTTATCGCCTAAAAAATCCTATAAGATTTCCGTATCACCTCAATGGGGTTCAACTAGAATGCAAGGACACAGTTAAGGATTTGGGTGTCACTCTTGACAGTTCTCTCTCTTTCGTCCCACATGTCAGAAATATAGTCAGCAAATCCTTGCAGATGCTGGGTTTCATAAAGAGAGCTACTCATGCTTTTCGGACCGCAAACTCCATTAAATTGTTGTACTGTGCTTTAGTCAGACCCTGCCTGGAGTACTGCTCTAGTGTATGGTCTCCTTCTTATGCTAACCATATTCGTAGCCTTGAAAGTGTACAGCACAAGTTCTTACGTTATGTGTCCTTTAAGAGCAGTCTTGCACCCGATTACCAGATCTTGCAGGCCCAACTAAACTTGTTATCCCTTGCAACTAGACGTCAGCATAGAGACCTTATGTTTATTTACAACCTCTTTAATAACAGAACTGGCTGCCCCTACCTACTTTCGAAAATCAATCTACATGTCCCTATTAGAACCACAAGATCCGAAATATTGTTTCATTTGCCGTTTCATAGAACAAACTACGCTTATTATTCTTGCATGCCCCGAATGCTGAGATTGGCGAATCTTTCGGTTACTGAGTGTGGTCTGGAGTTTGTTGGGGTCTCCTATTCGGAATTTCAAAGACATCTGAGACTGAATATTACTACTCCTCTGTGATATGGTTTGAGTTTTGTAATTATTGTTATCAATTATTGTATAATATTTTTGTTTTTTTTTTTTAACTTTATGTTGAGATGTACCTTATAATAATATGTTATTATATGTTATATTTTAGCTATTTTAAATTATTACTTTTGTAATTTTAACTTTTCTTAGTTTTAAGTCTTGTTACTTAAATTTTTTTTATGGAAATGGGCTACAGCCCGTGAATTATTAAATAAATAAATAAATAAATAAACTATTATAGAGAATGTATGTTTAATTTTATGTAAGATTACGTTAACATCAACAAAGTTCAGTAAAATGGACCAATTGACCCCCAGAAGTTCTAAATTAATCTTATCAAGATTAGCTTACTTGTGATAAATTACGAATCCTCTTTTTTTGGAATTCTCTAGTCCTCTCTGTGCTCTTTAACTTAAAATATAATACTGAATGGTCAGTTATTTTTGGCAAATTATGCACTTTGCAGACTGGTTCAAAATTAGAAAGGGCAAGATCGATAAGAGAGCTGGATAGATTGGTGCATCTTGTAGGTAATAGTAGGTACATATTAATTGATCTAAACCTAATATATTTATAATTCCTTTTAGTTTAATGGAGTAGAAACTGTTCTCTAAATAGTTAATGTTGAAATCGCCTACGATTAGTGATTTGCCTTCATAATTGGTTAGGAAGTTTTCCCATAGTTCCTCCATATCATTTAAAAAGATGCGTGACTAGAATTAGGAGAGTGTTATATCACTCCCAAAATAACGGATATATTTGATATTTTGAGAGTAATAAAAATATACCAGTAGGTAGTTGTTCACTCGGTTGTTCACTATGCTGAAAATGTGACTGATCCCAAGGTAGCATTGCAAACATTTAAACATGAAATAAACAATAAGGACGTAGGAAAGGGTTTTAAAAGTGTCAAACAAACAAAATCTGGAACAATAATAGTGGAAAGTTTCGATAAAAACCAACAAGCAAAATTGAAAACTGCAATACAAACAAAAGAAAACATTACTTTTAAAGAATCGTTAAGTAACGAACCAATGTTTATGGTAACAGGCATCAATAAGGGGTTTTCAGATGGTGATTTCCTAAACGAATTAGAAAGCCTAAATCATGAAATTGTCGACGAACTTGGATATAGTGTCAGTGATAAAATTCAGGTCATAGGGAAAAAACAGTGTCGCAACCCTACAAAAGAAAATTGGATACTACAAGCACGGCCAACAATTACAAAGTGGTTTTTGAAAAGAGGTACAGTTTTCTTCGACCTAGTCCGGGTATATGTCCAGGAGCATTTTAATGTGACAGTTTGTTTCAAGTGCTGTGGTTTTGGTCATGTGGCCAAATATTGCGCTGAAAAGAAATGTTGTCACAAGTGTGGTGGGGAACATGGTGGAAAGGACTGTAGTGTTCAAGATTTTAAATGCCCCAATTGTACAAAGTTTAAATTAAGTGAACTTAAGCATTCCGCCAGGGACAAGGAGTGTCCCCTATTTAAAAGACGACTAGCTAGGGTAAGGAACGAGACTAATTATGGTGATTTTTTATAGAGGTGCCAACAAATTGTGTTCGGCAAGTGGCAGATAAAACACATGAACAAGTTATAAGTCATGGTAGCAGTAGCAGTAAAGTATTAATTAGTATAATTCACCAAAATGTTCAATCTTTAGGGAACTCTGTAGAGACTGTAAATAATATGTTGGAAAACAATTCAACCTGTAAAATTTTGTGTGTGACTGAACATTGGAAGACTGAAAGTGAACTAAAATGCCTTGCTTTAAAAAACTTCCATCTAGCATCAGCTTTCTGCCGTGAACATGGGGAGCATGGTGGGAGTGCTGTGTATGTACATAAGAATGTAAGCTTTAAAACGAGATCAAAAATTAATAAGTTATCAGTTAAGAGTGTTGTGGAATGTTCGGCGGTTGAATGTAATTTTAGAGGAACTCAAATGATAGTACTATCAATTTATAGACCTCCTCTGGGTAATGTGGACATTTTCTTAAGCTTCATTGATAGAATTCTCAACGATATCTCTAAAGAGAACAAGATCATTGTTATCGCCGGTGATTTTAATATAGAAATGATTAAGGATAATGATAATAAACCTGGTCTGCTTTCTCTGATGTCATCATTTAATGTACATCCTACAGTTTCCGTAAATACCAGACTTACTATGAATTCGTTAAGTTGTATTGATAATATTTTCATTAATTGTAATTTTGTTAATATCTCAGTTTTCGATGCTTTTATATCAGATCATACTGCTCAACAGCTCTTTTTACAGGTACAAAAACCAGATAAGAATAAATTAGATCAGAAGCGAATTTTTTCACAAGAAAATAAAAATAACTTTATAGAATGTTTACAGGACCAAGATTGGGCTGGGATGTTCTTAAAACCACTATCCCCAGTAGAGCTATGCGAGATTGCACAGCAACTAAAAAATAAGTTTAGCAGTGGAATAGACATGATACCGACTTGTATTGTAAAAATGGCTGTACCTTATATAAAGAATGTGTTGTGTTTTTTGATCAATAGCTCATTTAAAAACGGAATTTTTCCAGATAAGTTAAAATTAGCTTTAATCACACCGCTACTTAAGAAAGGTAATCCGGAGCAGATTGAAAATTATAGGCCCATAAGCCTGTTATCAAGTTTTTCTTAATTATTTGAAATAGCAATGTGTAAAAGATTATTGGATTTTTTTAATAAATGCAATTTGCTTAATGCCCATCAACATGGTTATACAACCGGTAAATCCACTCAAACAGCAATTTTTCAGTTTACTAAAGCAGTAGTCGATTATTTGGAGGGGCAAGGTCTGGCTATGGGAGTCTGTCTGGATTTATCAAAAGCATATGATTGTATTGACAAGGAGCTATTGGTTAAAAAATTGGAATTGTATGGTGTGAGAGGAAATGCACTGAGGTTGTTTGAATCTTACTTGTCCGAAAGAAAGCAATGTGTAAAAATAATAAAAAATGGTAGTACGTATGTATCTGATATTGGGGAAAATAGGTTAGGGATTGCTCAGGGGAGTATTGCTGGTCCTATTTTATTTATAATATTCGTAAATGATCTGTGTTCAATAGGAAATCATTTAGAAAATGAAATAACGTGTTACGCTGATGATACAAACATGATTGTAGGTAGCAATAATATAGGGGATCTGGTTAACAAGGGTGGAGATCTAATAACTAAAGCAAGTGATTGGTTTAGCTCAAATAAACTAGTTTTAAATAAAGACAAAACAAATGTTATTGTGTTTAGAACAAAGCAGTATAGAATAGAAATACCACACCACATATTATTAGATAATGAGCAACTGGAACTTGTTAAAAACACACAAATGCTAGGGGTCACTGTAGATGAGTTTTTGGATTGGTCCGAACATATTAATAAATTAATCGCCAAATTAAACTCTGTATGTTATGGATTAAGAATCGCTGGTAGATATTTGAATGAAAAATCACAAAAAATAATGTATTTTGCTAATTTCGAATCTGTGACTAAGTATGGCATAATATTTTGGGGGAAAAGTGCTTCAGTAGAAAAGCTGTTCGTTGTTCAAAAACGTGTATTAAGATTAATTAAGAAAATGCAATTTAGAGAAAGCTGTAGAGGCATCTTCAAGAGTGAGGGTATCATGACCGTTTATGCGTTATATATATATGAATCACTGATGTTCTTTTTTAAACAGCGAACACTGTTTGAAGGGCAAGCATATCATGCATATAACACTAGAACCTTAAATATCAACTATCCAATTCATAGGCTAACATTATCTAAAGGGAATCCTTATTATATGTGCCGCAGATTCTTTAACCATTTGCCCAATAATATTAAAAGTATTTCAAGCCAAAAACTGTTTAAGACTTCAATCAAACGTTACTTAATTCATTTGGAACCATATAAAATTAGTGATTTCTTTTAGAACTTAGAGAACATTATTAACTAATAATTGTTATTTCTTTTGACACTATTTCGTTTATGTTTTTATGATGTTTGTGGATTGTATCCTATAATTTTTGTTTAACATAATCTGAAATAAAGATATTATTATTATTATTATTATTATTATTATTATGCTACTACGACTTAATTACGGAAAAATCTAAACCTGTCTTTACGTAAATCAATACACCTTCAGTATGGCGTGAGTTAGAGCCACATCTTATAAGTGTGTAGTCGTCCAGAGCTAATTCAAAATTTAAAATGTCCAGTGTGGTTCTTGATTCACTGAACAAGAGAACATTTGGTTTAAAACGCACTATATTAAAAATTAGATCATCTTTATGGGCTAGAAAGCTTTGAATATATGTGTAAACGATGTCCAAGTAGAGGTCATCCGATTTGTACGAGAGTTGAGACACATTTATGACATTTAGCGCTTCCTGTTGCGGTTTGGCTACGTTTTTTTTTTTTATTAGATTTATTTATTCAAATAGGAAATCCTAGAGGTCCTGCCCATAGCTGGATACAATCGTACCTCTCTGATAGGTCACAGGCTGTCAAGTTGTCTGGCGGGGAAGGGTCGACAATATCGGATTGGGCAAATGTTCGAACTGGTGTGCCACAGGGTAGTGTTCTCGGACCTATACTCTTCCTACTGGTCATAAATGATCTGCCATTATTATCAAATGCGGGTCATGTAGCTCTGTTCGCAGATGACACTTTTGCTATAGTTGGTAGTGGTAACTATGAGGACCTTTGCCTCAAACCTAACAGGTGCGTAAAGGATATAGGTGCCTGGTGTACGAAAAATGGACTTTGCCTAAACAGCAGCAAAACTAACTTTATGATGTTCACACCCATGAGGGTGACCAGGGATCGAAGTCTTTTGGTGAGGGATGATGCTTCTGTGTTGCAACAGAGGGAGTCTGTGACATTTCTGGGAGTGAAAATAGATCAACACCGAGATCAACACCTTTCATGGAATGACCAGGTTGAGACTGTTTGTGGCAGGTTGTCGGGCCATAATTTTGCGATTTTGCAGTTGCGAGATTCCATTGATGCGAAGGTCCTCAAGACCTTCTATTACGCATCAGTTTACTCGACCTTGTCCTATGGACTTATGGCCTGGGGTAATACTTGCTACATATCGAGGGTCCTACTGAGCCAAAAACGGGTAACCAGAACAATGTTTCGACTTCCATATAGAGAATCCTGTCGTCCAATCTTTAGATCAGAGGGCATTCTCACTATCATTAACATGTATATCTTCCAGTGTTCTTGCTATATTCACAAAAACCTGCACACCCTACCAAGATTCGGCGACATAATTATACCACCCGGAACTCAGAGAGAGTTTATGTCCCTGATGGGCGCTTGACTCAAGTGCATGATGGGCCACAAATTACATCAATTAGGATTTTTAACCACTTGCCAGTTTCCTTGACAAATATTCCTAATTTCAAACAATTTAGAAAACTACCTAAGACCATACTGGCTGATAATCCTTTTTATTCCCTGGAAGAATTCTTCTCATCTGCATTGTAATTTCTTTTTATTTTTTTTTTTGTATTTTGTGTAATTATATTGTAATTTTATTGTAATTTTATTAAATTTATGATCGCTAGCGGGTGAGATTAATTGTGACGTATTGACTCTTGCTATAGTGTGTTTGCTTTTATATCGTCCTATTTTGTTGTATTTACACTACTGATTATTTTTTAGTATTTAGTGTTAATTTGACAATTCTTATACATTTGTACATGTCAAAAGAAGTATTATTATAAATAAATAAATAAATAATACAAGAAACCAGGTTTATCTCACAATTCAATTAACAATAATCATTTAACCTATTAGTAATCACTAACTTACAATATAAAGTTTCAGCAAATCAATAAACAGATACCTAAATATATATATATATGCATCTATAAAACAACAATAGTAATCTTCTAGTTTAGATTGCATTATTTGGAATTAAAATCAACAATACAAACAAAAAACAAACATTCTACCAAACCCAGGTATTTAATAGAAACATTTTTAGGAACGAACAATATCTGCTTTCAACAGTCTCTTAAAGCTGGCAACTGTTGAAGCATTTTTAATATTAGCGGAGATTTTGTTAAATTCATCTACTTAGACCCTTATAAAATAGTGATTGCATTGTGGATGAATAACGTGCTCTATTTATGTGGTAATCATTGCGGTTTCTAGTGAAATAATTATGAATATAATTTCTTAATGTATTGAACTCTTTAAAGTACTCTGGCAATAAACCCTGTCTTAACTTATAAATAAATATCATTGTTAAAAAATACAGTCGCTGTTTTACTGTCATCCAATTTAGGATACCTAACATAGCCTTTATGGGCGTATACCTATTGCTTCGCAACACCAAACGCATTCCCCTATTAAATAATATCTGGAGAGACTGCTTATGTCTCTTCGACATTAAATAAAGTGCACTTGCACAATAATCAAAGTGAGGTTGAATTATACTTTTGAATAATGTAATTCTTGCGGAGAGTGTAAGAGATTTCACAGCCGTTGCAAAGAAATAAAGTTTCTTTCGTATTTTCTTTTTAATAAATTCAAAATGCTTCTTAAGACTAAGTGTGTTATCTATCTCAAAGCCCAGGTACTTTATATGTTCCACCCACTGAATTTTCTTTTCACCAATTTCCAGATTAATAGATTTTATGTCAAGTTTATTTAATTTCTGTTTTGTACTTAATAGCATTGCTTTAGTCTTTTCTACATTTAGCTTTAGCTTGTTAATTTTTAAGAATTTGTCAAAGTTTAAAATTAGTTGTTCAATTTTTGTCATAATTTCCTTTATTGATTTTCCACTACATGATATTAAAGTGTCATCGGCAAACAAGTTTAGGAACTCTATCCCCCCAATAAAATTCATATCATCAGTGTTGAAAATTTGGTTTCAACAATCAAACGTTTGGTGGTAATGTTTTTCCTCTTTTAGATAATAGTTTAGGATACAGATGGACAGAACTGACAGGGCACAGGCTGGTATTTTTTCAGTTTAACATTGAACATTTTAAACCTGCCCGTTTCCCTTCCCCCAAAGCCAATTTCCATAAGATTTGTGTTGGGTTCTTTCGGGTTAAATTTGAAATAGTTGTTGGTCGTGTTCACAATAATTACGCATTTGCATTTACCCCTCGATTTACCGCAATTCACGCTATTTATATTGTTATAAAAATATATGCTGGTGCTGTTTATCGGTATTTAGTTTTTAGAGTAACCTCCTTCCTTCCTATAACGTCATACTTCAATGTTTTTCAGGGTTAAACAAATATTTCCTGACCAAGCAGAAGCAGAGGTCAAAGTTGAAGAGGGTAAAGCAGGAACTGAACATATATATGAGGATTGGAAAATTAAAAACGAAGACCTAGACATGAGGGAGGACGAATCTGAAACAAGTGGAAACAGGTATGCTTTGCTTAAGTTTAGGTACCCTGTTATACCGTGCGCCACAAAGTAAAGATATTTGTTTTGATGGATTAAAAATTGTTACATGCCGCTTTTTAGTTGGTACTTAATAGGACAACAGGATAAGTCTGATGAAAGTAAGGGATAGGCTATTGGATAGAGCATCTAAATATTTTTTATAATACATCAACTTGCACCTAAAAATTTTAGAAATGTTAGATTTTCGAGAAAAACTAAAATTGACAATTTTTTAAATCCGTTTTTGATATCTTTTTAGGTTAAATTTTGGCAAAAGCGCTCCTCAAAAGACGTAAAATGTATATTTAGAATATTTATATTTTTTACAGTGTACAAAAAGTTAAAATTTCTCTTTAAACTGAAATCGTTTGTAGGAAAAAACTGTTTTTTTTTTTACGTTCATATTGGATTCATTCAATCCTTCCACCATTTTTTTAATAACGTTCACTAATAAAAAATTAAAGTCGCCCTATAAAACAAACACTTGCTCGTAATTAGCAGAGCTTAAGATAAGGAAATAGAGAGGACATAACGGGATTGGTCAGTGGCGTATCATTGCGACTGGTTGAGGGCATTGAAATATTTGTAAACAGTTTATAATAATACAATTTAATAAGTATAAAAAGAACATATTTTAATTATATATGAAATATCAACGCTTCATTACATTTGTTTATCTATTCATAACATATTAAATGAATAATAAATAAAATATTTTGATATTAAGTATGTGCATATTGTTGTCTTTACTTCGTCTGAACATTTTACATTCTTCAAGAACCTGTTATTTTCTTGTATTTGCGTTGTAACCCAATTGCAAGAGGTAACGCGATTTTCAGTCTTGCCCATACAACTCTTGGTGAAGCGTTATGTGGTATGGATAAAACTGCAAATGTAATATAGTTATAACTGATTTTTGAGTCCTTCCTGTATGTCTACCAAACCCTGGAACCTACATGAGGGTCAATAGCTACCGCTCCTAAAACGTCAACTGCCATGTTTTTGTTCGTTTCAGTTCTACTCCGAACTCTGCGTACCACCTTTAAACTGCCAGTAGTACGGCATCTGGTTTCCAGCCTTTTAATTTCATATGAGATTTCGGGTTGTTGGAAACCTCTCTGCCCATACCAGTGCAGCTTCTCTGTAGTTTTTCTGCACTCCCCCAAAATTAACAACATATCAGCTTGTACATTCAAATTCGCTTCCATGTTTTGGCACTAAACTGAGAAATAATTATTAAAACTTCAAAATTCTCGACCGACGCCGACGTAAGTAAACATAACGCATTTCCATGGCAACGCATATTAATTCCGGAATAAGTGAACTTGATTTATTGGTAAAATTTATTTACGTTTTTAAATTCAATCAAATTCTGGTTAATTCCGTAACCAGGGGAGCAAGTCAAAAAAATTTTTGAATACATACGTAGTTTTTCACGTAGATTCGAATTTTAGCAAATACATCATCTCATATAGGATTCCAAACTTACCCCCTACCCCTCAAAATTGAGACAGGGGTAAAATGTAAAAAATATAGTTAAATATGTCCCCCCATATCCCTATTACCTCAACAATATTTTATAGGAATATTTAAAACCGTTCTCGAGATATTGCCTTGTAACACTTTAAAAACTCGCCCTATATACAGGGTGAGTCAACGATATTATTTATCTCATTTGTTTAGGAATTACCAAAGAACGGTAAATACAAAAGTTTTGGAGAATGTGAAGGTGCACAGTTTAAAATTGTTTTTGAGTATACAGGGTGGTTCAAGGAAGCGTGGCGAATATAACATTTTTTTTTAAATGGAACACTTTATTTTTTAATTTATTTTTAGATTCTTCATGAAATTCTATAACTATTGTTAATAATATTATATACCTAAACCTAGTAGTTATTCTACCCTATTGTGCTGCTATGAGGTAAACATATATGGAATTTCTGACATAATCGTGTGTTTTAGGGGAAAATAAATTTAAAGTAATGTCACATTTACACAATTCAGGTGAATATTTACTTTTTTTACTTAATTTTGTTTTAAGCATTTTCCTATTTACATTTCTCATATTTTCTAAAAGCATAGTTCACCATCCAATATACGTTTTTTTCTGCAGATGATGCAACATTTCTTTTAGTGACACAATTTTTGTTTTACTTTCTTACAGACTGTGTTAGTTTTCTTATTTTACTGCTTTTGCCCGACTTTTCTAACCTCTTTAAAAAGTTATTTCTTTTTCCTTTTCTTTCACACACTTTTCTCTAACTCGCAAAATGAACTAAGGGGTGAAGGGGGACTATTTTTTGACAAAAATACTCATAACTCGGGTTTGCCTTGACCAAATTTAGCATACCTTCGTCACGTTATCCTATAGTGACATTTAAAATTTGTTGTGACCATTTTTTGTTATAATCATCGCCATCAAACGTTCGATGGTAATATTTTTCCTCTTTTAGATAGTAGTTGACGTCGTTGACGATACAGATGAACAGGACTGACAGGGCACAGGCTGGTATTTTTTGAGTTTGACATCGACCATTTTCAATCTGTCAAATGTCTTTCGCCGTCTTGTCTTATTTTCGGATTATACTTTTACCTTCCGTTTCATTCTGCTTTCTTTCTTTTTAAGGATATGAAAGCAGACATTTTGCTCGTTCCCCTCCTCTCAAAGCCAATTTCGTTAAGGTTTGTGCTGGATCCTTTAGGGTTAAATTCAAAATAATTGTTGAACGTGTTCACAATTGCGCGTTTGCATTTACCCCTCGGTTTACCCTAATTGACGCTATTTATATAATTATAAAAACCTATTCTGCTGCTGTTTATCAATATTTACTTTTTAATAAACTCCTCCTCTCCTACTTAAATAATTTGTTTTATACATCACCAAAATATTGCTTAGGTATACAGACTTCAGAGATCTCTCTCGTAAAAACAATAAACACTTTTTGTTCTTGGCCTGCCTATAAAGTGATACTTTTATGCTCGCTTTTATGTTTTACAGGGACAAGCAAATATTGCCTGACCAAACAGAAGCAGAGGTCAAAGTTGAAGAAGGTAAAGCAGGAACTGATCAAATATATGAGGATTGGAAAGTTAAAAACGAAGATCTAGACATTAAGGAGGACGAATCTGAAATAAGTGCGAACAGGTATACTTTGCTTAAGCTTAGGTACCCTATTATACCTGGCGCCACAAAATATATCAGTTTTTTCTTATAAAAGATACTAAAACAAGATTTTAAATGTTACCGGAGTCGCACATACAACTTTGTGCATATGGTGTGGATCGCCGTGTCAAATCCACAATTTTTACATTTTTTAAATTTTCTCATAAACTTTTCCCAACAATTCAACAACTGTTTAGGATAACTGGTGCGATAAAATTTGAATATAAAGTGTTTTGGATAAAACGTATTACAGTGGCGGCTTTTTAGGGGTGGGAGGGTCGTCACTGCCATAATGTCAACAGACGACAGACATTATGTTATTGTATTACTTATTTGCATCAATTTTAATAACTCAAACGGCCAGCGAATAACCGCTCCACTTTTTAAATCGCCCTATAGCCGCCATAACAAATGGTTTTACTTTTCAAGTCATTAGAATATCAGTATGAAGACAAAGTGTTTCAGACTTGAAGATAGGCAACCAAATAAACACATACATTTTTGTGATTATTCTTGAAAGAAAAGAACTATTTTAGTGTAAAATAAGTGAGGATACGTGTTATCTGTTGAAAAACAAAACTTTCGGTTTGATTTTTTTAAGATTGGGACCTCAGGTAAGTATTTTAAAATTTAAATAAAATATCCTGTTTGAACTTTCCGAAAAATTGAGGGTAACTCACGCAACGACAACCAAGTTGAAGCTGAGGTAAAAATTGATCTTGTTCGATATATTCTAAGTTTAAAATGTGGATTTTCATCTTTATCATATGATGAATAAATTAAAATAAAAACAGATGGTCGTTCGACTTTTAAAATGTTGAATTTAATTAACACGGTAGGCAAGGTGAGTAATATGCATTTTCAGAAAATTGGTATCAAAATAATGCATTACCACTTACCACAATTAAACTGTTTGGTTGGCCATGCCTAATATTTTCAAATCAAAACGGAAAAAATTAAAATTTGTGATGCGAAGCTGGCTACGACAATTTAAAAGAACTGTTTAGGGGTCACGATGAATCTGAGGAATGTTTAAAGCAAGGCAATTTATAAAAAAGTTAATATTGATGAACCGGATATAGTCATGGCGGAATATCTCGATTCATTTTCTCTCGGGAAATTCAAAATTCTGAGGGTTTACTGATATAACTAAATGTCACAAAATCTAGTCTATTTTTAATATTGTACAGTAAAAATTAAATCAACTCGATCTAGCGAATGAATTAATTGGTCAAACTTTCGACGGTGCTGCAGTTATGGTGGGCGCATTAAACGACTTACTAACGAAAATTAAAGCCCTTGCCCCCAGGCCTTATTTGCCCACTACCACACAGAATGAATTTAGTATTGCAAGATATATATATACCTGTTAAAATATTAGGAAATGCCGATTTTTTTCGCTAATTTAAGTGGATTTGCATATTTTTTTATATATTCTCAAACGTACGAATATCCTTACTAAAATAACTAAAAGACGATTGTCCAAAATAAGCCAAACGACATGAAGGGGGGGGGGGGGGGTCATGACCAAAAATACGTGATATTACATAAATCATTATTATCAATAAAAAATTGTGATTACATTTACTCAAACCTACCTTTTTGCGTAGAAATAAAAAAATTAACTTAAAATTAAATAATTTATCATTTGTTCAATGCATATTATTAGAATAGTAGACAAATACAAAATTTGAGCGTGGTCTCCAAAAGGTTTCGGTTGCGGCGCTCTTTTTGCGCCTTCAGCGCTTCTGCCGACCCTGACTGCCAACCCACGAGCCGCCACTGACTTATTAATCGTCATAGCCGAAAAAAATTAAATAAGTGTAGGACGTGGCGCTTACACCACTGGATATAATCGATTGAAACTTTCTGATTTTGTAGAGGACCTTTGCCTTCGGCCTATAGTTTTTGGGCACGATCGGAAAATAATAAGTATTTTTTCTTTACGGAGAGAGAAAAATTAAACTTGACAAGTTTTTCAATCGGTTTTTAATTTCTTCTTAGGTTAAGTTTTGATAAAAGCGCTCCTCAAAAGACGTAAAATGTATATTTACAATTTTGAAATTTTTTTCACTGTCCAAAAAGTTAAAATTCCCCTTTAAATTGAAATATTTTATAGGAGAAAATTGTTTTTTTTTACATTCATATTGGATTCATTTGGTCCTCCCGTCATTTTTTTAAAAACGTTCACCAAAAAAAATGAAGTTTTTCATTAATATTACAGATCAGTGCCACGAAACCTGCCAAGAAATCACGACTTTTTAATATTAACAATTTTGACGAGTCGTCTATGAAACAAACACTTGTTCGTAATTAGCAAAGCTTAAATCTTAGAGAAGGAAAGAGACAACGCATAACGCAATGCTCCGCGCTGATACCATCTGCAACATACGTAGAAAGAGAAGAGTGTTCCAACAAACCCGTGACGGTTTATAGACGATTATTGTTGGCATTCCAACATTGTTAGGTACTGTTTTTAAATCGGTTTTTGTACGGTCATTTTGTTACTTGGTTGAAAGCATGCACGGTTTTGGACTGACTTGCTTATTATCAAATTCGACCATCGCTGGAGTACTGTTCGCATATTTGGGGCTCTTGGAAAGAACTTGGAAAGCCTTGAACATCGAAAGCAGGTTGGCGACTTGAGTTTATTTTACAAATATTTTCATGGCAAGTGCTCAACTGAGGTTGCCCGCTTGATTCCACCCAGAGCGGTGTATTGTAGAAATACACGACGAGCCACTGCAGCCCACCCGTACGTGGTTCAGCTTAGTGTCCATCGAACGACAGTGTGTGACAAAATTTCTTTCATCTGGAGAACATCATCACTCTGGAACGACCTCCCGGAGGCCGTGTTCCCAACGAGTATGATCTCCAAAGTTTCAAGACCAACGTGAATTTGTTTCTTGCGCAAGCGCACCGCTCTCAGAGCGCCATAAAGGAGTAATCCTGCAGTGCTGTGCCTTATCATTAAAAAAAAAATAAAAAATGAGTCCGTTTGTCAAGTGCTCAAGTGCAAGTGGTTTATTTATTTTCGCCCTGTCATTCTTCTCTCGTTGTTTGTTTACTAGTTTTGACATTACAAAATAAAATAATTTTTTGAATTAAAAAATACAGGGTGCCCCACGGTGGATGGCGTATTAGACGTTTATGGAGAACTAAATAACGGATGATTTTGAAAATTTGGCAACCGGGATAAACGATCATAATCTACAGTTTAAAAATATTTTTGACCATGCGGTGTTGCCGCTTCTACTCTAAACTGGTGGCAACATCGCTATTTTAAATAGAACACCCTATATATTCTTCAATATTCGAATTCCGCATATAATTATGAGCCACTTCTCTTAATATTTCCCTATACCTATCTGTAGCCGTTTTTCGGGAATAAATTAATTTCAATTTTTTTTTTACGAAAAAAGGACATCCAATAAATTTTAATATCTCCCTCCTATTAAACAATTTTAAGCTGAATTTGGGTCATACCTGAGCAATGCATATAGGCATTTGATCTTCTGGTCACATCTTAGTTTAAATATACAGGGCGGTACAGAAATTAATTTATGTCGGTAACTTACAAAAATGCCAGAAAAATTATTTTTTTAAATGGAACACCCTGTATAATAACAAGAATTTGAAAAGCCAATAAGACTAACTTTCAGAGTATGTATACTTTGCCTAATGCCTAACTTCAAGTTTTCGATTTATTAGCGTTTATTCATAAAACTTCATAAATCGACAAATTTTCAACGGTTTTAATAGTAGTGGGCTATGGAAACAAATTTTTTGTTACATAGTCACCATGGAAACTTGTTTTATAGAAATGTCATTATTTTCATAATTATTGTGATTTGAGTACCTACGATGGCGGAAAATAATGATTACTCTAATACAGTTTTAATGAATGTATTTATTTTCCATGGACAGTGTGATCAAATAATTAGCAGAACCTGCAGAAAATTTAATGAAATGTATCCGAATTTGCCGCAGATGAATAACAAAAAATTTATTCGGCTTCAGAACAATTTTAGACAACTTGGATCAATTTTAAAAGCACCAAGAAACTTGCCCAGACCCGTGTCTTCTAATGAAAAAAATGAAATTAATGTTCTAGCATACTTTTTTGCATATCCGCACGCTTCCGTGCGCAGCGGCGAAAAAGACTTAGACATTGCACATTCATCGGCAGAAAGAATTCCGAGAAGAATTCTAAGGAAACATGGAATGCATGATTATAAATTTACCAGGGTTCAAGCTCTTAAGCCTGAAGATAGTCAAAAGAGTGTCGAGTTTTGCGAAATGATGCTAGTGCATATCCAGGAAGATCCAAATTTCTTAAGTAAAATTATAAGGACTGACGAATCCAAATTTTCGAGGGAGGGCATTTTCAATCATCACAATCGCATTTTTTGGGCAAATGAGAATTCCCATCCCCAAGAGAGGCAGGGTTTCAAGATAAATTCAGTTTATAGAGTAACTATTATTTTCCGCCATCGTAGGTACTCAAATCACAATAATGAAAAGAATGACATTTCTATAAAACAAGTTGCCATGGTGACTATGTAACAAAAAATTTGTTTCCATAGCCCACTACTATTACTATTGGAGAAAGCTATCAACGAACAATTATTAAAATACCTGGAAGGCTTCAACATTATTAATGACCGCCAGTATGGATTCCGTAAGTCTAGATCAACAGGAGACCTTCTCGCTTATGTTACTCATGTTTGGAACAACGCAATAGAACATCATGGAGAATCCCGGGCGGTAGCACTGGACATTTCCAAGGCTTTTGACCGAGTATGGCATGAGTGGCTCCTAACTAAAGTGAGAGCATACGGAATGCCGGTTCAATTTTGTTCAGGTTACTTGTTTTGATTGTCATCAGCGAAGCTATACAGGGTGTTGTTGAATAAGTGCGACAAACTTCAGGGGGTGATTCTACATGAAAAAATAATGATAGTTTGCTATATAACTTTTGTCCGCAAATGCTTTGATTTCCGAGATACAGGGTGTTAAAGTTTTTATTAAAAAGTGACGATTTATTTATTGCTCTGAACCCCATCGAGATATGCAAATGAAATTTGGTAGGTTTTAAGAGATAGTTATTGCGCATTTTCGGACATGCAATTAAGAATTTTATGTTTATCATTGGCGCGCATAAGGGTAATAATCTCAATTTCTTTAAAGAAAAAAATGATACGCCACTGAGATATATCAAACAAAAAACAATTTTTGAATTTCTCATTGAATTTGTGACAAAAAATCTCTCTTGCCTTTTTTTCGTATTGGGCACCGTTTTTATGCAAAAAAATAAAACATCTTAACGCGCATATTTCATTTCTTTAATACATCATCTAGTAGGCTACTGTCAACATTCTGTTAAATACGAATATTAACGAAATGTCAAATTATTAGAGTTTCTTCATTTTTAAGCTTTTAGTTTGGTATAGCATTAATGTCAATAAGTAATTAATTTTTCTTTTATCGAAAAGAATGGAAAATTATACAAATGCGGAATTGTCGAGACATGCATTTTGTCTATGGTCGAAGTAATGGAAATGGTCGACAAGCTCGACGATTGAATGCTGAGTTGTATCCAGGACGTAGAGTACCCCATCACACAATATTTGCTCGTCTGCACCAACGTTTGCGCGAAAATGGTACATTTAAGAAACAAACGGCTGACTGCGGACGCCCTCGAGAAGTACGAACTGTGCAACTAGAGGAAGCAGTTCTCGAGTTAATTGCGGAGTCACCTGAAACAAGTACTCGAAAAATTGCCAACATATTGAATGTAAGCAACTTCACTGTATTTAAAATTCTTAAAGGACAGCAATTGTATCCGTTTCACATACAACGTGTGCAAGCTCTACTACCTAGAGACTTTTCTGCGCCTAGTTTTTTGCCATTGGATTCTTCATCAAATCGCTTAAATTCCTAATTTTTTAAATGGCGTTTTGTTTACTGACGAGGCTAATTTTGGACGACAGTGTATACGAAATTTCCATAACAATCACTTATGGGCTGAGGAAAATCCACATGGAATCTGTGAAGCTCATTTTCAGTATCAGTTTTCAGTAAATGTATGGCTTGGGGTAATTGATGATCATTTAGTCGGTCCATAGTTCCTCCCACAACGACTAACAGGCGACTCTTACCTTAATTTCCTACAGGAAGAGCTACCTGCTCTTTTAGAAGAAATCCCTCTACAGCTGAGACAACACTTCTGGTTCATGCATGATGGCGCACCAGCTCATTTTAGCATTAATGTACGTAATCACTTAGATACAGTATATCCAAATTGTTAGATAGGTAGGGGAGGTACGGAAAATTGGCCTGCTCGATTGCCGGATTTAAATTCTCTAGATTTTTGCATTTGAGGTTTTCTTTAGTCGTTAGTTTATTCCACTCCCGTCGAAAATGTTGAAGACCTAAGGAATCGAATTATAGCCGGCTGTGAGACAATAAGAAATACACCAGGAATATTTGCGCGAATACGACAATCAATGAGGCGAAGAGTTGAATCTTGTATCACGTCTGAGGGAGGTCATTTTCAACATTTGTTGTAGCTTTGCGCCTATTTATTTATTAGTGTTATTTTCTGTTATTGTTCTGGTTTAATGTTATTGTATTAGATAGTTTTTAATAATGTATTGAAGAAATGAAAAACGCGTTAAGATGTTTTATTTTTTTGCATAAAAACGGCGCCCAATACGAAAAAAAGACAAGAAAGATTTTTTGTCACAAATTGAATGAGAAATTCAAAAATTGTTTTTAGTTTTATATATCTCAGTGGCGTATCATTTTTTTCTTTAAAAAAATTGAGATTATTACCCTTATGCGCGCCAATGATAAACATAAAATTCTTAATTGCATGTCAGAAAATGCGCAATAACTACCTCTTAAAACCTACCAAATTTCATTTGCATATCTCGATGGGTTTCAGTGCAATAAATAAATCGTCACTTTTTAATAAAAACTTTAACACCCTGTATCTCGGAAATCAAAGCATTTGCGGACAAAAGTTATATAGCAAACTATCTTTTTTTTTTCATGTAGAATCACCCCCTGAAGTTTGTCGCACTTATTCACTAACACCCTGCATAGCTTCGCTGATGACAGCGCACTTGTTTTATCTTTTACTTTGGATGCTCGGACATCGGCTGCTAATGCACATCTCTATAGGCAGCAAGAGGTCTCACATCTCAACAAAGACCTGGAAGAAATTTTGTCTTGGGACAGTAACCAAGTAGAATTTAACGCTAAAAAGACCCAGGCGGCAGTTTTTTTCTAAAAAAGTTAATGTTGAAGAACCTGATATAGTTATGGCGGGACACTCGATTCCCTTGGCTTCATCAATTTATTTATTGGGCGTTAAATTGGCATAGCCACGTTGCGGCCATTGCTAAGGCAGCCTCGCAGAAGCTTGGAGTACTTTTCTGAACAAAGAACCTCTATACACCCCAACAACTTTTGATGCTATATAAAGCCCAAATTCGACCATGGCTGGAGTACTGTTCGCATATTTGGGGCGCTGCTCCTAAACATACCCTGAGATTGCTAGATTCCATTCAAAGAAGAGCCATTCGCTTGATCGGTGACCATAGTCTGACAAACAACCTGGAAAGCCTTGCACATCGAAGGCAGGTTGGCGACTTGAGTCTATTTTACAAATATTTTCATGGCAAGTGTTCAACTGAGGTTGCCCGCTTGATACCACCCAGAGCGGTGCATGATAGAAATAAACGACGAGCCACTGCAGCCCACCAGTACGTGGTTCAGCTTAGTGCCCCTCGAACGACACTGTTTCAAAATTCTTTCATATGGAGAACGTCATCGCTCTGGAACGACCTCCCTGAGATCGTGTTCCCCAACGACTATAATCTTCAAAGATTCAAGACCAACGTGAATCGTTTCCTGCGCACACGCACCGCTCCCAGAGCGCCATAAAGGATTTATCCTGCAGTGCTGTGCCTTATCATAAAAAAAAAAAACCGTTGAAAGTTTGTCGATTTATGAAGTTTTATGAATAAACGCTAATAAATCAAAAACTTGAAGTTAGGTATTAGGCAAAGTATACATACTCTGAAAGCTAGTCTTATTGGCTTTTCGAATCCGTATTATTATACAGGGTGTTCCATTTAAAAAAAATGATTTTTCTGGCATTTTTGTAAGTTACCGACATAAATTAATTTCTGTACCGCCCTGTATACTTAAACTAAGATGTGACCAAAAGATCAAATGCCTAGATGCATTGTTCAGGTATGACCCAAATTTCAGCTCAAAATTGTTTAATAGGAGGGAGATATTAAAATTTATTGGAAGTCCTTTTTTCGTAAAAAAAAATTGAAATTAATTTATTCCCGAAAAACGGCTACAGATAGGTACAGGGAAATATTAAGAGAAGTTGCTCATAATTATATGCGGAATTCGAAAATTGAATAATATATAGGGTGTTCTATTTAAAATAGCGATGTTGCTACCGGTTTAAAGTAGAAGCGGCAACACCGCATGGTCAAAAATATTTTTAAACTGTAGACCATGATCGTTTATCCCGGTTGCCAAATCTTCAAAATGATCCGTTATTTAGTTCTCCATAAACGTCTAATACGCCATCCACCGTTGGACACCCTATATAAGTGACGAAGGAGACAGTGATTAAGATGACAGTGATTTTCTATCGAATGCTTAATTCTGGAGTTCTGGGACGGTTCAAGAATTGGGTGTTGGAACAAACATATAACGGGATCGGTCAGTGGCGTATCGTTGCGACTGGTTATGGGTATTTAAATATTTGTAAACTGTTTGTAATAATACAATTTAATACAAAAAGAACATGTTTTAATTATATATGGAATATTAACGCTTCATTACAATTTTTTTTTATCTGTTCATAACATATTAAATGAATAATAAATAAAATATTTTAAAATTAAGTATGTATATTTTGTTACAACTTTAAAAAATGTTTTAATTTTTATTTTATTTTAAAAATAATAGATATAAGAGGAAGCAAGCTACTTGGACACACAAAATTAAATAAAAAAATACAATATTTACACAAATTTTATTAATACATATTATACTTATACAGTATCCACGTCTATATAAAATAAAACATTATTGTGAAATTTGTTGCAAGTATTTACTCGTTACAATGTCATAATTTGCGTTTATCTTGAAATTAAAAACGGTTTTTTAAATTTTTTATCTTCAAAGATCCCTACGCCATTGGAGGTTGGAGAATTAAAAATGGCAATCAAGCACACGCCACTGTAGTTCGTTCATTGGATCATCAGTGTGGAATGGTTAAAATTAATATTTGATTGATTGAGGTAGAGATAGAGATACTTTTCTTGTTTTATTTTCGGCAATTAAAAATTTGTTTTATTGATAGTCATGTCGTGCTAACACGTGATCATCGTTTTGGGGTTTCTTCATAGAGTGAATTCTTTCAGTCTTCAAATTTTCCTCCAAATTTTGGAATGCGGAATTTCCGAGGTTTGGGATTTACAACTTCAAGTTTTCCTCCAAAGTTTTGGATGTAGACGCTTCGATCTCCAAATTTTCCTCAAAATGCTTGTTTGACAGTCATCAATCATGAAATAGTTTCTTCCTTAACCAACATTTTAACCTTCTAAGTTCAACCGTTCAAAATCCGAACTATATGAAATTGAAGTATCAACTGGGCACATTTATCTATTGTGGATTACCCATAGCTGAGAAGATAGGAGGACATAAGGGGAGTAGCATTTTTGGAGTAGCATTTTGGATAAGGTTACGAGCCTTCCTTACACTCAATCCTTTCGGATAGGCCGATGTTAGTAGTTGGTGGAGAAATGTTATGGTCGGAGTCTTCATGGTTGGTACCACCATTGCTGTGCAGCGTTTAAGGAGCTCGGAGATAAGTCCATATTTTATTATTTCTCAAACCACAATTTATACGAACATTTTTAAAACCACAATAGTTAGGTGTTATGTCTTTCTTATGTCTATCTTTATCTTACCTATTGTATCTTACCTATCTTTACCTTGCCTATTTTATTGAATTTACTTAAATAACTTTTGGTCTGATCAACCAAAAACTTATTTTATCACCTAGATAAAGTATACATTGGTTATGCCTATAAATTTTGAATTTAATTTCGGTAATTTATTCAAATAGCCAAGATTTTATAGTACCTATATATAAAGTTTCTTGTAGAAATATTAATTCCTGAGGTACCTGGTACTTCAAAATTATCTTGTAAATTTATGAAGTAACTAAAACTAACTAACTAAAAGTATGAAGTAACTCTTGTAAATTCTAAATTAAAGATAATGTCATTAGTTGGGAATTATTAGTGGTTGAGGCCTATCATTGCCAATCAGCTAAGATTCTTTATATTATTATTATATATAAACTGCTAGATCTCTGTGAGCCTTTACAATAAATTTTAATAATTTCAAGTTTTGCTTTTAAATTAATTTGATTGTTAAGCAGACTCATGCAGACTAATTTATGAGGCTTATCATAGACTGTCTTGTAATTATAAATAAATAAATAAAGTCTTTATTGTAATTTTTAAACATTAATTACAAAATGCGAAGTTGAAGCAGGCTTTCTCACTTAACCTACAAAATATATACATTTTTTATCTATCCATTATTTAGCAAAGTAAAGAAAATATTCTGTACTGTAGGTTAAACCCTATAAGGGTATTAAATAACTCAATTATAATAACAAATATAAATTAGATAATAAGTTTTATGACTTCTTTAACTCCTATTTTGAATCTTATGCCAGTAAATTGCCTTATGGGGAGGGGTATTTTATCATATAATTTTGCCACACTATGACTAAAAGTTTTCTCAAAATTACTAGACGTGTGTGCTGGAGTAGTTATAGTATATTTGTGGCGATGTTCAAAATTGTGACTGTCACTACGAAATTTATTGTTCTGGTATAAGTAATCCGGACACCTTCTAGAGATTATACTGTTGTAGAGAACTACAGAGTGTAGGACTCTTCTTTCCTTCATTCCAAACCATTTTATTTCGTTTAGTTTCGCCGACACTCGCCTTTCACGCTTCCTAAGACCCCCTATCAGACGCACGCAAGAATTCTGAATTAATTGAATAAGCCGAGCATCAACACTTAGCAGACAAGGACCATATACTACGTCCGCGTAATTAAAGTGCAATAAAACTTATTTATAGTACTATGTAATGATTTTAGAGCGCGCCATGAATAATTGGGCTGTTAAAAGGTTTTCATATTTCTTGGTTTAAATTAAAATAATAATTTTTGGTTACTTTTTAAATTTGATTATACAGACTAACGCAGACTAATTATTGGCTTATCATAGACTGTCTTGTAACTATTTGAAGTACTAATGGTTTTAGAGCGAGCCATAAACTTCAACTCTTTTGAAGAAGCAACTGTGTTGCGAAACATATGTCGAGTCAAAATAAAAATCTGTGGAAAGTGTAAAATTATATTTTTTTATTTTACCATCTATTTAAATTAACAATGGATTTCCACCAAGTAAAAGCCGAATCAATTCAAACATGTTCTCTTGGAAACACGTCTCGCTCATTCTGAAGATTTAATTTGTTTATGAAGCTGACTGGAAAATTACCTAGTGAGCGAGACATTCAAAGAAATGTCGATATATGAGGCTATGAGTGCAATAGTGGACTATCCCCAAATTGCATAAACGCAAAAAAACGAATTTAAAAATTGTCTGAATATTGCAATTTAAATTAAATTTATTTTAAATACAGTTTAAGGTTTTATTTAAATTGGTTTATAATATGAATCAGCATAGATTTATAAACAAATTTTACATTTTATCTAAATATTTTTTTTAGGAGTTAGATGTGGGTTAGTCCACTTTTCTTCTAAGTAAGTAAATTAATTTATCAGTTTAGTCCATTTTGATTAAAAACATTCTATTATTATTCATAAAGGTTTAGTAAAAACAAATCAATGAATAACGTTTATTAAAAGATATATTTTTCAAATACAAAACTACCATCAAAACGGGCGACAAAAATTTAATCTTCATCTTCTTCAGGACCATGTAACAGTTCGCCGCCAGTTCCTTGTGCTGTAGATCGAAGATTTTCATAAAACGCGTAATACATCGGAGGAATAAATTCCTTTAGTTGAAGGAGATCTTTCTTTTTGGCATCGTTAATGACGTTACCGTTAGGGTATAATAAGGGAAGTTTCGATTCCGGCAAAAGTGATTTTCTCTTACTTATATCCACAGTTTCAAAGGGAACATCATTGTTATTAGAGTACTTGAACTGAATATCGAATGGGCAATGAGATTGAAAACGCAACCATTGCATCTTTAGCCATTCTACTTTGACATTATCTTTGGATATTTTTCTATTGGTGATATTATTTTCCAATGGTTTTGTAGAAAAAAAATTAGAACTTTTCATTTCTACCAATTTGAATGGATTTTTTTTTCTTGCATTTGTTATAACCTTATTCCAGTCATCGGGAATAAAAATATTGGGATGGAATTTCTTTTCTTTCTCAATAACCCCAAAATCTTGATCACAAGGTAAGTAGGAATGACCACTTAGCAAAAATTTGTGATCTATTTCTTCAACTTCAAATTCAGTTGATGAAACTATGTAATTACATAGTACAGACATTTTTATATTTCGATTCTGACCCCCACACTGGTCAGAATACATAACAAGTTTTTTTGTAGCAACAAAATTTTTGATATAGTATAGGATACAAGATCCGACCTCTTGAGGACCTCTTGAAGCCACTGATTCATTCCATACAAACATGTAGGAATCATTGGTTGCCATGTTATGAATCGAAAAGCAGTAAGTCCAAAGCTGCCGCTTATAATAACAGATTCCTGTTGTCAAAACAGGTGTGGGCAAGGTCTTCATCAAGTCAAAACATATGACTGTAATGTCTCCTTCTTTCGATAACTGAGCGTCTTGTTGTAAGCTGTCCCTTGCACTTTGAGCTTTTCTTTGGTGAAGTTCACGCTCGATCTCAAGTTGTCTCTTTATTACTTCATCAACTGTTGATTTAATTTTTATGTTGAATAGATCACATTTCTTGCAGGAATCTGATATGGGTGGATGAAAATGTAAGTTAAACTCTTTATTAAAGATTTCTCTAAAAACGAAATAAGAAACCGAATTGTTTGATTCATTTTTGTACAAATTGTACATTTTTCCAATACTTAAATCTGGAGCAAGGTATCTCCTGTGATTGCTCTTTGGTCTACAGTAGTGAGATTCGTAGCTTGGGAATTGCTTAATAAAATCCCTAACTTTGTTTTTCTGCGCTTCATTAGTTTTATTAGCTGGTGGGTGTTTCCCCCTTTTATCGCATGGTGATGGTGCGCCGATTGGTTTAGTCTTTAGTAGTCTATCCAGTCTTCCAGATGAAACTTGAAACACAGCCTGGAAAAATGATTTGCAGACCTTTTTTTCTTCTCCCGTGGCATCAGGTATATAGTAGATTCTTGTTTTATCTCTCTGAGAGTTTTGGTTTTCGGTGTACTTCCGTAGTTTGTTTACAACCTTAACTAATGAAAACAGATAAGAAGTCTGTAAATTGAAACTTTGTAAACCATAAAAACTTGTGTGCAGTTCCCTTTGCCGTTCTTCGGGTAGTAAAAGATGGCATTTATTTTTGCAGACACAAACGAATGGTTGGAAAGGTTTTGAAGGCACTGTTTTTCCAGATTTTGTTATATATTCTTCTCCGGCACATCTTTTCTTTTTATTTACAGCTCGCCTCCAATTCTGTTCACGACGAATACGTTTTTTTGGCTTAAATTCCTTTGTTTCTTCCTCTTGCGTTTCCTCGTAACTTATTTCTATTGCCTCATTTACTCCACCTTCTTCTGATGGAACATATTCTGATCCTGAATCTTGATAAGGATCAGACTGATCCGAGTCTAACGTACCTGGAAAAATAAAAAAAAAAAATATGAAAAAGTTAAATTGAAATAGGTTGTTATACTCAAAACGGGTGTCGGTATTATCCTGAAGGGATGGTGAGATAAAATGAGAATTTAATGTATATATACCAACTTTACCCTTTTTAATTTCCCAAACTAGCTCATCAGGGTGGGTTCACTGGATCTCATATCTGGTCCTGTCCAATACCATGATGCTACTACAAAGCACTACTACTATACTTACTTCTTACAGACCATGGAACAGCAAGTTACAATCTATAAAGGGCGCCAGACAGTTTTTTCTATAAGCAAAACTGCCAAAAAGAATATCAAATATATAGCCAAAGACCACAAATAGGCAAATGAAACACAAGATAAGGTTGACTGGTTTATATTAATAAAGAAACTACCCTGTAATTGGGTGAAGCCCTTAAATAATAGGGTGTGATTTAGCTGGTCATAAGATTAATACGGCCAAGTACAAACTAGGAATTCTCAATTCCAAAGTAACAGAAATGCTCTATGAGCAATATTTCAAGGAAAGTGTTAATAAATTATTAAAATAAGTATTTCAAGAAGTGTTAATAAATTATTAAAGTAAATATTTCAACCTGGTATACTCAGCGCAGTGATGTCGACATTACCTTACAAAATGCTGGTACCTTACAGCATTATAACAGCATGATAATTAAGGAAAAAAACAGTAAATTGATATAAATAAAGGTAATGATTTAGAGGTTCATAAAATAGATTAAGGAGGTCTCAGCAGTCTAGGTTAAGCTTGCCTTCAGCCACAAGAAAGCTTACAAGGTATCTCCACCAAGAGATGCAGAAATTAAAATTACTAAAGAAAAAAAAGCCTTGGCAAACGCTTAGACTAGTCTGTCTGAGACTGTAAATGATATGATTGGTATTATTTTAAAAAAAACTTATCTGACGATGAACATGAAAGGTCCATGTACACGATCAACTGCTACCAGGCCAAGGAAATTGCAGGTTGGATCTGCTAGCAAAATCAACTATCTATAACAGGTCCAAAAACCCATAGGTGACTTCAACAGGCAAACGTCCAAATGTTCCGAAATGGGTTGGCTTTTAAGCCCAAAAAAATGTACCAAAACTAAAAACCCTAAGGAAACATTGTTTCCATTAGTAAATAATGTAAACCAGAAAACTAAGAAGGCAAAGTTTACCCTTTACAATAAAAGACATGTGCTGCCCTTTTGTTTTAACCTTCAAAAAAAATCCTTAAAACTCAAGGTCGACACATGGTCAAACCAATATATCTACATAAAATTAAGGTAAATTTCACCTCAAAGTATCAATTTTCACCAAAGATTTAATCATAGAAAAATGCAAAAAAAAAAAACCAAACTTACCTCTCAATACCATGGAGGGCCAAAGAAAAACGTGTCGCAAAGAAAGCCGATGTTCAGTAGCCTCTACGTGAATAAAATCTCGCTAATCAATCCATACTAACAAAACCTACATAAAGGCCAAATAGGATTGATTAAAATTGAAGTTCAGCCAACATATCCGCTACACAGCGTGAATTTTCCGAAGAAATTCGTCTGTTGATCTGACTTCTTTCACGTCTCGACAAAAAGTAAAAATGGAGACCCTCAAAGGGTTTAAAGAAAACGAAGAAGTGTCAAAAGTTGATTGACAAGAAATTCGCCACAGAATCAAGCTCTAGATGTTCACTAGGTTCGAGTGCAGTTCTACTCTAGGTCAGTAGGCTAGTTGCGGAGTGTACGAATGAGAACAGACCTACGCCCACCCTATCGAACTGTATCGACGCATAAAATAAGTCTATGCAAACGGCCAAGCGAATAAACGGTCCGAGCGACGTACCAATAAAAACGACCAAACAGCTGACTGGCGAATTTCATATGTAAACAAATTCAAATCTGGTTTTACAAATGTATTACGATGGATTAAAAAGAAATACGAAGCAGGAGAAATCACGATGGATATCAGAAATAATTAGCCATAACTGATTACCTGAAAAATTTAGTAAGGAATGACCGAAATACAAGGTATGCTTGCAACAATACATAGTTAACAAATTCCAGACCATTACAAGGTTAGCGCTTGTTAAGTGGTCATCTTTTCATAAAAAAAATATCTTAAAAACTTTCCTAATCAATGATAAAAACCTAACTGACGTCATTGATGTTACTTTAAGAGAATTATAAAAGTAACACCTCTGTTACTTTAGTCACGGCCTTCCTGAATCTCGAATAATATATCTATAACATAACCTAGCATTTAAAATTTACTTTTTGATCCCAATTTAATTAAAAAATGTATTTAATCTTTACTAACAAAGTTCTATAATACTTACATTCCATTGTGGTGTCCTGATTATCCATTTTACAAAAGATAATGGCAATATTTGCACAATTTTAGCACTGAATAAAGGCGGCATACATAAACAACAACAACTGTCAACTACAACTAATAACGCGATTGGTAAGAAGCAAAATGGACCAACCGCACTCAGTCCACTTTGCTTCTGATGTAATAGGCAAATCCTAAAACAGCAAAACTGTGTATGTGCTGCCATCTATTAGGAAAATGTTAAAGGTGGTTTGGTCCACTATACATTTGAAAGATTATCATATTGTGGTTTACAAACTGCAATAAAACAGAAATCTAGTTTTTGGGGGTTAGTCCACTATTGCACTCATAGCCTCATATATATATGATAATATTACGATTAATATAACGTTTTTCTCTATTACAGCATTACCGAACATCAAAATTGCAAACTCCAGACCCATAAGCAGTGTTATCATCGGATTGGCCACAAACTTAATGTAAACATTGAGAATGACGCAGTGTTATTTCGACAAAGAAATTTAGATAAGCACCATCTCCCTGAGGATCCAGCGAAAGTTAATATGTTTAAATGCGGTCAATGCGATTATCAAACCATTCGAAAATACCATTTAAAGATGCACCTTCTCCGGCACATGGACCCAGCTAAAATGAATATGTTTAAATGCAGTCAATGTGCCTTTCGGACTAAGTGTAAATCTTATTTAGGTAAACACCTCCTGCGACATAAGAAGCCAGGGAAAGTTAGTTTGCTTAAATGCAGTCAATGTGCATATCAAACTGAGTTTAAAAAGAATTTAAACAATCACCTTTTTTGGCATAAGGATCCAGGTGAAGTTAATATGTTTAAATGCACTCAATGTCCTTTCGAAACCAAGTATAAATCTGCTTTGAACATACACCTTCTTCGGCATAAGGATCCAGGAGAAGTTAATATGTTTAAATGCACTCAATGTGCCTTTCAAACTAAGTATAAATATGATTTGAACTTACACCTTTTTCGACATAAGAATCTAGGCGAAGTTAATATGTTTAAATGCACTCAGTGTGACTTTCAAACTAAGTTTGAGAGTGGTTTAATTAGACACCTTTTTCGGCATAAGGATCCAGGGTATATCAGTATGTTTAAATGCGATCAGTGTGACTTTCATACTAAGTTTAGAAGTAGTTTAATTAGACACCTTCTTCGACATAAGGATCCAGGGGAAGTCAATATGTTTAAATGCACTCAATGTGCCTTTCAAACTAAGTATAAATATGATTTGAACATACACCTTCTTCGACATAAGGATCCAGGGGAAGTTAATATGTTTAAATGCAGTCAGTGTGCATTTCAAACTAAGTATAAATCTGCTTTGAACATACACCTTCTTCGGCATAAGGATCCAGGGGAAGTCAATATGTTTAAATGCACTCAATGTGCCTTTCAAACTAAGTATAAATATCTTTTGAACATGCACCTTCTTCGACATAACGATTTAGGGGAAGTTAATATGTTTAAATGCACCCAATGTGCCTTTCAAACTAAGTATAAATCTTATTTGAACATACACCTTCTTCGGCATAAGGATCCAGGAGAAGTCAATATGTTTAAATGCACTCAATGTGCTTTTCAAACTAAGTATAAACATCACTTTAATATGCACTTTCTTCGGCATAAGGATCCAGGGGAAGTAAATATGTTAAAATGCCATCAATGTACTTTTCAAACTAAGTTTAAAATGGCTTTACACAGACATCTTCTTCGACATAAAGATCCAGGGGAACTTATCATGTTTAAATGCAGTCAATGTTCTTATCAATCTAAGTTTAAAAGTGGTTTAAACAGACACCTTATTCGGCATAAGGATCCAGCAGAAGTGAATATGTTTAAATGCCATCAATGTACCTTTCAAACTAAGTTTAAAAAAGCTTTAATCATACACTTTCTGCGGCATAAGGATCCAGGAGAACTTACCATGTTTAAATGCAGTCAATGTGCCTATCAATCTAAGTTTAAAAGTAGTTTAAATAGACACCTTATTCTGCATAAGGATCGAGGGGAAGTGAATATGTTTAAATGCGAGCAGTGTGACTTCGAAACTAAGTTGAAAAGTGGTTTAATTAGACATCTTCTTCGGCATAAGGAGCCAGGGGAAGTTACCATGTTTAAATGCAGTCAATGTGCCTATCAAACTAAGTTTAAAAAGGATTTAAACAGTCACTTTCTTTTCCATAGGGATTCAGGTGAAGTCAATATGTTTAAATGCAGTCAATGTGCCTATCAAACTAAGTTTAAAAAGGATTTAACCAGTCACTTTCTTTTCCATAAGGATTCAGGTGAAGTCAATATGTTTAAATGTAGTTAATGTGCCTTTCAAACTGAGCTGAAAGGGAGTTTTTTCTTCGGCTTAAGGATCCAGAGGAAGTCAATTTGTTTAAATGCAGGCAATGTGCCTATGAAACTAAGTATAAATCTGGTTTGAACATACACGTTCTTCAGCATAAGGATCCTGGGAAGTCGTCAGTGTATTTAAATGCAGTCAATGTGCCTATCAAACTAGGTTTAAGACGGATTTAAACATTCACTTTCTTCTGCATAACGATCTAAAGGAAATCAACATGAAACGCGATCAGTGTAATTATCAAAGCATTCACAATAGGAGTAAAGGCGCATCATATCCGGCTCGTGGAAGTCAATATGTTTAAATGCGATCAATGGGTTAAACAGTAATCTTCTTCGGCATAAGGATGCAGGGGTATATCCGTCCTTTGTTTTTCAAAGCGACAATGAAATATGGAAATATTCTCACTAAAGCAAATACATAGGACATAACCAAACTAGCCTTACCTGCCCTAACCGCATGGACAAAACCAGAACTCAACCCAAATAGCTTCTATCCTGAGCTTACCCGAACATGGCCGAATTAGAACCATAATTGATGACTTACTATACTCAAGATTCTAAAACAGATCTGTTTAAACAAATTTTCTAAATGTAAGGACGGACGGACGAACGTACATTAGACAGTCAAGTAAATTAAAATAAATATAAATTAAAATAAAACAAGACAAGCATGCAGGTACTCTGGGCGCATTCTGGGCCGTATGCTTACGGTCCATATGCGCCCAAATCTGTAAATAGTCTAAATTAGCATAGGAAACTAGGTTAAGATAGATTAGGTTAGAATTAAGGGTAGCATTGTAATTAATAGGAAATAAACGAATTTAAAAGTGTTTGGACAGTGTCTATTTCAGTCGGGTCTGTTAAAAACAGACATACTTACAACTGCATGACAACGCCAACAAAGAAATAACAAAACATGTTTGAAGAAGCTGGGTAGGTCTACTGGCTCAACTTTTTCATAACGTCTTGGTATTTTGAAATTATTTTTAAAGAGGATCCGGAAACTTTCCGGTTTAGATACTTTGTTTTACACGAGATTAGTTCAGGTTATACGAGCTTTTCCGAATACTACTAGCTACATCTTATAAACGTTTTATTAATTTACAATTTATTCATGATGTCTTGTGACGATTGTCTTTAAGAACATCGTGTTAAATGCATTTATTTAGACTCGGCATTTAGGTAGAGTAGAAGAAGAAATGATTACTAATTTAAAAAATACCGATGCTAAACCATTTTTAGAAGAATGTGCTCCCCTACTTAAAAAAACAAATTCAAACCGCTGTGAAGAGTTTCAAATTGTTAAAGACAATCTAATACAGAATAAATATAAATATCTAGTCCGCAGATGATTATTATTTGTCAAAGTACTAACTTTGACGAATGGTTTCTAGAAAATGTGCAAAATCCACTGTTACAATTCAATATTACCTTACAATTCCATGTAACTAAATTGTTTGGGTTTCTGGAAAATGACGAGGTGTGCGCTTTGAAAAAATATTAAATTTGACAGTATCTATAAATTAAACAGACCTTATTAAACATGCGAGCTTGTATCGGCTTGGCATCCTATAATCAGTGATATTAAAATGTCAATACCCATATCAGAAATATTTAAAGGTAATTGTAATTAAATAAAATGTATCTAGAATTTATCGAGAAATAAAAAGTACAAAAATTAACCAAGGGTTTTATTCAAAATAAAAATTTCAGATCCCTAGGATAAACTGGAACCAGACAAAAACACCTATATCACCAATGGATCGATATGATTAAAAAACAACGCGTGCCTACTGAATTTTAATAACTTAGATTTATTAGTTTAGGAAACATTAAGACAATACCCGACTTTTCGATTAACCTGTACTTATGTTATCCTTTTTATTCTTTGTGGAAGCAATACAATTTGTCTTTGATAGATACTAAATGAATTTTTACACTGTTTTTATCGTTTTATTGGTACAATTCTCTAACTATGGTCATTATGTCAATCTTTGGTGTTACTTTTTACTATGCCTATGGCACTAATTTGGATAATGTTTATTTCTAAACCTAAAGTTAACACAAAAATATTTTTTTTCACCAATCGAAAGTTCTATATAACTGCGTTGCTATTAAATTATGTGTATTTTAATATCAAAGTTACCTACCTATAATCACGCATATTTTTCCGATGTCGTGATCGGAATTAATGATTTGTAAACAAAGAATATATTTAAATGGTCATATTTCATGCGGAATTGTGTTTTGGTCGAAGGGTGTGATAACTTAATAGTAGTACTCGCGGGCAGAGCCCAATAAAACACCCGTCTACCTTAAGTTAGTAAAACAGTCTAATTCCAATAATTAATATAATACATTTTCAAAATGAGTAGCTGCTGATAAAGCAAAAGCAGATGTTATGTTATTGCTTATCATGTCATGGTTTAATAAAATTACGATATAAGTGTTGTAACGATTCATATTACAACACGAGATGTTAAAGTTGTTAAACGAGGCGTCAGCCGAGTTTAATCAAACATCGAGTGTAGTTATATGAATTTACAACAAGAATATTGTACAAAATTTTATCTACTTTCATCTATGAATAAAAATATTTGGCAAAAGGCATTTTTAAAAATAAAAATGCACCTGCTATTAAAAATCGTTTTGTAAGGGCATCTATTACAGCACTAGTGCTGTAATGGCATCTATTACAGCACTAGTGCTGTAATAGATGCCCTTACAAAACGATTTACAGAACTGTAAAATTCATATTACTAAATGAAAGTAGACAAAATAACAAACTCTTAACCTACTTACAACTAATTGTTTATTCATTAATTATATTACCACAAGGAGCCAATCACAACCGTATGTGCTAGAACATTATTTTACCAATAGCAACCCTCCACTTCTTGCCAAAAATTTTATATGGTTCTGGCCATACAAAATTTTTACAACCGCAAGTATTTTCCAATCCATCCTTCAGTGGAAATTAATTTTTCTATGTCTTGGTCGTGCAGAAGTATACTTAACAGCTCGTAACTTAAGTCAAATAATTAGAAATCATTCTTGTTTTTACTCTGTTCTCTACAGGGCAGTGGGTGTGCAATTAGGTAAGAGTTTTATTAAAAATCTTTAATTTTCGATTTTGTAAAAATGTATAAGTACAGGGATATTCGATATATTATTTGCTCGGTGTGGATAGGTATCTTATTGCAGATACATTTTAAAATTATTTTCATAATGTACAGGGTGTTCCAACGAGGACTGTACAGCGGCTTATTCTTGACTTTCCCGGTATTTTTGGAAAAACCCAAAATAGCCAGTTGATGTATATTCTTCGGAATAATTCAAAAATTTCGGCAAAAGAAATTTGAAACAAAAACAAACGACTTACGCCATGGATGTGGCGTTTTTAAAATGATGTTTGAAAAAGTCACATTTCTTTACTTCTATTTTGGTGCAAATTAGTAATATAGCGATAGCGGTTTTTATTACATTTATATAATTGTCCTTAATAGTTTTATCACAGCCTGTTTAATTTAATAGGTTCATAGGTGATGTAGGTATATCATATATATACAGTAATCATCTTTGGTAATGCCTTCAAAGTCAAGATAAATTTGACATATTTTCTATTTTGTCAACATGAAATACTCGTTAGACGAGAGATTACAGATCATTACCACAGCTTATAAACTATTCAGCTTCACAACTCCGAGCGGTGCCTTTGATCTAGCGGTCGTGAACCAAGTGAGATGGAATGGTGCGGTCTCTCTCTCTCTTGGCGGAAATGCCGGGGCCAGATTAAACGGATTTATATTACTCAAGTTTCGTTGTGACAGTACCGTAGTAGGTAATTTTTGATCTTTATTTTAAGATGAAAGTTTAAAATTTGCTCCAAAATTTTGTCCAACAAAAAGGTGAGAATAAGGTTAAATAATAAAAATACGTAGTTTATGTTTTTAATAAATTTTATTGCCTATTTAAAAAATAAAAGATCGAGCAAGTACCTATATAAGATATATACACAATATAATATTATTATACAAATAAAAGAAAACATACCTAAATATATTTACAGATTTCTCCATATTATTAGTTTATTTTTGTTTATGTTTTTAAAATTCCCATTTATTGTTTTCAAGGTGTAATAAATTCTTACTCTTAAAGATAATCCAATTACAAATTATTTTGGAAAATATTAACAAGGATGACTAAAAGGTAATACATCGCTTAAATTTAAAAGTGCGCTACAAATATTTTTTGTTGCTAATTGTTCAAAATTTTCATGGATTATCATTTCAATTTTACAAATAAGCTCTACAGATTTATTATTTGGCATTTGAAGATTTCCAAATGTATCTTTGTTTTCATTTTCATATGCTTTTAAAAAACAATAAAAAATAATCGAGTTCAGTGTGTTCTTTACTATAAATCATGCAAGTATCACAAGAATGGATCCGCAAAGCTTTATTTAAAAGGTAACCGCATACGTATCTAATGAAATTTTTTTGCAATAATTCATCTTTGGAGTAATTCATGCTGTTTAATTCAATGTCTACTTCATTAGCATTTTTAATCTCCTTATCCTCAGGTACAGAATCGTCTTTAAAGTCAGAAAGATTTAAAAGCATCTGATCAGCTTCTGCCTCACAATTTTCTGTACCCGAGTTAAGCAGGTTAACGCACTGCAATTTCCTAAATGTTCTATGAAACTGTATGGCGGTGGGGTTAATGCAGTTACCGTTGTCACTCCTAATTTTACCAAAATGATTTTCTAGACAATCTTGATTTAATCTTTTGGTAAGTAAATATTCAAACCCCACAGTGTCACGAAGAAAATTATATAAATCTATGACACTAATGATTGAAACTTTAATACTTGTAATAAACTTCATTTTTTTCGAAATGTTAATATTATTTCGGTCCCGAACCTCAAGTTTTTCAAATAAAGACAAACATTCCCTTAAGAAGTCTAATTGAAACGATGTAGGTACCCTTAAATGCCGCGTCATATTTTTTCGAAGAAAAATTTGAGGATGAATTTAAAATATCAAAGAGCTGATCCATCTTGACAAATTCCGCAGTGTCAGTAGCTTGCGCATGAAAAACGATTAACGTACGTCTTGAATCGTTGGGGAAAACAACATCAGGGTGGTCGTTCCAGAATAATGACATTCTCCAGATGAAAGAATTTTTAAACAGTGTCGTTCGAGAACACTAAGCTGAGCCACATACGGGTGGGCTGCAGTGGCTCGTCGTGTATTTCTACCAAGCACCGCTCTGAGTTGAATCAAGCGGGCAACCTCAATTGAGCACTTGCCATGAAACTATTTGTAAGAAAGACTGAAGTTGCCAACCTGCTTTCGATGTTCAAGGCTTTCCAGGTTGTTTGTCAGACCATGGTCACGTCTCAAGCGAATGGCTCTTCTTTGAATGGAATTCAGCAATCTCATGGTATGTTTAGGAGCAGAGCCCCAAATATGCGAACAGTACTCCAGCGATGGTCGAATTTCGGCTTTATAGAGCAGCAAACGTTTTTGGGGTGTATAGAGGTTCTTAGTTTGGAAAGTATATATTCCAGGCTTCTGCAAGGCTGCCTTAGCAATGGCCGCAACGTGACTATGCCAAAACATATGACTATCCCAATTGACGCCCAATAAATGAATTGATGAAGCCAAGGGAATCAAGTATCCCGCCATCACTATATCCGGTTCTTTAACATTAACTTTTTTAGAGAAAACTGCCGTCTGGGTTTTTTTTTTAGTGTTAAATTCTACTTGGTTACTGTCGCCCCAAGACAGAACTTCTTCCAGGTCTTCGTTGAGATGTAAGACCTCTTGCTGCCTATAGAGATGTGCATTGTCTGTCGATGTTCGAGCATCCAAAGTGAAAGATGAATCAAGTGTGCTGTCATCAGCAAAGCTATATATAGACTTTTTAGTTTTTTCCAGAAGATCGTTAATGTATAGTAAAAAGAGAGTGGGCGACAATATAGAACCTTGAGGGACTCCATCGTTGATGTTAAATGTTTGCCTGGGGCTTTGGAAATATATTGATTTATATTATAAATTTTTTTATGGGATTCTGTAAACATAAATTTCGCCCTATGCAAGGTAATAGGAAATAAACGAGTAATAAGGCACATTTCTGTGTCGTACTTGATCTAACTAAATTATACCTGCATTGCTAATATTTTATAGTCGCTTGACACTTGAATTTGAAACTGATATTGTAACATGTAAACTTTTATCGATGGGATTTTTGTATCTAATCCCCTCGTATATTTTAAAGCTATCATCTTTGTCACATTGCAAGATTGTTTATTGCTAAACATACGTGAGGACCCATATAAATTATTTTTATGTATACTTGGTGTCGTATGATGCTTCTGTTTTTACGTATATTACAAATCTTATGTATTTTTAGTGTTAATAAATAGTTTCTGTCTTTATCCGTCTTGTTGTGGAGCTAGTTGTTTTTAAAACGGTTATTATTTGTTTCCGGGTGGGTTTTAGGATGTTTATTTTACAGGGGTCTGTTTCGCTGAAACCCAGATGTTTTTCGGATTGGACCAGGTTGTATTTAAAAAGGGTAGTTAGCTGTTCCACAAACAGTGACCTGTTTTCTGGAACAGGCACTATTTCTTCAGAATGCTGTAAATACAGGGATAAAATATTATTTGGCGATTTCTTTGTGCTATAGGTACCTGTAATAAAAATATTACCGTCTAAAAATGCAATATAATACGCGGATCTAATAAATACAGTTATTAATTAAAGTGAATAATAACATTGTGTCGATTTTCTCGATCTAATTGCAATTGCATACATTTTAGGTTTTTCCGTTCCCATTACTTTCATTTAATTAACCACTATTGATCTTTATTTTCAGGAAAATATGCCATTCTTAATAAGTTTATAAATTTATTGTTTTGTTGACGCTATTTATACCGTCAAATTATAACGATTAAATACGTATTAGGTTTGGCTCATTTGTCTATATGGCGGCTGGCCAAATTTTTGGCGACAACAGTACTTATAAGCAGACGGTCTAGATCTTTCTTACCTTCAAATAATTTCCAAATAATAGATAACACCGAGGTAAAAACCCACTTGACATATTTTGAGAAAAAACGTTATTTTTACGTGAAAATGGTAATGTTATTTCCCTTTACCAAAAACTTCGTTTTAAAAACGTGATTTTTTTTTAATACTGTTATTTTAATGTAATTTTTGTTCACGTTGTAATTTGTGTTACATTTTTACATTAATTTTATGTAAATAAAAGTAACGTTACTTATAAAACATTCAATTTGCGTTATGTTTTATAACGTCGAAATAAGTAACCTATTTTTCACTTTATCTTAACATTTTTAAATTTCGCGCCTAAAACCCAGCGATCGGCGATTGTCGCGTCTGTCATAGATGTTTGACGTTGTTTCGTTGTGTTGTGAGTCTATAGTGGAAGGCAAGGAGCAGTGGTGAAAATTTTGGATAGCATCGAATCTCTTTTAAGTTTTGTGAGTTTTCGTTTATTTTAAGCGTAAGTTGTTCTTAATTTTATGGTTTAGTCTTTATGGAATAACTGTTGTTTATTCTTTATATATTTCACGAGTTCTTTTGTTCTTTACCACAAACGCCTGAAGGGCAAAATGGAGTCTCGTGAATTTTATTGTCATTACAAAAAAAATGCTAAAAGAATCCCTTTAATGTAACAAAAATACCAGCCTTTTAAAGTTAATTCCAAATATAGAACAAGATACGCCACTCTATTTTTTCCTTTAATTAATTAGGAATAGTTATTCTCTAGATTCTACACCTTATAACCTCTACAAAAAATGATTATTGTAGTTCTTTACTATTGTAGACCCTTGAAAATGTTTCTTATGTAATGTAATATCTCGTGTAATTAGGTTGTTGGAACAATATTTAAAAAATGTTTCGTTTTTAATTTAGAAATAGCGCAAGTTCAGTTTGGAGAAACTAATGAGTACTCGATGGAAAAAATAATAATGGACCACTTCAGGTATGCCGCGAACCGTTTGAAGACACAAAAAAAATGAAAACTTATACTATATAGCTACTAGATTTTAAATTAAAATAAGTTAAAATTTGTAAATTGTATACGGTAACCTAAGGCAACCTGAAAAAATAAAAGTTCATAACTTGAATGTTTTCTTGTTTATTTATAAGTATCCAAATAATAAAGTATGAAATAATACGCTACTTTCCTGAGGAAAAATTTAGTTTTATAAGTTAAAAATATGTTACGAAAACGCAGAATTGTATCATAATATAATACGTTATAAAAACGTTAAAATTAGTAACGTTATTTTAACCAACGTCAGAACACCGTAACATTAAGCGTGTTTTACACATTGAAAACACGTTTATTCGTATTCTAACGTTTTTCAGTCTGACGTAAAATTATACATGAAATTCACGTTTTCTTGCCAAGTGGGAAACTACATGTTAATGTATTTAAAAGAAAGAAAGAAAGAAATAACGTTTTGATTTAGTAATTCATTTATTTATTTATAAAAGACATTTGAATACATAAAAGATAAAAATACATAATGTAATATCATACGCAAAATAGAGATCATTTTTTAAACTTATTTTCACCTACGCCTATAATCATATTAATACATTCTTGTAGATAATGGGGTGCTTTAGACTTTTTTTATCCAGCTTTTCACCTTTCTACCAGCTGAGGAATGTTTTTTGCCGTCCATCGCAGATTTTCTTCTAGCTGCCCTTGTTTGTTGCACACTTATCATTTTCCCTTTTCTTATACCTAGACGTTTGAATTTGGAAGTTGTTCTATGGTACCTACTTAAAAGAATTATGCAACCCTGATATAAGGAAATTATTACTTTTAGCCCATTTTTACCTGTATTTTAAGAAAGTGGAAATCGCTGGATAAAAGGCTATTGGATCATTATCAAGATGTTTCAAGATTTCATTAGAACATTATTTCCATTCTTCCTTTAAATCATTAAGTTCTTTTATTCTTTCATCGTAGCAACATTGACATCAAAAGTACACGCGGAACTTCCACTGGCTTCACCTTTATATATTGAAGTGGATGCAGTAGCAATATTGGACAATTGTGTAAGCTGGCTTATGGTTAATGTATCGACGTTGTCTCCTTGAAGTGGAAGAAATATCTCAGGATTTGGATTTTCTCCACACGCTATTTCATAAAGCCTGAATTTCATATCAAGAGATAATGTGTTCATACAAGAAATAATATTTTCTTTTTTTGCTACAGCAGTCTGATGCTTGCAGTGTTTTCCATTGTATCCCATATAACAACTGCATTTGCAAGACATCATATCAACTATGGATGTAAAATTTTTATCTTTAGAAAAGGTTATGCTAAACACGAAGTTACCTCTTTTGACAATACTTGACGTTAAAACGTCTTTATCATCATGAGTGTATCGTAATTTTGTGGACTTTGATACTCTATTTAAAATCACATCTAGAAAGCCTTTGCTTATAATATCATTTAAAATTATTTACTATAAAATCAGACAACTGCGTTAAATTAAAGGCTTTAGTTCTCTCTAAAGCTATATCTTTAAGCAGCCTAAATGTAACCTCAATGTAATTATTTGTGTTTGTTCCCCGAATCATCAAGTTGCGCCTGTAAAATAAGCACCATAACTCAATCCGTTCTAGCATTGATTCTACATATTTAGTAAATTTTGAATATTTGGAAAATTGATCGAACTGCTTTTTTGCATTATTTAATTCTTCTTCTGTTTGAGAGGTGAAAATATTGCGGAATATTGCGTATGCTTTTTGGGAGTCTTCTTTTGAAATCCCATTTTTAGAAATTTGAATCCACTTTAAACACGCCTTTAAAACGTGGAATAAGCATAAAAGCAAAGTAGACTTGGCCCAAAATAACTTTAGGACATTACGCTCACCTAAATCATCATCAGTTATTATGACTGAAGGAGCTACCGTAATGGGCAGGATTTCAAATAAAGCAGCAACACCCAAGCGAAAAACATCTGCCTTTTTACTGCTGCTTAAAGTACAGCCTAAAGGAATACCACCAGCTGCTGACTGCGTCAAAAAGAAATAAATTTTATGATCTTGCACATCGCAGTTTCCAGACGCATCCACAAATATAATTTCAGAAGCTTGTGGCAACTTTGCCGCTTTTTGCATTATGGGGGTGCAAATGGCAACACAATAATCTCCTTCGTGACAATTAATTTTGTATAAAGTGTTATTGGTTTCTAAAGCTACTTTAAGGCAATTTTCTAACTGTAATAACATACCTTCGCCTGTTCGAGGTCCATAGTTATCTTTAAAATGCTTTCTCCAAAGCGTTTGAACGTCAGTTTTTGTAGGAATGTTATGTCTGTCTAAAAGTTGATTTTCGTATTTATTACCTAGTTCTTCCATCATATTCATACAAAAAGTATTATAAGCTGAACTAACTGAATGACCCTTTTCAAATAATTTTAAAATCATTTTTTTGCTTTCCAAACCTAAAGGTCTCCCGCTTAGATTGTCTACGCACAAAAGTCTGAGATTGTGAGAATTTTTAAATTGAATTACACATGGCCAGTCGGAAAGTAAAGGATCCGAAATGGTTGATTTTGACCCTGGGACAAACTTTATTTTTATTATAGTCTTAGTTTTTCTATGACATTTGTAGATTCTTTTAAATAAATTTCGTGTCTGCTTTGTATCTTTAACCAACCATGTTTTTACAATAGTCCATGTTTCTTTTTTTAAATCTTCTGGCTTACGTACCCAGTTCTACTAAAGCAATTACACAAGTTAGAAATGTCGATTTAAAAACTCATAAAATATTAGTAGAAACTTGAAAGAAAATCTCTACCAGCACCATCATATTAAATTGTTATGTTTCGGAATTTTCGTTAACACGTTCGCTGCCAACCACGCGTGTTATTGGAAACACCATTCGAAACTGTATCGTTTTACGAATTAAAAACAAATGCCTTTACCATTTGCTTTGAATTGAGCCTCACCTTCTCAAGCACCCACGAGCCGCCACTGCTTATAATATCGTAGAATAGCCCTGGCAGCGAACGCGTTAATTCAATTCCTAATTGCAACTATGGAGCGCCCTTAAGAATGTTTTAAAATTCACTATTTTATTTTATAAACTGATCATTTTAAGACTAAAACTTACCTCAACATCAGCTTTTGATTTTAAAGTACATCTAACGATATTATTATCATCAAATTTCTTGTAATTATAATTATCTGGTAACAAATCCATTTTTATACATTAGCTTACACGTAAAAATAGTAAAGCACCTCAGGACTTAGTACGTCTGCTGTATCAAGTCGAACCAACCGCAGAGTGTCGGCCATTACTGAATATCCAAAAAGAGCCGAAGCCTCGCCGGAAGTCTAGCGCGTCTGCTGTTACTGAATATGCCGACCGGTGTGGTCAGTATAGATTGGGATAACTATGTTTTTGAAATCGAAACGCAAAATGCAGTTCACTCGTGTAGTTATCGATGAGGGCTGCCATTTAAAAAAAATTCAAAAAATGGCGTCGTATCTGTTAAATTTGTGAACATATATATTTTTTGATACTAAATTTGGCTTCCTTGAGTAAAATCATTGAGAAATTTGCTTTTTGTAATAACAGGATAATCGCCAATCGGGCGAGACACTTAAAATAGTCCGGATCAAAATCTATCAAACGTTCCTAGTATACCTAGCAAGGGTAGAGTTATTAAGAAGCCGGAACGTTTACAATATTAAAATTAATTAATTTTTGTACTTTGGTGGTGGGTAGGTAACTAGCATAACTGAAGTAATAATATATAAAAGAAAGATGTTTTGCATAACTTTGTATTCATTGATAAATAAATCAGTTCTACCTAAAAGGTTGTCTAAATAACGCCCGTACTTAACACTGTCCTCGTTGTGTCTCCTACTTATTCCGTCACTTCAAGTAGTTTTCAGAATAAATGTATTATTACAATTAAGTAGTTACTCAAGAGTTCTAAAGAGGCAAATAAATGTTCTCTTGGGAACACGTAACGCTCATTTTGAAGATTTAATTTTTTTATTTAGCTTATGGGAAACTCACCCATTGGGCGAGACATTTGAAAAAATGCCACAATATACGCACCGCCGCTGGTAAAGAACTCAAAAAATGCCATTAGCTAGTTAAGCAAGTAGCAAGCTTTAAAATGGTTTATTCTTGCTTCTACAAAATCGTAATTTTATTATTTCAACTATTCATAAGGTTGCTAGGTGCTAAGGTAACCGAAGAATCGAGACCAAATAGTTACTTAAATACTTAAAACCCGTTTTTCTCAAAACCGTTTTTTTTTAGTTGTAACTCTTTTCTAGCAGGGGTGTGAATGGTGATATTACTAAAAAATTTACTCTTATGAATAACATGTTTTTCTCTATTACAGCATTGCCGAACATCAAAATTGCAGACTCCAGATTCATCAGCAGTGTCATCATCGGGTTGGTCACAAACTTAATGTAGACATTGGGGACGACTCAGTGTTATTGCGGCAAAGAAATTTAGACAAGCATCGTCGCTGTAAGGATCCAACGAAAGTTAATTTGTTTAGATGCAGTCAATGTGCCTATCAAACTAAGTTCAAAAGGAATTTAAACCGTCACCTTCTTCAGCATAAGAATCCAGGAGAAGTCAATATGTTTAAATGCACTCAATGTGCCTTTCAAACTCAGTATAAGCATCACTTGAACATGCACCTTCTTCGGCATAAGGATCCAGTGGAAGTGAATATGTTGAAATGCGATCAGTGTGACTTTCAAACTAAGTTAACAAGTGGTTTAATTAGACATCTTCTTCGGCATAAGGACCCAGGGGAAGTTACTATGTATAAATGCACTCAATGTGCCTATGAAACTAAGTTTAAAAAGGATTTAAACCTTCACCTTCTCCGGCATAAGGACCCAGGGGAAGTCAATATGTTTAAATGCAGTCAATGCGCCTATCAAACTAAGTTTAGAAGGGATTTAAACAATCACCTTCTTCGGCATAAGGATCCAGGGGAAGTGAACATGTTTAAATGCAGTCAATGCTCCTATCAAACTAAATTCAAACGTTATTTAAACACTCACATTCTTCGGCATAAGGATCCAGGGGAAGTCAATATGTTTAAATGCAGTCAATGTACCTATCAAACCAAATTTAAACGTTATTTAAACACTCACATTCTTCGGCATAAGAATCCAGGGGAAGTCAATATGTTTAGGTGCAGTCAATGTGCCTATCAAACTAAGTTTAAAAGGGATTTAGTCCGTCACCTTCTTCGGCATAAGGATCCACGGGAAGTCAATATGTTTAATTGCAGCCAATGTGCCTATCAAACTAAGTTTAAATATTATTTAAACAGTCACCTTCGTCGGCATAAGAATCCAGGCGAAGTCAATATATTTAAATGAAGTCAATGTGCCTTTCTAACTGGCGGAAAAGGAATTTAAACCGTCACCTTCTTCCACATAATGATCCAGGTAAATGCGTTCAAATTAACTGAGTTGGCACCTAGTATACATAAACACCTTCACCTGCATAAAACCTCGGGAAAAGCTAATATGGTAAAATGGTCAGTCTGACTGTTAAAACTTTTTAAAAAATTTAAATAGTCACTTTTTTCGTTATAAGGATTCAGGGGAAGTTTAAATGCGATCGATGTATTACTCCGGACTTTTAACCAGAAATGTCAAAAATTAATTATGGATATGTAGTGATTGCGACGAAAAGATCGATAACAATTTTAGAATTAAAACAAATTAAATTGCAGTTTTTAAAGAAGCAAATTATAATTTGGATTAATATATTATTAGGTACCCTATGAAAGCACCTTCTGATAAATGTCCTGTATTTTCTTTGGGGCAAAGGTGGTTCATCCGCAAATTCTAAATTAACCCCACTGCACGCAATCCCCTTCCACCAACTCGTAGTTTCTATATTTTACAATGCCTAGATATATCAGATGTCACACCCTGATATTTCAATATTTATTTAGCATTAATTGTAAGTGCTGTTCTGTTCCTTTTAATACCGAGCACGTGAATTGGTTTTGGTCGTGTCCATTGTGAAGGTAAATTTACTATACGCTTTAATTTCAATGTCCCGCGGGAAGTTCTTTACAAGACTGTTTATTAGGGACGGTGTATTTGCTTTAGTGAGAATATTTCCATATTTTATTGTTGCTTTGGAGAGCAAAGGACTCATATACTCTTAAAGCACTAAACATAATAAGCCAACAGTGTTGCCAAAAGTGCATACACTACTCATGCCGCCCACAAGCATGTAGCATGATATGATACTTATAGAAAGTATATTTTATCAATAAAATGTAGTACTTATATGAAGTAAAAACCGAATTTGCTCATTTCTTGAAAATTATCGTCATAATTAATTTTTGACATTTCTGGTTAAAAGTCCGGACTATTTCCCTGCAAGCACGAACTTAGAAACTAAAATGGACGAATAATTACTACATAGATACTACCCTATGCTGGCCGCCATTGTTGTCAAATTTTCGCATGGCAACACTGAATTCCCTAATAGTGAATTCCATTGGTAAAAGAAGTGCGGCACCGGTATGTCAGTAAAACTGCACCAGTGCACAGAAAGCACTATTTAAGTACTAATGGTTTTCAGATTAGACCTTGAGTGCATTTTTTCAACAAAGTTGATGATAATACTCCTCAATCCTCAATAATTTTACTTACCACTGGACAAAATTTGAGACAAAATTAAATTTTAAAAATCGAAAAAATCAAAACACTGTATTTTTTCACATTTTCATCCAGTTTCGGTGCAGCACGGTCTCCAAGAACACGTGCGAAGCTGATTGCACTTATTGCACCGGTTTCCCAATGGTTTACAAATACTTGCACTGAAATGTCCAATGGTTTTCAAATTTTGCACTCGTTCCGCACTTTTTTTACCCATGGAATTCGCTGTAAGTTTTTGGTAGATTTGCAACAGAATGAACTGTCAGTTTATTTATTGATTTTAATTCAAACCAAACATTTTGACAGTTGCTAAATTAAGAAACTAGTTCTGTATTTTAGAATAAATTATGAGTCCGAATTAAGTTATTTATTTAATGATTACACATCTTCCGTGTGTAGCGCCCACCTTCTACACTGAGAGAAGAGATACTAGCCATTAAACAATAATAATTATATAATGGTTACACCAAAGTTATATACTATTTGTGACAAGTTTACTGTTTTTGGTGGGAATATAACACGTTGTTCTGAGATCTGAAGACATTTACAATAATTGCGATATTACCATTGTATATTGTTCATATACCTAACAGTTATATTTAAAGTTTGGTAGAAGTCCATAAGTGGAGTGTAAATATATTCGAATGATAGTTAGAGGAAAGTCTTCTCCACAGAAGACTTTCCTCTAACTATCATTCGAAGTTATATTTAATGTATTTTAGTTGCATAACATTACATATATAATTATATATTGTTTAGTATCGATTGTATAACAGTAAATCACCAGGTTTTATATGATATGATCCATATATACCTGTTGTATATCAGCAATAATACTAATAATATGGATTGTCTGTGGTTATAGTTTAGTTTTATTCCAAGTCTATAATTTTTTAATACAGGCCAAAGTTTATTGTATAGTATTTAACCAATAATTACTCTTTTACTGATATATGATAGGATGTATAATAGCTATGTTTTACTTGTATAGTCAGTACCTATATACCGGGTGTCCACGGAAGGTGACTCGCCCCTATAAGTCTTTTGTTTTTAAAGATAATATAATGAAATTTGGAGAATTTGTATGCGACATAAAACTGCATTTTTTGACGGGTGATTCAACTTTATAGAACTTCCGGTTTTACCGGAAGTGACATAAACTTTCGATTTTTCAACGATACACCTGGTATATTTTTACTTTCTTTTAATCCATATGACATTCTAAATACAACGATGTGTCACTTGTCCCTTTTGTCACCATTTTTTTTTTTTTTTTTAATTTATTTTTTTAATCTAGAAGGCTATGAATATGTTAATGTCACTAATTTCAGTCCTAACATCTTTGACAAAATACAACTTTACTGTTTTCGGTCAAAACCTATCTGCTGTGTCAAATTAAATTTTGAAACCTGTATTTACTCATTTTTTTTTCAAGATTTAATGGCAACATGGTGGCTCGTCGGGTAAGGAAAAAAGAGCATTTTATTACGATTAATTTGATGCGACACACTATTAGGTTTTAAACAAACTTCCTTTAAAAAACTGTAAAAATGTTACGTTATGTACGACTTTCCTAAAATAAAGCGCCTTTTGAGAATAAAATAAGATAAACTGATAAAAACAAAAACGTTAAGATGTCTTGTAAAACTTGACAAGTCAACATTTTATGGAACCTCGCTTCTGCAAATGTAAATTAGGTAGTTACTGTGTACATTATTGTTGAAAAATCATGGAAAATAATAATATTTATACAAGGAGCGAAAAAGTTGAGAGTGTGGGCAAAACTCAATCGATGCTGCACGTGTTTACGCACAGAGATATCCTGAACGCCGTCACCCAACCCGGCATTATTATCCAAAACTGGTTCAGAAAATGCGAAATGAGCCTGATAATAATGAAAACGATCCAATTATTGTGAGTGAAGAAATAGAAATAAATGTTCTGGCATATGTGCAAGTGAATATCAATGCGTCACTCAGGGAGATCGCGCTAGAATGTGGCATTTGTAAGTCTTTTGCCGGCAATATTTTAAATAAACATAAATACCAACTACATCAGCACTTGCACCCAAACGATTATGAAAGGAGACTTGAGTATTGCAATTGGTTCTTAGGAAAATATTTGGAGGATAATACATTTCCATATAAAATTCTTTATACTGACTAAAGCGTTTCACTAATTTGGGACATTTCAACAGAAATAATAAGCGATATTAGTCCCACGAAAATTTACACTTGATGCAGGAGGGAAATTTTCAAGAACGGTTTGGTTTTAACTGTTGGGTTGGGATTTTAGGGGACGGAATTTTAGGCCCTATATTCTTTGACGGTTCGCTAACAGGAGTGAGATATCTAGGTTTCTTCACGCAAGAAATTGAGCAGTTCTTGGGTGAGATACCAGGAGGGAAATTTTCAAGAACGGTTTGGTTTTAACTGTTGGGTTGGGATTTTAGGGGACGGAATTTTAGGCCCTATATTCTTTGACGGTTCGCTAACAGGAGTGAGATATCTAGGTTTCTTCACGCAAGAAATTGAGCAGTTCTTGGGTGAGATACCATTAGTAAATCGAGTGGGACTATTTTACCAACAAGATGGTGCCCCACCACACAACATGAGGGCAGTTACAGAATATTTGAACGAATCATACAACGAAAACTGGATTGGAAATAGAGGCCCAGTTAGTTGACCGAGTAGGTAAAACAGAATTGTTTTTAATTTATACCTTTACTAAGACTTATTCCTTTTTCAATCCTTTCAGGTCACCTGACCTTACGCCTCTAGATTTCTTTATATGAAGTTCTATTAAAAACGAGGCTTATGATTTACCTCCTGCCACGCGGAATGATCGAATTAGAGGAGAAAGTAAGGGCAGCTATTCATAGAATTACACCGCAGAGCAGTTAAGAAACGTTTCGAAAGCGACAGTAAAGAAAGTACGACGTATGTCAGCAACAAGATGGAGGTCACTTATTGAACTTCTGCAACCCTAAAAATTAATAGATATGTGTACCTATGTAGATTTTTAGTTCTTTTTTCTTTTATTTATTTATTTTTTTTATGACGAAAAGTATATTTAGAATATCATATGGATTCAAAGAAAGTAAAAATATACCAGGTGTCTCATTGAAAAATCGAAAGTTTATGTAATTTCTGGTAAAACCGGAAGTTCTAAGTTGAATCACCCGTCAAAAAATGCAGTTTTATATCGCATACGAATCCTCCAAATTCATTCCATTATCTTTAAAAACAATGACATTATAATATACATGTTAAAAGCGGCCCCAAATAAATAAAACACTACTTTTAAGAAACGAAATATCGTATACAGGGTGTTATGGAAATGACTTAATATTTTTTAACCCGTAAATATATAGGTCGAGACGAACTGGGGAAAAATTGCTATAAATGGCGCTCGAAGCTAGAAATTCGAGAAAAATGCCTTCAAAAATTTAGGTCCAAAACACCTACGCGCCAATGACCCAAACAGCTGATTTGGGTAATTGTTTACTTTAGTGCAAATGTTGAATTTTTCGCTAAAATTTCGTATATAGGCTAATTAAGGGTAGCTGATCACAATTTTCCTTTTGCGTTTAGGCGGCAAATGCACTGGTTTTGAGAAAAAAAATGTTAAAGTTTTTCTAACTCACCGGTATGTTATTTTGCATGTAATCCTAAAATGTTGCTATTTCCAATAAAATATTACTTGTCGGAGTCATAGTATACACTTCCGAGTTGAAATAAACGAAATATGCCACAAGGAAACTCTGAAAAACGGGATAACTTGTAAGCGAACAGAAAACTCTACGTTATCTGGAAAAAGACGGGAGACAGCTCACTGACAGCTGGCCAAAAAAGCAGAAGCAAACTGCACCCATGTTGTCAGATTGTTAGTGTATTATAAATTGCCTATACTTTTCAATTCATTTTTATTAATTGAATGAATCCTATTGGCTCGAGCTAGCATATCATTCTCCTGGATGGAAGCCATTAATAATTACAAGAAAAAGAAGAACAATCTGGCAACGTGAGTGCAATGAATCTGAAAAGAGACGCTTCTACTTTGTCGGCGTATTAACAACGAATTTAATTAAATTTGTGCCTTTTCCATTGTTTTTTTGCTAAAATGTTGTTCTTATTTTATGAACAGATAGTTTGGTGAAAGTTTTATCACATATTTTGAAGGGAAAACCATAAAATCTAGGGAATTGAAAGGAAAGAATACCCTAACCTGTAAGTGAAAAACTTTAACATTTTTTTTTCTCAAAACCAGTGCATTTGCCGTGAAAACGCAAAAGGAAAATTGTGATCAGCTACCCTCAATTAGTCTATATACGAAATTTTAGCACAAAATTCAACATTAATTGCACTAAACTAAACAATTACCATTCCAGCAGTTTGTCTTGTCAAAAACACATGTGTTCAGGGGCATTGAACTATCATGGAAGGCGCACATAGTCCGGTTTTAAGGTATTTTACAAAATTCAAAATACTTCCGATTTTAGAAAAAAAAAACTATCAAGTGTAACTCTAGACCACCTCAGGAGTGGCCCCTTAAAATATAATAAGTCATTTCCATAACACCCTGTATATTTACTCAAATAATAATTGTAGTTGCACGGTACAGAAAACTGTTAAATGGTAGATGTAGCCTTTCAGCGACATCTAGTGGCAATCAAATGCATCAACCTGGCCCGTCTAACAAGATCAGTCAGAGTCGGAGAAGCAAACTACTGTAAGAATCCGGCGAGCCGGTATCCTCACATAGTCGCCGCCAGGAGCGCTTTAAAAGCCAAATCTCGGTATACGGACCGAGTACCAACTATTGAATTCCAAAAGTTAGTTGCTTTCCTTCGTCGGATTCTATAGCTTCACTGACGAGCTGTTATACAGCGAAACGCGTCTGAAGATGAATCCGGCGAAGGAAAGCAACTAATCGATCTTTTAGGGTCAAGTAGGCTCTTTAAGTTGCTTTCCTTCGTCGGATTCTATAGCTTCACTGACGAGCTGTTATACAGCGAAACGCGTCTGAAGATGAATCCGGCGAAGGAAAGCAACTAGAGGTGGGAAGTTAGATTATTTTTGGTGACTCAATTCATTTGATTCATTTAGTTAAAAAGATTCGTTCAGAAAGATTCGTTCTTAAATGATTCACTTACCTACTTTTAAATAATTTTACGTTTTAAACGCGAAAATGCTAAATCGATGTTTGTTTAAATAACAGCCAGTCGTTTGTTATGAAGATTGTTGCCATAAGTGGTAACAAAATACCCAAATGTTGAGCCCAATATTCACGTTCTTGAAATGTCTTCAATGAATAATAAATAGATTCCTATCCAAAAATAATATTCTTCTCTTGTTTATTAAAATTTGTTTAACCATTTGTACAGTTACACTATAAAAAAATAATCAAATAAATACCAAACAAATCAAATATTTCATCCCATACATTTATCTCTTTTCCTTCTACTGTACTTTGCGTATCTAATTAAACTGCTGTCTCCCTCTACATCATGAAAATGGAAGACGGCATCCCGCATCGCCGAGCGATGGCCGTCAGGCCAACTCTCGAGCTCGATCGTTCGAACTGCGGACTTGCGATCGAGTGAATTACTGAACTGGTGAATTGCCTTTTCGAGTTTCGGGTAAAGTGAACGAAATGCGACTTTGATTTATCAATTCTTTAAATTATTCCCTGACTTGGTGAATCAAAAAAGAATCGAATCTTTTAGGAACGATGAATTAATTCTTTCGAGTCAGTGAAGTGATTCGTTCGTTTTGAACGAATCGTTCGTGAACGACACACCTCTAAAAGCAACTAACTTTTGGAATTCAATAGTTTATGTTTGTTTTAAATTTATAAATTTTCAAATATAAAATCCATATGAAAAATAATTTTCATACTGCTTTACCGAGCGCCGCGCTATAAGCGACTATTTTATTCTGTAAACTTTCGTCGACGGCCAAGAGGCTAAATAATTTTAGCTTCACTGCTCCGAGTGTTCGTACCTATTTTATTTATTTATTTATTTATTTATTTAAAGCCAGTACACTACAGACTTATTTCTAAATGGTACAAACGGTACAAAATTAACAATCTCTAGACATACCCGACACTAAAATCATACAATACAAACAGTTTAAACCTTAAGCCTTAAGATGGTCTTTAATGCGGTTAAGCCAATAAGAAATATATCGCAGTCGGAGTAAAATTTATTGTATGTGTGCATCAACCGGTGACCAAAGGTATTTGAGCCGTAGTTAGTCCTGTGAAACCTTTCATGAAATAATTGTATTTGTCTTGTGTTTCTACTAGGAATTGAAAATAATACTAAGCTCAACAGATCGCTACAGTCTATACTCCCATTCACCAGTTTATTATAAAAACAACAGCTGTGCGTTCCTTCGCCGGGTCAGCAAGCTCTGAAAGCCACAGAGTAACAGTCTTGTCGCGTAGGGTACATTCTGGTAAGGAAAATTATGCTTGTACAAAAGGTATTTAACAAATTTGTTTTGAACTTTTTCCAGTCTGGCAAGCCTCATACGAAAATCTCAACGTCTTTTGTTTGGTCAGTCTCTCTCTTACCCGGGGGTCATTTCGCGTTTGTTTCTTTCATTGAGGCGATAAGATCCTAGCTTAGCTGGTTGTTGTTTGGCTGTTTAAATCACATGTTTTATTCTGCGAATTCTGTGATTACCCGGCGCCCGACTTATATCGTAGCAGGTGTGTGAACTGTGTGTCTTGGTTTAATTTAGGAAAATTACAAATTGTCATATTTTATTGGTTTATTTTATGTTAATATTCTTGTGAGTTGTGACTGTGCAGGGTAGTCAGGATACAGGTGCGATGCAGGTAATGGAGAAGTATTGGCAGTGTTTGTTTGGGCAATTTATAATTTCGTGTTCGGCAAATTAAGGTTATATTTTCAAGATCCGGTAAGTTTTAAGATTTCTTTATTATGTTATTAATTATTAAACGCTAAATTTTATTGTAGGAAATAAAATACTTGAAGTCTTCCTCCACAAAATAGATTTATTGGTTTAAAGATTTATCCCTACATGTTTCGGATGTTTAAACATCCACCATCAGGGGATACAATATCGAGTTTATATAATGAAGTTCGTTACCCCAAATGAATGGGCATAAATAACTACTTGAAGTTTTGAAGCGAAGAAATTTTCACATTAGGAGGAAAAAAAAAGAAAAATTTTTCATTTAATTGATGGTATCCATTAATTAATAACTAGATTAAGAATTAACAAAACTACATTTATTTTATTATATTTTTTTTTAATTAACTAATTTTTGAGTAAAAAAAGTAATTAAAAAAAAAAAATACTGCTGTCTCTCTTTGTAGATATTTTATTATTAACTTTGGTTTGATGATACCTATCTGATAAAAAGTCCTTAATCCAGTCCAACGCACAATCTTTTAACCCATACAAAGTCAACTTTTTTATTAAAATGTCTCTGTCAATAGTTTCAAAGGCGCGTTTCAAATCGACAAAAACACTTAAGGTAATCTTTGATTCATTCATATTTTGTCTCAATACCGCACACACATAATATTGCAGTGCAGACTCGCAGGAGTATTTTTTCCTAAACCCAGACTGTCCCTTGTATAATAATAGTCCATTTTTTTCAAGGTACTCTCGTAACCGTCGCACACTACGATTTCAAGCACTGGAGACCAGAGTTTTCTTGATTTGGCAGTTAAGACGATTTTTAAATGGTAGTATGAAAGGAAAAACGATTACTTATCAGGTATTGTAAATTTTTTTTTCTAGCGTATAGATGTGCGCAAAATAATTTTTTATGTCTGTCTAAACGAAAAGCTAAATCTAAGATAGGCTTAGGTTTACACTGGTGCAAACCAGCAATAATGTTTGTTTGGCTGGCTGTTTACTCTGATAAAGGAATGGCAGAAGACTTTGAAAGAAATAACCTAAATTTCATTTTAAAACAAAAACAAACATAAACACCAAATAAGAAATTTAAATTTTTGTGAAATAAAACAGGATTTAATTTGTTAATTCGTGCTGTTTGCGTTCCATATACCCGAGACACCAATAAGTTGCCGTTACGCCTCAATTAATTTATTTCTGAACATGTGTGATTTGTGGGAAAACATCAATAATCCATGCCGCGATACAACAGAAGTATTTTTTAATCAAGGAAACCGAAAAAAATTGAGAGTAAAAATCAAAGCTGAGCACGGTGAAGATGAAGAAACGGGCCAGATTAGGTAATTTTGTTGATCCCATAGTTGGTTGTCTTGTTTGCAACTCCACAAATTCCACAATATTAAATATTGTAATATCTTCCACTTGGTCCCTTTTTTTAGTAATTTTAAAAATGTTTGCTTGTAGAATGAGTTAACATTTTGGTAACAGTTCATATTATGTGGCTCGCCTCAGTTTTGCCTAATCTAAAAATTTGTGTAGGTACCAACTTAGGGTTAATTGGGGTAAATGTAAACAGGGGTAAATGTAAACGCACCTAAAAAGATGAAAACGAAGGAATATTCATTTGAAAAACGGCGCGAAATCGGCGACGCTATTCGTTTACCCTTCGTAACCGTTTGGCTCGCAAGGGCAGCTTAACGTTTTTCTGCATTAATTGCGCCATTTCTAAGACGCTGCATTTATTAATGCATGTTAAATTGGTAACAAAGTGACTTTTTTTGTGCTGTGCCTATATAATTTAAGGTAAGTACTTCCTAAGGTGCAATATTAGTTAGGCTTGGTTTACAGATATGTTTTAATAAAAAATAACTGGAAAAGTACTTGTTTCAAGATTTTTATGGAGGTGTTTACATTTACCCCGAGGTTTTTGTGTTCATGGGGAAATGTAAATGCACTTTCGGGGTAAATGTAAACAACATTTTAACGTTAATGAGAGTATAAAAACAAAAGATTTAACATACAACCAACCCATTTTGATACGTTTATTTTCATTACAGTGCTTACTATGCCACGGAATTATACTCGGAATTATACTAAGAAAAAAGAAGGACCTTCGTATTCTGCCGAAGACCTTGCACATGCTGTTGAAGATGTTGCCAATCGAAATAGGAGTTAGGCAGAGGACCCTCGGCCATCAACATCACCCTCAGCCATCAACATCATCTGCAGCTAATATTACCTTGTTCAGTATTTTTATTCCTGGTAATGTGAAGCCCTTAAAACCTGATAATAAACGAGAAAAATTGGTAATCCGCAGATTAAAACAACAAATATATGGAGAAGTTTTGACCTCAGGTGAAGTGCTGAAACGACTAAGGGAAGCCGAAGAGAAACAGAAACCAAAGCTAAAACGTAAAAAACAGGAAATAGCTATAGAAAAAAATGCCTTCAAAGTAGGGGCACAACCCAAGAAAATAAAACAAAAAACAAGAAGAATCGACGGATAATGAACGTGAGATAAGTCTTCACGAGAGCGATGAAGATTCGTGAAATGAAACATTTGATGAAGATATAAACATTGAAAAGATAGAGAATATTTCGCAGCTATCAAAAGGACAATTTGCGTTGGTTTCCTTTAAAGGAAGAAAAAGAAATGCCACGATATTCAAATATGTTTGTGTGGTTGAAGATATTGATTCAAAAGAAATAAAAATCACAGGTCTTAAGTCCTGGGATTCGTCAAAAATGTTGTTTTCCATTAATGAAAGCGACGTTAGCTACATTTCTATAGATCAGGTTGTAGGAATACTTTCAGATCCTGGAATTCAAATGAAAGGTGAAAGAATTCTGTATAAGTTTTTGTCAGCTGTGCCAGTACAGGAGATTCATTACTTTATTATTAAAGCTTTACATATTTGTATCACTTATTTTAATAAAACAATAAAGTACCTAAACAAATTACAGGACTTCTTAAATATTTTTTTAATAATATGGGGTAAATGTAAACATGCCTTTAAAGCGTGTATGTTTATCTGAAAATATATGAAAACCACTTTGTTCACATTTGCCCCTGAAATTTAAATCATGCAATGCTTAGTTAAAGTGTTACTCGTTTACATTTACCCCGACAGGTCAGGGGTAATTGTAAACCCGATATATGTTAAAGAAACATTTTTTTTCTAAAAATATGCCGATCTTAAAAAAAAACTGATTGCGGCATTAAAGGAAAAGGTATAACTTATTTATATTAAAATTTTTGATTAAAAAAAACCTCATTTGTATTCAAAAACTAAACTGGAATTCGAAAGTGTAAAAACCGTTTCCATTTAAGCCCCAATTGACCCTAACTGCTAGACCGATGCTGTTGATAGGGTGCCAACTTTCAATATCAATAATAATAATAATAATAAATAAGTTTATTTTAAAATTGGAGTTATGATTTACAGAGATCCATAAAGCATCACCTACAAAATGAAATTAATAAAATTTACAATAATCTTGCAGTGAATATGATTCTAAATTTACTAGATATTTCTCTATACAATTTTTAAAAAGCCTGTTAAACATAATATTTTGCAACCTGGATGCTCACTCAGTAGGTCATTTAGTTTGTCAACTGAATTTCCCAATGATTGTAAATTCTGATGAATTATTAATTCTATATGACTCAACGCCCCTGCTCGTGTAACTTTGTTCTTTTCATTTCTTTCAAAGGCCTTTTCTCTGGCTTGGTTGGTTTTGTGACATTGCTGAGGGATAGCATTTTTTGGGTAAGTAATCTAAGGCTTGTTTTAAAAAAAATTGTTTGGTTTCAGATTGATAGTTAGTAATTTTTTGGTGATCCTTAAGAAGGAATGCTGGACACTTAGGGTTTCTTGCTGTGTGGTTTCTATCCGAAAGTTTAAGGCGTTTGCAGTTTGGACAATCATATGTTTCTTCGTGGCAAGCTCTGCCATTATCGTTTGCACTACACTTGTAACATACCTCGTTTCCTGTACAATGTTTTGAAACATGGCCAAAATTGCAGCACTTGTAACATAATGCGATGTTTAAAGTACTCTTCGGTGTAGATTTTTAATAGGTCAAAACTCAGATTTTGGTTTCGGATTAGCCATTTGAAGATTTCTGGTGGAGTTTGCAGAATCCAATTTTTTCTATTAGGATTTCTAGTTTCGTTTAGTGATGTATTGTAGTTTATCATGCACATCAGGATCGAATGCCTCTGCGATGTCGGAGTTTCTCGATGTGCATGCGGATTCCTGCTCCATTTCAACATTAATTAACATAATATTTTCTTTTTCGGTAATAGAGCTAGTCATCATTTTTGCTATTCGGTTTTTCGACGTGATGCCCTCCTCTATATAACTCTCCGCTACGCTAGTACTCTTCCACTTTCCGTGTAGCTTAAGGGTTGCAAGGGAAGCAGCACCCTGGATAAGAAGTGTGAACGAGGCCCGACGTAGGTAATGTCCTGTATATTCCTTGAAGTTTTCTCAATTAAGAAATTTTGCTATGATTGAAGGAACACGTCCTAGTGTATTTTTACCCACAGGCATAGCTATGCATTTACCATTTCGGATGAGCTCAGCTATAAAGTTAGATGGTTCGTATCATTTTTTGATACCAGTGATAATTATATATGGGTTCATAATAACATTTTCTTTCAGGTTAAAATTGTTTGTATTTTCCAACATGTCCCTCAGTTTTCTCTGCTATGTTTCACCGTGACACTCTACAACTACGCCCCCGCTGGCTAGCTCTCGAATGGTTTTAAAGGTCTCTTTAAATCCTTTATTTTTTAAGCTTAGCTTGATTTCATTGATAACAGCTTTCGGGCCCTTTTGGTCCTGGATTTTTATTAGTGTTTCGTGTTTTTTAGTGCTTTGTAGTGGTGTTTTTCATTCATGTTGTTTGAGTCTGCGGAGAATTTGATTTATTAGTCTGGGCCGAGTCTGGGCTATTTCGCCATATGTCTGGGCAATATGTTGTTATTTTCAATACCTACTTAGTTCTGGATTTATTGCAGGAGGAAGAGGAAATATTGCACTGGAGCTTGCTAGTTGGAATTGCATCTTGGAATTCTGCTGTTCTAAGTGGCCTATCTGGTATGCAATGTCAAAATCGTATGAATTTTGTAGGTTGCTTTTCTTAATGTTATTTTGTCCTGAGTATCTCTTGTTTTGTCTGTCTGAAATTCTTGTTCTGAGATGGTATGTAGTTGGTCCAAGCTGTCCAGCACATCCTGTAGCATATTGTTAGTGCAATTTTTGTCTTTTGAAGTTTCAATTGATTTGTGATTGTCAGCTATGATTTTGTCTGTATTTGTTATACTGTTACAGTTGCTTTCTTGTGGATGATTTGGTGGCTTTTTAATTTTTAGTCGTTCTAAGTGTTGGAATAATTATTATTCTTATTATATCAATGTAAATTCAGCCTTAGCTTAGATATATGTGGCGCCATCTGCTTTGTTTTTTCACTTGTCAATTTGAAATAAAAGTTAGTTCTTTTTTCCACTACTAACCTATAACACCGCCATTATTGACCGATTATTAACGTTAGAAATCGTTTTTCTCTACCTTATAAGTTATTATTGACCATGGTCAATAATAAGGCATTGAAATCCATTATTGACCGATCTTCAAGAATCTATTTGAATGCAGGTAACTTGATTTTTTGATTTGACAACATGAATTCATAAACATTTTAAACAGTTAGGCAACCAGATAATAATTATCAATACATACCTATTAGATTATTAGAGATTCTTGATATGTAAAATATCGATACAATCAACATTTTTTCTGCTTCCATCCTTAATTCTGGAGGTGTACACATAATAATATCACTAACATTTTCTTGGCTCATTTTTTAAAAAACGGAAAACTCGTGAAATCTGATGACATAAATGAACAAAAATTGACATTTACAAAGCCACCTGACAAAACAACAAAATATTTTGCCAATTCCAAAGCGCAGGTAACTTGATTAAAAAATATACCTACTTATACCTACCTATAATTTTTTATAATTAATAATACTATAAAGATAAATGTCTTATAAAAGCTTGTAGTAGTGAAAAAAATATTATATTAACCACGGTTTAGACAGCTTATAGCCCTCGCGTCTTAAATCCCTCGTCGCTTCGCTCCTCGTGATTTAAACTTGCCGCTCGGGCAATAATGATGACTGTCTAAACCTTGGTTAATAATATATTATTGCTGATCACTCAGAAACAAGTCGTTTTATTTAATAGGTTATGGGCCCAGATACCCAGAAACCGGCGTGTTAACGATTTTGGAGTGCAAAATGACCACGAATTATATTGCAAGTGTGCCTAAACTCAGGGGGCGTGAAAATTACGCGGAGTGGGCTTTCGCAGCCGAAAATTTTTTGATTCTCGATGACCTGAAAAAGTGTATCGCGGGAGGTGAAACGGATACCGGGAAAATTAGTCAAGCACGTGCAAAGTTAATACTAACTATCGATTCGTCGCTTTTTATCCACATTAAAGACACAAAGACTTCTGAAGAGTTGTGGAAAAAGTTAAAGACTTTGTACGACGATGCTGGTTTCGCGCGTAGAATTTCCTTGTTGAGGTCGTTAATTTCGACGCGGTTAGAAAATATGAACAGTATGGCGTCGTACGTTAATCACGGGATCGAAACGGCTCATCGTTTACGAGGTACTGGATTCCAGATAAACGAAGAATGGGTTGGATCGCTGCTTTTGGCAGGACTTCCAGAAAGATTTTCACCAATGATCATGGCTATTGAACATAGTGGAATAAAAATCACCGACGATACCATAAAAATGAAATTGCTGGAAATGGAAGATGATGGTAATGCAGCGACCGGACATATTGGTTGCGGTAGTGCATTCATCGGAAAAGGAGGTCGCTACAATCGCAAGTTTGGTAGCAACAAGTTTGGCAAGAGTAGCAACACTGAACGTCAAACATTACGTCAACCCATAGAATAGGAGGGGACACTTATTTCTATGCGTCAACCTGACCACAGACATGAAAAGGTTGGCGACACTGATCGACAGACACGTCAATCAGGTGACTTTGACAGAAGAGAAGTTCGATGTTATCGATGTAAGCAAATAGGCCATTTCAAAAGTAATTGTCCGAAAAACAATGCAAATGTTTTCAGCGCAGTATTCTTGGGTGGAGAGTCATTTAAAAAAACCAAATGGTATTTGGATTCGGGTGCAAGTGCACACATTACTGCAAACAAACATTGGATTTGCGAAATGTCAACTGTTGGTGCACCGAGTGAAATAGTTGTTGCGGATAAATCCAAAGTTCTTGTGGAAAGTATGGGAAATTTAAACATTTCGACAGTAGTAGGCAACAAAACCTATGATATTTTGGTAAAGGATGTTTTGTATGTGCCTGAAGTAGCAACAAACTTATTATCTGTTAGCCAATTAATCAAAAATGGCAACAGAGTAGTATTTGGCAGTAATGAGGGATGTAAAATCTTTAATAAAAATGGTCAGTTGATTGGAACCGCAAGTTTGGTGGATAATATTTACAAGCTAGATGTAAATATTGAACACAGTTTTTTAGCAACAGTGTCAAGTGAAACATGGCACCGTAGATTGGGACATTTAAATGAAAATGATTTGCGTAAGATGTCGAATGGTGCTGCTGACGGTATGCTGTGTAAAGGTGCAATAAAAGTAAACAAACATACTTGTGTGACATGCAATGAAGGTTAACAGTGCAGGTTACCTTTTCCTGATACAAGTACTCCTTCTAGTGCTATTTTAGAGCTCATTCACACAGATTTATGTGGGTCGATGGAAGTTGCTTCACTTGGAGGGGCTAAATATTTCCTTACTTTTGAAGATGATTTTAGTAAGATGACATTTGTGTATTTATTGCCATCAAAGGATAAAGCTTTTGAGTATTTCAAAATCTTTAAAAGTTTAGTAGAAAATCAGACTGAAAAGAAAATCAAGATATTACGCAGTGATAATGGTGGTGAATACTGTGGCTCAATTTTTGAAAATTATTTGAAACAAATGGGTATTGTGCATCAAAAGAGTATACCATATACACCAGAACAAAATGGTTCTTCAGAACGATTAAATCGAACCCTGGTTGAACGAGCTCGTTGCATGTTGTTTGATGCAAATCTAGATAAGAAATTCTGGGGTGAAGCTATTAATACTGCTGTGTATGTAAGAAATAGATGTACAGTTTCCAGTTTGGGAAATAAAACTCCATTTGAAATATGGTACAATAAAAAACCCGATATCAGTAACATTAGGATATTTGGCAGTACTGTTATGGCTCATGTACCCAAGCAAAGTCGATTAAAGTGGAACAAGAAGTCAATGGAAACAATACTGGTTGGTTACAGTGAGACAAGTAAAGGGTATCGGCTTTACTATCCTGAAACCAACAAGGTTATAGTAAGTCGAGATGTTGAAATTATGGAAAAGGTTAAAGATGAAGTTTCAATAGAGGTACCAACTTCAGTGGGGGTCTCAGAAGGTGCGAAGAGGCAGCCTGATATTGAGTCAGACCCAGAACCTGATGAAAATAAAAGTTTGCTTGATTCTAGTACAGATTTTACCAGTTTTGAACAAACAAGCAGTGATGAAGAGTTTGTAAGTCATAGTATACCAAACACAGAAGTAACAAGAACTTCTCTGAGGAAACCAAAACCAAAGGACTTCAGTGATTATGTTACTTACATGTGTGTTGGAAATTCTAATGAAGGAGATTCACTTACAGTAGAAGAAGCTGTCCTAAGGCCAGATGGTGAGATGTGGAAGAAGGCTATGAGAGAAGAACTAGACAGTTTTGAAGAGAATGAAGCATGGGAAGTGACGGACTATCCAGAGAAGGCATCAGTGGTGAAATGTAAGTGGGTATTCAAAAAAAAGAGTGATTGTGATGGTGTAGTGCGTTATCGTGCTCGGTTAGTTGCGAAAGGTTTCTCACAACGTCCAGGAATAGACTTTGATGAGACTTTTGCGCCAGTTGTGAGACACTCTAGCTTAAGATTGTTATTTGCCTTAGCAGTTAAGTTAGGTTTAAGTATTACGCATCTTGACATCAAGACTGCATTTTTAAACGGTTTTCTTGATGAAGAAGTTTACATGCAGGCTCCAGAAGGTTTTGTATACAAACAAGGTTTGCATAATAAGTGTTTAAGATTAAAGAAGGCTATTTACGGTCTCAAACAGGCCTCAAGAGCCTGGAATGATCGCATTAACGGTGTTTTATTGAGTTTGGACTATAAAAGATCCAAACATGAGCCTTGTTTATATACAAAGTTTGCAAATAACTTCACTACCATTGTATCCTTGTATGTTGACCATTTCTTTATTTTTTCAAATAGTGAACAAGAGACTGATAATTTAAAACAAGAGTTAAGTGCTAGATTTAAGATAAAGGATTTAGGAAAAATAAGAGAGTGTTTAGGTATGGAAGTGAATTATGATGAGGATAAAGGGAACATTGTTTTAAGCCAGAAAAATTATATTTTGCATTTATTGAATAAATTTAATATGTTAGATGCTAAGACAGTGAATACGCCTATGGAGGCCAAACCATTTTTTGATGATAATGAGACTGATAAAGATATTATGAGTAAATACCCTTATCAAAAGTTAATAGGGTCATTAATGTATTTATCTGTCTTGACAAGACCTGATATATCTTTTGCGGTGAGCTTTCTTAGTCAATTTAATAACTCTTATAATGAAAGTCATTGGAAATGTGCCAAACGGGTGTTGAGATATCTTAAGGGTACTGTAAATTATTATTTAAAGTATAGTAAACACGTTGAGACTGAGTTACAGGGTTTTGTAGATGCCGATTGGGCTAGTAACGTAAAGGATCGTAGATCCTACACTGGATATGTTTTTAAATTTTGTGGCTCTGTCATCTCGTGGGAAAGCTCAAAACAAAAGACGGTAGCTCTTAGTAGTACTGAGGCAGAATACATGTCTCTTTCCGAGGCTACAAAAGAGGGTATTCATTTAAGGGGCTTATTACAGGAATTAACCGGACATGTGTTCTGTGTCAGCCTATTCAATGATAATCAGAGTGCCATAAATTTAAGTAGCAATCCTCTGCATCATAAGCGGACCAAACATATAGACATTCGTTATCATTTCATAAGAGATGCGAGAGCTGATAGAATTATTGATGTAAAATATTTGTCAACCGAAGAGATGCAAGCGGATATATTAACCAAATCACTTGTTTATAATAAACATTTAAAGTTAGTCAACCTATTAGGTAAGTATAGTAAATTTTGAATTTAATTGATAAGTGGGGGTGTTGGAATAATTATTATTCTTATTATATCAATGTAAATTTAGCCTTAGCTTAGATATATGTGGCGCCATCTGCTTTGTTTTTTCACTTGTCAATTTGAAATAAAAGTTAGTTCTTTTGCTGATCACTCAGAAACAAGTCGTTTTATTTAATACTAAGGAGCATGGGCTGGATCCTGAACGTGGGCGTTTATACGGTGTTGACTGTGGTTGGGTTGAGGTCTTACGTTCATTGAGTGGTGTAGTGCTAGTAGTAATGTCTGTTATATTGTCCTTGTGGTTTGTCTTGGGACTGTGTGCTATAGATTTTCTTGGTTTAAAGACTTCATCATGCTGGTTGTCGTCATCGCCCATGCTACCGAAATTTTCCCCAATAAGTGGTGAAATATTAATTTGACCTGGTATATTTGTGTTATTGGTACACCCTCGGGTTCCCCCTATTGTTGGTTCCACAGCTATACTTTTATTGACTTGCTTTGTTGAGTTGGTTTTGTTTACATTATTTGTTTCCTTATCAAGGTTTATAGGATTATCTTTTTTCTTACATTCCAAGCCGATAATTTTATTAACATCAGCCCACGTGTATTCCATGTTCCTGTTGAGTGGCTTCTTTTCAAATGTAATTTTACCTTTGTTTTCTTGGTATGTTCCCCACATTTTTTGCCGTCACTCTCGTCATTCACAACGTTCACCAACGATTTTTAATGGCCTAAGTATATTATATTAAAACTTAAAAAACACGGAGCGATTTAAAACACGCCCGTCTGTTCTGTACATAGTTTTTTCTTTTTTTTTTTCGAGAATGTCATTCAGGGACACACTGGCGCGGCGCTGGCTGAGCCAGCAAAGTTGGAGGAAATAATTAAAATAGCAATACCTAATAGATTTCTCCCACTACAAATTCATTCACCCAAATATAAGAATAAATATTGCTTTTTTTTAAAGACATTATAACTATAAACGTTTCATTCATAATTCCTATGAAAGTATGGACTATTATTGTTTCAAAATAACTGATGAGTGGGAGGAAGACCCGATTGGCAACATTGTAAACCCTCTCTTGATTTTGATCGCCAGTGGTGTAGTGGTGTACATTTTTCCTAAGAATTGAAATAATAGGCTACAAAAAATGTATAGAAAAAGTTTATTCTCATGGCTGATCAGATTTTGAATGTATTTACTCTAAAATCGAGTTAAAATTAATCCTAACGAGGATACGGCTCCTCTTTTATACTGGGATTCTGAATCTTGGATTCCGGAATTTCGAATTCGCCTTTGAGATTCCGGAATTCCTGAATCTGAGATTCAGAATCCCCGTATAAAAGGACAATAACATAAAAGAGATTATTTAGAAAATTCCTCTACCTATTTTAAATTAGTTTCAGTTGCACAGAATTATCAATATAAGTCTAATTTATCACAAAATAATGCACAGTATGGGTACGTAAATGCAAAATAAAACACTGCTAGTATAGCAAGAAGGTTGCTACACTTTATTTTATTATTAGATTAATAAAATTGACACGTTATAAAAACCCTTGGAAAAATTGTAATTGTAGGGTTGTTCTCGCCAGTCTATGGAAATTAGGCGTTATGTCCCACACTGTCAGGTAGGAAAAGCAGTGAAGTATATACCGGGTGTTGCATCGTCGAGCGGGGCATAGGAAATCCCATGTAATTTTAAATGGGGTCAATTATTGGCTTCCCTAATTATTTTAGAGAAAAATTCTATTTAGGTTTATTAAAGAGCACTAAAACCCATATTCAAAAGAATAACTTTAGATATTTTTGATGAGCCCGTTTACGGGTTATCGCCGATTTATTTTTAACTATTTCTCCTTTTTATGGCCCCGTATTTGCGGGCACCAGTCAAGGTAAAAGATGACTGTCAAATAAAGTTGTCATTTTGAAATGTGTGCTTTATTGTTATAAAAACTCGTACATCGAAAATATTAAAGGTGTATTTATGAGTACAAATTAATCTGAATAAAACTAAAATAAAGTATCCAATTACAAGGTTAATTATGACATTTTACATGTTTCAATATTTTACTAGTTAATAGGTAGGTACTATTAAATTGTTAGAACTTTAGGATTTAAGAAGATGTTCCAATATTCCTCCATCGACTGCTAGACAATAACCGAGGCGATCATAAAATTCTCTTCTTACATTCGCTAGTTGGTAAACTGAAATTCTATTGCATTCGGCAGAAATAGCATTTTTTAACTCGTCTAGATTTGGGTATTTTTTATCTTTGTATATCCTGTTTTTTAAATGGCCCCAGAAAAAGAAATCATTTGGCGATAAATCAGGAGACCTGGCTGGCCAATTTACTGTATGATTTAAGCCAATAACATTTCCATTAAAAGCACGGTTTAAATATTCCCGGACAGCCAGGGTACTATGTGCCGGGCAGCCATCCATTTGGTACCAAACTTCCTGATTTTCCCTGGCGGCATCATGTAAAGTAGGTAAAATATGATCTTCAAGTAGTTCCAAAAAATATTATGCATTTAAATTTCGTGTAAGAAATAATGGCCCGATAATATTTTCTCCGAAAATCCCAGCCCATACATTAACTTTTTGTGGATATTGCGTCCTTGTTTCCACAAACCTGTGTTGGTTTTCTTTGCTCCGCAATATCGATAATTTTGAACATTGGGTTCATTGTTTAAGGTAAATGTGCATTCGTCAGTGAAACAAATGTTTTTTAAAAATTCCCTATCCATGTTTGCTCTTTCCATCATACCAAAACAAAACTCCTGTCGTCGTATTTCGTCCCTATCTCTTAGCTCTTGGTGCTTTTCATATTTGTATGAATAATATTTATGTCGTTTCAAAGCTCGTTACGCTGTGGTGTGATCTAATCCTATGTCATCCTCAAGTTTCCTTGTGCTGATCTTCCCATCATTTTCTTCCACGCACAATAAAACTTGCAAGTCCCTATCATTTCTTGCATCTCTTCTTTGTTCCTGCCTTTCTTCACATCTGCAGTTATTTATTACAGTGCCTTTTGTCTCAAATTTCTTGATAGTCCTTTCGACTGTAGATTTTGCAGGTATCGGTCTATCCGGATACAGAGCAGCAAACATGTCTGACACATTTTGATAACTATTTCCTTGATAATACCATTTAATCATCAATATTTTTTCTTCAGAAGTGTAATTCATGGCTAATATTTTCGATGTACGAGTTTTTATAACAATAAAGCACACATTTCAAAATGACAACTTTATTTGAAGACCTCGGGGGAAAATAGTAACAAGCCACACCAAAAGTAAAATTGACCTAACATCTTTTTTTAATGGCTAAATAACGTAACAAGCCGCAGCGAAGATAATGTGGCATTTCGGCAAGAGATGGCGCCACACAAGTATAGTGACGTTCTTCCATCAAAAGTAAATGCTGTTAAATTTTGACAGAGAAACGAAACAAGCCACACATTTTCAAGATGGCGAGTGGCAGCGGCAGTGCGGTCAAGCGAAAGTTGTTTATTTTTTATGAAAACAGTGACCAAAGTGACATTTCGAGTGAAACGGATGATAGTGTAAACGATAAAGACTATTTTAATTCGAGTTGTAGCAGTGAGGGCAGCAGGATCTCCACTTCAGAGGTAAATAAAATATAACGTGGCTTGTTACTTTTTTAACCAAAATCTTATACGGTTTCAAAAGGTTGAAAATATTTTAATTACGGCAGTTCAATGTATCTTACAATATGTATAAGCATTCTATTTTCACCCGAGTTTATCAAACGGTATTTTTTTCTAAAAAAAGGCGTGATATTTTAACATTTTAACGGAAAGAGGTTATAAAATCAACTGACTTGTGGCTTGTTACCTTTTTGCATAAAATTTTTTTTTTATGAAAATTTATTTTATGATCCTAGGATGAAGGGGCCGCCGATGTAGGGACTACTAGAGGATTTATAGAAACGCCAGAAAAAAAGAAGGCCCCCAGGAAAAGGCAAACCAACACAGAGTGCAGAAAAAAAGTTAAAGCTCAACTACTAGTACAAAAGAAAAGAATCGAATGCCAAGGACCTTAGGACCGCCATGCAATTGAAAGAAGAAATGCAGAGAATTATTATTGCTACAAGGGGTAAAAATAAATAATATATTTCATTCATTCTGGAACCTACAAACATTCGATAAACAAAACGCTTATTTATTTGGCACAATTAAGAGTGTCGGTAAAAAGCGAGTCTACCCAAAGAAATTGGACGGAAGATGTGGCGAAACGAGGATCCGACGAAATAGCTAGCTGCCTTCTCAGATACATCAAGGAGAATCATCCCACTCCCAACAAACACCTTATAGTATTTACTGACAACTGCGGTGGCCAAAATAAAAATTGGACCATTATGACATTATGGCTTTACTTAGTAAGAACCAAGGTGTATAAATCTATTGAACATCATTTTCTTGTCTCTGGGCATACGCATTTGCCATGCGATCGCGACTTTGCTTCAATCGAAAACACAAAAAATATTTAGGGCAGGTTTATTCTCCTGAATGTTGGGTAAAAGCTGTTAAAGAATCGAGACTTCAAAATCCATTTACGGTGTACAGAATGGTTCAGGATGACTTTTTTTCTTTTGAAAAAATCAGTAAATCACTTAACAAAAAAAAGTTCACAGATAATAAAGAAAATGTGGATTTCTCCAAAATACGATGTTTTAAGTTCGAAGAAAGTCATCATAATACAATGTTTATAAAGCATTTGTTTAATGAAGGATCATTCAAGGTAGTCAACATTGGAAAGAGAGGTCAGAAAACACAGTTACAAGAGCTTGAAACATTAGAAAAGAAGAACGTTAGCCCAGTGGCTATTAATGAAAAGAAGTTGAAAAATTTGAGGGCTTTACTTCCATATATTCCTCAAGCTTATAGCAACTACTATACTAATATTATTGGTGTCAATACCAATGCCAATGAAATCGATCATGATGGTGACGAAGACCAAGATGGTGAAGTGGAAAATATCGATGGTGACATTGGTGACTCTGAATTCGATAACTAAATAGTTTGTTTTCAGCATTTAGAACCTTTAAGAACCTTATTTCTGTTTAAATTTTAATAAATAAATGTTTCTATACACCAGTTGTTTCATTATTTGACAAAAAAATAAACAGATATAATATTTTTCAAAAACGTAACAAGCCACCATTCCTTTGATTTTTATTTTTTTTTTCTAAATCCGTAATTTTTTATTGCTTATTGCAAATATGAAATAAAACTATTTAATATTATAAGCAAAAAAAAATATTTACCGGTATATTTTGATAATACTGATTTCAGGATTTAATAAAAAACTTCAATCGCGTTTTTCTCGAAAGTATTAAAATGTGGCTTGTTACTATTTTCCCCCAAGGTCTTCATTTGACAGCCATCTTTTACCTTGACTGGTGCCCGCAAATACGGGGCCATAAAAAGGAGAAATAGTTAAAAAGAAATCGGCGATAACCCGTAAACGGGCTCATCAAAAATATCTAAAGTTATTCTTTTGAATGAGGGTTTTAGTGCTCTTTAATAAACCTAAATAGAATTTTTCTCTAAAATAATTAGGGAAGCCAATAATTGACCCCATTTAAAATTACATGGGATTTCCTATGTCCCGCTCGATGATGCAACACCCGGTATGCACTTGGAAATACCCTCAGATCCCTGAAGCTTTGGAGACAGCAGTTGCGATACCTCAGACCAGTCATAACACGATTGCATCTCCTTTGCAGTTTGAAATTTTTTCCCGCATGGGATGAATGACCTCAGTTGAAATGAAATGAAATTATTTTGTTAGCAACTTGTGCTAGTTATAAATAATAATTTGCAAGCTATCCAACTTAATAGATCTGACAACTGCACTTAACTCTTCGAATTAATAGTTTTCTTTTACAAATCCTATTACTAATCTTCTAAACTATTTTAAATTACTAGCTGCCCTAATATACATTGGGAGAGCATAATACTCTTCAACCCTTCAAAAAAAAGCATTATACAGTGTGTCTACGTAAGTTGGCGGCATATGGGAAACTATATAATAGTGGAGCAGACTGTTTTATTCCACAAATAAACTATTTTATTATTAATTTTACGAAAAAAAGTGTTTCTTCATAAAAAGTTCTGCATGGTCGAAAACCTAATATCCAACCATCATATATCAAAAGTTATGAGTCGTATACGAGGTTTATCAAAGAATATGAATTTTGTTCAAGAGTAAAGTACCTTTATTTTTGACAAGATCGAAAATTATTATAAAGAAAAGATGTTTAGAATTAAAAATAACTTTCAAATATTCATTAAAAAACTATTTCTTAGATATTTTCTCTGCGATAATGTTGACAACTTAAGTTGCACATTAATGCATAATTAATCTAGGATGCACTGGCATTTTTTAAAAGTGATAGTTAAAGTAGGATTTGACAACTCTCGAAATATAGAACTTTTTATGAAGAATAACTTTTTTTCATAAAATTAATGATAAAATAGTATGCCATATGCCGCCAACTTACGTAGACACACTGTGTGTGTGTATGTCATTCACAAATTTAAATTTTTTATTAATACAATTAGGCAGCATACTATGGTCTATCTTATAAATAAACAGTTAATGCTACCAGTCTTTGGTGAATAGATATAAATTGCAACGTAGATAACATCTCAGATATCCTAGTACGAGGGGGAAATCACAAAAAAAAATTGTACACTGAAATTCCCCTTTCAGAAGAAATTTCCCGATATTACTTAAAAATCTTTCAAATTCCCCTTTAACTTTCGAAATACCCTGGAAATTCTTTTTAGTTGTCTGCAATTCCCCGCAATTCCTCGTAATTCCCCGCAATTCCTCGTAATTCCTCGTAATTCCCCGCAATTCCCCAAGGCACTCTTGAAATTCCCTACAAAATTGTTTACGTTTTATGACGTCACAACTGTTTTAATCGTAAATAAATGTATATTTTTATATTCGTAAATATTTTATTCTAACCAAAAAATATTAATTCAGTCAAGTAACCAGTGCAATACATATATATTTTTAATGAATTGGATTGCATCGGCAGTTGGTTCCTTGTGAAATATTTGTTAAATAATAAACTAAAACATTACCTAATCTAATAAACTTTCAATCAAAATATGCAATTCAAAATTCATTTCAGTTCATTGATAATACAAAAAATCTTATAATCCCGAAAAATGCAAATTTAGTATACTTTGATGTTAAAAGCCTTTCTACTTTAATTCCGATAAAAGAACTCACTGACATTTTAACTAATTTAATTAATGAAGACACAATAGAGGATACTGTTAAAACGGAAATTAAAAATGCACTTAAAGTATAGATTGGACAAAATTAATTTCAATTAAATAAAGAATTTTACCAACAGAAAGACGGACTGCCAATGGGGTCCCCAATTTCTCCTTTATTGTCCGAAATAATTATGGCAAATTTTGAAAAGTTAATTTTTGATTCCAATAACCCTCTTATCAAACACATTTTTTGTTGGAACCGATACGTAGACGATGTTTTCTGCATTTGGAATGGTACGGAAAGAAACTTAGACCAGTTTTTAGTTTTACTAAATTATTTAAATAATAACATACAGTTTACTATAGAAAAAGGTCAGAATAGTGAAATAAATTTTCTAGATATTAACATAAAAAAGTAGACAACCACTTAGAATACAATATATTTATAGAAAACCCACTACTACAGATACAATAATCCATTTTAATTATAAGCAATCATGGCAAATAAAAGTATCACCTTTTCACAGTCTTATACATAGACTAGTTACTTTCCCGTTAAATAAAGAAAACTTTAATAAAGAACTCCGTATCATCAAACAGATAACAGACAACAACGGATACAAAGAAAACTTAATAGATAATCTACTTAAAGAGAAACAAAAGAAACTGTTAAAGAAAGAATTTCATTGCATCAATACACCAAAAGAAACTAATAACAAATTTGTCAATCACATATCGAAATTCAGTAATAAGGTTAGCAATAAGTTAAATAATTTAGGATGTAAAACTATTTGCGTTAACAAGCAAAACTTAGGTAGGATACTTGTGAATAATAAGGACAAAATAGATAAGCTAGATAAATCAGGTGTTTATAAAATACATTGTTCAGATTGTAATGCTGTAATATTGGTCAAGGTGGTAGATGTATCAAAAATAGACTTAAAGAACATAAAACATCAATTATAAATAATGTTAAAAACACAGGAACACATTGTATTGAAAATAATCATTTCATTAATCTAAATAAAATAGAACTACTTCATGCTGAAAACAAAAGCAAAAAATTAGATTTATTAGAACAATTTTATTAGAAATTAAAAAAATCTTTGAAAAAAATACATCTATTACTACCAATGACTAACAAAATTTCCACCATACCCCTATTATTGACAAATGTATTTCATCAACAACCCGGGACTTTCCAAAACAGCAATAAAAACCCCATAATATAATTAGGGTGAAGTGGGGCAAATGCACCCCCAAAATGTGCTAATTTAACTTTACTACATCATATCTTATCTTAGAAATAAGTTGAGAACTTTTTGGCTTTAGAGTATGATATATGAGCTAAAGACTAATCAATTGTATTTATATAACCAATTTTGATAAGTTTCTAAAATATCTTACAGCTATTTTTTTTTTGGTTGTCAAGGGGGCGCATTTACCCCGGAATACGGGGTAAGTGCCCACCGCAGGTCTATTTTATTAGGTGTTTACGTTTATATATGAATGGGGTAAATGCACAGTTAGTCAATATGTTCGCTATCTATTATGCTATATAAATTTTATCCTATATTTTTTTAAATCTGTGAAATAAATATATATCTGGGTTAAAAAAAATATAAAAAATGTTGTTGAAATTTTATTTAATGTATTTTTTTAAGAAAATAACAATAAACATTACAGAAACATACGGTAACTCAAAAAATATAGTAGGAAGAATATTTATTCTTTGTGAAAAGGAAATAAAAACTTAAAAACTAATTTCTAAAGCAATATGACAAAGCCTATTAGCTAAGACAAATAATAGGCACCAAAATCAACTTGAATAGTTAGAATGCCTCTTTTTTCAATCGGAAGCGGAAGCTTCCGTTCAATGTCAGCTTCAGGGACAATACATATTTCTTCAACATCTGGCCATCTAAACTGTCCCAATCTTTCATTTTTACATCGCAAGAACTTAATTTCGTAATCGTCGGCTCCCACTTTATTCAAAACCTTCCCAGCGAAGTATTTAATAACTAAACTATATTTAATAACTGGACGCTCAGGTCCTATTTCTTTTAAAAATTGATGTTCGAACCAATTTTCAAATATTTGAGCTGTCATCCATCCCTTTGGGGATGCGACATAGCTCGTATTGGGATATTCACTCTCTTTAGGAATGCATTGATCCCATAAATTTGTTGCTCTAAATATTATTAAAGGAGGCAATTTTTGGCCAGCTGCATTTACACATGCCAATACACTAGTATTTTCACGTCCGCTAGCAGCCGTCACGCGGTGACACATCTCACCAACTCCTGTTACCACTTTGGTTCTACTGGGATCGTGAGGAAACGAAGTTTCATCGCAGTTGAAAATTAGGTCTGGTCTATCTGCAATACCGAGAGCCTTAAGCTCGTTTTCTAGTAGATCATAAAAACCATACATAACGAATGGATTAGCACCTTGAAGTCGCCGAGCGTGTTCTAGAGGCTCCGGCTTTTTAATTGAAAGGTTATGTCTTTTCTTAAAAGCTAGCCACCAGTCTTAAGCAGGGCGTTTATTTTTGAAGGGTGTTTTAAGGTTGTTAGTTCTAACGTAATCTTGAACAATATCCAAAAGTTCATTGCGGCTTAAACCGAAACCCCATTTGGACATAGCGCGTAAGCAGTTATAGCAAGCGTTGATTCTTCTTCACTTGAAAGAGCGGTATTTCTTCCACCACCACCTTTGCTGCTTCCTAATTTACCACGGCGCCCATTTTTATGATCTCTTAGTGTGCTGGCTGGTATTTTGAACATTCGGCTACAAAGTTTTATACCCATATTTCCATTTCTTATTCTAGACAAAGCTTCCTGCAGATCCCCATTGCTGTAGTTTCTCCTGATAGATTTTCTCGTGTACGTTCTAGGCATTGTTCTGTAATAATAAAGAAAAAATCGTTAAAATAATTATTATGGGGTAAGTACGTCCCTGGGGCGCACTTTACCTTATAATGCACACGCATTTACCCCTAGCGAGGACAACCTCGGGGTAAATGCGCCCCCGCGACTAACTGTATAAAAAGAGCTTGTTTACTTAAACATTGGTCAAAATCCATGACATTAGCAACTGTTACTTACCTCTATATGGTTTTTTCCAATTATTTTTATTACATTTTAATACTATGTGGAAATTCACACACGTGCCACCAATTTACCTTATGCGCAACTATACGGCCGCTTCATCAAACACCTATTAACTGTCGATGCTCGAATGCGGGAGGCTCCTTCACCGCGAACCGACCGAGGATACCTCAAAAACGTTGAAGCGCTGTTGCCAGACTGATTAAAAAGCGTAGTGCTTAGAAACATTGGTCGGAGAACGCATTTACCCCAAAAACGCATTTTCCCCAATTCACCCTAAGTCAATAAAAGAAGGTATATATACAGGGTGTAATTTAATTGAGTGCCGATACTTAAGGGTGATAATCTATGAATGATTCTAAGATAAAAAGTTCATATGGACATATGTCCTAAACCTCTTCATTTTTGAGCTACAGGGTGTTAACATTTTAAGAAAAATATAACCTTTTTATATAAATCACTCTTAGATATTTTTATGAAATTTTGTACATACCTTTTAATCAATAAGGAGCATTTTTTGACCTAACAGATTTATAAAAATTTTTACCAGTGACGTCCGTACGGGGTTTGAACTGAATATTTTTAAAGAAAAAATGGATACGCCACTGCTTTTTCTAAAAACGAAACTTACTTTTGAAATTCCCATTTATTTTAAAGCAAATTTCGTTTATGGACTTACTTTTGTACGACGCACCGTTTTCGCGTAAAAAAATAAAAACAAAAAAAACATTTTTTTCTTCGGTTCATTGAGACTGCTTTTATTTATTTTGTTGAATTTGGTTGGCACCCACCATGAGTGGAAACACTTTTTTTGGGACAACAATTTATTTTCTACTCACCAGTGACATTCAACTGAACGTTTGAAAAGAAAAAAACGGTAACCATATTAAATGCCCTCTTAAAGCAAATCAAATAAAAATCAGTAGGCTGGGTAAAGCTCCATCAATTTTGACGTTTCTTTTCATAAAGACAAAAGGCCTGGCATTGATTTTGCATTATTAAATAATTATTAATACAGTAAGACGTTAAATTATAATAAAAGAATGGTAAATTTTACAAACAGTGAATTAACTGACATGCATTTTATTTATGGGCTTGCAGACGGTAATGCATACGAAGCCAGGCGGATATACCAAGAGCGGTATCCAAATCGCGTACTACCCGATCCGAGAACATTTTCTAGGATTCATAGACGTCTCCACGAGACCGGAACTTTAAAAGTAGACCACAGTGCTAAAGGAGTCCATCAAACAGTAAGAACACCGGAACTTAAAGAAGGAATTTTACACGAAATTGAGGAGAACCCCGAAAGTAGCACGAGGAAAATCGCGGCAACATTTAATGTTTCACATTTTCTTGTTTGGAAAATTCTCATCGAAAATTTATTATACCCGTATCACATTCAAAGAGTCCAGGCATTACTCCCTAGAGATTTTCCGATGCGCATTAATTTCTGTGTGTGGTTTCTTCAAAACCTGATGGAAAATCCGTTATTTGACAGGCACATTCTTTTTACCGACGAAGCTAATTTTTCTCGAAACTCAATAAGAAATTTCCATAATAACCATTTATGGGCGGATGAAAACCCTTATGCAATTGTAGAATCAAATCATCAAGAACAGTTCTCAATAAATGTTTGGGCTGGCATTATTGATGATTATTTGATAGGCCCATTTTTTCTCCCAAGAAGACTTGATGGACAATCATATTTACACTTTCTTGAAGAAGATCTGCCGCCAATGCTTGAAGACCTTCCATTATTATTAAGAAACCAGATGTGGCTAATGCACGATGGTGCGCCTCCACATTTTAGCTTACGAGTGCGTGAATTTTTAAATCACACCTATCGCAATCGGTGGATAGGTCGCGGAGGAACGCAGCCATGGCCACCTAGATCTCCGGACCTTAACAGTTTAGACTATTTTTTCTGGGGGCATCTGAAAAGCTTAGTGTACCAAGTGCCGATTCATACCGAAGAAGAGTTACGAAATCGTATATTAGTATGCGGCCAAACCATAAGAAACACCCCGGAAATCTTCGAAAATGTGCGTCAGTCTATGGGAAGAAGAGTCCATGCTTGCATACGTGTGGGTGGAAGACACTTCGAACAACTACTGTAAATAATGTGGGTTCTTTATTCTGTTTATCTTCTCTTGTCATTTCGCTTTCGATTTAAGGTTTGGAATTTTTCCTTTTAAATTAATCGCGATTTTTGAAATAAAATTTTTTATTTTTTTTTGTTTTTATTTTTTACGCGAAAACGGTGCGTCGTACAAAAGTAAGTCTATAAACGAAATTTGCTTTAAAATAAATGAGAATTTCAAAAGTAAGTTTCGTTTTTAGAAAAAGCAGTGGCGTATCCATTTTTTCTTTAAAAATATTCAGTTCAAACCCCGTACGGACGTCACTGGTAAAAATTTTTATAAATCTGTTAGGTCAAAAAATGCTCCTTATTGATTAAAAGGTATGTACAAAATTTCATAAAAATATCTAAGAGTGATTTATATAAAAAGGTTATATTTTTCTTAAAATGTTAACACCCTGTAGCTCAAAAATGAAGAGGTTTAGGACATATGTCCATATGAACTTTTTATCTTAGAATCATTCATAGATTATCACCCTTAAGTATCGGCACTCAATTAAATTACACCCTGTATAGTTAAAGGATCTTTCTTAAAATTTAGTATTAATCAGGTACTCTTGAAAAGGCCCTAATAAGGCGAAACATATGTAGAGTAATTCTCTATTAAAGCATGAAACATTAAAAAGCAAAAAGTGTTTTAGTGTATTATATATATTTTTGTTAAATACCATTATTTAAAATTATTAACCAAAATAGTAATGGACAAAACTGTTGATTAAAATGCTTTTACACGAACTTTATTTATACTAAATTCAAAACCAAACAAACTAACATACTAACAGCATAATACAAAATATTATTTTATAAAATATAACCTGGTAGTACTTAATATAATATTTTATTATAATAAAATATTTTTTAAATCATTATATTTTTTGCCAATATTCAAAAAATCAACCCGTTTTAGCTGAAATCGGTCGGACGCGAGCTCGGAACCTAAAAGACTAGTTGGATCGTAAAAAATATACTTTTCCTCCACTTTAGCAATGTCCTCTTTCTCTGGCCATACAAACGTATTATTTTCTTTCTTGAAAAATATCATTTTAAATTTATCTCTCACTTTTTCCAGCACCTTTCCGATAAACCAATCTTCTTCATAAAAAACTGCATAATAGCTTTCGCAGTCAATACACATAGTTTTCACCTCTGGTACTGTGGCATCGACCATATCTTTATCTGTTTCTAAATCCGAAAATATTTCTGTGTCGGTCGAGTCGTCGTAACTTATGTTATTATCACAATTATCTGTTTCGTCCTCCGTGTCCTCATCCGTTTCATTTAAGCAAGCATTTACGCTATCGCTTGTGGTTTGGTCTCCAGAATTTTCACTATTCGTGTTTCGCTTGAGCTTTTTTCTCGGGTTTAGTTTTTTGTCTAGCTTCTTTCAAACAGTTGTTTTGCGTGTATTTTTTTTCTCTGAAATTATAAACCTTTTTAGTCTGTCACTGCTAACTTTTCCGTTGTTGTCACTTAGTAACCAACAATAACTTGATTTTTTTATTATAGCCGTTTTATTTTGTGATAATTTAATTTTTATAAAAGGGCAATTTTCTGTTATTTTTATATTTTTGTGTGAAAAATCTTTCAAATTAGTAGAATCTTCTCGAGCTTCTTCACTGTCCAAAATAAAATCATTAATAAATATTTGTTTTTAAAAGCTATTTTCAGGTTCTTGTTGGTGTCTTGTAATTTCGGAATCTATTTCAAAATCTATTTGTTCCGTTAAGTCGAGGTCAAGATTGCAAACTAAGTTTGCAGAATTAATATTTTCACTTTGTTTAATATCTAATGAATAGCAGTCATCCTCTGTTACTTCCATTTCTAAATTCCTTGCATCTTTTAATGCGTCATATAATGCAGTTTTTACTATTCTCTCTATGTCTACATTTTTTAAGATTTCTTCATTAATATTATAATTATTTTGTTCTTTGTGTCTTTTTCTTTCCCTCGGAAATATATAAGAGTCTTTTAAGTCATTCATTACGTAATTTATAAAAGATATTCGGTCAATTCTTCCTAAAATATCTTTAATACTAAAGTTGACTACAGTGGAAAAAGTTGACGTTAACGACCTTGCGGATCTAAACATCGCCTCGCAAGGTTGACTACTGAGGAGCCAAGGACAGAACATCTTAGCATCAAGAACTTCGCTTTCTTTGAAAAGTTCAATAAGTTTAATTAGCATATGTGCATTTATCTCAACGCAAGTGTAGCAATTAAGCGTTATATAATTTTCTTGTAAACTGTATTGTGACTCCCGTTTAATCCACTTACGCCAGAGTCTTAGAAAAAACACTGAATACCAAATTTTGTATATTCTATTGTTCAAACTTTCGTCTTTATCAATCAATGCAGCAATTAAATAGTCCATAATTTTTATGTACATTTGTGTAGCATTACTATTTTCAATTTCACTCAGTAATTCTTGCACAGCGTTGGTACTTATTTTTCTTGCTGAATTAAAATTCATTTTATCTTCCAAAGTAATGTCGGATCTTGTAAGCTGATGTTTATCTTTAGATTTGTTTTTAATGAGAGCATCGAGATGCCCTACTGTTGCCATATATTTTCTCATTGGGAGCTGTACTCCTGGTTTTAGAAACCTTGTTCTTAACTTCGTTAAAACATGAGTTTGATCCTGAAAACACAAAAAGTTATTGGTATTATTCATGTGGAACCATTGCTGATTTTCGGTCATTTTATCTGGAAACTCTGCCTGTATTTTCATTGCCTTAAGAAGGCGAGTATCTATTGAGAAATTTGGCGATGTTTTCGCTTACTTGACCGATATAAGTAATTAATTTGTAGGTTTTGCTGGTTTCTTTAGTGAAACTTGGTATTTCCGTTCCGAGAATCTAATGAAATATTATGTAATATCACTGAAAATTCCCCGAGATACTGTAACGGATGTTGTTATTTGGCGCTTAGTTATTGCTTTTATTTTCTTTTTAAATCTCGGGCGCCACCCTTTATTGTTTCAAGTGGTAAAGGGATCCACTATGCCTATCGGGTAGCCTTTAAACAGAGGAGAAATGTTACCAGAGTTCGTTATTGTTCAAAAGGCGAGTTCTGACGGTATCCTATAGCCAGGGATGGGTGATAGAACAGAAACAACTATTTTAGTAAACTAGATTTATTTCATTATAAATATTCAATGTACCAACAAAAAAAAATCAATTTCTAGAAGCCAACAAATGTTTTTAAGATGACGGAAAATAGGTGAATCCTAGTCTAAATTGCATAGGTATACGTGTACCGGTAAGTTAATCAAGCGGGCGGTGTTAAATCGGGTGAAACGGTGAACGGCGAACGGTGAACGGTGAGCGGTGAACGGTAAGCGGTGGTAGTTAGTAAAGCAGGACGAAAAGATTAATGTTAAGCGGTAACGGCGGTACGCGTTAAGCGTAAGCGGGAATGATTAAAAAAAAATAAAACTGTTTCGTTAGCCAGGTAAGATTGCGGGATGGTAATGATAAGTAGTGCACAATAAATGATGATGCAGTAATTACGATAAGAGACGTTCAACTCCGGTGCGGCGTTAAGTTATAGACTCAATTTTAAGGATCTCGTGGAACGGACTTAAAATAAATCGGCTTTTCACAAAAGTACACTCCTGAACCACTTGGCACCAATGGGCGATTTGCCACCGCAAAAGTGCCACGTAACAGGCGATTACCCACCGACTTGGGCCGCCAGCAAGTAATAGCTCACACGTGGTTCAGCGGTGAAAATCAGGATATATTGGACTTTACGAAAAATTTTAAAATGAAATTGAGAGTTAAGGTGACACAGGTAACGGCGTTATTTAACCCGGCAAAACGCTGATTCACTTGACACCAATGGGCGATTAGCCACCACAAAAATGCCACGTACCAGGCGATTATCTACCGGACTTCCGCCAGCGAATAATTGCTCACATGTGAATCAACGTTCGGATCCTGATTAAACGTCGGCGTCGGTTAGTAAAAAGAAATATCAAAAATAATGCCCTGAATTTATAAATATTACGAAATTATATACCTCCCAGATCTTATATTATTTTAAGCACTTTTCAACTAATAATTTAGGATACGGATTTAAATTTTAATTTTATTAAAACTGAAATAACTTTTAATGCAAAAATACGGTGTAGAACGGTCTCTTATCAGTAAAGAATTCGGATAAAGTAAACGCTCAAAATAAAAAAATGAATAAAAACTTTTTACCTTTCTAACAAAACAATTTCTTCAGTGCACAATATTTACAGGTGATGGCTTCGGTATTCGGAGCAGAAGTAAATTTTGCATCGGTACTGCTTTTCAGCTGGACTCGCTGGACCCCGGTACTCCCTCCAGGCTGCGCCGTATTTCTCCGGCCGCTGGAGCGCGATTCTATCATCGAGCTGAATATACTGGGCGGTATTTGATTAAGTTTTAACGGAATGATTTTAATTGAATAAGGCGGTTGCTTAATTGCTTTAATGGATTAATTTAATTAAATTGGTGGTTGCATATTGTTTTAAAATTATAATTATACCGGTTGTCCCAAAAATCAAAATTTTCTGTTGTAGAAAAGCGGAGTTAAAACAAAACTCGTTTAATTGATTCGGAGCTCTATTTAAATATGCAAAAATGACTGAAAAACTTGTAACTTCGTTACACACCCCCTCTTCTTTCGGTAAAAAAAAATAAATTTAGTTCATCTATTTATTTTTTTTTCTTATAGTTTCTTTTCAAAAATTTAACCATTAATCCCAAAAAAAATTAAAAAAAAAACTTGATCCTTTAGCGAGAAAAAGAGAAAAAAAAAATGTTGATTTCAATTAACGGTATCGACAGTGCTTCCTAAATTCGGGGTCGGTTCGGTTTCCTATTTATGGCGTTGGGGCAGCCACAAGTCGGAGATGGCGTACATACAATATCCCGGTGTCGACAGCATTGAGTGGCTGTTGCTACCATGCGGGGTCGTCTTCCATTTATTCTGGGGCTTGCGGGGGTTTGTTCTCGGTGGTGCGGATTACAAGCACATCTTCGCGATAATGTTCCTATTCGGCCGCAGCGGGAGCAGAATAGTTTCGGTGCATTCTCGCAAATTTCTCGTCTGTGGCCGGACTCTCCACAGCGCCAGCAGGTGTTTTCCGCTATTGTTACATAACCTGCCTCTTCTTGAGCCTGTTGCAGCCTCCACCGTTGTATTGTAGCCGGTATCGGGTAGAGTGTGTCGGAAGGGGTAGTCCCAAAGGGGTCGGAGAAGGGATCAATCCTCTCCTTTTCTTGCAAGTGTTGAAGTTCCTCGGCACGGAGGGGAGTGTCGGGTGCTCTAACAAGTTCGGCAATAGTTTCTGGTGAAATATCAATGAGTGTTTGAAGTTCTTGGAACATGACGTCTGCGGAGTTTGACTGAGACGCTGCGGTATCGGCCGTCTCTGTCTCCATAGCGTCAAAATCTAATGTTTGACCTTCTTGGTGCTGACTTAGCGGTGAGGTTTCTAAATCCAGAATTGGGCTTGACATGGCGACTACTTTCGCGGAGCTGCAAGTATAAAGAGAAAACGGATTGAAAGAGTTTGGCTTCTTCCCGATTTACCTGGCTAACTAGTTCATTATTTGCCTAGGGCCGCATTAGTTGAAACGGTGATAAAATCGAGGAACAAAAAAAATATGGTATTATTGTATCCCCGACCGCTTAAAAAACATTAATTTATAAAAAAAATCAGCCGTCGTCCGGGTGAATGGGGTAGCTGGCTACAGTCTGACCCTAATGCTACGTCCGTCCAGAGTGCACAAGCGGCGGCGGATTCGACGGGAGGTGGAGTGTAGCGGCCGGTACCGCTGAAGTGCCTGGTGGATTTCCGGCGTCCAAGTAGCGGGGTTCGGTGAGGCGAGGATCGCAACCGCCAGGTCGTGTTCCTCCCTCCGGTAACGAGCTTGGTCTTCAGGTTTTTCCGGAATGGAAATTACCGGGGGACTGCTGACGGGTGGTGGTTGGTTGCCGACATTTGGCACGGAGTGCATAGCGGCCGGAAGTTCGGTTGGGAGGTTGGACGGTGGACAGGAAGGTAATGGTTTGGGGATTACTACGGTGGGGAGGTCGGGGGGTGAAAAGAGACGTGATTGGGAGGCTCGAAGGTGTTGGATAAGGGTAGGGGCGAGTCGGGATAGGTCGATATGCACCTCCATACTGAGACGTGCAGGCGGTGGCGGTGGTACGGCTCGGTGCTGACCCTCCCCTTTTCCTTTCAAGGGGGCGGACATCCGGGCCACCAATTTCCGGATTTTGGCCATCCGCGTCATGCTGGCTTGGGTGGCTCGTTCTCCGTCTCTCCTGGGATTGAATACGTTTCTGGGTTTAGACCCTGGTGGCGGAACGGTGAAGTCTCTAGGCATTTTCTGGAATAGGTAAGTAAGCGGTCTTAAGATCCTTAATGTGTATGCGGCGGTGGATCTTACCATTACCATCCTTCAAGTCGTACACTACCGGAGAATGGATTTTTACGACTTTATACGGTCCCGAATATTTAGGGGCTAATTTGGCATTAAAATAATTAACGGCCGAAGACAGGTGATGTTCTTTCTTCATCACTTCGTCTCCGAGATGGCAACGCCATTCCCTTCGGCGGAGGTTGTAATACCGGCTTTGTGTAGAAAATGCGCGAGCTAGATTTACTTTTACTAGTTCAAAAGTTTCAGCTAGTTTTTTGAAACGTTCGGTTGCGGTATTTGTGCGGTCGGAATCGGTTACGTTGTCGTTCGGGTCGGTCGTGGTTTCGTTTTGGGGTGTTTGGGTTTCGGTAACGTTATTATTTGGGGATGCCATTATTATTAAATATTGATCTGCTTTCACTCGGTGACTGTTATCGAAAATGTTGCTAACTACTTTAACACTATTCCTTCTTTAAAAAAAAATTAATTGAGAATTAAAATTTAAAAAAAAATTCCCACAAAAGTTAATAACTTTTGACTTGAAAAAGACTGGTTGCTGTTCTATCAGACCCACTGGCTATTATATTTTAATTTATTATTACAAAAAAATCGAAAAGTACGGTTTATGAAATTTTAAAAAATAATGTTTACGGTAATATCTGTCTCTCCTTTGAACAAAAAAAAAACCTGCTCAGGCTCTAAAAAAAAATCTGCTCGGGCGCCATTTGTAACGGATGTTGTTATTTGGCGCTTAGTTATTGCTTTTATTTTCTTTTTAAATCTCGGGCCCACCCTTTATTGTTTCAAGTGGTAAAGGGATCCACTATGCCTATCGGGTAGCCTTTAAACAGAGGAGAAATGTTACCAGAGTTCGTTATTGTTCAAAAGGCGAGTTCTGACGGTATCCTATAGCCAGGGATGGGTGATAGAACAGAAACAACTATTTTAGTAAACTAGATTTATTTCATTATAAATATTCAATGTACCAACAAAAAAAAATCAATTTCTAGAAGCCAACAAATGTTTTTAAGATGACGGAAAATAGGTGAATCCTAGTCTAAATTGCATAGGTATACGTGTACCGGTAAGTTAATCAAGCGGGCGGTGTTAAATCGGGTGAAACGGCGAACGGTGAACGGTGAGCGGTGAACGGTGAGCGGCGAACGGTAAGCGGTGGTAGTTAGTAAAGCAGGACGAAAAGATTAATGTTAAGCGGTAACGGCGGTACGCGTTAAGCGTAAGCGGGAATGATTAAAAAAAAATAAAACTGTTTCGTTAGCCAGGTAAGATTGCGGGATGATAATGATAAGTAGTGCACAATAAATGATGATGCAGTAATTACGATAAGAGACGTTCAACTCCGGTGCGGCGTTAAGTTATAGACTCAATTTTAAGGATCTCGTGGAACGGACTTAAAATAAATCGGCTTTTCACAAAAGTACACTACTGAACCACTTGGCACCAATGGGCGATTTGCCACTGCAAAAGTGCCACGTAACAGGCGATTACCCACCGACTTGGGCCGCCAGCAAGTAATAGCTCACACGTGGTTCAGCGGTGAAAATCAGGATATATTGGACTTTACGAAAAATTTTAAAATGAAATTGAGAGTTAAGGTGACACAGGTAACGGCGTTATTTAACCCGGCAAAACGCTGATTCACTTGACACCAATGCCACGTACCAGGCGATTATCTACCGGACTTCCGCCAGCGAATAATTGCTCACATGTGAATCAACGTTCGGATCCTGATTAAACGTCGGCGTCGGTTAGTAAAAAGAAATATCAAAAATAATGCCCTGAATTTATAAATATTACGAAATTATATACCTCCCAGATCTTATATTATTTTAAGCACTTTTCAACTAATAATTTAGGATACGGATTTAAATTTTAATTTTATTAAAACTGAAATAACTTTTAATGCAAAAATACGGTGTAGAACGGTCTCTTATCAGTAAAGAATTCGGATAAAGTAAACGCTCAAAATAAAAAAATGAATAAAAACTTGTTACCTTTCTAACAAAACAATTTCTTCAGTGCACAATATTTACAGGTGATGGCTTCGGTATTCGGAGCAGAAGTAAATTTTGCATCGGTACTGCTTTTCAGCTGGACTCGCTGGACCCCGGTACTCCCTCCAGGCTGCGCCGTATTTCTCCGGCCGCTGGAGCGCGATTCTATCATCGAGCTGAATATACTGGGCGGTATTTGATTAAGTTTTAACGGAATGATTTTAATTGAATAAGGCGGTTGCTTAATTGCTTTAATGGATTAATTTAATTAAATTGGTGGTTGCATATTGTTTTAAAATTATAATTATACCGGTTGTCCCAAAAATCAAAATTTTCTGTTGTAGAAAAGCGGAGTTAAAACAAAACTCGTTTAATTGATTCGGAGCTCTATTTAAATATGCAAAAATGACTGAAAAACTTGTAACTTCGTTACAATACCTGGAAATTCCCCGCAATTCTCCGAAATTCCTCGAAATTCCCCTGCAATTCCTGACCCTGTACACTAAAATACCCCAGTGATTTGCCCCTCGTCCTAGTATATTTGTCAACTCTTAAAATTATATGCATGGCCCAATTTTGTAAAACCTGCAATTTATCTTTATCATTGTTGTTAACATACCGGGTGTTGCATCGTCGAGCGGGACATAGGAAATCCCATGTAATTTTAAATGGGGTCAATTATTGGCTTCCCTAATTATTTTAGAGAAAAATTCTATTTAGGTTTATTAAAGAGCACTAAAACCCACATTCAAAAGAATAACTTTAGATATTTTTGATGAGCCCGTTTACGGGTTATCGCCGATTTCTTTTTAACTATTTCTCCTTTTTATGGCCCCGTATTTGCGGGCACCAGTCAAGGTAAAAGATGACTGTCAAATAAAGTTGTCATTTTGAAATGTGTGCTTTATTGTTATAAAAACTCGTACATCGAAAATATTAAAGGTGTATTTATGAGTACAAATTAATCTGAATAAAACTAAAATAAAGTATCCAATTACAAGGTTAATTATGACATTTTACATGTTTCAATATTTTACTAATTAATAGGTAGGTACTATTAAATTGTTAGAACTTTAGAATTTAAGAAGATGTTCAAATATTCCTCAAAATGACAACTTTATTTGACAGTCATCTTTTACCTTGACTGGTGCCCGCAAATACGGGGCCATAAAAAGGAGAAATAGTTAAAAAGAAATCGGCGATAACCCGTAAACGGGCTCATCAAAAATATCTAAAGTTATTCTTTTGAATGTGGGTTTTAGTGCTCTTTAATAAACCTAAATAGAATTTTTCTCTAAAATAATTAGGGAAGCCAATAATTGACCCCATTTAAAATTACATGGGATTTCCTATGTCCCGCTCGACGATGCAACACCCGGTATAACATTATTGTTGGACAATACTCAAAATGTGGACTAATTATAGTCTTATAAACAGTAATACGAGATTGAAGGGACGATGATTGACAAGTTCTTCTAACAGGGTTCCCACTTTTCTGGAAAACCTGGAAAGCAGGGCATTTGAAAAGTAGTCAGGGAAGTCATGGAAAGTCAGGAAATTTAATAAATAAACCTGGAAAAAAAAATTTTTGTCACAATACTTCAATTCCCTTTTTTGTTCTGTGTTGTTTTGATACAGATGCGACGCGAGAAAACGCCTCGTACTCTTGACTTGATGTTTGTGACTATTGGCTACGGCCCATTTTCAATTTAAAAAAAAATAGATAAAAAATTGTACAGTTGAAAAGAAATATTTAAAGTGAAAATTTTAGTTTTTTAAGCATTTATTTTAATAATTAGTGACCTTAGTTTAGATATTAATTATTAAAGGCTGTTTTATTATTTTTTTGTGATATTTGTTACCTGATAAGTTTAACTTTGGCAAAATGACTGTTGATCTCTTAATTATGTATAATTATGTATAACTTTGTTGTTCTAGTAACTGCATCTTGTTACTTTTTTCTTTTAAATAAATTTTTTTCACAGAATTTTTGTTTTTGAATTTTCCATAAATATTTATGTATATCAATTTTTTCTGTAGAGCTAATCTGATGTAAGTCAGGGAAAATTTTTGAAGTAGACCTGGAAAGTCAGGGAATTTCATTTTGACTTTTTGGTGGGAACCCTGTCTAAACAAACTTAATTTTTTGTTTATTATCTTAATGACATAGTTCGTGTGACTTTTCAAATTTAGTTTGTTCTCAATCATTATCCTCAAATATTTGCGTTCGTCCGCATATTGTAATTCTTGACCAAACAACTTTAAGACACCACTATTTATTTTATTACTAAAAATCATAAAATTTGTTTTCTTAATATTAACCAATAATTTATTTACAAATAACCATGACTCCGCCTTTTTTAACTCGCTAGTCATTTTATCGATTGCACTGGTTACAGCATTTACAGAAATACATGTATCGTCTGCAAACAAGTTCAACAGTGTATCACTATCAAAGTAATTAATTATTATCAGAAGGAATCATTATAATCCGGCCCCGAGAACAAATACTGTAAATTTAAGGGTATTTACGACCACACTTAGCACTTATTTGATTGTAGTCATTAAGTCAGAACCATTGTATTTCTTGAGTTTGACATCGACCATTTTACGTCACTGATACCCCCAAGTCAGCAAGAAACTGGTTATAAGAAATACCGAAAAGGTCGATATCCACCGAATTAGCGCTTCGTGAAATCCGCGTAATGGGCGAGATAATTCCATAGTTTGTTCTGTGGAATGGTTGGGTAAAGGTGTTGGCATTTCGAGTGCAGCGTGGCGGGATATGGAAGTTGATAAGCGTGAGCAAATGTGGATCATATGCTCTATAATTGATAAGGTTAAATAAAAGTTTCAGGTCGTGAGGCTTTCGCCCTAATGACAGGGTATTTATATTAAGTTATTTTTCCAGGTTCGTGTAGACAATGTTCTCTGTGGGTATATTCTGTTTATATGCAGCGTAACGAAGGAATTTCCTCTGGATTTGTTCGATTCTGTTTATGTGAACGGCATAATAGGGTGTCCAGACGGAGGAGCAATATTCCAAGTGAGAACAATAAAGAATCTTTAGGGAATTGATATTTACAAAATCAGAGGTACTGCGTTTAATGAAACCCAACATCTGGAGTGATTTATTACAGATTAAATTTATATGGGGAATAAATGACAAGCTTGTATCAAGGGTGACGCCCAAATCGCGAATTATTTCAACCGCTGGAAGTTCCTCACCAAGAATGTTGTAATTATAGATTATAGGGCTTTTAGAACGATAAAATCTTATGACCTGGCACTTCTGAATATTTAAGTCCATGCAGTTAATTGTACACCATTGGCTAAGCAGGTCGATCTGGTGCTGCAGCTGCGTAGAATCATCAAGTGAGGATATCTTCATAAATATATTAAGGTCGTCGGAAACAGAAGACTGGATACACTTGAGAAGTTTATGGTTATGTTATTGATGAAAATGTTAAAGAGCAGTGGGCCCAAATGGGATCCCTGCGGTACCCCTGATTATACCTTTACTTTCCGGTTTCTGTTTCATCCTTCGTTGTTTCTTTTTTAAGATATAAAGGCAGACATTCTGCCCAGTCCCCTCCTCTCAAAGCCAGTTTCTATAAGGTTTCTGCTGGGTCCTTAAGGGTTAAATTTGAAATAATTGTTGGACTTGTCCACAAGAATTATGCGTTTGCATTTCCTCTCAATTTACCCTAATTGACGCTATTTGTATCATTATAAAAATATATTCTGATGCTGTCTATCCGTATTTAGTTTTTAAAATACTCCTCCTCTCCTACTTAAATAATTTGATTTATACATCACCACAATATGACCCAGGTATACGAAGTACAGATATCTCTCCTAAAAACAATACACATTTTTCAAATAAAACGACTTCAGTCTACCTCCACATTGTTTTATTATTTAAGATCGTTATTCAACATGTTTCGGACACCTTAATGTCCATCTTCAGGGATACTAAAAGAAATTTCGCTATGTACTATACATAAAGAGAGGAGAAAAGGTACTTACCAGCAATTGATCTTGGTGGTTCAGTTTAGAAAATACGAAGTTCAAAAATGATAAGTCTTTGAGACTGAATCTAGACTCTGGTTCAAGGTGAAAAAGGTTAACATTATAAAATTAAATTAATTAATGACGTTGAAGGTAGAAAAAGATTAAAAATTGAACCGAGGAGAAAGAAACTTTAGTATTTTGAAAGTTCACGTCCTTCGTTGAAGTAAGAGAACCAGGTAATAAAGGTTATTGGGCCAATGTGATTGTCAGTGAGGTTGTTATGTTAGCTTTGAGCTATGTGAAGGTTATGAAAATGACATATTAAAAAACTGGTACCGGTTCTTAAATAATGTAAAAATTTAAAAGTTTACCAGACAAAGGGCATTGGTCAATGAAGTTATTAAGGAAAGGTGTAGGCCATTATGAAGAAAAAGTAAAAAAGGGGCTCAAAGAAACTTCACTGAACCATGCTCAATTGTAGAAAAATGTGAACTGTCGAATTTTTAAATGAAGTGTAATTTATGTCAAGTAAACTGACAGGAGAAATAAGAAGAGAAACTATGAAAAGAATCACAGAAATAAACTGATCCAAAATCAATTTCTAGTTTACAAAATAATAAATGAAAAACCGAGCTAACCCCGGACTAGCCTTTCGATAATGAAGGGTAACGAGTTATCTGTTATAAAAGGGGAAAAAACAGAGTCCAGAGATCAGTCGGTTCCTTAGTATATCGGGGTGGGGTTATACCCACTAAACATAAAAACGTAACATTAATGATTAGATAATGTAGCAAAAGTACAAAGTAATGTTCTTTAAAATGCAACTGTAATGTAACATTCAACATCAATGTTACCTCTTATGTCCCCCTTAAAAATGTTGCATTTGTAACATTCTATTTAGAAAACATAGATATCATGTTTCTGTAATGTAACATTAGAACAAATATTAACATTTCAGCAACGTAAAAGTTACAAACACCTAACGTTTATAGCTATATGATTGTAACGTTAATGTTTTGTCCACGTTACTTAATTTTGACATTACAGCATACTTGAAAATAACATTTATTTTTCAAGACATCAATGTTTCCGTGTTGATTTTATTAGGTATCGGCAACGTTATTTATATGTATAGTTTGCAACAGAAATAAAACAACGCATTCGCATTTTTATACGGTGTCGTCGATTAAGTGTGCTACAAATGGGAAATTTTATTATTGGTTTCTCGGAAAATTGTATTCCTTATAAAAGTTGGTGCATGTCCCATAACCATTTCCGGTGCTCTTCAATGATTTCAACTGAAATAGGATACAGAGTACCACAAAAAATATTAAAATCGTTCTAGACATAGAGAAAAACGTTATTAAGCAAAGTTGTTTAGAATTCAAAAATATGTCTAAATTGAAGTCTTAGCATTCTATTAAAAATTTTTTTTTTTTTTTTTTGAAAACTACATTATACATTACATTATATAACAATGATTTTTTTATATTTAGGTATAGTACCTTTTTAAAATAACCACAATCAAATCACTTCCGGACAGCTTTCATTAAATTGGGGAAAATTGGTAAAATTTATTTAGATTTATATTTTTTTTAATAACTAAAAACTTCATGCTTGTTGCAAGGATACTACAAACAAATTTCGAAAATATTCCTAAAAATAAGATAAATACTCTTCTTCTAATATTAATGTACATAGTAAAAATCTAAAGACCATAGAAGTCGATCCCTATAAAATAATATAAACGAAAATTCGACTTAAAGCTGAATATAACAAAAATCATTATACGCGAATTATTTTATTATTTATTTTTCCATGTTAGGGATAGTTTTAGTAGGTTTCGATTAGAGTGCTTATTTTATTATTAGAAGTATTTGCGAAATTCAAAATTTGTTTGTAGTATCCTTACAACATACATGAACTTTTTGGTTATTAAAAAAAAAAATCTAAACAAATACTTATTACAAATTTTTTTAAATTTGATGAAAGCTGTCTAGAAGTAATTTGGTTGTAGTTGCTTTGAAAAAAAATCATTATACAGAGTTAATTTACAGTTTTGAAAATTTTATTATTTTTTTAATAAAGACCATGACTTTGTATTTAGGCATATTATTTAATCATAAACAACTTTTCTTAATACCGTTTTTCTTTATTTTTCGACATAAGGGTACTGTAGTTTTGAACGTTCATATTTTTTGCCCTACCACGTATCCTATTTCAGTTGAAGCCATTCTAAGTGCACCTGAAATGGTTATGTGACATGCACAAACTTTTATATAGAATAGAATTTTATGAGAAACCAATAATAAAAAAAATTATAATTTGTTGCACACTTACTTAATCGGCCACACTGTATATATATATATCTCTTTTTTGTCGCTGGTTGGGGAACCATAGCCAATCTCCTACCGCCGTTGTAAATTCTCTATCCGTCATTTTTGGAAAAGCTTCTCCTACTGCGCCTAGAAAAAAAATATTGATTATATAGTATGTTTAGTTTGTTTAGGCACTGTCAGCGAAACATCGGCAGTGCTTAGCTGATGCACATAATATAAAAACTGATGTTTATTTATATTTTGAAATAAAATATTATGGGTTATAGTTTGTATTAGTGTCTAATTGGTCTAGTAAAATGCATACTAAGCAAATTAGAGTAAGCATTATGAGAAATATTATGGTCAACTGCCCAGCTATTAAGGGTTAGTTTTAAAGATATCTAAATTTTGTTTACTCGAAATATTATTTACAGAATATGTATAGGTGGTACTGGTGGAAGGCGGGGTGGAAGACACGCTGTTAAAGCTAAAAGGACATGCTGGAATCAGGGGAGGATAACATGGTGAATTGTACGATAGTGCATTATTACACGGCATGATACTGGGTCTATTATTTGCTTCTGAATATGCTATAATACTTGGCAAAGGAGGCATCCTTAACGAGGTTTTTGCAGTAAATCTAACTCTAGACTCTTGAACACCTCTTTTAACAAGTCTTTTTAAATGTTTAGAAGAATATGACTTGCCAGTTTTTCGAAAGGTCTGAAAGGAAGGATGCAATAAAAATTAAATTATAAACACACTTTTTCTAAATAATCTCCAGACAATAATAATAATATGAACATTTAAATACAACCCAAAATACAAGTATAGGTGCATGCACAGTTTATTGCTATAAGCATTATGTTGTGGTACCTACATGCACAATGAAAAGTCCTAGAAAAAAACAAGATTTTGTCGTGGTGCAACGCAAAATATTTTATTTTTTTGGAAAGTGTCGGACGCCATTTTTCCTTTTGACCTTAGAACCGTGAACCTGAACTAGCCTTTATTGCTAGATATTAAGTAAATATGTATTACTTACCTTTTCTTTAATACCTGATGCTTCAGCCATTTTCGCAATCTTCACAGTTCCCACTAGAACTAAAACACTCAAAATACAAAAAGGAGGTCGCCACCACGAAAAGCGTTCCTACAGACAAACTGACAAAACGAGAACTAACTATTCATAATTAACCTAACCTTTATTTTTTCTGCTGAGAGCAATGTGTCGAGAACAAAATTGTAACGAAATATTTAAATGTTTCATGAACATAAATGCAATGTTAGTTAACATTATTTAAACGTTTATATTTGCAAAATACGTAACAAATATAACATGTTTACCAAAAACATGTCAGTAACAAAAATGTAACGTTTATTGGTACATTAATGTAACGTTAGGACAAATAAATAATTAACGGAATATATACATTTAAGAAATGTTGTTAGAGCAATGATTTACATTGTAGACTAACCTACGTTACCAAGACAAAACAACAACGTTGCAAAACAACGTTAATATTTCTACATTGGATTAACATTACAAAACATTGCTTTAATGTACTGTGTTTAGTGGGTAGTGACCTCTCTGGGACGAAGGTAACAACTACTACATAATGCATGGGAGTAGGCAGGTGGTAAAAAAAAATTAGTATTGTTACACGGATATACAGTGGCTCAAAAACAATTCTAAAGCAGGTGAATATACAATTATAGGTTTATGTACAAATACAGAATATACATTGTTTTATTTCTAATTTCTATGCAAATGTTATATAAAGTATATAGGACAGAGTGAGGAACATCGAGGGTGAAAAGTCAATAAAAGCTATTGTTAAGGGAGAAAAGTTGTCTATATATTTAATAATTTGATTATTTTCTTTAAGGGTTGAAAGTTTAATCAAAATTAAGAGCATTGAAAAAGTGGGTGGAGGAGTGATATATTTGGTCGTTCACGCTAATATAGGAAGGATTTTTAGACAATTTGTTAATTTCCATGATTTCGAGAAGATCGAGTTTGATGTCTTTGTTACAAACATGTAATATTGTAGTGTTGTTTTCGGGGTCAAATTCATGGTTATCAACGGCTATGTGTCTTGAAAAGTTAGATTTTATTTTTGAGGGTGTTAAATTTAACCTTCTAGCTCTCTCGATCTCCTTCACATGTTCCTTGATGCGAACAGCATTTTTGTTCTTGGCTTACCTATAAAGCCATACTTTTATATTTTACAGGGACAAACAAATATTTCCTGACCAAACAGAAGCAGAGGTCAAAGTTGAAAAGGGTAAAGCAAGAACTGATCAAATATATGGAGATAGGATAATTAAAAACGAGGTCCTAGACATCAAGGAGGACGAATCTGAAACAAGTGCAAACAGGTATATTTTGCTTAAGTTTGGGTACCCGGTACCGGGGTCGCCACAAAGTATATTACTTTTTGCCTGTAAGAGATACTAAAACAATATTTTAGAAGTTACCGGCGTCGCACATACAACTTTGTGCGTATGGTGTGGATCGCCGAGTCAAATCCATAATTTTTACATTTGTTTAAATTTTTTGTAGATAACCTTTGTCTTCGGAAGCCTATAGTTTTTGGGCGTGATCGGAAAATGACAAGTATTTTTTTGCAATACATTTCCTACACCTAAAAGTTTTAGAAATTATAAAATTCAAGAAGAATAAAAATTACAATTTTTTTAAATTGATTTTTAATTTATTCTTAGGTTAAATTTTGATAAAAGAGCTCCTCAAAAGACGTACAATGTATATATTTAGAATTTTGAAAAAATTTTTACAGCGTGCAAAAAGTTAAAATATCTCTTTAAACGGAAATAGTTTATAGGAAAAAATTGTTGTGTATTGGATTCAATATTGCATCGCTCTCGGTTATATCAAAAGTTATGGAGAAGGCTATCAACAAAAAATTATTAAAGTACCTGGAAGGCTTCAACGATATTAGTAACCGTCAGTATCAACAGGAGACCTTCTCGCTTATGTTACTCACGTTTGGAACAACGCAATAGAATATCATGGCGAGTCCCGGGCGGTAGCACTGGACATTTCCAAGGCCTTTGACCGAGTATGGCATAAATTTTGTTCGCGGCTGTCATGCTTTCTTAAAGACCGTTCTTGCTATACATTAACGATCTTTTAGAAAAAATCTAAATATCATATACAGTGTGGTCATTTAAGTGTGCACAACATATGGGAATTTTTTTTATTACCGAAAACAATTTCCCAAAAATTTTTTTTATATTCACCCTAAAGATCTTCATAAATTAATCAAAATTAAACCAATTTCACATATCTTTATTCAAATTCAAGCATATTTGTAAAATTAACTTGAATTTTTAATTTATTACGGAATCACAAACTTCATGGTTGTTGCAACGACATTAAACACGACTTGAAAATATCCTAAAAATTATTTTAACAAGATAAAACATTAGTAATGATAATATGCAAATAAAAAACTCTCATTTAAAGTGCAAAATTTTTATTTTAAATTTTTATTAAAAAACTGTACAAATTAATCGACAAACATGAAATCCTACTAAAACATTATGACAGGTTTGTGACATTATTAACAAAACAATGTATGCATTATGTATGCGTTTAGTGCAAACTCAAGAAATACGATGTTTTTAAACGTATTTGAATATGGTGCCAATGGTTTTGCCAGTTTTTATCGGCTTTCTTTTATTATAACTTAACGATCAACAAATCAAAAAGAAATGAAAGAAAGTATTTGAAATGCAGAAAAAAATAAAATTATGTATGTGTAAAAAAATTATCGAGGCGTCTCTGTATGTCTACCTTCTCGTTCAATGCATTTAATTGTCCGATCATAAAATTCACTAAGAGTGGATCGCAATATACTTGCTGGAATATTTCTGCAATGAAATCGTATCGAATTTTCAAGCTCCCCAATATTATTAAACGGTCGATCCTTGTAAACTTTTTGCTTTAAATATCCCCATAAAAAAAATCTAATGGGGTGAGATCAAGCGAACGAGGAGGCCACCGTGGATCGGTATTTCGTCCTAACCTCCTAACCATTTATCACCAAATTCCCATTTCATTCAGAGACAATTCTAGCAGAATGAGTGGGACAACCATCATGTACAAACCATAATTTATGTCGTTCTTGTATACTCATATTATCCAAAAATCCGTCAGCTCGTTTTCCAAAAAATGTAAATAGGTATCACCAGTTAGGTTTTGGCGAAAAAAAGAACGGCCCTATTAATTTGTCGTTAATAATACCGCACCAAACGTTTGTTTTTTGGTAATACTGGTTTTTATTGTCAATGACAAAATTTGGATTTTCGCCCGACCACCACCTACAATTTTAGGTTTAGGAAGAAACAACGACATTTGCTGTAAACGTGGATTCATCCCCAAAAAGTATGTGTCTATGGAAATCACGTTGATCTTCTATTTGTCCTTGAATCCTCATGCAGAAATCATACCGCAAGTTATAGTCTCGTCTTTGAAACGTGCAACTAAACATTGGCTTATATACCCGTATAAGCATAAATTTCTTGTGTAGATCTTCTAGGGTTTTCAACAGCTGCTTGAAGTACTTCTAATTGATTTCTTCAGTACAACAATAATTATTTAAGTATGAATAATGCCAACAAACTGTCATAATATTTACTTTTAACCCTTATATGTTTTTTTCCATAGGTATCTGCGATTATTTTAGTAGGATTTCATGTTTGTCGATTAATTTGTACAGTTTTTTAATACACATTTAAAATAAAAATTTTGCACTTTAAATGAGAGTTTTTGATTTGCATATTATCATTACTAATGTTTTATCGTGTTAAAAAGAATTTTTAGAATATTTTAGTTGTGTTTAATGTCGTAGAAACCATGAAGTTTGTGATTCCTTAATAAATTAAAAATTTAATTTAATTTTACAAATATGCTTGAATTTCAACAGGTAGGTATGTGAAATATAAAAAAAAGAATTTCGGAAATTATTAATGTTTTCAAAAGAAATATTTTTTTATTTTAGGAGGTCACGTTTTCGAATCTATGCATAACTTTTAATTGTAAACAATTTCTCTTAATAACATTTTGCTGAATTTTCTGAATAAGGGGTACTTTATTCTTGTACAAGTTTTATATTTTTTGACCTACCCTGTACGCCGTTTGACTTGCAACCATTCCAAGTGCATCTAATATGATTATCGAACATGCACCAACTCTGCCCTACAAAGGTAAAAGCGTCTAATCGCAAAAGTGTAAAGCTGAGAAAATCGACATTATATAATTTTTGTTTGCCAAATAAAATAGGAACATTTTTTAAATTTTAAATGGATTGCATTTCATTACAGTCTATTACAGCAACCTGGTATTAATTTTATATCAACCAGTGTTATGTTTTAACCTTCTTTATGACGCATAAATTGTTTTGCCTATGTTTTTTAATGTTCATACTAACATATCATACAAAGGCAAAAGAGTCTAATGTATATTAGATTGTTTTGCCTTTGTACTAGTGAATATTATAACTCAGCAATGCAAGTGTACATGCCCTCTAATGTACTTTAGCTGTTTTTAACATTATATTTTGTAGTAAAGATGGGTAGGTAATAAAAGATACAAATAAATGAAAAATACCTTTATGAAAATAAAATAAACTCAACATAATACAGAAAACACATAAAAGAGTAAGCAACAACAAAAAATAAAATATATTGTTTTTAAACGCCTTCATTTAAAATATCTGCTGCATTATTATTTTCAGGAAGATTATTCCAAAATGGTCTTCTAGTCTCAGTCATTCTGGAAACTAACTTGTTTAAAATTATTTCCTTCTTTTGAGTGGAAATACCCCTTGGTATTTGAATATGTTCGGGCAGTAATAAAGAAGCATTTTTCTTTAGTACATCATAGCAAGCATATTCTTCATCTTGGTAGTTAGTTTTTACGTACAGTGATTCTGCCCCCTTTATAAATTTTATGGCCATAATATCTTTGAAGTACGGTAACTGGCCATTCACTCCTTCCAATTGTTTTTTCCTGTTAACACATTTTAGTTTATTTTCCAATTTTAAAAAGTCGCTGTATTGCATTTCTATAACATTCATACGATGTGAAGCTTTCTTACAGCATTCTTTAAAATCCATAAAATCTTCAACATTTCCCACTTTTCTTACCGCCTGTTCTATTTTTCCATGGATGCCATCGGCAGCCATGTAGGTGTGACCTGATATTAGGTACTTTAATGTAATAGATTTCGTAGTACATAGGGAAGAATTTATGTAAGACGATACAGCGGAAAATAGAACGTTATTTTTGTTTTGGCCGCTACAGTTGTCTAACCACAGTATAATATGTTCGGCGTCTCTGTTATATTCCAAAAATTTTAAAAAGGACGATGCTATGTCTTTAGCCCGTCTCCCCGCTGTTGCCTCATGCCACAGTATACAAAAATGCTCTTTTTTTTTCGCCATTGCAGCAAATGTCTCGTTAAATAATACTAGCCTTGAAGTAAAAAAGGAATCTTTTACTTTCGGCATTCGTGGTAAGAGAAAGACCTTTTGCAGATCGGCAGCATAAACTCGAAAAAGGTTCAATTCAGCTGATAGTTCGCCATCCCTTCTGTATTGGGACCTAACATTTTGGACCTAAAAAAAATAATTACATTTTATAATAATTATTGAAGTATTTTTATTACTTAAAAAAATAAATGTTCCTCTTTTGATTTTAAGTTTTGTTCTGTTGGATTCATGTCCATTTCTATACAAAATCCACATTTATCGGCTTCGACATTATAAAACCCAATGTTTAAATTATCAACCTGTTGTCTGTATTTCTCATAAGACACAGTAATATCATTTTTTTCTTTAAAGTCTTCATACATATATTTAATGGTCAAATCCGCAGGTAAATATACTCTGTTAGGGGCGTGACTTCGCCGATAATGAGACGGCTTGGGGTCAAAACTTTTGATATGTTCTCTTATTGGCGTTGATGGTATTATGTTTGGAGGCGGATGATTTCCTCTTTGATCTTTTCGGGGAATTAGTAATTTGGTACCGTGGTCATCCTGACAAGCTTTTACCAAATGTTGAAGTACACTGGTGCCTTTATACCCCAATGTATCTAGAAAATATTTTTGGCATACTTCTACTCTACTACCATTTTCATCAAGATAGTATTTTCTTGAATAATTTCTTTTACTACCTTCCACTTTTCGTTTTGCATTTGTTGCAATTACTTTAGTTGACAACCAGATAGTCTGCTCATTTTTAGACATCTTCCAAAACTGTTGGTGGATACTTTGTCGTTCATCACTATTCATCTTTTTAAAATATTCTTTTGTTATGCAATTACATGCAAGCATCTACAATTGGATGTTTAATTCTTGCCTTTGTTTCTTTTTCAACTTCAGTTCTTGCTCTTTTTCCAGTAATCGCATTTAAATTAGCGGCTGCTTCAAAAGCATCTTGCTCATTATTATCTACTTCTTCAGGGTGACCTTCAATATTTATTTCTGTGTCGAGTTGAACAATCGCATTTAAATTAGCGGCTGCTTTAAAAGCATCTTGCTCATTATTATCTACTTCTTCAGGATGACCTTCAATATTTATTTCTGTGTCGAGTTGCACTTCTTCCTGTCGTCCTACCATGACCTTTTTTTTTCTATCTAAATTCCCAGTTACTTGAAATTGATCCATATTAGCGGCAAAATCACTTGAATTAACATCACATATAGGTTTTTTTTTTTGAAATATTATAATCTTTAATTTTTGGAACATCATTGAATAATTTTTTCTTCGCACAGTCAACTCTACGTTTTTTAATATTAGCAGACTGATTTTCAGAATCAGTAGAATCGTAGTCATTATCGTTAGGTAGATATTTTTTGTCGCTATTAGAGTCATCGAATTCGATATCACCATTCTCGCCATCCTAAAGAAATGTTAAGCATAAGGTTTGGTGGAATATACAGTACAATTTGAATTATCTTAAACTTTATATTTACATTTATATTTACATAATACAAACATTTACAAATCAAAACATAAACAAATCTGGCGATAAATGAAGCGAGATCTTCGGCGGTCCGCCATATTGGATTTGCATTATCATCCAATAGCTTAACGTGTGTGCAAAATTTTATCTCAATCGGTCGAGGATAACTACTTTAAAATTCAGTTGCAAGATTTGACTCTAAAATATATAACATACAAACAAACAAATAAACAAACAAACAAACATACATTTCAGGTTAAATAAAAGCTTGTAAGAAAGCTGGACATTTTTCCCATATTGGAGAATAACATATTGGCCGAGACACGAATGTATTATAAATAATTTTGCATTGTAGGGAGTTGCTACCAGCTATTTTTATGCAAACAATAATTCAAGATAACCTGACCTATAACATAACCTAAAATAAATAAATCTACTTACGATGCTATTATTATCCATAAACACCTTTTTCCCCATCAGGGCAATCTTCTTTGCTCTAGAATTAAACATGTTAGTATTCCAATAGTTTGTACTTCTCTCCTGTGCACTTAATAACAACCACTTAATAATGTAAAATGATTTACCGCCGGCTAGATAGTAAGTGTGAGGGCGTCGAACGTACAATAAAAAATTAGTTTATTAGTTGTCCGTTGGATATTTTTTAACTACATTTTCTTTCATGCCCTTGCAAAGGTAAAAGCGGCTAATGAACATTTTTTGAATATACTTAGGCAAAACAGTCTAATATACAATAGATTATATATAAATATATGACCATTACAAAGGCAAAACGGTCTAATATACATTAGCCGTTTTTGCCTTTGTTTTTATTCCAGTTATGGTGATCCGGTGATCTAAAGTACATTAGACTGTTTTGCCCTTGCAATATTTTACAAAATATGCTCATTAGACCCTTTTGCCTTTGCATGACTAGCAAAGTCCTAACAATAGACCGTTTTGTTGCATCTGTAACTCTCAATCTATATGAGCTACAAACATCATTTTTTTACTAAAATGTGGAGCTGAATGTAAATATTTCATTTATATGAAAATACGAAAATGGAGAATTTTGCGATTAGACGCTTTTACCTTTGTAGGGCAGAACTTTCATCAAGAATAAAATTTTCTGAGAAATCGGTAATAAAAAGAATTCCCATATGTTGCACACTTAAAATGACCACACTGTATATACTTTCGCTGATGACAGCACACTCGTTTCATCTTTTACTTTGAATGCTCGAACATCTACTGCCAATGCACATCTTTATAGGCAGCAAAAGGTCTCACATCTTAACAAAGACCTGGAAGACCTTGGGGTGACAGTAGCCAAGTAAAATTTAACGGTAAAAAAACTAAGGCGGCAGTTTTTTCTAACAAAGTTAATGTTGAAGAACCGGATATAGTCATGGCGGGACACGCGATACCCACGGCTTCATCAATTCATTTATATATAAGGCAGCCTCGCAGAAGCTTGGAGTATTTTTCCGAACTAAGAACCTCTATATACACCCCAATAACTTTTGATGCTCTATAAAGCCCAAATTCGACCATCGCTGAAATACTATTTGTTTATTTGGGGCTCTGCTCCTAAACATACCCCGAGATTGCTAGATTCCAGTCAAAGAATGAGAATTCGCTTGATTGGTGACCATCATCTGACGAAAAATCTGGAAAGCCTTGAGTATCGAAGGCAGGTTGGCGACTTGAGTTTATTTTACAAATATTTTCAAGGCAAGTGCTCAATTGAGGTTGCCCACTGGATTCCACCCCGAGCGGTGCATGGTAGAAATACACGACGAGCCACTGCAGCCCACTCGTACGTGGTTCAGCTTAGTGGCCCTCGAGCGACACTGTTTAAAAATTCTTTCATCTGGAGAACGTCATCACTCTGGAACGACCTCCCGAGGTCGTGTTCCCCAACGAGTATAATCCCCAAAGATTCAAGACCAATGTAAATCGTTTTCTGCGTACACGCACCGCTCACAGAGCGCCATTAAGGATTAATCCTGTAGTGCTGTGTCTTATCATAAATAAATAAAAAAAAAAAAGAAAAATTAATAAAATATTTTTAATTTAAGTATGTGCATATTGTGTCTGTTTACCTTTAGAAAAACAGCCCAACAAAAATAGGAAATGAAATTACTATAATAATAAATAATAATAATAATAATCCATTTATTTCATATTTAACAGAGTACAGAAAGAATTTTTTTTTACCCGATGTTATAAACCCAGAGCTTTCGCTATGCGGGTTATGCAAATGTATATTATCTTATACAATAATATTAATAAGAGAAATAAGAAATAGGAAATGAAACTTGAAATACTCAGAAAACAAAAAAACGAGATCAGAAGAAGTTCGTAAATGTAAGGTTTCTTAGTTGTCTTCTAAATGCGTGAGGGTTCAGGCCCTTTATTTGGTCGGGTATCTTGTTACACAGCTGTACCCCTTCCATTAAAATACTTCTTTGCCCAGTTGATGTTTCCATACCGGCTGTTCTTATATTATTTCCAAACCGAATATTATAATCATAAACTTTCCTTGATGTAGTCAGCTGTAAGATTGTATGTGTGGTCCCAGTTTGACAGTGGTGAATATATGACTATATATGATATTATGTGACTTGAAAAGTGTATATAGATTGAATATCCATGATTTTGTTTGGAAGGAACAGCTGATCTGTCGGATAAAGGCGTGGAAGTTTGAACAACTTATTAAGTGCTTTGTTATGCAGTACCTAAAGTGGGTGTAACTTGATGTGGGAAGTTCTGCTCCAAATCAGTGTTAAATATGTGGGGCGGCTATGTATAAGAGCATAGTAAATTGATTTTTGTTGTGGTAAGTTTGTTACAGTTCGAAAATTGCATTTCATAAGTTTGATTATCTATGTTAAGTTTTCGTTTTTAAATTGTTAAAATACATATGTAGACTCTCACCTTCAACATTAATTACTAATTAAGTTACATGTAATAGCCAAAATTTTCATTATGTTTAGTTTCAAACCTTTGTTAATGTTTATATTCCAGGAATGTTTTGTATCTTGCAAGACATAGCCAAGTGGATTGATTTCTCTGTTCCTGATTGATTTCTCTGTTCCTTTTTGATACTACAGACAGGTTTGATTTCAAATCTTTGTTCTAATTGATTGGTAATTGATAAACTTTTCAAGTTATCAATATAAATAACTTCTTGTGTTTTGAATGTCTCAACTGTTGGAGATCAGCTGTTTTTAAGAAAATCGATAATAGGTCAGTGTCAGACTGACAGTTTCTGGGCATTTTCACAGCCACGTGATGGTTAATTTTTGCTTGATCGCGTGGGTTGACTTCGGTCGCCGTTAGTTTTCTGTGTTGTTGAAAGAGGTTAGTTTCCGTAGATAGGGTTGACTAATTTTTGTCATTGTTTTGTTTTAGTAACTATGTACGTTGGAGAAAAATAAGAATCAGCCCTTTCGACCATGAACACTGGAAGTTAAAGCACGTTTGTGGAAATAGCTCCCCAAGTTTAGTTTTTTTTGGGCCGTGCAGGCTAATGTAGTGCCGATAAAGCATCCACAAATGTTTTTGGCTTTGTAGGTTGCCTATTCTTTTGGGCGGAATGCCGATTTAAAATGCTTTAATGAACTTCAACAGCGCCATTTGGTAAATTGAAACCCTCGTTAGTTATTTGAGGTAGGTTTAAACTTTAGTATCTAATTACCCTCGTTGGGTGTTATGAAAGATTTTTCTTTCATGTTGTATATCTAAAATTCGATTTTAGGGTTTTTTTTTTGGTAGGGGCTAAAAGTCCGAGTACAAACTGAAGTACTAGTTTACTTTTGTTGGAAATGCCTGGACGCGGGACGTGCCAGTTGCCGTGTACTATTGGAATTCTTGGAGACTAGCTGTGTAGCAGTATCCACGTTAGCTGTTTCAGGGACCATGTGTGTGTGTGTGAAGATTGAGTCTTTATGAACCATGGGTAGCACGTAAAGTTGCAGCTTCAGTATCATTACCCTGTGTTCATTTTTCTTTAAAAAGTAGTCAACTTAAAATCTTAATATTTTGCATTTGCGTATAGTTTGATATACATAGTTTTGATAAAGTTTTGCGCCATGTTATGTACAGAGCTTGTGCAATGTAAACGTGTAGCGTATGTCGACATAGCGTAAGACGTCACAAGAGGCTCTAGTAGTTCAGAACGTTAGGTAGTCTGGTACAACTACTTTTGTTGTAAATATAGTTACAATTTATGATTATAAAGTAAATATTTTTGTTTCCCGGCTAAAGGCCATTTGTTTCTTCTGAATTTAACACTTGTAACTTTGATATTTTAACTTATCTATGGCCGAGTGGCTAGTATGCTTATTGAGTAACCACACTACTCAATCTAGAGACAAAATAGCGAACCTACCCTGAGTTGAGCTAGCTAAGGGGTGTCTGAAGAACATCCTCCAGGGCGTAGGGTTGCCAGAGTAAGGGTGGATAGGTTGCCTTGTCGCAGTTTATTTTGGGTTATCCTAAGGTGAATACTGGCACCCGATTATTGTTTAGGGCGTAATTTGGTTTTTATAACACTTAGTTATTTGTGTTTTTTTTTTTATATAACAAGTTGAGGTAGTTAGCAGCCCTTCCCAAGACTCCAATCGCCGGAGCTATTTAATAATAATGAGGCATAACTTAAAATCCTACCTGCCCACAACTATGGGAAGTAGCTTTGTCAGAAAATATTACATTCTTCAAGAACCTGTTATTTTCTTGCAATTGCAAGAGGTAACGCGCTTTTCAAAGTCTTGCCCATACAGCTCTTGGTGAAGCGTAACATTCTGCCCGTTCCCCTTCTCTTAAAGTCATAAGGTTTGTGCTGGGTCCTTTATATAAGGTTAAATCTGAAATAATCGTTGGACGTGTTCACAACTACGCGTTTGCATTTACCCCTCGATTCACCCGACTTGACGCTATTTATATCATTATAAAAATATATTCTGATGCTGTTTATCGGTATTTAGTTTTTAATAACCTCCTTCCCTCCTACTTAAATAATTCGGTTTATACCTCACAAAAAATATGACCGATGTATACGGAGTACAAAGATCTCTTCCGTAAAAATGATAAACACTTTTTCTTGGTTCGCCTATAACGTCATACTTTTATGTTTTACAGAGACAAACAAATATTTTCTGACCAAACAGAAGCAGAGGTCAAGGCTGAAGAGGGTAAAGTAGGAATTAATAAAATGCATGGGGGTTGGAAAATTAAAAACGAAGAACTAGACATCAAGGAGGAAGAATCTGAAATAAGTGAATACAGGTATACTTTGCTTAAGTTAAGGTACCCTATTTTATATGGCGCCACAAAGTATATTACTTTTTTCCTATTAGAGATACTAAACAAGGATTTTAGGCTCGGACCCGTCAATTTTTTATTTTTGTTGTGCATTTTTTGAAGCTTATTTTTATATACGGGTTGTCTCAAAAACAAGTTATGACGGTTTGCTTTGGTTTTTTAAATAGATACCCCTATTTCATAATATTTTTTTGCATTTCGCATAAAATTCTAAACATATTTCATGAAATATGTCATATACTTAAATTCAGTCGTTTGCGAGAAAACTGCGTTTTAACTTAAAACAACAACACATTATTTATTAGCGAAAAGAAAAGAAAATTCAAAGTTAACTAAAAGTCACTTTATCAAATATTGGAAATGATCTACACCAACAGTCTGGCAGTAGCCGATACGATCTTAAAATTCTTGCAGAACGTTATTAACGACGCAAGGTTCTATCAATCTTATTTCGCCTCTTATTCTATTCTTTAAATCTTCAATATTGTTTGGTCGGTTAGACTTAAGATAACCCTACAAAAAAAATCTATTGGGTTGAATCTGGAGATCTGGCCGGCCATTGAATTGGACCTCGTCGGCCAATCCATCGTTCGGGAAAAACTGTATTAAGGTACTCACGCACACGGCAGGTGTAATGGGCCGGAGCTCCGTCTTGCTGGTACCACAAAAAATTATTCGGTGCATCAGGATCTTCTGGATTAGGGTTATCATGTGGCAAGGCACGGTACTAGAGCATTTTCTAAAACTTCTAAATATGTAATCTAAAATATATGTCACCTGTAAAATTTCCATCAATAAATAAGGGTCCCAAAATTCTAATTTCAACATTGCCGGCCCAAACATTGACTTTATGAGAATATTGTGTGTGACATTCCATAATCCATCGTGGATTTTCTGTAGCCCATATCGACAGTTTTGTTTGAAAATACAATTCGTTTCGGAATTCGTTTCGTGAATGATTATTGCACATATTCATAATTATCTCGCAAAATTGAACTCTTCTGTCTGGATCATCTTCATTGAGTTCATGAACCGATTGAACTTTGTAAGGATGAAATTTATATTTGTCTAAATACTTTAGGAGGGATGTTTTGCAGATATGATTTTCCAAGGCAGTAGTTCTACTCGCCGTACGGTGGTCTTCTTGAACCGAGAATAATACATTTAATCTTTTAATACCGCAACGTGACCTAAATCTCTATATTTTTTTTTCTATTTTACTGACAGTAGATCGAGATATCGTTTCTCTGCGAGGATATTTGTTATTGAAGGGTTCGCAAACTTCTATTTGTGTGCACATTCTATCTCCATAACCAAATATTATTAATATTTCTATTCGCTCTCTTTCACTTAAGCATACCATTTTTTACAATTGCAAGATTATCAAAATAACTTTTGGCAAACATTTTGACTTGGGGCAAAACTACTCAAATCAAGGGACAACGTCACTGTCAGTGTGACAACCTAACAACCAAATGCTTTATTTACAACAGTGTTCATGATTTAAGTAATAATAAAAACAGCATCTGTTAAAATCCGAATATCGATTTTCTCGCAAACGGCTGTATTTAAGTATATGACATATTTCATGAAGTATATGTGAATTTTATGCAGAATCCAAAAAAAATATGATAAAATAGGGGTAACCATTTAAAAAAATAAAATAAACCTTCATAATAACTTGTTTTTGGGAAAACATGTACACATGAAATAAGCTTCAAAAAATGCACAACAAAAATAAAAAATTGACGGATTCGAGCCTTTTTTGGAAAGAAAAACACATAAATTTTAAATGAGTTTGTTCTAACCTTCAACCTTTACGTTCTCACTGTATAAGTCAGAAACTGAATCAGCAACAAAGGTACCGTTACAAGAAAAAGGTGTGTGAAAAAAGGAAGATAACAATATGATCAATATCGGTTGAAGATAAATGTGTTGTAAACTGAAAAGTGGGTTGTTTACTTATTAAAACAGAATCATGGAGAGACAAGAGGGAAGCAAAAGTCCAAGATGATTTTAATTTACGAGTCATTGTCCTGGAAGTTGAGGGAATTGAATAAGTTATTACTAGAATGAATGATTTGTTCATTAACACCGTTGATTAAAGGTTTTTTCGAGAGTTTATTAATTTCCACAATTTTAAGAAAGTCTAATTTATTACTTTTGTTGCAAAAGTGTAAATATTTAATATTAGTTTCTGGGTTGAATTCGTGATTATTAATGGCTACATATCTAGCAAAATTTGATTTCATTGATGAAGGAGGTAAGTTGTGTCTTTTGGCTTTCTCAATTTCTCTACAATGCTCGTTAATTGGGGTTTTAAATTTGCGGCCGCTTTGACCAATATAAGTACTAGAACAACCCTGAGACGAGCAGCGTATACTTCAGATTTCCCTGACGGAGAAATTTTGTCTTTTGAGTTTCAAATAAAGTTACCAAGTAAGTGTATGGTTTTTAAAATGGTTACTAGATTGAAAGGCTTGGTTACTAGATTGAAAGGCTGATAAATGTTTTATACGGGGAATATAGGAACCGTATACGAGGTATATTTTTGTTATGGTATATTATTTTCGTTCATCACATAACCTTAAAACTATTTTAAACGTACGTATTAAGGTGCTTTTTCACCGGCGTTTTACAGAAGGTATACTATTTTAAATGTACCTAATAGATATATTAAGGTGCTTTTTCACCGGCGTTTTACAGAGGGTATTGTCCTTAGTGTTTTATTTCAGTATACCGAAATTTGCTATACCATTTTCCGCTTAAATACACGCAACTTAAACACTGTATTAAGCTGTCTAAAAGGTATATAATACGAGGGTTTAACTCTGCAATTTTCACCGATCTTGCCTGTTCTTAATACATTGAGACCTAGAACATACACGATGGAAACAGAAAGTGGTGATGTTCTTACAAGAAGTCGTATATACAGGATGTCTCACTTTTATGACTCCCATATTATAGTTGCTTTATTAACAGCGCGATTTTTGAAAAATTTAGGTGTAAGGTACTTACCCATCAGAAAATTGTGGCATGGTAGCATATTTAAAATTCCACCCGTGGCGTTTGTGCTTATTAAGAAAAATGTACCTAATTCCACAAAAAGAGATTAGGCATAATTTTAACTGTAAAATAATATCATAATCGTATTCGGCGTTACCAAAAACACCTCAATACCGAATTTTCAAAGTATAAAAGAAAAGTACAAATTTGTGAAAACATCGAAATAATCGGGAATTTCAGTCAAACTTCAAAGTAAGTTTGAATTGTTATTAGTCGTTTCTATGTCATGGCCAACTTACGTTCTAAAAGTAATTTAATAGGGTAAATATAATAACCCTCCTGAACTAACCAGTTACGCCAAAGTATTAACAGTAGGCCACGCAGTAAAATGACAATCCTTACTTGACTAAATACCTGATTATTTCCAAATTATAGTCCACGGGACTGACACATATTTGAGTAATTTTTTACTAAATTACCATTGTTATTTTATTTTACTTTATTGGTGAATTAACAATCTATACTTATTTGCATTTTAAAATTTTGAATGCACCCCATGTTTGGTTGCAGAGGGAACCCGATTGCATCTACTAGTTAATGAAGGAGGTATAATATGGGAGTCATGAAAAGTTAGACATACTGCATATTGAACCAATCTCAAATAACTTAAACAATAATAACAATAATAATTTAGATATAGTATAGCCTTCAGTAGTTCTCCAGGAAATAAGAGTAATCCGGAAACAGTGGTTGTGACTCGGATTATGATTATGAACCTGACAGTAATCAGCGGTATAGTATGTGCGTCAATTGTACTGATAGTCAGGATCAAAATCTATTAAACGTTCCAAGTATGTCTAGCAAGGGTAGAGTTATTAAGAAACCGCAGCGTTTACAATATTCAAATTAATTCATTTTTGTACTTTGGTGGTTGGTAGTATAGTTTAATTAGCATAGTTGAACTAAGAAGTATTTCCAGTTATTTTGTATAACTAGGTATTCATTGACAAACAAATCAGTTCTACCTGAAGGGTTGTCTAAATAACACCCTCTTCAAATAGTTAAAAAAATAAATGCATTATTATTTATATTATTATTATTAATTAGTTACTCAATAGTTCTAAACAGGCAAATGTTCTCTTGGAAACACGTAGCGCTCATTTTAAAGATTTTATTTTTTTATCTAGCTGATGGAAAAATAACAGTCATTTAGCGAGACATTTAAAGAAATGCCCCCTATATATTAGTGATGAAAAATTAATATCTACCCGTTACTAAGTAACGGGTATTTGCCCAATACCCAAAGTATCTGTTTCCTGATATTTAAAATACCCGTTACTTTTGTAAATATTTATATTCGATGTTTTAGAAATACTGCCGCGTATCGCGTTCGCGATATTGAGATGGTCGGCAGTCGGCATCGGCTGGCAGTGTCGGTCGTCGCAGTCGGTACAAATTTGTTTTGGTTCGTAGAAATAGTTATTAATTATAAACATAATACCATAGACACATATTATACTTAGGTAGTTCTTTATTTTCTTTGTTGTGTTATGTGTTACTTTTACCCTCCTGTCGTGTTAAGTAATAAATGCAGAGAGAAAAAAATGTATGAGCATTATTACCATCTAATACTTTTCAGAATTAGATATCGAGCGAATATACCCGTAAGGTAGATTAGCTACGAATACCACTATTACTGTTACTCATTCTATTCTTATGTGAAAAGATACTAAAAAGTATATAACTAATAAATCTACCCGAAAGTAAAAGTAACAGTAACGGGTATAAAGTAACGGGTGCTAATATTAAAAGTAACTACCCATAACAGATATTTAAAAGTAACGGAAGTTTACACCACTACTATATATGGTAATATTACTAAAAAAAATTACTCATATGATTAATATACTTTTCTCTATTACAGCATTGCCGAACATCAAAACTGCAAACTCCAGATTCATCAGCAGTGTCATCATTTGGTTGGTCACAAACTTAATGTAACCATTGAGAACGACTTAGTGTTATTGCGGCAAAGAAATTTAGACCAGCATCATCGCCGTAAGGATCCACCGAAAGTTAAATTGTTTAGATGCAGTCAATGTTCCTATCAAACTAAGGTTAAAAGGAATTTAAACCGTCATCTTCTTCGGCATAAGGATCCAGGAGAAGTCGATATGTTTAAATGCAGTCAATGCACCTATCAAGCTAAGTTTAAAAGGAATTTAAACCGTCACCTTCTTCGGCATAAGGATCCAGGGGAAGTCATTATGTTTAAATGCAGTCAGTGCACCTATCAAACTAAGTTTAAAATGGATTTAAACCGTCATCTTCTTCAGCATAAGGATCCAGGGGAAGTCCATATGTTTAAATGCAGTAAATGTGCCTATGAAACAAAGTTTAAAAGGGATTTAAACGTTCATCTTCTTCGGCATAAGGATCCAAGGAAAGTCAATATGTTTAAATGCAGTCAATGCGTGTATCGAACTAAGTTCAAAAGAGATTTAAACAATCACCTTCTTCGACATAAGGATCCGGGGAAAGTAAATATGTTTAAATGCAGTCAATGCGCCTATCAAACTAAGTTTAAAAGGGATTTAAACAATCACCTTCTGCGGCATAAGGATTCAGGGGAAGTCAATATGTTTAAATGCAGTCAATGCTCCTATGAAACTAAGTTTAAACGTAATTTAAACATTCACATTCTTCTACATAAGGATCCAGGGGAAGTCCATATGTTTAAGTGCAGTCAATGTGCCTATCAAACTAAATTTAAACGTTATTTAAACACTCACATTATTCAGCATAAGGATCCAGGGGAAGTAATCATGTTTAAATGCGCTCAATGCACCTATCAGACTAAGTTCAAAAGGAATTTAAAGAGTCACCTTCTTCGGCATAAAGATCCATTGGAAGTCACTATGTTTAAATGCTATCAATGCAGCTTTCTAACTAAGAATAAGTATTATCTGAACGTGCACCTTCTCCGGCATAAGGATCAAGGGGAAGTCAATATGTTTAAATGCAGTTAATGTGCCTATCAAGCTAAGTTTAAATATTGTTTAAACAGTCACTTTCGTCGGCATAAGAATGGGGTTCTAGAACTGATTTGATCAGTTTTCAAACCATAAAGAGGGGAACAAGAATATTGATCTTGCCTAACTGCACTCCACCACTGATTCTATATAAAAATATAAGGGGGATCCATGCGAACAATCAAACACTGATCTTCCAAACTAGATGAGCTATATTTAGTGAAATACAGAAATATAAAACTTAACATACAGGGTGTCTCACGGTCGATGGTAGGTTAGACGTTTACGGAAAACGGGACATAGAAAATTACTGAAAATTTGGCAACTTGGGTAATTGGCTTTGCTCTATCGATCTAAAATATTTTCAACAACGCAGCGTTGCCGCTTATACAAAAAGTAGCAACATATTTGATATTTTAAATGGAACACCCTGTATATAATCGCATTTTCCGCTTCATTATTGATTTCTAATTATTTTTGTACAATACGTTCCTATACCTATCTTTAGCGGTTTTCAAAAAAATAATTAATTTCCATATTTTTTGTTCAAAACATAGCTCTAATTAAATGTTTATTACTGCGGTATTTGGATTCGTAGACAGCTGAAATTTTGGATGTAATTTACCATGTCCTGTGTATTAGTTATGCATAAAGAAATTTGTTCTGTGTTATACAGGGTCGTTCAAAATTCGTCATTTTACCGCTTGATACAAAAATGGTGAAAAGTGCATTTTTTCAAATAGAACACCCTGTATATTATTAAATATCCTGCAAGAAAATTAATGTCCCTTCCAAATGATATATCATGTTCCTATACCTAAACAGTTAAGATGTCGAAATAAAAGCAAGTTTTTGTAAAAATCGGATTATTTTGGGATATTTGTCTTAGATAGCCATGAAATCCCAAGATGGAACATATCCTTATGAAAATTTGACTGTTAGTGCATCAATAATAAAAAATTTGCTAGTTTTTAACTTTTAGTAAAGAAAGCGACCTAAAAAGAATTAAAATGAAGGGAAATTACTAATCAAATGAAATTTTGATGAAATTGTTTATTCTTCATGGACAATGTAACCAAATTTTCAGTAATTTTCTATGTCCCGTTTTCCGTAAACGTCTAACCTACCATCGACCGTGAGACACCCTGTATAATAAAATACCTCATGCTCATAGAGCCGTTAATCAAACATGACCTATAGTGTTTGCTGTAAGAAATTGTACATTAAGGCCCGGTTGTACAATGGGAGTTTAAGAGCCGGTTCAATTGAACCCGCAAGCGCACTGAACCCGTACTTAATTTACATGAACGTTGTACAAAGCTTCTTGAACTAGAGCCTAGAGCTAAACTAAACTTAGTTCTGTGTGGCACGTCTCAGTGCACACGCTGGCAATACCGGATTCAAGCGATTAGGAACACCTTTGTTGCAGTCGCCATACAAAACAAAAAGAGAAGAAAGCTTTTGGCCTTATCCTTTATTAAAATAAAATATTTCTCGTCTCTTCACTTGTGCTTGATTTTATAGTTTTGTGGGTTTTGTGTGTTTTTAAGCATAGGGGAAAACACGTACCCTTATGTCCAAAAAACTGGATTGAACAAGAAATTTTTTTATTTATTCGTTTATATCGGAACATGGAAACATTGGAAACGGACCCCATGGAATCAGCTACACTGAAAGCAACTCCCAAAAGATCTATTAACTTCAGCCATTCTGAAGAAAGCCTGCTTATTTACCTGGCAAAGAAGTATAAAGAATTTTAGAAAATAAAGTCAGATAAAAATGCCAACAGGCAAAAGGCAAGTTGTTGAGTAACAATTACAGACGAATTTAATTCATAAAGTGGCAATGCTCACAGGAATGCCCAAGTACTGAGAAAAAAATATGAAAACCTAAAGAAAAGGGCGAAAACAAAAATAGCTAAAGAAAAGTGCTACAGATATAAAACTGGACGTGGCCCATATAAAGATTTTAAATTTACTGACGTAGATGTGGTAGAACTGTTAGGGCAGACGTGCGTAGAGGGTCTACCGTCTTTTAGTACGTACTTTTTTACAAGTATTTACCTTTCTGTAGGGAAAGCAATTACATGTTCTTTTAAATTTAAAACATAGCGCACTCCATTTTTAGACAGTCGGAATCTCTGAATTAACTCTTCTTCATTCCAGTTTTCAAGATGGTTTTCCCTTGCCCTAAATCTTTGTGGTCTTCTCATTATTTGCTCTTGTACAATATCTATAAGATCTAAAAAATCTTTGTCCTCACTTAATTCTTCCAAATTATCCATATTTTATAGGAAGTAGCAAATTGTTTAATTTATGGACTTCAAACTTTACTTACTTACTTCTTTCAAATTATTGAGGTTAGGTTTGCTTAAAACTAAGTTTAAACCGACTTTGGGGCAGGCTTACCATAGCCAGGCTTTGGACCGGGTTTAACCACTATGCTGTAATCGTACAACTTGAATTTTTGATGAACCTCTGTCTGGCGCTTAATTTGAGTTGAACTACGTTTGTACAATTGGGCCTAAGAACTAGAACAAGCTATGGGCACAATTTAGAGCGGCCATAATCCTCACCAGGGGCAAATAAAACACTAGTTTAGTGTTACTTAAATAGTGTAATTTAAATTAGGAACAACCTTACGTGTTTAGTCCTACTGCTCACTTTACTGGGAAGTTTGTCGGGAACTAGTAGTGTGCATGCTCGATACATCCATTAACCATTCTTTAAAATTGGTAACAAAGTAGGGAATTCTTAATTGAAGCCTTGTAACCAAGGGATCTCGCGTGCGTCAAATCTTGCGAAAAATAAGTGTGTGTTTAAAGAACTCTTATTTTAATACTTAAAGGGACATCAACTTTCTTATTAAACTGCTTTTTTAACGAGACTTTTCTTCTACATATTTTCTCTTTCTGTGGCAATTTTGTTTACCGTGACATTTCTGTCATCATTGTTTCTTTTTTATATTGTCATTGCAACGCATATCAAAGTTATTTGATTAGTCTTAAAAACTAGTTACCTTTATAGGAACCAAGGAAAACGTGATTGTAATAATTGTACAAGGGGAGATGAAATTATGTTAAATAGCTTTCTTGTTGAAGGGCGTTTCTACAACACCAGGCGAAGTGAATATATTTAAATGAAGTCAATGTGCCTTTCAAACTGAGTTGAAAAGGATTTTTTAACTGTAGCAAATCTTTTACTCGCTCTATATATAAAATAACGGTTAAAAATGGAAAATTATAAATTTTTCTTTAGAAACTGCAATTTAATTTGTTTTAGTTCTAAAATTGTGATCGAACTTTTCGTCCCAAACACTATAGTAGATCCGCTTTACGGGTCTGTGGCTACGACGGCTAAGAAGACAGGGGAGGGGGGTAAAGGCGTAAAAAAAGTAATTTTTGAATGTAGCGGCATAGGCGTGCGTTGCTTCATTTCATATTAATATTTTATAAGTTATTAAATTCGTAAAACTATAAAAATAGAAAAAAAGTTATATAGATTTATTTAATATGTTTCAAATAGTGCGATTTTATTTTGAAAAGCACAGCTACATACGTTTAAATATAATTATTAATTGCAAATTAAATAATATAAACTCCGTCAATGCTTTTAAAATCTCTGAAGATGTCATGATGACAAGGACCTTCCCACAAATTCAATATTATATACCATAGAAAGAGACAAAACCAGTTTTGAGGCACGGGTAACAATTTCTGGTCCAGGAATCCGCGATCTATTAGGCGTGGGTTGCCAAATTTACCAAAATAAGTGATTAATCAATATTATCTTCACTGCTTATAAATAACGATTATAATATATGTAAGGGGGAAAATAAACGGGATATATGATACAGGGTGTTTACACTACGGAGATACGCATAGGTCTAATTGTTTTATGTAATATATTTGAATTCCATATAAATTATTATTTTATGGAAATTTAAACAGAGTGTTCCGGCAACAATGTTCCACATTCCCTAAATTCCTTTCGTAGCTGTAGATTCGTTAGGCGGACTATACATAACGTCATAAAAATTCTTGACATTTCTGATTAAAAGTTCAGAATATTTCCTTGTACAAACTTAGAAACTGAAATAGACGAATAATTTTACTAGGTGTATTTTTGACTGCCGTATGCTGGCCGCCATGGTTTTTTTTATGATAAGGCACAGCACTGCAGGATTAATCCTCCATGGCGCTCCGCGAGCGATTCGTGTGCGCTGGAAACGACTCGCGCCAGTCTTAAATCTTTGGAGATTACACTTTTTGGGGAACACGACCACAAGGAGGTCGTTCCAGAGTGATGACGTTTTCCAGATGAAAGAACTTTCAAACAGTTGTCGTTTGAGGGACACTAAGCCGAACCACATACGGGTGGGCTGCAAAGGCTCGTCGTGCATTTCCACCATACACCGCTCCGAGCGGAATCAAGCGGGCAACCTTAGTTGAATACCCGCCACGAAAATATTTGTAAAGTTTTCGCATGGTAACACTGAATTTCGTAAACTTTTGGTAGGTTTGCAACAGAATGTCATGTAGCGCCCACCTTCTATCCTCAAGTGGGTAGTTACTGTTTTATGACCTCATCCCTTGAAGGCGGCTACTAAGGTCGAACGGACGACGGCTTCAACGGTACTTACAAGGTAGGTATTTCAATATTACGACGGTTAAAAATTAACTAACTTTTCCTCTAGCAACCCCACCTACTCATAGGGGAAAATTGATCAAAATAACACCTGCAAGTGCTCGCAGATGTTTACATTAATGTTCCAATCTCTGGAATCCCTTTGTCGGCACCAGAAAAACATAATATTTCGGTTTTTTACAAAGGCAATTATCTTAATTTCATTTTCACACCAGCGCAATCCATCCCCATTCCGCAATCTATCCAGATAAAACTAATTTAAATTAGAATTTTGACCAATCAGAGATCGTACTAGCGCGTCTTCTCCGTGGTGGGAGAGATATTATTCAAACTTTGGCAGCGCCGAGTTTCATCAGTTTCTCTAGTTCGGTACCTTTAGCTCGGTCAAATAAACAGTCGGAAATGAAAACTGAAGTGAAAAATAAATTAAAATATTTAATTTTAATATGAGAATATGTTTATATTATTTTGTGATTGTTCTGTTAATAAACCCCTTATTGGATTATGTTATTTTGTAAACTTGAGTTTTCCAAATATTTTAAACTCATTTTTATTTTGTTTAATTTCTATAAAATTATTTTAGAGTTGTCTGAATTCTAATACCAGTTTTGTTTGTGGTTAATTTATTTATTTAATTTATCCGGAAATATTTAAGACATTTTAATATTTTTTTTTACTTTATGTTATTTTAAACTCTTCTGATAATAACTTTGAAGTCAAAATTAACTTTAAAACTTTTCAAATAGGTTTTTTTTTTTATTTTATCTTAGAACTATTTTAAATAAAATATGTTTATTTTCTTAAAGATTACACGCACTTTATATTAACTTAATAAAATTATTATTAATATGATGGTTTTTTTTGTCACACCTGTTTTGGCGGCAAAATATAACAAAATATTTAATATTTAAAGAACAATAGGGGATAGACATGGGACATGGTTGATAAAAGTTAATCAGATTTAACCAAAGAATCAAAAAATCGAATAATATATAGAGGGTTGCATTTAAAATTCTGACTAATGACTATATAAATAACAGTTTAAGCTTATGAAAAAGCAAACAAATTATTTACTTAACTATAAAAAATGACTGTGAACAAATTCAAAACAAATTTAGTATTTATGTCTGGTTGTATAGGTCCGTTTTACCTACAAGCTTATAACCTGAGAATTGGCCAATATCCACTGCCAATTCCACCAGTCAAACTGTTAACCGCAACCTATAATATTGGGCATAATATCAAAACACCAGATAAACTTTAAAGGTATATATTTACAAATTAAAAATGTTCTTCATAAACCAAACCAAAAATATAACTCTTAATACAAAATAGCAAATGGGTGCTTTGTAGAAGCACGCAGACAACATAATAGGTCAGTTACATAATCTCTGGTAAAAGGATAATATTAGAAAAAAATTAAATATATTTCATAGCTTGTGACGGAAGACGTAAAACTATTGCAACTTGAAATTCTTAACATAGATTTTCCTTACTCCATCAACCACAATTAAAGAAAATAAATATTTTTTTTTTACCGCAAAACGAAATTTAACCAGATAGATGCAATCGGGTTCCCTCTGCTACCAAACAAAGGGTGTATTCAAAATTTAAGTGAAATAAATATTGTTAATTTAGTAAAAAATTGTTAAGATAAGTGTAATTTTTCTTTGGCCATACTCCTGTGGACTATATAATCTAGACAATCGGGTTATTAGTCAAGTAAGGATTGTCTTTATAATGGGTGGCCTACTGTTAATTATTTAGCGTAACTGTGTGAGGCCCATGGCCACGCACCTTAAGCGTTTTAATTAAGCGCGTATATTTTTCGAATTGAAGACCTTAGAGCAATACAATGGTAAGCCACACTTTGCCAGAAACCTGTTTTATTGCATTAATCAAATGGCGAAAACTATGTTAAGCCACTAAAAATTTAATTCGACTGTATGGCAATAGATGGCGGAGCGATCGTTGTATCGTGTTGTTGGGGTCGGCCAAATTTCGTCATTTTTTCGCGTAAAACATGGTAAGCCACATCACAATGGCGTCGACCACCGGTACACGTGCTCGTTCAAGTGCCGTTTTTAGTGGAAATAGCAGTTCTAGTTCTGATTTTTTAGAGGATAGTCATGACAGTTGTGCCGACAAAGACTTTGTACCAAGTAACGATAATATGTCGTCAGGTTCTACTGAGGTAGGCTATATATTTTTGTTTTTTTGGCTTACCACGTTTTTATGTAAAAATATTTTGTAAATAATTTATGCAAAAATATGGTATGCCATGTGGCTTAACATGCTATTGCGCAAACTTTTTTTTTTAAATATGCAAATTAATATCTTGCATTTTAACCCCTACTTTGTTTTGTTTTAGGATGAATCGCAAGAGCAGGGTACTAGACTTAGCAGGGGTAAAGAAGTATCTCCAGAGGTAACAAAGCCGACAAGATGGAGACAGCGGAAAAAAGAAAACCACGAACGAAACAAAAGAAAAAGAAGACGCAATTCGGGACATCAATATACGGCTGCGAAAACTAAGAAGATTATCATTTCGCGTGAAATTGGTTTGCTTGTGACTGTAAAAATAAATGCAGGGAGAAATTGCAAGGTAACCATGAACACTTATTTACAAAATTTTGGAACTTGGGTTCATTCGATCTGCAAAATAGCTATATTTTTGGTTGTATAAGAGCCAAAAATAAGAAAAGATCATACAAGAAAAAACAAAAAAATAATGTTTCCAGAAGAAAGTTTACCGCTGATTATTTAGTTAATATAGGAGACGAGGAAATAAAAGTATGCAAAACCGAATTCTTAAGTGTTCACGGTCTTCAGAAATCTCGGGGAAGGGTTGAAAGAATTCTTAAAATGAAGGTAGGAGGGGCTATGGTTCCTGAACCTGATAGGCGTGGTAAACACAATAATAGACCCAATAGATATTCGGATGAACAAATTCAGTCTGTAAAAACTCATATTGAATCAATACCTAATAAATATCAAAGCCACTACAGCAGAGCCAAAAATATCGATAAGCTATATCTGAACTGCGATATTACTATTACTGGACTGTATACAGATTTTTATGTGCCCTGGTGTAGAGAACAAAATATCAGTCCAGTCAAAGAGAGCGCTTACAGAAAAATATTCTGTACTCAATATAACATAGGATTCAAACTACCAAAATCGGATACCTGCAAGACTTGCGATGAGACCGACATTAAAATAAAGGCAGCAAAAGAAGGTTATAATATGGAGCTAGAAAAAGAGCTAACTACACATTTTTGAAACTGCACCAGGCTCGAGCTGACGCAATGCAAAAATTGCTTAAAAGTGAAATAAACACACCTGCTAAAAAAAAATTAGTAATCTCTTTTGATTTGCACCAAAGTATGCCCTTACCAAAACTAACAACTGGTCCTGCATTTTACTGCCGAAAGATATGGCTGTATAACCTAGGAATTCGCGACTGTACAAATGGTAAAGGATACATGTATTTGTGGACTGAAGATGAGGCTAAGCGCGGGGCGGATGAAGTTACTTCTGTAGTGATGAAATTTTTAGAACCCAAATTAGATTATGATGAACTTGTTATTTTCACTGATAACTGTCCAGGTCAGAATAAGAACTGGCAGATGATGGCATTTTGGTTGCAGTTAGTAAAAGAAAAAAAGTTTAAAAAAATAACACATCACTTTCTTGTTAGCGGTCATTCCATTATGCCGTCAGACAGAGATTTTGCTCTGATCGAAAAACGCCAGAGATGCCGAGCACCAGTTGTTTATTCACCAGAAGGTTGGCTAGATATTATTGAAAAAGCAAACAAAAAAAACCCTTTTGTTGTTACAAAAATGACCCAAAAAGATTTTTATTCTTTTGAGCCTTTACTAGCTAATATCAACAAAAAAGCACGTTTTCCTGACAAGCAAAATTTAGAATTTGCAGGAACGTACAGTTTTCTTTTTAAATCAGAAAATGTTGGGTCATTTTTCGTTAAACGTACTGCCTATGGCGAGTACAGGGAAATTAATGTTTTAAAACAAGGTAGACCTGTAATGATAAGCTTGTCAGATATTAAACTTAAATACAACGAGCCATTAAAAATTGCAGAAAAAAAAATTAAAAATGTACAAACATTATTGCCTTATATACCGTCAGCCTATCATGCATTTTATACTCAACTAAATGTAACTGTTGAAGCTTTAGATGAAGAGGTTGAAATTTTAGATGAGTAATATTGTATTTTTTCAGTTATTTTTATAATCAGTTTAGTTTAAGCAAAAACGTGTTAAGCCACATTTTTTCAAAATAAATTCCATTTTTTTGTAAAAAAAATGTTTTTTTTTTGTAAATAATAATTGCTAATCTTTTCCCTCGTTGACATTACATATTGACAAAATTTGAAATATTTTCATTAAACCCAATTTTTTACAGCTTTTTCGAAAACTTTAAACTCTAATATCTTAACTTTTTGATTTTGAGGCTTACCATTGTATAGCTCTAAGCTCTTCAATTGTTTTAAATTAGTTAGGGCATAGAAGTATTAATATTTATTATTTTAAATTAATTAAAATGAAATATTATATTTTTTAAATAATTAATTGACGGAATCGCTACTTGATGGAAATCCATATAAATTTACTAAATGAATCACTTATAAGTTAATTTCCACTATTTTATTGTACGACATGTTTCGCTATAGGTACTATAGCTTCTGAATTGTGGTTCCTGTGACAAGAGTTACATAGGTCAGACTGGTAGAAATTTAAAAAAAATGATACTAGAACATAGAAGATCGTTCTCAAATAAAAAAAAGAGGATTCGGCATATGCACAGCACTTGTTACAGAAAAATCATAATTTTAATGAGGAATTTGAAGTTTTGCATATATTGGATAAAGTTGGAAGATTGTCGTTGTTTAAAAGTTTTGAAATAAATCGGATTAAAAATACAGGGAGATCCCTAAATGGTCAACTGGAAATAAAACCATCCCCCTTATTAAATATGTACAATACCTGGCCTAGTAACAATTTAGAGTAGTAATTATTAATCTGTTTATTATTGCATTACCTGTTTATACTTCAGTTTGTAAGAAGTACCTACCCGAAGGAGCTATAGTATAACGAAACATGTCGTACAGTGTACAATAGAATAGTAGAAATTAACTTATAAGTGTTTCATTTAGTAAAATTATATTTTTTGTTCGATTATTTGATTGATTGTGCGAGGCCTATGGCCACGCACAGTTTGCATATATAATTATTGAAAGTATAGGCGCCAATTATTTATTTAACTATTATTTTAATATTGAACTAAGCATTATAAGTAATGAACTAAGGATATTTTTAAAAAATAATTCAATGAAGATTTTTATTTTCGTGCGCAACTTTTATGTTTTTCATGTACCTATAAAAGCCGAGTTTAATTTCTTTTGTTTCTATTTATGCCCAATTGTAATTTTTTTAGGTAGGTAAGATATCGTTTGTGGAAAATATCAAATAAACAATAATTCCTAGCCACAAGTACAGGCGCGGTCATACGGGGGGGGGGGGGGGGCATGGGGGCCATGGCCCCCCCTTGGCGTCGATTTACATTATAAAAGCCCTGCCTCCATAAATTGAAATCGTGTCAAACCCTTAATTTTTTAAAAATATTAATAAAAATAATTAAGTAAGCAGTTATAATATACATAATATAGGTATCTATAATTTTCTTAAAATTTACTTAGCCGTTTTTTGCGTATTTTTCCTACTTGAAAACCAAGAATCATCAACAAAAAAGGGCGTGGCACCCAAAAATTTTTCGCCTGCGGCGCTAAGACTTTTCCTACCACCGCCTCTCTAAATTGGCATGAGCCGCCACTGCATGGCCCCCCCCTCAAAATGTTGCTATGACCGCCCCTGCACAAGTACCAGAAATTTATCACTTTACCTGAACAAGCCCGAAATAATCAAAACATTTGATAAAATCTTAAATTTTTTTATTTCCAAGAAGCCAATAAAAGTTAATCGTCGAGAAGTTAAGAATAATTATTGTATACTTGAAGGGTAAAGGCAAAAAAGCAGACATGTCACTTTGTTTCCAAATTGAGTAAATACAACTTCAGTGTTCAAAACGAAATATTCTTGTTCTGAAAAGATACATAATCAAATAGTTTCAACGAAATTAAAGTTGCATTATGTCAAAATATTATAATTTATAGTACTTGGGCTTCAAAATACTTGTGACGAATTTATGGCAAAAAAAACATCCAAACTGCGTTTTTTACAGAAAAGAAATCAGCCATGTCATCTAAAACAAACAAGAACCAGCCATGTCACATATTTATTTGTACACCAGAAAATTAAATTAATAAGTGTATTTACTAATAATTATTATTTGTTTATGTTATACATCAGCATAATATTATAAGTAATTTGAACTTACTTAATAGTGATAGGCCAGGTTTTTGAAAAATGTCACCGCCTTTGGACTGCAACACCGCATAAGGCTCATTAGGTCTTCAAACTTGGCCTTTGCAAGCGGCAAAAAACCTGTAACAAAAGTTTTAAAAAAAACTGTTTTATGTCAGTCTTTTAAAAACATCATTTAACTTACCATCGTATACGTAGGCAATCCAAACTTTCCATTTCTTAAACCTGTATTTGTGTCGATGCGTTTCTTTATTATTCCAGATATTACTTGTCCATTGTATGCCGAACGGTGGTAAATAAGGCGGCTATGGCCAGATTTTGCCACTATTTCTTTAATACGTTGGGTTCTAAATGGGCATTTTTGTACGTACATTGAGTCCAAAAAAGATTTCCAATCCAATATAATGTTTTGTGACACACGCACTACAATGAACGGCGATGGTTTGCACCGGGAATTTTTTATAACTTCCTCAAACTCTTCTGGGATTTCAAAGGAACTCCTCAAATTCCACAATCCTACATTTTTGTCACACTCCAAATAGGAGTGTCCTCTCACAAGGAATGTCATTTTTATTTCTTTCAATCCATGAATTTTGTTGATTACAATAAAATGGATAAATCGGAAAATGGTAAAATTTTTATTTTGTCCTCCGGCAGAGTCGCAGAAGATCTGCAGTTCCTCAATGTCGTCTTCTAAGTAAGTATTGATAAAATGAAAAAGGAACGATGCAACATCATTCGATCCTTTTTTAGTTATTCCTTCATGGTAGGTATAAAATATCGACTGACCAGTAGACAGGACATGTATGTTAAATGCATACATCGACAACTGCCGTTTATAATATACGTCGTTTGTGGCAATTTTTGGAATAGAAATATTTTTTGCAAGGTCAATGCAGATGGCTTCCTTTTTAATAATTTTTTTTTTCAGTTTTTTTTGCCTCCCTTTTTCTACAATAGAAAGTATCAGCTGTCCTCTTGTGCACTTCATTTAAAACCGTTGAGTATCTAATCTTATCTGTATCATTTTCACTTTTCAGCAGCCAAGCATTTAACCTTTATCTGAAATTCGTCACAAGTTGCGTATGTATCTGTCCGGGGGTATCCAAACGAAATATTGAAATCTTTATTGAAAATTGTTCTGTACGTTTCGTACGAGACTTTAACATTTGGATGCTTATCTTTAAAGATGTTAAACATTTTTTTAATTGTAAGTTCTTCCGGTAAATATGTCTTTTTCGTATCCTTCAGACTATAATGACTTTGGCGACCCTTAAAACTTTTGATGTGGTCATATACCAAACGTTTTGTTAAATCATCTAACTTTCTATGGATTGTACTATATTTTCCACGTCTATCTTTGAGAGATGCACCAGTTCGTTTTAGGCTTTCCTTAATATAAGTCAGCTTATTCTTTGTTATCCCATGCATGGAACAAAACGCTTTGGCACATAAATATCACGATTGAGAATTCGCGCGAACTCGGTAGGCATAACTAGCATCATAAAGAGTAGCAGTAGATTCGTTCTGACGTGGCCTCCTTTGTTTCACAGGAACCACCGTAATCAATCCAGCTATAGATATGAATTTTGGTCATCGTGGGAGAGCAGAGAATTAAAGTTTTTTATTATTTCTTTTCTTTGCTCCTCGTTAACCTCATCGAGACACTTTAATCTTTTGCAGTTACAGGGCAATCCAGGTTCATGCGTCGATAATTTAATTTTTTTAGAAACCTCTGACAATCGGCCGGATTTCTTTCTTTTTTTTGTCCCAACTATAATATTAAGTTTTACAGACTCCTCCGAACCACTGTTGGCCATAATAAACAATAATAACTTAGCACAAAAAACAACAAGCTCACCGTTTGCCGACCACAATAGCACTGAAACGTTTTGCAAAATACTGCATTATAATAATTTGTTTACATGACATCGCTGGTTTTTTACCTGGACGCACAGACACAGCTGGTTTTTCCTCTGTACGCCATATTTTAGATATTACTTTACACAAGACTATGATGTTTTTTCCCCATTTTTAGTGTTCTCAAATATACACCTTCAATCGCACAATTTAATGGCACCGATACCTAAATTCGCAGTAATCAGTGACCTGTCTGGTTATTTCCCTGTACCCTTCACTTACAAAAACAAATGCATCTGAACCGTTTATTGTAAGAAAAGAATTCAATATTAAATCTGTTTTTTCTAAATAGCTCAATTTCCTAGTCGTTTCGTACGCTTGGTACAGTAACAACGGCCAAAGTGTTTAAGATGAAAATAGTCCATTAGTTTCATCTAAAAACACATTTTTTTTATTTAACAATTTTTAAAATTCTCATTGAAGCGAAAAATGTATGAAATTTCCAAGGATACCACTGGAAGTTATTGCCAACACTGTAATTTTATGTTTTAAATTTATATTGAATGATTGAGATTTAATGTAAAGTGTCGTAAATAATCTTAGGAAAGTTTAACAAGGCCAGCCACAATTGTGGAAATCAAATCTATTGCGGTGAGGATATTGAAGAAAACATCTTTAAAAGAAGAACCAGTGGCTTGGCCTCCTCGATCACCTGACCTGAATCCATTAGATTTTTATTTTGTGGGGCTATTTCAAAACTAGTCTATGCCAATCCAATAGACAATCGAAAAAATTTAATTTATTGGAAATGATTAATTTTCATTGTCACGAAATAAGGACTAATGTTGAGGCATTGTGGAGATTCCAATAGTCTTCAATTCTTAGAGCTAGGGAATGCATAGGAGTAGAAGGAACTCATGTTGAACCAACATACAAAATTATTCAATATAAAAACCATAGTGAACAAAAATATTTTTTTTTCGTGCACAGTTCATTTACTGTTGTGCCTTTATCGTATAGGGTGTAAAAGTATGTAAAAAGCAGTTCACGATTCATATATTGAATTTTGCTGAACTCCAATATAATTTGGGACATTTAATACACTAAAGTCACTCAAATACGTTTTGAAAAATTTTAGATTTGTTTTTAAAAAAATCAAGACAATTGAGAAGTAGCTTTTAAGCCGCATAAATTAAAAAACGACTTTCTAAGACATCGCCTGTATATGTGAATATTCGTATTTGGACAACACTGGCCTTTCTCTACCAATAAATTTGCAAAAATGGGCGCTCCAGTGTAAGACACACACAAATGAGCCAAAAAGAGGAAAGAAAAAATGTAAGAAAAGTGAACTATTCAAACCTGGAAACTTGACCAACAAAAAACGGCATTTTTAGACATAGGTAAGTATGTAAATTTTTATATTTCGACAGAATTAACCCTTCTCTACCAGTACATTTTATATAGATAATCCTTTTTATTATTAATATGCAAAAAAATACAGTTCTGTATATTTTCCCATTTTGAATATGAATTTTGTTCAAGTCAAACAATAATTTATTGGGACACCCGCTACACTAAAGCCGGCCAAAAACAGTTCCTATATAATACTTTTATTATAAAAATAAATAAATAGAAATTTTTTGCACACTAATTTCAGTATTTTTCTTACTCCGAGATGTACCTAATATTGGAACTTAGTCTCTCTTTCCTTTCTTTCTTTTTGTTATTGGCTCTGCCCTGAGGGGTTGGAACTTAGTCAATGTCGTGTGCAAAACAACTTCTTACTACGACGTCTGTGCAAACGAAAAGTTAAATTTAAAACGGGCTTAGCTTTAAGTGTTACTTAAATATACTGCTGTCTATGAGCATTTAGGTTTGTTCGGCTGGTTATTTGCTCCGATAACAGATTGAAGAGAAGACATGGAAGCAAATAACCTAGATTTGATGACCAAAAGCTCGTTAAGTCAATGGTTAAGATGGTTGAGACGAGCAAATCAAGAAACAAGATATTTTTGAATTTTCGATTAGTATTAAAGTGGCTTAATTGTGATAGTGATTGATAACGATATATGTCTAAAATCTTACTATATCAATCTGTGGACGTTTGTGTTCGTTGGTTTGTAGTTTTCTCTCGTTTTTGAAAAAATGAAACCTTCTCTAAGTTTATTGACCAAAACTTTTCTTGGGGTAGCTTGTTTATTCTTTTATTGTGAATTTCTTGTGTATTATTTTGTACAAATAAACGTAAGTACTGCTAGATATACATAAGACGTACCACCTAAGTATTTAACAAGCCTTTCTATCATTTTTTTCTTTTCACAATATCACTTTTTCAGATTTATTGCAAAGCTAGACATGCAGGCCAATTAAGGGCCTAAAGCTGGATTTATAAACACGAAAAATTGGCGAGGTTGAGGTTTAGTTGGCGTGAGAAATAAGAGTTTCAATTTAAATTGCAAATCGAATTCGCTGATGTGTGGATGTGTTTTAGTTGTGCTCTGATTAAACGCTTTATTTCTATAGTAGTAGTGATAAAGAATTGTTTTTTTTTCTTGGTATTCTGCAAACAATAAACATGAGTGCCAATAGTGATGGTGATAATAAAATAAGAAAGGATCGTAATCGGCCAAAGAATCAGGTAAAAACAACAAGAAGCCTTTCAATAGGATCACGTATTTTAAATAAATCGGAAATAAATAAAATAATTGGCATTGAAGATATCAAGTTGCCCGAAAATGTAAATACATTTTTGGACAATAGAGCTGCAAAAAATGTTTCAGATAAGAACGAAGCACGGCAGATACCGGGTCACTCCAAAAGTAAGGAAATGACTGTTAATCTGAATACGGGGGAAAATGAAAAAGTTGAAGTTTTTGAGAATGAAAATTGTGTCTTTAAACCAAGGAAAGCTGTTACTAGAACACCACCTGCTTCAAATATTGCAATAGAGATGGAAAATAGTGGAATTAGTAAGAGGCAAAGGTCAGAAAATAGTCCAATTTCTGAACAGTTAACAAAAAGAAAAAAGGCTACAGAAGGTGATTTAAAAGAATTGTCAATGCAACACAATGATCTCGACATAAATATAGAAAATATAATTTGCAAACTATATGACTCATTAGAGGTTATACAAAACAGTGCATGTGGAATTGAAAATGACAACACTATAGAAGAACAGCACAAAATACGCACATCCAGTAATGTTATAGCTAGACATTTAGCATTACTGGTGTACAAAATTGGAAACCTTGAAAACGAAAATTTACGTTTAAAAGTTAAATTAGATCAAAACACTCCTCACCTTCAGGAGACAAGAAACATAAAAACATACGCCGAAACATTGACAGGAAAATCAAATCTACAGTCAAGAACTGATGTCACAGAATCGAAAAAGGAATGGAGTACTCCCAAAATAATAAGAAAACATGAGACCTTGATTGGGATGGAAAATGTCTCCGACTCAAGAGAGGTATTAAAACAATTAAAAAAAGATATTGACATTAACCAGACAAATGGCTCTTTTAAAAATATAAGGCATTTAAAAAGTGGGGGTATTATTGTAGAAAGTAGTGATCAAAATCAGCAAGTAAAACTGGAAACGGCATTAAAAAATAAAAAACACATTGAAACTAAAACAATCGTGTCAAATGATCCCATGTTCATGGTGACGGGCATTGAAAAAGGATATTCGGACGAGGAATTCTTGGAAGAGCTAATTCGACTTAACAGCGAAATTGAAGCACAACTTGGGTATAGTGTTAAGGAAAAAATTAAAATAATAACTAAAAGGCAATGTAGAAATATACGTAAAGAGAATTGGATACTACAGGCACCCCCTGATATTAAAAAATGGTTTTTAAAGAAGAAAATGATAAATTTTGATTTTTTACAAGTATATGTAGAGAAGCATATTAACTTGGCAATGTGTTTCCACTGTTGCGGTTTTGGACATGTCGCCAAGTATTGTAAACAAAAAGTATGTTGTGTGAGATGTGGAGAAGAACATGAATCAAAAGATTGTCTTAGCCTTCAGTTAAATTGTCCAAATTGTAATAAAATGAAATTCAGTAAAGAAGACAGTCAGCACTCGGCACGGGATGTAAACTGCCCATCTTACAAAAGACGACTTGAAAGATTCAGGAGCCATCAAGTGAATTACACAGAGTCTTTTTTATAAAAGCCGATGTTCATAAAAACAAACATGTAAAATATACAATCAGTAAAAACATAAGTTTAATTCACCAGAATGTTCAGTCTTTGGGAAATTCACTGGATAAACTGAACAAAATGCTGCAGAACCACCCTGAGTGTAAAATTCTTTGTACATCAGAACATTGGAAATCTGAAGAACAGTTAAAACTACATACAATCAAACATTTTAAGCTGAGAGCCAAGTTTTGCAGGGAAGCAGGTCACCATGGTGGAACTGCCATATATGTACAAGAAAATGTGAAGTGTAATTCAAGACCTGAGTTAAATAAGTTATCTATATCTGGGAGCTTTGAATGTGCAGTGACTGAATGTCATTTGGGTAATTTAAAGACAATAATAGCATGTGTGTATAGACCCCCATCTGGAGATATAAATGTGTTTTTTGTTAAAATGGAAAAGTTTTTGGTAAACATTTTTGAGGAAAATAAGGCTATTTTTGTGGCAGGAGATTTTAATATAGAACTCATAAAAGAAAACAAAAATAAATCAGATTTTCTATCACTTATGAAATCATTTAATTTAAACCCAGCTATTCAACAAAACACAAGAATAACCTTTATTTCAGACAGTTGTATAGATAATATTTTTGTAAACTGTAATATTCAGGACACATGGGTATTTGAGAATTTTGTATCTGACCATATGGCACAAAAAGTCACTTTCGAGCTGGGAGAGTCTTCTAAAACTTCACCACAGTACAAACGCTTCTTCTCAGAACAAAATAAGAATGAGTTTTTGTGCGATTTGGCGAACCAAGATTGGGAAGAAGTGTATGTAAAAAAAAAAGATGATGAGCAGTGGTTTGAATTTATGGGAACGTTTAAAAGTATTTTTGAGCAACATTTTCCACTTAAATTAATCAATAAAAACCATGATAAACATAAACATCAAATGTATAATGACCCTCTTGTAACAGAATGTAAGAACAGATTAGACATTTTGTTGAATATGTCAAGGTTTAGCCAGGACTTTCAAAATCAGTACCAACAAACCAAAAAAGAATACGATGATTTATTAGTTCAGTCTCGCAAAAGATTTTACGAAAACAAAGTTCATAACTCGGATAACAAAATGAAATCTATGTGGTCGGTTTGTACTGAAATCACTGGCAAAAATGGGAGACTATCAAGTTGTGATATATAGGTATTGAGGGAACCTCGGAACAGATAGCAAATGGTTATAATGATCATCTAATTTCAGCGGTACCAAAACTACTTAAACACCTACAACATGTTAACTTTGATACTGAAATTGCATATAATAATATCTCCATGTACTTAAGACCAACAACCCCAAGGGAAATAAGTGAAATAGCCAAAAAAATTAAAAACAAGAACAGTTTTGGGATTGATGAAATTCCCACAAGTCGTCGTTGATACTCCAAAAGGTCGTATGTCATAATTTTTTCATTTTCGGACTTTAATGGATATGCACTCAAAATAAACTACTTTATAGCCCAGAAAAATATCGTATGTCTCCGACAAATCAGGAAGGCCGTGTGTATGTATAGACATTTGTCATATGTCGTTAATGTGGTGAAATTGGCCAGAACGAATTAGTCGTATGTCATCCACAAAAAGAATTCATAACGTGTTGTCAGTTTTGTAGGTGTTATATAAATATTTTGTCTTTATTGAGTAAATTAAAGGTAAGTTTAATAATGTCATTGTATTTTTAACACCAGTAACACACATTTATATAGTTAATTTCATATTTTTTGTTTAATATTACAGTAATTCGTTCGTCTCTATTTCTAACCTCGAAATGTTATTGATAATTTTTATTTTCGGCACCTACGTTATTAATAGCTGTTTGTTATATCTTAGGAATAACAAAATTATTCGATTATAATTGGGTAGTATTTTTATTTAGTGATAATAAACCACGTTTAAAAAAAAATTGACATACGACTTATTGTCGTATTATTATTATAATCTGTACTTACGGTTTAATGACATAAGACCTTTTTGGTTATTGTCACATTAAGTTCATTTAGTGTTAATTACTGTAATAATTATACAATAACTAACAAATAGAATCGTAAAATGATAATAGTAATAATATTGAATAAAAATAATAAGACTACTCACGCAACTGAACGAACTTGTGACAGATGCGGGGATAGCAATCTTCCTTATAGTTAAAAAAAACCTCTAAATAATGTTAATAGTTTATACTATCCTCAAATATTTTTTTGTTAATTACTTACCTTAATTTAAAGATTTTAAAATTAAAAATATTCGGTAATACTAAAATAGCTATTATTTATTTAGTTTTACTTATTTTTTATTCATCCAGTCATCGAGGTATGATCATCCAATAACCAATACAATCACTAGCTAATATTATGTATAACTTATAATTATTATTATTAGTATGATTTGATATATTTTTTATGTTGTAAACAATAAATGGTAATTGATATTTAATTAATAGGTTAGGAAGATGAACCGCGCGAAGTTAATGGTTCAATTGGCTCTGAATGAATCAGTGGGGCCTAAAGAAAACAAATCTTTATCCAGGTTTGAAGAAGCGGGCAGCAGAGTTAGTTCAATTTATAATTCAAGTGCTGTGCCAGTTCAGTGTAAGAAGAAATATGTACACTGTATTGCATTAGGGTTAGAAAAAATGTCAACAAAAGAGGATCAAAACCGAATAGAATATACAACTCTAACTCCTTTCGCCCTAGATCCGTATGAAAAAGATGCAGTCAGTGATAAAAAAAATTAAATTCGAGTAAACTAAATTTTGAAGTGTCGACTAATAGTAATCCAGAAGAAAGTACTCAAATAGTAATAAACAAACAAGAAAACGCAGAAACGTTTAATTATCCACTTTCAAATATTTCTTCTCAAATCGATTTTGATGTCGACGACTCTCCTGATGAACCCTTTCCAGCTAGTGACAGCGATAGTGATTACTTACCTTCAGAAAATACAGGAAATGTTGCCAGACCAACTACTATGAGTGAGACAAGCGACGAAGATGAGAGAAGTGTTGACAACCATAATATAAACAAAGGCGAAGAAGAGCAAAATGAGAGAAGTAACTTGGAAAATCAAAAAGATACGGAAGACACCACTGACGCTAGAAAAAGAAAGAGAAGAAGCAAAGGGCAAGGAGATCCTAAAACTTGGAAAAAGCCAAAGGCTGCAGAAGGGAGGTTGCAGGGTAATGATTATATTGGTTATCAAAAGGACCATAATGGCAAATACCAACAAACATTACCTAAAGAAAAACGGCAAATGAAACCACCTTGTACAGGTCACAACGATACCAAAAAAGGACCCCAGCAAAAGTTTGAATGTTTAACTGTGACAAATGAAGAGCGCAATTGCATTTTCGACTACTTTTGGCAACTGACCTCATGGGAAGCCAAACAAATTTATGTGTCCATTCTTGTGTCACATACTCTACCGAGGCATAGAAGATCTCAAACGGAACCATCAAATTCGCGTAAAAAAATCGGCTTTAAATATTACCTTCCGATAACAAATGGTAATGAATCCATAAAGAAATATTATGTCTGTAAATCTATATTTTTGGCAACCCTTGGACTACGAGAGAAAACAGTACGGGCTTGGGTTTTAAAGCAGAATTTAAAAGTAAATAATTTGGAACCACCAGAAATTCCAGATGAGCCAGAGGAAAAATCTAAACCTGAAGTATCAGAATTTACAAAAAACATTACTGATTTCTTAAATGCTTTGCCAAAAGTAGAGTCGCACTATTACAGGGCATCTAGCAGAAAATTATATTTAGAACCAGTTTGGAATAGCTACAGACATTTACATCGCGAATTCATAATGCACTGTCAGCGCGAAAATAGAAGAAGTTGCTGTTGGCGAAGTTTTTTGAAAGTGTTTAAATCCATGAATTTAGAAATTTATACCCCCAGAAAGGACCAATGTAACAAATGTACAATGTATAAAAAAGGCAACTTAGAAAAGTCCGAATACGATAATCGTATTGACAGAAAAGAGCAAGCACGCTGTGAAAAAAATGAAGACAAAGAAACTGCAAATGAAACCAAGTGCGTGTACACAATGGACTTGCAAGCTGTACTGCTAAGTCCGTATACCCAAGCGTCTGCAATGTACTATAAAGAAAAACTAAAAGTACATAACCTTACTTACTACAACCTGCATAATAAGGAAGTTTCATGTTTCTTGTGGCATGAAGGAAACGGCGGCTTAGAAAGTGACGTTTTTGTTTCTAATACCGTAAAATTTCTGAAGAATGAAATTGAAAAGTATCATCCGTCAGTTATAATAATTTGGAGCGACGGATGCTCATATCAAAACCGAAACATTAATATGTCAAATGGACTCTTGGAACTTGCTGTTGATAATGATTTAATTATAGAGCAAAAATATTTAGAAGTCGGTCATACCCAGATGGAAGTTGATTCCATCCATAGTGTAATTGAAAGAAAACTGGGCCGAAAGAGAGAAATAAACGTTCCAGTCGATTACGTTAATATAATAAAAAGTTCTAGGGAAAAGCCATCGCTCTATAAACTTCTCTACTTGTCACATAATGACTTCCAGAAATACAGTAGTGGAACTTTTTCGAGTATTAGACCTGGAAATGTAAAGGGAGATCCTTGTGTTACAGACATTTGCTGCCTTCAGTATTTGCCAGCGGGAATTATTAATTACAAACTGAAATTTTCAAATTCATGGGCTCAATTACCTCGCAGCCCGACAAGAAATTTAAATACTCCAATAAGTCACAATTTACTTTATTCTTTACCCCGCTCAATTGAAGATGCAAAGTTTGTTCATCTTCAAGAGTTAAAATCTATTATTAGCGCTGACTACCATGAATTTTATAACAATTTAAAACACAGCTGCAACTCTAAAGAACACTGTGGCCACATTAAACCCTAAAAATGTGTTGTTAGTTATAAATATCGCCCTATAAAACTTTTCGTTTCATTATTATTTCTAAATTTCTTTTTGAATTTGTGTTTTAGTTGGTTTATCTTGAAAAAGTATTATTAGCTTTAGGACGTTTTATAAATACCTTAAAGTGGCTTAAATAAAAATGTTTATTGAATAGTTTGATTTTCAATCGAGTTCTGATCGTCGTATGTGACTCTGTTGAAGCCAATAACTCAAAATCAATACGTTCTATGTGTTAATAATTGATCTTATGTCATTAAATTGTAGCCAGATAATAATTCCAATAGGTCGTATGTCACACAAAGTCTAAAATAACAATGCAACTTGAAAAATATTTAGCAATGCGTTACTACAGTATAACATTATTCTACCCACACAATTTCAGAGACAAAAGTTAATTATCAACCTTTCAGTAAACGTTTCTAACTTTCGCAGAATTCTTGAAATCGTTTTTCTATTATACTGGAATTTTAATATTGGCGACATACGACCTTTTGTAGTATCAACGACGAAGTATGGTTAAAATTTCTATAAGCAAATGCAAATACATTTTGTCATATGTAATAAATAATTCATTAAAGTATGGAATTTTTCCGGACCAACTTAAAATAGACGCAATAAAGCCACTATTTAAAAAAGGAAACCCTAAATTGTTTGAAAATTATAGACCAATTAGTTTGCTACCGGGGTTTTCAAAGCTTTTTGAATTGGTAATGCGTGAGAGCATTTTATGTTTTATGGAAAAATCGAGTTTACTGTTTGAAAACCAGCATGGGTTTTTGAAGGGAAAGTCTACTCAAACGGCTATTTTCGAACTAATTAAAACCGTGTTGCAATATTTAGAGGATGGATGCTTAGCTGTTGGTATGTTCCTAGACCTTTCAAAGGCCTATGACTGTTTAGATAGGGATATATTGAAAAGAAAGTTAGACTTGTATGGTATCAGGGGTAATGCTCTTAAGTGGTTACAATCTTATTTAAATGATAGAGTCCAGTATGTAAATGTCGTAAAGGATGGGGTTATAGGTAGGTCACAGCCCTTAAGATCCGAGCACGGAATTGCACAAGGGGGTATACTGGGGCCTCTTATTTTTGTTATCTTTGTTAACGATTTGATTAATTTGGCAGATCCTTCTAAAAGTATTTTAAAATATGCCGATGATACATCTTTATTAACAGGAAAAATTAATATTCCTGATTTATTGGAAAATGGTAAAATATTCTTTAATGAAGTGAAGCTATGGTTTAGACAGAATGGCTTGGCGCTGAATGAGAAAAAAACTGATAGTATTTTATTTAGAACCAAGCTATCAAGAACTGAAAAACCGGAAAATTTTGAAAGTGACACTGCCCTTTTCAGAACAGACAAGATTTTTGGGGGTTTACATTAATGAATATCTGGACTGGTCATACCATATTAACACTGTTTCTGCAAAACTAAATTCTATCTGTTATGCTATAAGACTAACTAATTTTTTAACTAACTAATTTTTTGGGGTGCGCAAGTCAAATTCAGAACTTATTTGTGATACAAAAAAGAGTGATCAGAATTATCAAAAAAATGAAATACCTGGAAACTTGTAGAACGTCGTTTAAAAATAACGGGATCTTAACGGTATATGGCCTATACATTTACGAATGCTTATTATTTTTCTTTAAGAACAGGCAACTGTTTGGTACCTCATTTGAACATCAGTACAATACAAGAACCCAAAATGTAAATTACCCTAGGCATCGTTTAGCCTTGAGTGAGAGAAGTCCGCACTATATGTGTTTAAAATTATTTAATAAACTTCCTAATACCTTGAAAACAATAGAGACTGAAAAGAAGTTCAAGAAAAAAATTAAAAATTTGTTGATCGACTTGGAACCATATAGTGTGGATGAGTTTTTAAATAAGTAAGGTTAAGTGTTGAGTAGTTTTTAAAATTTAATTTTATGTTTTTAGAATAGTACCTTTGTAATTGACGCAATTTCAGTGGCTTGTATACACATGTCATGTGAGATTTAAATAAATAAATAAAAAAAAATAAAAATAAATAAACTAAAGGGACACTCAGTTCAATTGATAAACTCAGTTTGTGCAAAGTTCGTAAGTTTCGAAAAGTTCGATATAACCAATTTTTATGTTTGGAGTTCGAGAGGTTCGTCTTGACCAATAAAGACGCTATTTTAAAGTCATGTGGTTACGTTACAGCAAAATGTGAAATGTCTTTTATTTGTCGCGTTTGGGCTCCTCGGTGTTTACGTCGCCCTTCCGTCATTTGTATTTGGATTTTCTGTTTGTTGTAAGCTTAGTATTGTGTTTTGCGCCAGAAATTGGAAAACCAGAAATGGATAGTACTTACCTATAGAGAATGACGACACTAACTTATTGTTACTCGAGTTAATCCAAAATTATGAATGTATCTACAACTTAGGCCATAGAGATTATAAAAGTAATATATAATATAATATAGTAACATAATTTATTAAAAACTGGAACAGTTATTCTTGTATATTTAAACAACTGTTATCCCAGGACCTCATCTTTTTAAAATAATCATATCCACCTACCCCTATTCTCCTCACATTTATTGGTCGCGTTTTGCTACGCCTTCTCCTATAAGCCGCGTAAAACAAAAATGTCGCCGCAAACAGGGTGTAATAATATAACATTTTTACCACAGCATGGAAATCAAAAACGATTTAACTTTTATCTTGAATCGAAAAAATTATAACCAAAGAAAATAATAATTTACAATATGTCAAAATTTTCAAAGTCAAACTTAATGTCAATATTCTGTATCATTCTATTGGACAAAAATTTCAACCAATCAAACAACAACTTTTCGAACTTCGCTACTGACTTTATAGCCGGATTTATAAACTCGAAAAGTTGGTGAGGTTGAAGTTATGACCAAGTTTGTGAGGTTAGATATTCCGAACTCCGAGCATAAAAATTGATTATCTCGAACTCCCGGGAAGTTTTTGAACCTTACATGAGCTTTACATAAACAACATGAACGAGTGTATAAATGGAACTGAGTATTCCCTTTAGTTTAAATTGAACTCCTATTTCCAACACCAACTGAACCTCAACCTCGCCAACTTTTCTAGTTTATAAATCCAGCTTATAGCTGGATTTATAAACTCGAAAAGTTGGTGAGGTTGAAGTTATGATCAAGTTTGTGAGGTTAGATATTCCGAACTCCGAGCATAAAAATTGGTTATCTCGAACTATTCGGAACGTTTTTGAACCTTACATGAGCTTTACATCAACAACTTGAATGAGTGTATAAATGGAACTAAGTGTTTCCTTTATTATTTATTTTATTATTTATTTCAATAGCATCAACAGTTTAACACCAATTACAGATACTATATTCTTAAAATTAAAGAAAAACAAGAAATAACAAAACTAATCAACACAACAAGATAACAAACCATTAACAACACGTACAAAATGAACTGAATTTCAATTCGTAACATACACTTTTAAGACCTTATTTATATTTTTAGGATTAAGTGTAAAAATATCTAGATTTTTTAAGTAATTATTTGCTTCTTTAAGTAATTATTTATTTGCCAGCTCACATATGCGATAAACAGGACTATTTTTATATAGGTTTGTCCTAGAGGTGTGTAGATAAAAGAGGTCTCTAGATCAATTGAAATCCTATTTCCAACACCAACTGAACCTCAACCTCGCCAACTTTTCGAGTTTATAAATCCAGCTTTAAAGTGCTATATTCTGGACTGTAGAATATCGAACCTTACCGACTTAAACATAACTTCAACCTCACCAACTTTTCGAGTTTATAAATCCAGCTTAAGTTTGTTTAATTTTCAGTAATTGTTAGGTACCTAATGTGCTCGCTATTGTGTATAACGAACACGAACGTTAAATAATATCGTCGTTACCGTGGAAAATCCTGCTAGGTATGTGTATATTTTCATGAAAATAGGGGCTTTCAGCCATCCGACGGGAATTTATGGTATCTACCTTGTATCAAAACCTCCTGTGTTAGTTATGTCTTTATATTTTTAATTTATAAAATAAAAACCGTCTATGTAGACCTAATCTATAAATGAAGGCGGTAAATTCGCCTATGCCTATAATATGATATATGATTGTTTAATTACTTGCTGGGCACATAGGACTTTTTGCTGCAACCTTAAATGTGGCGAAACCTCTTATTTGACAGTAAGTTGCACTTGCGAGATTTTATCGGCATGTCAGTTATAAGATTGCAGGGTTTTTCGACATGCAATGAAGTGGCTTTAATTTTTTTTTTTGAACTTTGATGCCCTGTATCTTGAAAACCAGACTTTTTAGAACACATGTACATAGGAACTTTTCTACTAGAATTTGGTTCAGGAATGCGCCCTTGAAATTACAGCCTATCATTAAGTAACACCCTGTATACAGCTTGGCTGACGACAACACGCTTGTTTCATCTTTAACTTTGGATGCTCGAACATCGACTAGCAAGGAATTTTATTTTTTATTTTATTTATTTATTACCTCGTTTATTACAATACAGCATCAACAGCAATTGCCATTTACAGATGCATGAGTACAATCACTAATATACTATCCTATCAGTATAAATTTAAGAATCACTAATAAACAGTAAGCAAATGACACATAATATAAAATTATTATAAAACAACATAAGACTATTCCTGAACCTGATTTAAGAGTTTCATATCAACACACCCAACAAACTCCCTGAGAGTAAGGTTAAGAATATCAATATCATTATTGAACTGGTTAAACAAATCACACATTCGGTACAGCGGTGAATTTGTATACAGGCTTGTCCTAGGAAACTCCAAATAAAATGTCCGGACTATCAATCCTCTGATTCACTACTTCATAAAGATATAATATACCAGACATATTCTGGTTCTTCTGTTTTGGAGAGAAATTCTATTAAAGATACCAAGTAGTGTGGAATGGTCAAATCCTTGTACAGGGTAAAAACCAAACCTCTTAAAGAACATGTACTTCAAAAATTTGCGATGCACTCCTTCAAGCGACCTTTTCCAGATACTATAATGAGGTGACCAGACAATACAACCATACTCCAATTTAGGCAAAACCAACGCATCAAATAGTCTAAGACACACATCAATGTTAAAATGTCGGGAAGACCTGATTATAAAGCCCATAGTCTTATAAGCATCAGTTATTTTGGCTAAGATATGATCCGTAAAACTCAACGCCCCATCAAAGGTAACTCCCAAGTCTTTATGCACCCTCACTCTTAAGAATGGTGTCATCAATATGGTAATCATTTTCTATAATGTTTTTCTTTAAACTAAATGTCATACAGACGCATTTTTCAGTATTCAATTTAAACCCATTCATAGCACACCATTCAGTCACTTCATTTAAATCTTCCTGTCATTGTTCACAGTCATCATCAGTCAATATATTCAAAAGCATTTTAAAGTCATCCGCAAAAATTAGTGGTTTAGAATGTTTTACTACCCTTGCTAGATCATTGACTGCTATAATGAATAAGAGGGGCCCCAGGTTTGAACCTTGAGGAACCCCAGATGTACTTTTGTACATGTTGGATTTTGCACCCCTAACTTCTACATATTGTACCCTGTTCGCGAGGTACGAAATAATCAAAAGAATTAAATTATTATTTACGGTCATATTTTTTAATGACTGTATGACAACACTATGCCTTATCTTGTCGAACGCCTTTTCCATATCCGTAAAAATGACCTCTACTTGCGGTTTATTTCTTAGAGCATCATGAATGTATTGAGAAAATGATATTAAATTCGTTAAAGTTGACTTAGAACGTTAAAAAAACCTAAGTTAATGTTGAAGAGCCGGATATACTTAGTCATGGCGGGACACTCGATTCCCGCAGCAGCATTTCTAACATCATTTTAATTTTTCGGAAATCAAAATTTAACTATAAAATAAAATGACTTAGCAAACTAAGTAAATATTATTTTAATCACAAAATAAAACATGATTTTATATGCAAAAACAATTAACTAGCAGCAAAATAAATAGGATAACAGCATGAAATTTAGGCAGTGAACCAATATTTTCGTCTTATCAACTCGTCTATCAATATGGGCAAATATACAGGGTTATTTTTTTTAAAACCCGAGCTTTTTTTTATATAAGGAGCTACCTGGACATATAGGTGCAAATCGAAATTTTAGAGAATAGCCCAACTAAGAAAAATAGGAAAACAAATTTTCCCTAGTTTAGAAGTACCTACATTATTTTTTAAAATCATTAATTGAATATGATAACAGATATTTACATTATCATCATAGGATGAAGGGAGGAGAGGTGGACCACGATTTAAATAAGTCAAGAAAGCAATTTTAGTAACGAAAAAAAAAGTCGGCAAAAACGTACGTAAAACAACTAATCTTGAGCACTCTTTTTGAAATAGTTATAAAGTAAAAAATATTAAACTTGGAAACCAACAACAGAAAAATGGCATGTCATTGGTCCATCTATTTTACCAGGTGGGGGTTTGAGATGAACCTCAGTAGGTAGAGATGGATTTGGCTAATTTTCCTTTATTTTACAAGCTACCTTTAGCCCACATGACGATAATCTTCATTATATTCAACGACATTATCTATGTCGCTAAAATGTTCATCTGCACTTGTACGAGTGTAACATCGCTCGCCAACTTCCTCATTCAAAGATGAAGATTCATATGGTCGATTTTTTCTTATTCTCTCCACCTCATTGGCGACCCATGAGGTCTATCTATCCTCAACTGAGATGATAGACAGACCACCCAGTAACTTACTAAACAAATAAAGAATAAGATATCAAGCTACTGGACCATGGACGTCCGGCCAGACTATTTCCATATCTATTAGCTTGCCTATGATTAGTAAAGGCGATATTATTTTGGGCGTTTTCGCTATTTCCGTCTCTGTACTATTAACAAGAATCGACAATCAATGCTTATAATGGCGCTATTATCTAGCGAATCGCGGGGATTTATCAAACTTGTTTCTGTGAATCTCCGAATGTACCACAGCCAGGGGCGTGCGGTCCATGGAAGCGATGGAAGCACTGCTTTCCCTACCGCTTTCATAAGACATAAGACAAAACAAATTTTATATTAATCTATACCTATCCATACAATTAAAATACCCAAGTATTTATTTCTATCTAATTTCCAAACCAAATCCGGCCCTGTTTGCATCCCTGACCAACGCAATATTAAATGTATCGAAGAATCGAAGTGATCTCAATACGTGTATACTACACTCTATACGCATATATGAGTAATAACTAATATGGTCTGCCGTGCCAAGTAAAGGGTAAATCGTTAGACTTCGGTATTTCCTTCGCCGCGATGCGACGCCGGAACGAAGCCGCCAAAATATTTAGTTTCCACGTGTTTGTACTCGGCAGTTACGATTGTTTGTCGCGATTTTTCGCCAGGAATACGCGCTACACGGTAGAGGATCCTGTCTGACTTGACTTTGTTTATCTTACTTCTTGATTTATTTTGTTATGGAGCAACCAATTGCCGGCCAATCGAGTTCGGGAAATGTAAAGTGTCTGTATGCAAGTTATTGGAAAAAGGATTTTCAACGCTTCTCTTTGATGAAAAAAGGAATATTATTGCAACAGGTAGGCCTACACCAGATTTTAATTTAAAGACAGAAGTGAAGGCGGCTAAAAAATCCGTTTAAAATTAAATCAAACTGTGAATTCAAAGTAAAAATGTATAGATAGTTTTCTGTATTAGTTTCTGTTATGAAATTTTGTTAACTTGTTTTTAACGACTCTTAGGCAGGGTTGGGTCACTAAAGAATTGGTTTTCGACGGGCAAATTACGTAAAAATTAATAAAAAAAACATAGGTACCTAGCCATTTAGAAAATAGAAGAAATATTAAAAAATCATAGGTACATAATCACACATTTTCGACAGTACCTACATGACAGTATTCTACCTGTATTTAAACGTCGAAAAATTGCCAATATTTGGGCGTGGTCCTCAAAAATTTTTCGCCTCCGGCGGGCCTACCGGCGGTACTTCCCCTTCTTCATAACTCACCGCACGCCCCTGAACACAGCGAATATTTATAATTCAATGCTTATTTTACCTGTCAAAGGATAAAACAAATTAAAATAATGAATAAACTACAGTAATGTCCGCTTATAACGAACCCGCTTATTGCGAACTTTCGTTTACAACGAAAATAATATCATAAGTATAAGGTACGAACGGAAGTATGATTGAACTTGTGTTAGTTTTTTTGCAAATAATTGCCCGTTTATAAATAACTTTCGGATAAAACGAACCTTAATTTTTGGTATAATCGTAAAATATCTCAGTCACAATGAACTTAAAACGGTATATACTGATAAGCAGAGGGGGGATTCACCCAAATCATTCAACCGCGCACGTGGTCCTACTCTGAGTATTGAATGTGTTGAAGACGTGCAATCACGAGTGAGGCAATTTCAACGAAAACACGTAAATCTCTTACCTAGAATAGTAAACACGACACAACAAGTTGGTTCGGAAATGGGATTAAGTAAATCACAAATTTACAAAAATGAAACAAACTAAAATAATCGATTTTGTAAAATCAGATTCTCAAAAACAAGTACAAAGTATACATATTTATGTACCTGAAATATGCATGTATGCACCTATGTATGCATTAATAAAAGTAATGAACTTCTGTTATGTATACAGTGAGCTCAAAATGGTTGGAATAAATTCGTTTAAAATTCAGGTGAGTATTTTCTGGAAAAACGCTTGGACATGTCGATTATTATTTTGAATTGCGAATTTTTTTACATAAGAAATATGTATACAGGTTGTCTCAAGAAGAACATATACCGTCAACATTAATTTGTTTAAATAGAACACCCTGTATATTATATTATTTTTAAATTCTACGATACATTCTAAACACTTTTTGTATAACATACCATATCTCCAAAATCAACGGTTTTCCGAGGTGTTTACATTAAAGGATCCAAATAATGAGCATTCTTTAGGTCGGTCCACCCTGATTTATCGCAAGCTATTGTTATATTTGAGGATTTACCAGTGTTATTGGGAAAATCCCTTAGCCAGGAGCGGGTATTGTGGACGTTTTTAAATTAAAAATCTATATATTAAAACAATATAGGGTGTCCAAGATAAGAATGGTATATAGCATTGGAATCTTGGAAACGGTAGGAATTAGAATGTTGGTTAAATTAGGAAAAAGTTGCACAATTTAAATACCTTTTACATGGTGTTTGCAAAATTAAACTATCTTTAACCGATTTCGATATTTAAAAAAAAAAATATTTTTTGCTGTATTATTTTTTATTTGTTTGTTGCATTATTTTAACAGATATAAAAAATGAAAAATACTTTTTCATTGTCACTTTTTAAGCTAAACAAGATAGCGTTTACAGATTTTCAGTACGACGTTTCGTTTTTGAAAAAAACATCCTCAACTTTCTTTTTTTAAATATGGTCCTGTGTTTTTTTTTTTAAATCGAAGGCTATTTTGAACTCTAAAATAACTGATCTATCACTTGAACAAATTTTCAGCTTTTTCTCTATCATAGATTTTTATTATGTAACGAATAAAATCCTCATATCATAAGACCGTACAATAAACATAGTGGGCTTTGAAACAAACGTTCGTCTTTCTTGACAACTTAATTCTGTCATAAATACAAAATTTAGTTAGGTACGAGGTCTTTCACTTCGTTTAAAAATGGTTGTACATTTCTCTTTTGAGGAAAAGTTTGATATGTTAGAGTGTTGCATTTTATGCCATAGAAATACTCGAGAAGCTGAGCAAATGTATTTAAATAATAGAGAAATTACAACCAAATAAAAGATGTTTGGAAGAATTGTTGCCAATTTATTGCAGTATGGGTCATTTAATAAAGCAGTTGTTACTAGAAACAAACCATGTAATGAGGAAATTCAAAATAATGTGACATTAGCTGTAACGGAAGACCCTACAACATCAGTTAGAAACATTGAGAAAGTAAGTGGAACGCCAAAATCTACGGCACATTTTATTTTGCGTAAGAACAAATATCACCCGTACAAATTTCAAAACTGCCAAGGACTAAAACCGGGAGACGACATAAGGCGAAGGGTATTTTGCGAATGGTACCCTAGGCAATGTCAAAACGACGAAAATTTCGTCAATAAAATTTTATTTCCTGATGAAAGTATGATAACCAACAACGGAATCTGTAACAGAAGAAATACGCATTATTGGTCCACAGAAAATCCACGGTTGTACAAAATGGCTAGTCACCAACATCGTTTTGGTTTCAACATGTGGGTAGGAATTTTGTGAACAAAGATAATTGGGCCAATTTTTTACCACGGAACACTAAATTCGAAGCGGTATCGAAATTTACTGCAGCATAATTTGAAAGAATGGTTCGATAACAACTTACCACTAGCAGAAATCAATAACTTTTGGTTTCAACAAGATGGGGCCCCCGCTCATAATTCGAGAATTGTCCAAGAATATTTAACAGATAGATTTCCTGACAGATGGATAGGTTCAGCTGTTTCTTGGCCTGCACGATCGCCTGACCTAACTCCTTTGGACTTTTATCTCTGGGGGTACATCAAAAACTATGTGCACCAACGTAATTTTCAAACGGGAGGAAGAATTGCGTCAACTGGTTTTAGAAGCATTTCAAACGATTACCCCAGATGTACTTAACAATGTTTTGAATTCCACAGTTAGACGATGTTACCTATGCTTAGAAAATAATGGCCATTTGTTTGAACACTGTTTGTTTTTAAGTTCTAATTTGGTATTATGTTAATAAATGTTTTTCGAGCATTCGTGCCGAACTATGGAGATTTTTCTTGAATATTTTTAAACGATAGCTAAAAAGCTGAAAATATGTTTAAACCAATGTAAGTGGTACATCAGTTATTTTAGAGTTCAAAATAGCCTTCGAGTAAAAAACAAAAAACAGGACCGTATTTAAAAAAAAAAAGTTGAGGATGTTTTTTCGAAAACGAAACGTCGTACTGAAAATCTGTAAACGCTATCTTGTTCAGCTTAAAAAGTGACAATGATGGAAGAGTATTTTTAATTTTTTTATATCTGTTTAAATAATGCAACAAATAAATAAAAAATAATAAGTAAAGCAAAAAATAATTTTTTTTAAAAAGATAGTTTAATTTTGCAAACAGCATGTAAAAGGTATTTAAATTGTGCAACTTTTTCCTAATTTAACCAGCATTGTAATTCCTACCGTTTCCAAGATTCCAATGCTATCCCATTCTTATCTTGAACACATTGTATAATATAGAATCTTACAAACAAAAGATTTTCAAAAATCGAATAATACTTTGTCGTTATGGCTTAATCATAGTCCGATTCAGAGGATGAACTTTTATTAACATCGTTTATAATAAGCGGTTCAACCATTTCTTCGATTATTATGTCTACCTGTCACATTTTGGCTTCTTCTATCACATGATCGATACACTTTTTCCACTTTTCCACAGCCCATATAAGTTGGATCGGGTTTAATTCGCAGTGGTAAGGAGGGAGCACAGATATTCCTCGTAACTTCGCCCTTTCATCGACTACATATTTTATGAATGCATTTGTATGTAAATTGGCTAGTACCAATAGTTCTTTTTTTTAAGGAATCTAATGGAAATTCTATTTGTCTTAAGCTTACCAATCTGTTATTTTACTTTTACGCCACGCACTTGCTGGTAATTTTTCCGTCCACTTTTGGTATAAGGTCCAACATTTGCTCGAACCATTCTTCAAAGGCATCGGCATTCATATCTCGTGATAGTCTCCTGTATTTTTAGATTGGAACATTAGTAGACCACCTTTAACGAAGCCTTCAGAACTTCTAATATGGGTTATGATAAGTCGATGTCCTTTGCCAGATGGCGGCCTGAACTAACCCTGTGTACAATCCTTCCAAAAAAGTTTGCCTTGAACTTTTAATATTTTCATCCTGCCAAAATTTAGCCACAGTGTGGCCTTCATTTAGCCATGTTTCATCTAGGTAAAATATGATGTTGTTTTCTTCTTTGGCTTTTCGGATGCTTCTTGAGTAATTTCTTCTCCAACAGACGATATCGCTTGTGTCTATTGAAATCGATTATCTCGATCGAAATCGATAATTTCCAAAGCGTATTTCTACACATAAATGGGTTGTCCTGGTCTTCTCGGCTTGAGAATAAAATTTTGTCCAGCGTGGGATTTTCTTTTTTTTTTAAGATACATACTATAAACTTTTCGCCTTATTATCTGCATTAAATCGTCATCCAGCTGAAGTTTTGGTCGTCCTGGAGAAGTTTTTGGAGGTTTGATGCCAACACTTTTTTCTTCTTTTAAAAGTTTATATATTGTTGTTTTCCGAACGTTAAGCATATCTGCTGTAAATTGCACTGCATTGTCAACACTGAAATCCGCATTCTTCCTTCTAATAGAATCGTAACAATTAAGAATTAATAATTTTTTTTCTCATTTACTGTACACGGACCCAGTGGCGGCCCGTGGGTGTATAAGGGGGTGAGGGTAGAAAATAGCGCCGCGAAATTTTTCGCGATTTCAAGGTCATTGGCTTAAAATGAATAGTTTGGAATTCAACCAGCAATATAACTATTTTGAAATACTAGGTTTCACGAGAAAAATATTCAATTTGCAAGGTCAGGGTCAATTTCTTTCAGTGCATCCGCTATTGTGTCTCTATTTTGCTCTACTCTCGTAAGCGCCACAGAATTCTTAATATGTTCTTTGGAACTTTCGTGTGATTTTACCGCCCTTGAAAATTTTTTTAAATCAGAATACCCACCCCCTGAACTCCAATTATTGTTTTTTACGCTGCCTAATAAAATACACGGCCAGCAATACAAACTTTGTTTATATGAACTCCCGCAAAGCCATTTGTAACTATCATACTATGAAGTTTGAAATGATCGCGAACTTTCCCGACCCACCCTCTTTTCGCTAAAAACTGCCGTTATTTTTGGTGTTGGTCGACTCTCCAAAATTTGCCGTTTTTCTATCTCAGGTCATCGCGAGAAAGGGGTTTCAAGCAAAGACAAAACAATATCGTGAGAGGGATTCATAATTTAAATTAAAATAGGCACAAAGCACAAAAAAAATAATTTTATGTAACGAAACCTTGGACCTTGGCAATGGCAATACTGTATTAATTATTAAAATAAAAAGCAAATCGGCTTACTCACCTGATGTAAAGGGCTCTTGCCTTACCTTACCTCCTATCACCAACCCCAACCGACTCTAGGAGTCGGTTTGTGCACCAACACAACAAGAAAACAAATTAATTAGATGTCAGTATTTTAACCCGCAGACCCGCCTCGAAAATCTAAAATCACGATAGGTTAACAATCACAAACGAATGGCACGCGTCGTAACTCGTAACCTGACGGCAAAGGGCTTTTCCAACGATCTAATTAAATCTAATAAGCTGACACCTGATCCTACGAGAAGAAAAGATAGATGAGCCTGTTAACAATAAAACATTGCCAAGTTTCAAATAGGCACTAGGCACCCACCTGTAATCTTTAATTTTTATCTGTTTTTTGTTATTGGGATTTAATTGCATATTTATTAATAATATCTTATAGAACAATGAAAACATTTATCAATCATTTCTAACTTATTTTTTTATGTTTTTAAAAATAAAACATTTAAATAATAAGTAAATAAGTCAATAAGTGTCCTTGTTCAATCAACATTTGGCAACATGCAAGCCATTGCAAGCTACTGTAAAAATAATACGATATAGGCCCAATTAAGTGGGCCTCACTCGCCTGCAAAATTTGGCTATTCTTCCTGTTGTGCGCAATTAAAGCGGTGGAGGTCCGGGTTGGAGAGCATAGCGTTTTATAAGCGATTTGTGACGTAAAGGAAGCTCAAGTTTTTGGGATTACAATTTTCTTTTTATGCGGTCGGGCAACGATTTCAGTTTTTAAAATTAATGTTGGATGGGGTGCGCGCTAAATTTAAAAGATAATATGTTGAACTTTGATGGTAATATAATGTTCTATTGTTTTGATACTTTTAATGATTGGAAATTAGTTAAAAACGTTTTATATTTAAATAAATAATTTATTAATTTTACATGTGAGGCCCGGCCTCAGTTGCTTTATACGACGAGCCGCCACTGCACGGACCTACTCTAGGGCGTTTAGGCAATTGTTGAAAATTCTCCATATTTAATTAAAAAAATACTGACACTTCACACTTTGACTAGTTTCACTAAGAAACAAGCATCCAATGTGTATTATTCCAATAGAGGCACCCATAAAGGCATAATAACCACATAATTAGCTAGCAGGTAACCAGGATTATTTTATTGTTATATTAATTATTCCACTATTAACCGTTTGTGAGAAGATTAAAAAATCGAAAAATTATCGATTTGACGCGTCGAACTACACCAGACGAACATATGAGAGGACAAAAACATACTAGTTGACAGTGAAGTCCCTGTACAGTTTCTACAGAAAATTAAGCATACATTTTTGAACTACAATTTCTGGTAAATTCTAAAATTGGAGAATAGCTCAAGGGCGTTCTATGAGTGTTAAGTAAAAATAGGCATTTTAACCTCAAAACCTCTTAAATGGATTTTTTCTTATATTTTTACAGTATTTTGCGTGTAAGTGTTTGGTTTAGGCCCGTATAAAATACATAACAAATTGCATATTTCTATAGAAGAAAATAATGCGTAAGTACCTCTTAAATTTTTTAGTGTTCCTGGCCGCTATTAGATCCTTCAAAAGAAGATAAAAACCGATCATTTAATGAAGAACCTGTCAGAATTATGGTGATTGCCGACACTCATCTTTTGGGCTCAAGTAATGGTCACTGGTTGGATAAACTTAAGAGAGAATGGCAAATGTACAGAGCATTCCAAACTGCAATGACTCTTCATAAGCCCGAATTGGTTTTCGTCTTGGGAGATCTTCTAGACGAAGGACATTTTTGCAGTGAGGAGGAGTTTAACTACTATATTGAGAGATTTTATAGTTTGTTTAAAGTGCCTGAAACCACAAATATGCATCTTGTTGTTGGGAATCATGATATTGGTTTTCATTATCGGTAGGTGTCCATAGAGTTCAAATTAAGTTTTTGTTAATAAAGTTCGTACGCTGAGGGTGGGCGGTAGACTTATCTCGATTTTTTTTCGGGCGATATGTATAGTGCAAAGATTACAGCTGAAAAGTTTGAAAGTTTAAAATATTGTCACTTAGATTTTGACTAAGTAAAGCCCTTTAAATCTCCTAAGTACATTAATACTGCAGATTTAATTCATCTTGGCATAAATTCTTGTAATATTGCTCGTCCTAGAAAATTGTTGCAAATAAAAGAGGCGATTAGAGTCTATAGAGGCATTTTACGCCATAGCGCCCTCCAATGTTAATTTTCGGAGAGATTTCTTATGACCTTATCTATTTATCGACATCGAGTTCACGTTAATATGGTATATACAGTCGAAACGGTCGTTCTTTGCCGGTGCGTCATTACTTCCAAGTGACTAAAACCAAATGAATCTATCAAAATTACGAGGTTCAAAAACTTAAAACAAAGTTTATAAACATCAAAATTTTCGTAGCTAGCGTTCGAACTTAATAATAGTAACAAATATCCACAATTACTTACCGCCAATACAAAAGTACGATTAATATGGCTCTGAAACGAAAGGTCACATTTTAAAAATCAAATGTCAAACGCCAAAAACGTCAATTGATGTATGTCACGTATTTAGGGTGCCGTCATAAACCGCATAAAAAAAAACTGGGGCAAAGTTAGCGTCGCTTTTTCTTATGGTCATATTATCTCTGGAACTAATAGACCCTACGTTATCGAGCTTACGGAGGTACGGTCTATAAAATAATTTCTTGCGCGCGACCTAAGACTGACATCAGTCACTTGTCATTTAGAAAACGTCAAATATCAATGTCGAAAACGTTAATTGATGTGTCGCGTATTCACAGCGACGTCATAACCCGCCTAAAAAAGAACGGAGTTGATCAACTCATAAAAAAAACATAGTACTGGGGTTTTAAATGGGCAATGGTTCTCTACAAAATCAGAAAGTTTAAATCGTTTTGATCGAAAGTTCAATTTTTCCACCCTGAGCAGTTTTTCCAAAAAAGGTTATACTTCTAATGAATTAGTTTCCAATATAGGATATTATTGCTATTATTATTAGAGGTATTATGTATTAATGATTAGATACATTAACCCTGATGCCTTAGAGGCAGTCTAGAAACACCCGTTTAAGGAAGCATACCCTGTTCCAACAAAATATTTTGTTAGCCGAATTAAATTATTTTATTGAAAAATTTAATTAAAGTTTAATTGTCTGAATTAAAATTTATTTCGGACAAACACGTAATATTACATTATTACAACTTACATTTAATTTGATCAAATTCGATAATAATTCCGTCAATTAAGTAAATGTGTTTTCACTGCTTTTACTCATAGGTCTGGTATAAGGTTAGTAAAATTATTACTTATGATATTATGTAATCTTACAACAATAATTCTTAGGCTCTAGTATACTATAGGATTAACGCGTAGAGCTACCGCATTTTACTCTTACTCTTTGCACTGCAACTATTTCACTAATTAATATGGTTTTACCCTCTTAAGTCTCCTTTTTAAACATCGGTGAGCAAGGTAGCGAATCGTTTTTGGTACTGTTATAACAAACGCTATGTTCCTTAATACTTTATTCTGAAAGCGCTGAATTATTCTAATGTTGCCCTTATGGCACACCCTCACTAATTATATAGTCCCTAAACACCTTTCCCCAGTCCTCTAACAAATCACTTAAACACAAATAAAAACTAATTTATTTTATACACTATGCGCCCTCCATTGCCAGGAACCAAGCTTGTTCAACACATAAATGCCGCGTCCGCGCGACTTCTCGCCGGCTTATTTACTGAATGCAAACGAGGAAAAATATTTTAATATGGGAATTAAATTATAATTTTGGCAACTGTAAATAGAGGAATTACTCGGAGAATAAAAGTTAAATAATATTATTTTTGCATCTAATGTTTGAAGGAATTAATATTTTATTCTAATAATAAAGCCTTAAGAAAAGAAATTCCGTAGAAAACAAAACTAGCGAAATTTAATTGACCCAATAAAATTTTGTTTAAGTTAGGAAAATATTCAGCAATCAAATAATTTTATTGAATCAACTAAATTTTTTTCGGTTAATATCTTCCCTGCAATACATTTCACTTGATTAAATATACGCTGTATTGCCACAATTAACAATAAATCAATTAAACGTTGTTTTTTGCACAAGAAAAAGTTTATCCTTAGTGCTGTTATAAGTTATCTTATTTGCTGCAACTTATACCAAGATGGTTTTCAGAATCAATCCCTATCTGCAGAAGCGATTTGAGTCTGGATTTAAAACACCTTCTGTTCAACTAATAAGTGTTCGTGGAATCAATTTTGTTCTTGTCAACAGTATGGCTTTAGAGGGCGATGGATGTTTTTTGTGTAAACCAGCTGAAATGGAGTTAAACAAAATTGAAAGTAAGATAGTTTTTTTTTATAGCAATACTGTTAAGTATTATTATGTAGCCTTGTGGGGTGCAATTAATTCCGTAATATTATTAATATAACGAAGATCAAAAAAACTACCTCGCTGTAAGATTTGAAATTCTTCCGCTTGTCGTTGATTAATTGTTAAAAATTTGACACATAAATCTCACATCTCATTAATTTTTTTATCTCACTATCAGCCCTATAATGCAACACATACGCTTATTTTTAGCGTACCGTTCCAATAACAAACGACCAAACATAATCTAGTTTCATTTTTTGCACTACTGTTATGGCCGATTCGCATTATAGATACGCTCACGCTTAAGGCACGCTCAAGTCGCACTCCCTTGGTTTTAGTTCAGTGTTCACATACAACGCTTTCATCATATTAAAAAACTTTTCAATTACCGAGTTGGCGATGGCAATATCATTAGATGAGGAAGAAAAAAGCAAATTGAAAATTACACGTAAACGAAAAATGTGGGTACATCCAAGTTTATTAAAGCGTAAAAGTTAAGGAGAATTTCACACCTTGTATAAGGACCTACTATTAGATGACGAACTAAAATGTTATCAGGTCTTTCGAATGCCAAAACAAGTTTATTGAGAGCTTTTCTTGCCCTATTTCAGCTCAGGTTTTGTTTCTGAATACATTATCACTGTACTTTCTCGAATTCGTATCATCATATAGCTCATAGTGTGGTTACGAACCATTTATATTAATATTTCATCCGTATCCATGGCTGATGAACAATAATCCCGCTTTTTATGTTCACATTGACCTTTCAAGTCACAGAGAGGTACGCTCAAGCTCAGCTCAAATATTCTTTTCAAGAATTCCTGCGCTCAGATGACCGTATCTTGACTTGAGCGTGAGCGTTAGTGGGAACATTCATATGCAACCAACTGAAAAATATTTGGGCGGAACGTGACTTGAGCGTGAGAGTTCCTATAATGCAAATCGGCCTTTAAGGAACACCTGGACCTTAAAAATAAGCGGATATATCTGTCTGAATACTTAACCTAAAGGGACCCACGGCCTGTCGATGTCATGTATTTTCAAAATGCGCGCATTTTACACGCAAGTTTTAACCCGCTTGAAATCAAGAAAGTCGTGAAGTCGCGAGTATAATGTGCCGTATATGAATATCGCACGTTTTCCACTTTTAGCTTATTTTGTTGTTGGCCGCAGCAGAGTATTCTTCTATATATGCGTTATTAACTTAAATTTAAATCAATAATAATTGAAAATAAGTATTCTCGTCCATCCTTAAATTATTTTTCCGATCTGAGGGCTCAAGATATTGCTTAAGCTCATTCATTAAATTAACATTGAATAAACGTTTTCTACGCAATCCGTTTCTTCTTGGCCACTATTGCAATGAATCTCAAAAAGGGGGTAAAAAGAGAAACGGACGCGGACGTCATCCAGAAAAAAGGTTCATTATTTTGTATGCCTGTTGTTCAACAGGTTTTTTTCCAGGTACAGGGTCTTCCAACGAGGACTGAATAGGGGCTCATTTTTGAGCTTCCTTGTATTTAAAGAAAAATCCAAAATAGCCAATCGATGTACTTTTTCCTGCAGAATTCAAAAATGAAACCAAAAATTTATTTGAACCAGAAACAAAAGAGTTACGCTATGGATAAGGTGTTTTTTAAATGGAACATATTTATACGATTTTTGGAACGAGTGATTTTTTTTTTGTCCGTTCTGATTAAAATATTTAATATTGTGACAGCTATTTTTATTAAATTTTAATGTTTTATCCAGTATAATTTAACTTTAACCTATTTGAAACATACACTAGGTAATAAAGGTATAATCACCTTTGAATCCTTCAAAGTCAAAAAATTTGACAAATTTACTATAATATTGCCGAAATGAAATATTCATTAGATGAGAGATTGCAGATTGTTATCTTGTTCTACAAATGCCAAGAAAATGCAAGAGAAGCAAGGAGAAGATTTATTGCAAATTTTCACAGAAATATATCCGTCAATACTATTCTCAGGATAAAGAACCTATTTGAGGAAAATAAAACATTACATGACAGAAAAAGAAATCCAGAAAGGAATAGAAATCGAGACCGTGCCATTGTGAATTATTTTCGACTGAATCCAACCAAATCAATTTCGGACGCAGTTCGGGATGTTCAATACGGCGGCGGTGTAAGACGCAGAAGAGTTACCCAAGGAACTGTTCACAGGACTTTAAGAAATCATAAATTTAAGTCTTATCATATCCTTCCACTTCAACATCTAACACCGGCGCAAAAAGAATTTCGCTTCCAATTTGTTTCCCAAATTGTGATTCGGAAAGAAAACGAAGACCCTAATTTATTCAGAAATATCTTATGGACTGACGAAGCCACATTCACAACATCGGGGTTTTCAATAGACATAATAATCATCACTGGGTCGTTGGAAATCCAAGAAAATTTCAGGCAATTAAATTTCAAGGAAGGACTTCAATCCATGTTTGGTGTGGCATAAAAAATAATAGAATTTTGGGACCAATATTTTTTAACGGGACTTTAAATGGACAGAGATACTACGAGTTCTTAGAAAACGAAATTGAGAACTTTTTGGAAGATTTACCATTGGAAGAATATCAAAATTTAATTTGGCAACATGATGGGGCCCCTCCGCATGCCGTGCGTGAGGTTACTCAATATTTAAACGGACGCCATGAAGAATGGATTGGTAGAAATGGAACCTATGCTTGGCCACCCAATAGTCCCGATTTGTCAATATTAGACACATTTCTTTGGGGCCATTTAAAGAACGTGGTATACAAGCAGCGAAACCACGATATTAAAGAGATCATGCAGAAAATTGTGAATGAAATAAATCGCCTTAACCAGGAAAATCACAGTATAACAGCAAGTTTGGAAAGGCTACAAAGAGGTTATCGCACATGTTTCGAGAACAACGGAGGTCACATTGAACAATTAAATTATTAATGTTTTTTTTTTTAAATTAGTATAGAGTTGGATTTCTTTTTCTGTCATGTAATGTTTTATTTTCCTCAAATAGGTTTTTTATCCTTAGAATAGTATTGACAGATATATTTCTGTGAAAATTTGCAATAAATCTTCTCCTTGCTTCTCTTGCATTTTCTTGGCATTTGTAGAACAAGATAACAATCTGCAATCTCTCATCTAATGAATATTTCATTTCGGCAATATTATAGTAAATTTGTCAAATTTTTTGACTTTGAAGGATTCAAAGGTGATTATACCTTTATTACCTAGTGTATGTTTCAAACAGGTTAAAGTTAAATTATACTAGATAAAACATTAAAATTTAATAAAAATAGCTGTCACAATATTAAATATTTTAATCAGAACGAACAAAAAAAAATCACTCGTTCCAAAAATCGTATAAAAAAAGCTATGTTCCATTTAAAAAACACCTTATCCATAGCGTAACTCTTTTGTTTCTGGTTCAAATAAATTTTTGGTTTCATTTTTGAATTCTGCAGGAAAAAGTACATCGATTGGCTATTTTGGATTTTTCTTTAAATACAAGGAAGCTCAAAAATGAGCTCCTGTTCAGTCCTCGTTGGAAGACCCTGTACAAGTTTAATTTTTTCGTCAGAATCAAAAAGTTTGGATATAAAAAATTTCAAAAGAACGATTGATACAGATTTTGGACCATCCTTCTTTAATTGTATATCATATATCATTGCTAGTTAAACGCATAGAGCTAACATGGGTCGGGGCAAAATAATTACCAAAAACATATAACGGGTGGTGTGTGTTTTACTACTAATAAAATAGCCACTAGGAAAATATATATAAGTTATTTGACAATTTATAAAGCACGGCTAAACGACGCGAAAAAATGCCAAGAGCAGCTGAAAGTGGTTTTGGTGTTTCCTGCTGGTTACTGTGATCAAATCAAATCAAATCAACTCCTTTATTCAAGTAATTGATTACAATGAATAATCATTCCTTACGTCAACAGATGTTTTAAAATCACAATAGAGATAAAATAAAATAATTGTTTAAAATCTTATACTAAACACAAAGAAAATTTCAATTAACACAGCTATACAATATACATCATATTAAAATTTAGTAACAAAATATCAGTCTTAGTGTTTACTTTTACGGCACACAAAAATAAAATAATCAGTAGCATTTAGTTGTTCAGAGGACACACTGCAGTTTCCACGCAAGATGAGGAAACAAACAATTAGATTAAAATATGTGACTCAGAAAGTCATCTATTTTATAGAAAGCATTCTGGGTCAGAATCTTTTTGACGGCACCCATAAACTGTCTCTCTGGCAAATCTTTAATATGGATAGGAAGTCTGTTATAAAATACAGGACCATAGTAGTTGGTTGCTGTGCGTGATTTTTCCAATCGTAGATATTCCACCCTTATAAGATGTCCCTGTCTAGTTGGATACTGATGGTATAGTTGATTCGGATTGTATAGGTGTAGGTTTTTATGGCAATATAAGAGGCACTCATAAATGTAACGGCACGGCAAGGTCATAACTCCAAGCCTTACAAAGGTTGTCCTTACGTCCTCCCTATTCTTCATACCCGCCACTATTCTGATAGCCCTTCTTTGTAACTCAAAAATTCTGTGGAGATGTGCCGAGTGGCCCCATACCAATACACCATACACCGCTACCGACTGGAAGACAGCGTGATACGTCTGCAGCAGTAAGGCCTCCGGCATGATACCTGTCAGGTTTCTCAATAGGAAAATATTTTTGGAAAGTCGCTGCGCCACATGATGTACATGTGCTTCAAATTTTAGACCCGGGTCAAGGTATATGCCCAGAAACTTCACTTCCTCTGCATTCGCCTCAGCCACCTCCCGAAGGCTAAATACAATTTTCTCTGTCTTTGATTCATTTAATGTTAGTTTATTTGCTCTAAACCATTCATTCAGGTCATGTATACAATCGTTCATTCTTATTTTGAGGGTGTTTATGTCCTCCCCGCATTCAACGATAGACGTGTCATCCGCAAACAATAAAACTCTGGTGCCCGGCAAGGCAGTATTAATATCATTTATATATACAAGGAACAACAGGAGACCCAGTACGGAACCCTGGGGTACACCATGCTTTACCTCTGCCCAGTCATTCGAGATCCTACCATTGTGCACCGTCCTCTGTCTACGACCTCTCAGGTAGCTACCGAGAAGGTCTAGACTCACGCGCTCCACACCATAGAACTCCAGTTTATCCAGAAGTATCTCGTGAGACACACAGTCGAACGCCTTGGACAGGTCGCAGCACGCCAGGTCCGCATGGTGCCCCCCTCAAAAGCGTCGACTATACGTTCCACAAGTTCGAGAACCGCCAATACTGTTGACCGGCCCTGTCTGAAGCCGTACTGACTGTTGGTGAATAGGGTGTGATTTTCGAAGTAGTCATACAATTGCTCTTTTAGTAGACACTCATAAATTTTGGATAGGACTGGTACCAATGAAATAGGACGATAGTTGCCCAGGTTGGTTTTATCCCCTTTTTTAAATATTGGAATCACCCTTGACATCTTTAGCCCTGTAGGAAAGATACCTGATTTTATGCTTAGGTTGATTAGTTTAGTGATGGGAATTATTAAGATATTTTTTAGTTGCTTTATCATGGAGACATTCATATAATAGATATCTTTGCTGTTCTTGTTTTTAAGCGAGTCTATGGCGTTTCTTACCTGGTTATAACTTACGTCCTTGAACCTGAATTTGTTGTGAGTTCCTATGTCTTTCCTAGTTAGGTATTCGCGATGGTTTTTATCCGTTGGCAAGATGGTATCTGTTGGCTCTCGATGGTACTAATCACTGGATTTGCCCAGACTATCACATTTTGTGATTTAAAAGGTAGTACAATATGTTGTAAATGCAATTTAGGACTTTGCGTCGCTTGTTTAAAGCCTTTTCTTCACACAAATGTAGAAGATTAAATTGGGTTTTCATGCGTCTAGTGGTTCCATATGAGTCGGCCAAAAGCCAAAACTCATTGATTTCATGTGTTTTGGCTAAATTAGCGTTGAATCAATGTTTAGGTTAATGAAGTGTCGTAGGTGAACCGGTGATATTAAATCACTAATTACTCATTTATTTACTCAGAAACTAACCTGAACTAACCTAAACCTATAGTTCCTTGCTCAAGAACCCGACTGTCCGGCCTGTGCCTTCGGTCGTACGACGTTGCCTACCAACATACGCATGTGCAATATACAGGGTGGCTGATTAGTGCGAGAAAGTCCAATATCTCCGTTGTTCTTTAAAATATCGAAATTTATTAAATGCAAAGGTTCTAGGATAAACAAGAGCGCAAATTTTAAAAATATTTTTGGATATACAGGATGCGCCAAAAAAGTGGGGTTTAGCAAAAATGTATTTTTTCAAATGGAACACCCTATATGTTATATTATTTTTGGATTCTACATAAAATTATAGTAATTTTTTAATAAGTGCATTATAGGTCTAAACTTAATAGTTTCCGAGTTATCGACTTTTCCAAAATGACATTTTTGAACTTTGACAGCTTCTAGTTTTCTAACGGTACTTCTTAGAGCAAAACGGCTTACATGTCCCTATCTTACTTTTTAATTGTCTTCAAAAAAATATCAATTTCCGGTTAAACCGGATGTAACTCGAAAGTCGGAAATATAGTACTTCCGGTTTAACCGGAAGTTAATATTTTTGGGAAGACAATTAAAAAGTAAGATAGGGACATGTAAGCCGTTTTGCTCTAAGAAGTACCGTTAGAAAATTAGAAGCTGTCAAAGTTCAAAAATATCATTTTGGAAAAGTCGATAACTCTAAAACTATTAAGTTTAGAACTACAATGCACTTATTGAAAAACAACTGTAATTTTATGTAGCATCCAAAAATAATATAACATATAGGGTGTTCCTTTTGAAAAAATACATCTTTGCTAAACCCCACTTTTTTGGGGCATACTGTATATTCAAAAATATTTTTAAAATGTGCGCTTTTGTTTATCCTAGAACCTTTGTATTTAATAAATTTCGATATTTTTAAGAACAACGGAGATATTGGACTTCCTCGCACTAATCAGCCACCCTGTATGTCATTATTGCAACTACACAACAATTAGTATAGTGGTATTAATATACCTCAAATAAAAGAATTCAAGTTTTTTATTTAATAGGATAATTAAAGATGACAGTTTTTTTTTCTGTTTATTGTGTTAAAACAAATTCTACTAAATTTTATTACTTAATTTAACTTTGGCCTTATTTGCACTTATCATAAATATGAACCCCGCACACTCAAATTTGTAGCACCATGTATACATAATTTAGAAACAGTATGCGGATATTTTCACATTGGAGCATACAGGAATTTTCTTAGGTATATTTTTAAATAGGTACAAAACATATACGAATATTTTACGTGACTTTGTTATTTATCCACCAAATAAAAAATTTAACTGTATGTCTCTAATTAATAAATTATTTCCCTTATTATAATAATATATTTTTATTTTTATTTTAGAGTTGCTGAAATGCGCTCAAGGTCTTTCAACTAATTGTGATCCTAAAAGGAAACTGAAAACGTATAGTAGACCAATTTTAATGCAGGTAGGACAAATAATAACCATGTCTTTTTTGCTTCGCACTATATCTTTATGTTTAGTGTAAAAAACTTTACAGCAGTATATTAATATAATTTTCTTCATACACTATTTACCTACAAGCATATAGGCCGCTTCGTATTGGAAATAGTATTTTTATAATCGAATCAAATAAATTTTGGTTTGACCAACCGCTATTGCTGCAAAATTACGTCAAATGACGTGCATCCATTAGTAGCCTACGTGATTACCATATCAAAGTTTTAAAGTTGTGATCCGATGAGTGGATTATTCGGCTAAATGACGGTAAAACCCAAGCTATCAATTAATTCCTGACACCTGTTTGCTAGTCAGAAACTCCACTATAAATAAACTGCAGTGATAATATTAAATACCTTTGTCTCAACAAACGGAGCACATATAGGTACAGGGTGTTTATTAAGTAGGTACTTGTACACACGAGTGAACCTTTGACTTTTTTTAATTTTAAGATAAAAAGTTTATATAAACATGGGTACGCAACGACTTGGTTCTTGAGATACAAAAAAATTCTTTATTTGGTTTTTTAATTATATTGCTGTTCAGTAGCATGGCAACTTGATGAAATTCGGGATACTGGGAGTATTGATGATGAGAAATCAATTATTTACTTAGTTTTTTTGTTTAATGTTAGATGGCACCACGCTGTTGTACCTGGATTTAAATATTCATAACTTTTTGTGTCACACTAAATATAATTTTTAACTAAAGTCTGTTTATTCCACAGATAGACTTAACGTAAATACAATCACGCACTGTGCACGTGATTGTCTAAATTTATTACATTGAACAGGGCCGTATTATGCCAATTATTTCTACTCAATATTTTGTTTAATTTCTAAACTTCATGAGGAGTGCTGTAACAGCAAAAAACAAACGGGTATTTATAGGTATAGTAGAATGACAAGAAACCAAATACTATAAATAATTAGTAATTTAGACACACAGAGTATGTAAAACCAATACCAATTAAACCTCTCGGTCAACAGTGATCCGACCCTGCCTGACACGAGGCTCGCGCTCGAGAAGCAGGAGCGACCGAGTTCGATGTGACCAATAAAAGCAGCGCTGTCCACCTGTTAATCGATGATCACGCGTCGGGGTTTGTTTTGGTTAGTCTATCTTAAAAGTAAATCGACTTTAGACAGACATATTCTTCATTCAATTTTACATACAAAAGGTACTTTTACTATTTGTCGCTGAAAGCAGCCGTTTTGGGGCAAAAACGGGTTTAAAGGTAAAACTGCGTTGGAATTTTGTAAGTTGAATCGTTTAGAATTTTTCAAAAATAAGCGAAGAAAATACTTATTTAGCGTCATGTGCTATGTAACACTATCATTTTACAAATTACTATCACCAAATTAGTGAAAATTAGATAAAAATAAAAATTCTAGCGTGCTGTATCTTTCCTCTGCGGCGGCAGTACACAAGAAAACAGTAGGTACATGCATTGCAAACCTTGGAAAACAATTCAGAGGTTTCCATTGCAACAGAATCAGTCATGGCAGTTGATTAAAAAAACAGACAGTGTTTTTTTGTCATTTTGATGTTATAAGTAATAATTTATTGTATGTTGTGTTCAAAATGTAACACTATACCAACGAAGAAATGGCAGACATTTATTTCATCTATAGAATAATGGCTCACGGTAATGCACAAGCCGCAAAACGACTGTATCAGGCGCGATTTCCTCAACGGGTGGTTTCACACGTCCAAACTTTAATGCATATTCACGCAAGACTGTAAAACTGACTGTTTTAAAAGGACAACAGATATCCCAGGAAGGCCTGTGAGAGTTCGAACAGCTGAGATTGAAAAAGCTGTGTTAAATAGAATTGAAGAAGACCCGCAAATTCGTACACTGAAAATTGTTCGTGAACTGAATATTGCACACACAATTGTGTGGCAAATTTTAGGATGTGAACAACTTTATCATATGCAACGTGTGCAGGCTCTATTACCTACAAATTTATTTTTTTTTTATTTACAAAGAAAACGCATCAACCACTTGGGGTTATTAGCGTGACCATAGTTACAATGTATTAATTATATTTGGTTAAGCAAGTCACTGTCTTTAAGAAAGTTTAGCACATTTTGTAAGTCTGTGTTCAAAATTTCCTTCATATTGTCTTTAAGGTTAGATTTAAGTCTTAGTTGTTTGAATTTTGGGCAGTCTATTAAAATGTGTTTAATGGATAAAGGCACTTGACACTGTTCACAACTGGGTCGATTTTCTTTTGACAGGATGTAACTATGCGTTAGTTTCGTGTGACCTATTCTCAGTCGATTTAACGTGACTTGGTCTCTTCTATTTCGTAGGTTGCATTCCCACGGTTTTACATTGCTCTTACATTCCCTTAATCCAGCACTTAAAGTCACTAGTCATGGAGTTTGGCACTAGTATTGAGTCGGGATCTTCTATGGCAGCGCGCGCTGCCTTGTCGGCTTCCTCGTTTCCCTCAATGCCGATATGTGATGGTATCCATATAATGATAACCTCTTTTCCCATACTATGAATATCATGAAGGATTCGGTATACTTTTTGGACGAGTGGATGTTTAGAAAAAGGATGTTGTAGTGATCTAATGGCGCTTAGCGCGTCTGACAGAATCAAGTGGACTCCGGAATCTCTCTTCTGGACATATAATAAAGCCTGGACGATTGCATATAGCTCAGCAGTGAAAGTGCTGGTGTATTTACTTAGTCTAAATTTAAGGGTGCAGTCAGGCGCTACTACAGCTGCTCCGATTCCTTCGTCGGTTTTTGAGGCATCGGTATAAATCTTGACTCCTTTGGGAAGATCATCTAAAAGCGCAGCTAATTCTGTTTTAATTAAACTATGACATGATTCATGTTTATTGTATTGAGTCAACTTTGTAACACAGTTTGGTTTAGTAATAATCCAAGGGGGGGGCATTAGGTGGTCCTGTTGGAAAAATGTGGGAAATTGAATATTGAATTTATCTCGATATCGATTTATTCGTTCATAGAATGTTGGTCTAGAGCGTTTCTTTGCGTTGTACAATTCGTGGTATCGGTCTGAAAAAACGTTTTGGTGAGATGGGTGTCCAAAGTTTCCAGCTACAGATGATGCATACGATAGGGAGAGATAGGTTCTGCGGTAATTAAGAGAGGGTTCGGATGCTTGACAGAGTAAACTATCCACAGGGCTGGTCCAGAAAGCGCCAAGAGCTAGACGTATACCTGCATTGTGAATTGTATCTAGGAGCTTAAGTAAGGATGGTGTCGCAGAGTCATATGCAATTGAACCATAGTCCACTCGTGATCTGATTAGAGCTCGCATTTGGTTGCGTAATAGATTATTTAGAACCCCGGATTTCTTTAGCCTTTTCACAGATCAAGCTTCGTTTTCTCGAAATGCCACAGTAACCATATCTGGCCTGAAGATAATCCTAATGCTATCAACGAAAATCATTTTTAAGTTCAATTTTCTCTAAATATTTGGGTTGGAATTATCGCTGATTACCTTATTGTACCTTTCATTCTTCCACAAAGACTTACTTGCGAAAGGTACCGAAGGTTTTTGGAGCACGAGCCTGGCCTCCCAGATCACCAGATTTGAATAATTTGGGTTATTTTCTGTGGGGTCACTTGAACTCACTAGGTTACAAAAATCCAGTCCAAAATGAACAGAATGTAAGGAACAAAATATTTAAAACGTGTGTGATTATTAATTAGACACCAGGTATATTCCTCAATCAATGTTAAGGCGGATTGATGCATGCGTTGCGGTAGGCGGCGGTCATGTTCAGCAATTATTGTAAATGTAAATGGTATTAACTTATTTGTAGAAGTAGTTTAGTCTTAGTCTTGTAAATGATCTAGGTTTGTCACATCACAACACAATCAATAATAAACACATTTTTTCGCTTATTTTTTAAAAACTCTAAGTGCCTAAGTGTTTGATAGACGATTGAGATAATCAGGGTTTGGTACATTTGATATCAAATGAGTAAATCAGTGTCAAAAGTAAATGATTCAACTTAGAAAATTCCCAGTTTTAACTTTAAACCCGTTTTTCTTAATTAGGGTTATTTTGACCTCCCCTTATACGCTCCCGAGAGTATTCCATATACTTACCGGACACCCTGTATAGAACCCCACTATCATTTTGGTTGACATTACCGGTGTTGTAGATCTTTGCATAGATATTGATGTTAGAAAGTTCTAAAGTTTTGTAATTTTTTTTTTTGTTATTTACAAGGAAAAACGCATCAACCACTTGGGGTTATTAGCGTGACCATAGTTACAATTTATTAGTTATATTTGGTTAAGCAAGTCACTGTCTTTATTTATTTATTTATTTATTTATTTATTTGTAAAATATACGGGCACAACCCATTATAATATCAATACAACTGAAATTAAATTAAAAGGCTATTAAAATATCTAAATACTAACTTGACAAAAGTAAGTTTACGATGGTATCGACGAAATTATACAACTATAAACAATTGACAATTACCTTTTTTTTAAGAGAAGTGAGGGAATTAGAAAATATATCCAACTCATTGTGGTGGTTGAGAAAACGCATGGCCCGTATCAGGGGCGCATGTGAACCATAGTTGGTACTGTGATGACCAATATGAAATAGTTTAAAATTTCTAAGGGACCTTATGGGAACATTCAGAGCTATAGAATTTAACAAAGCCGGACATATAGTATAACCCCTAACTATCTTTGTAACAAAGCTAACATCAAACATTATTCTTCTATGAGCTAACAAGTCAAGGCCAACCATACCTCTAATCTCACTATAATCATGATCAACAATCAGTATATTCAATTTATACGCACACAGTCTAAGAAATCTATTTTGAACCTTCTCCAAGCTATATTTATGAACTTCGTAAAACGGAGACCACACCACCGTAGAGTATTCCATTATGGACCGCACTAGGACACAGTAAAGTAAAACTAAAGACGTAATTGAGAAATCACTACAATTCCTCTGAATAAAGCCCAACATTTTTGAAGCTTTGGTGACAACAGCACTGATTTGATCAGTAAATGATAGTCGGCAGTCTAAAATTACTCCGAGATCCTTAATATTGTCAACCCTATCCAGTACTAAACCACCAATGCTATAATCACCGTTTACCCTTCTTAATCCTCTATAGAAACTAATAACATGACATTTTTCTACATTTAATTGCAAACCATTTGTCTCAGCCCACAACACAAATCTGTTAATGTCGTGCTGTAAGGAATCCAGATCGTAAATACTAGTAATAATCTTATATATCTTGACATCGTCAGCAAACATTAAAAACATGCTTTCAATTATGTATTCTTTAATATCGTTTACAAATAGGTTAAAGAGAAGAGGCGAGCAGTGGGCACCCTGTGGTACCCCCGATACAGCCACAAATCCCTTAGAGAAAAAGTTTCCAATTTTTACTTTAAATATACGATTTTTTAAATAACTTCCCAGCCATTTAACTAGAGCTGGGCTAAACCCCACAGCTGACAGCTTTGCAAGCAATAGTCTATGATCGACTCTGTCAAAGGCCTTAGAGAAGTCAGTATAGACAGAATCTATTTGAGCACCCGCCTCCAAGGCATCCAACAGTTCCGATTCATAGACTACTAGGTTTGTGGTTGTTGATTTACCCTTAGAGAAACCATGTTGTTGATCTATGATTATCTCCTTACAGCACCACGAAAGTTGATCGCACACCAAAGAATCAAATAGCTTAGGTATGCAAGACTGATTACAGACACTACGATAATTGTCTATGCTATTTTTATCGCCCGATTTATGAATGGGGACAAGAAAGCTTTCCTTCCAGAGTGTCGGGAATTCCCCCACTTCAAGTGATTTATTAAATACAAGAGTAAGAACGTCAGTTAGGGTGCAGACGCAGCGTTTCAACAAATAGTTAGGTATTTCATCAGGGCCTGCCGAAAGTTTGTCCGGCAAGCGACTGATTTTATCAAATACTTCAGCCACTAGTATTGGGCGGTAGGTAGCATTACATTCAAAGTTTAAGCTATAGTTGGGCGTAGGAACATTGCTTTTAACAAATACACTCGAAAAATATTTTTCAAATAGATTAGCTATATCTTGCCCATTAGTAGCTGATCTTTAAGAAAGTTTAACACATTTTGTAAGTCTGTGTTCAAAATGTCCTGCATATTGTCTTTAAGGTTAATTTTAAGTCTTAGTTGGTTAAATTTTGGGCAGTCTATAGCCGCGTTCGGCAAATACATCAGACCGCTTAGATTTGATCTGAATCGTTCGTTTATGACATCTGGATGTAGGGGAAGTAAATGTCACCGTTCGGCAATTAAAATCTGAGCGCTCTGACGATGATCTTTTTGCTCGGAGTTTTTGATCGGATGAAAGCGATTAATCTCAAATCTCAGCCAGCTGAGTTAGTGAGGTTAAGTTTGATTTGAAGTTTGTTCTTAGTTTTGGGTTGAAATTTGCTTTGACGAGGACCTTATAAGAAAGTTAACTTTAAAAAATGAAGGAAATAGAACTTTATGATGCGGAAGAACAAAAACGGTTTGCCCCTGAACTAACCTTAGTCTTCTTTGCTTTACCATATTGATGACAGGCGAAAATTTACCAAAATCTTTACGTCTTCCTCATCATCGTCTTCAAACATAAGTTGATAGCAAAGAGGATAGGACAGTTGATCTATCCCTTCAATTAGGGCCAATACAACAGTAGGAATACTCATTTTTAGTAGAAAAGAGGAAAAATAGGTTATATTTCTTGAATCAAAACAAAGCAATTTGACTTTGACAGAGATCAGTTGTTTGGTACCGTTCTTTTATTACAAATTTCTCCGACTGATCTGTGGTCACGTGACAAAAAATCAATTCAATCGCAGATGTATTTGCCGAACGCAGCTTATTAATAGTATATTATTAACCAAGGTTTAGACAGCCATCATTATTGCCCGAGCGGCAAGGTTAAATCACGAGGAGCGCAGCGACGAGGGATTTAAGACGCGAGGGCTATAAGCTGTCTAAACCGTGGTTAATATAATATTTTTTCCACTACTACAAACTTTTATAAGACATTTATCTTTATAGAATTAATAATTATAAAAAATTATAGGTAGGTGTAAGTATATTTTTTAATCAAGTTACCTGCGCTTTGGAATTTGCAAAATATTTTGTCAATGTCAATGTCAATTTTTGTTCATTTATGTCATCAGATTTCACGAGTTTTCCGTTTTTTTTTTAAATCAAGTTACCTGCGTTCAAATAAATTCTTGAAGATCGGTCAATAATGGATTTCAATGCCTTATTATTGACCATGGTCAATAATAACTTATAAGGTAGAGAAAAACGATTTCTAACGTTAATAATCGGTCAATAATGACGATGTTATAGGTTAGTAGTGGAAAAAATGTGTTTAATGGATAAAGGCACTTGACACTGTTCACAACTGGGTCGATTTTCTTTTGACAGGATGTAACTATGCGTTAGTTTCGTGTGACCTATTCTCAGTCGATTTAACGTGACTTGGTCTCTTCTATGTCGTAGGTTGCATTCCCACGGTTTTACATTGCTCTTACATTCCCGTAGCTTTGCCGGTGATCCGTCCCATTCACAATGCCATGAGTAAAGTATCCTGTTCTTAATCCAGCACTTAAAGTCACTAGTCATGGAGTTTGGCACTAGTATTGAGTCGGGATCTTCTATGGCAGCGGGCGCTGCCTTGTCGGCTTCCTCGTTTCCATCAATGCCGATATGTGATGGTATCCACATAATGATAACTTCTTTTCCCAAACTATGAATATCATGAAGGATTCGGTATACTTTTTGGACGAGTGGATGTTTAGAAAAAGGATGTTGTAGTGATCTAATGGGGCTTAGCGCGTTTGACAGAATCAAGTGGACTCCGGAATCTCTCTTCTGGGCATATAATAAAGCCTGGACGATTGCATATAGCTCAGAAGTGAAAGTGCTGGTGTATTTACTTAGTCTAAATTTGAGGGTGCAGTCAGGCACTACTACAGCTGCTCCAATTCCTTCGTCGGTTTTTGTGTCATCGGTATAAATCTTGACTCGTTTGGGAAGATCATCTAAAAGCGCAGCTAATTCTGTTTTAATTAAAATATGGCATGATTCATGTTTATTGTATTAAGTCAACTTTGTAACACAGTTAGGTTTAGTAATAATCCAAGGGGGAGGCATTAGGTGGTCCTGTTGGAAAAATTTAGGAAATTGAATATTTAATTTTTCTCTATATCGATTTATTCGTTCATAGAATGTTGGTCTAGAGCGTTTCTTTGCATTGTACAATTCGTGGTATCGGTCTGAAAAAACGTTTTGGTGAGATGGGTGTCCAAAGTTTCCAGCTACAGATGATGCATACGATAGGGAGAGATAGGTTCTACGGTATTTTGTAATTTTTGTTTGTTCAGTAAGAACAATTAAATCGAAACACGTTTTCAAACTCATCTACAGTAACTTCAAGTTAGTTAAATTTCTTATTTGTATGAAATATCGTAAAATTATTGCCATTCAAAATGTTTCTTGCTTCGGTAATACGTCCCATCTCAAAAGTGTTTATTTCATTTGTGTTAACATCCCTTATACAAATTATTCATTATATGAAGAATTGCAGAAAATTAGGAAAAGTTGACAACGATATCATTTTTTTGTTGATCTCGTATACTTTGGACTATATTTAAATGCCCTCCTTCATTTTTGTTGTTGATATAAGTGTGTTTCCGCCAACGTTTTGTCTATATTTTTGGGTGCTGTGGTTTTGACGCTTTTTAGATCTTCTATTGGCTTTCTAGTTCGCTGTGGTTCCTCTGCTCTTTCCACTCCTTATTCTGAACTTTCTTGACTGCCGCATTCACTTTCTCTCTTAGTTCGTCTGGTCTTCTATGTTCTTTAGGTCAGCTACTTGGTATTCTTGATTTTCAATTAAAAGTTTTTATCCCACAATTTTTGCTGTTAAATTTTGGGATTTTGCACTTGAATGTTTTTGCAGTGTTTTTTTGGTCTTCTCTGTCTTCTACACTCAGATCATTTGTAATTGGTAGCCTTGGGTTTTCATTGATCTACGTTTTTCTTATTTTTAAATATTGCTATCTTAAGATATGATATAAATGGCAGTAATTATAGGAGGATTTTCCGATTTCCTAACTGGATAATAGTTATCCAAAATGTCTGTATCTAATATAAAATTTAGCTGCGTTGAAATGGTTATTACATCACTATCTGTGTGTGCTATATTATTTATACCAAATATAATAATATTATTCTTTATGATGGTACGTTCAATATTAAGGCACCTTTTCTTAAGACTCTTTACTGGTGGTCTTAGTTTTTATTAGTTTTTGTTGAAATTCTTCCTTGATTTCTTGTGCTTGGCTTTGATTGGCTTCAAGTAGTAATCTGTACAGCAGCTGTTGTTGATCATTCGAGAGTTCTATTACACCATTCCGTATGATGTGCCAGCGTTCAATATCTATTGTTCTCACACATATTATATTTTGTTATACTTAAACTGCTTTTGTTCTCGACTAGTAATACAGATGGCCATGCAAATCTCCCTTCTTCGTCCGTTGCCGAATAACGGATTTGACAACGACAGAAAAGAAAAATGATACTTACGTTAAATTTATTATATTGTGATGTTTTAAGTTAAGAAAGTCTTTAAATTCATTCAATCTTAAAACCTCAGCGATTTTTCTTAAACGGAAGATCCGAAAACAGTTTTTCAAATTGTACTAAAATATGTACATATTATGTATTTACACTTTAACTAAATGGCGTAAGTTATTATTTTTTTAATTTTAACTCCTCTAGATGTTTCTGGAGTATTTTGTTTTGTCCAATGTGAATACATTAAACAACTGCTTAACAACCCAGTTGACCCAGTACGTTGGGCCGGAATAGTTTTTTTCTGAATGAAGTTGTCTGAATTTTATGAATATTTCTTGCTTCCAGCACTATCCATTATATCGTGAGTCGGATATGGAATGTAATGATTTTGATGCTGCCCCCGTTTCCGAGAAGAAGATTAAATTTCGAGAGAAATGGGAATGCTTGAGTAAAGACGCCACTTTTTCAATCTTAAAACAGGTAAAGATTTAAATAATTGATAAGTGTAAGTGAAATTAGGAAGCTGTTTCGAGCATTGTTTTACACGTGAGATAGAAAGGCACTAACTTTTACTGTTCCGCCCTCGTTGTATAACCTTAGCAACTAAAAATAGGGGAAAATGATAATATTAGATATTTTACTTCTAAATATAATATAATACCTGTTGTTCAAATAAAATTCCTACACATCCCAAACAAGCGCAAAGTTTTTCAAATTGATCAAATTGACTTTAAATGCCAAATCTTCACAATGGCAAACAAATGCGATATCCAATAATACTATTTTGGATTCTAAAGAATTCTAGAAAAACTAGGACCAAACTCTTTGTAAAACTAACTTGTCTAAAATAAACCTGTACCGTGCTCCAGTTTTTGTTAAAAGAAAAAAATTATTGACTATTTCAGGGCAGGTAATTGATAGGGAGGCCGCCATATTTTGATGTAGTTTTCACCCCCTTAACCCATTCCAATTTATAATTTTTTGAAAACTTGTTTACTCTCCCGGTCATTACACGTGTTGTCCTTTTTCCACCGCACCTGTAAACATTTAACTGACAACATTCAGATGTCAATATCTCAAAAACCGCTAGGCAAGGTTAACTTTGATATTAAATAAATATTTTTTTACGAATACTTCTTAAAGTACGTTTTCGTAAGAACAAATCTGGGCGACTTGTTGGCCCATCATGTTTGCCAACCGATGACCCGACAAAATTAACGGATGTTTATGTTGCCACTTCTCTGCAACCAAAATGTCGAGAGAACTATCTGAAAAATCGAAATCTTCAGTTAGCTTCAAGATGGCAGACGTACAGTGCTTTCATTTTAATTTGTGACACTTTTAAATAATTGTGGAGTTTTGCGTAAAGCTTTTATGCCGTTAAATCAAAAATTTTATAAAATGTCAATTGCCAAAATTGTTGATATAACTTACTTTTTTTTGTCAATTTTATGCCACAGCACTTCCTTTTCATTATTTTGGCTTAAATTAATATAAATATCATTAAAATTGGATTGTTATTTTTGTTTCCAATAATAATTAATTTATTATCATAGTTTTTATAGTTTTATACTTTTGCGGCATTTATATGAAAGATTTTGTGGTTTCTAAACTCAAACAATTTTAGTTAATTACTCAAAGCTAGGAACAGCAAATTCATTTAAAAATCAAATTAATCAGATTTACAAATAACACACAATTTAATTTTTTTTTAGGTTTAAGTAATTTACTAAAAATCAATAGAGCAGTTCTGTTAAAAATAAAAAGACATACAAAAAAGTATATATATATAATAAGTGCGCGTGGAGCAGCACTTAAATAAAAGAAAATATATTTTGATTTTTTATACATTTTTTTTTATTTTTTACTTTCTTTTTAATTGTTTGTTATTTGCAATTTGATTTATTTTATTTTTAAATAAAATTGTTGTTCCTAGGTTTGTGTAATTTACTAAAAGGTTGTGAGTTTTTAAACCACAAAATCTTCCAACTATCTAATAAATTCCTCAAAAGTATAAAACTATAAAAACTATGACAATAAATTAGTTATTGGAAACAGAAATAATAATCCAAATTTAATGATATTTATATTAATTTAGGCCAAAATAATGAAAAGAAAGTGCTGTGGCATAAAATAAAAAAAAAAGTAAGTTATATCAACAATTTTGACAATTGACATTTTATAAAATTTTCGACTTAACGGCATAAGACTTTACGCAAAACCCTAGAATTTATTTTTTTAGTCGACCTTCTAGACAAATTTAAATGAAAGCACTGTACAGGGTGTTTTTTTTTTCGTTGATATTATAGGGTATAGGCTAAACGGTAAAAGATACAAAAATACTAAGATATGTGTCCCGTTCTCTTTTTTAGTGTTAGTTTATTGGCGCAATCAGATCTATGCTAACTAGATTGGTTTAGAAGATACAGGGTGATTCTCAAAATCGGCGGTTTTTATTATCTCTTATGACTCGGTTATTTATGGAGATAAAAAGAAACTTTCAATACGAAAGTTTTATAACTTTTTACGTAGAATCCAGTGGCGTATTTTAAAAAGAAATATAGATGTGTTAATTTTTGAGATTACCAAAACTAGCATTTTCTTAAATGGGACACCTGGGTGTCTCAAAAAATTGAATTTTTTCTTGCGATTGCAACAATATATAACACTTAATATTTTGCTTTGTTCTAAATAGCTAAATACCAAGAAACAAAAACTTTTTTAGTTTCTTCATCAATTGAATCATTATTCTTTTATTTTATTATAGGTATATTAAAAACCCAGTTAACAGGAATATTAAAACATTGATAAACTAAAACAACAACAACTACAAACAACAAACAAAAATTTATAATAAGAACTCGACAATTATTTTATATGCTTATATACAGGGTGGGGACTTTAAATTGAACGCTGCTTATAGCTGATCTGAGAATAAGATTTCACTTAAATACAAAAATACGTCCTGAAAGATTTTTTATGGGCTTCGTTTTTGTCATGTAAAAAAAAATTTAGGCCCCAAAGAGGGGGGCGCAGCCCTAACCAACTTTTTTTATGAGATTGGAAGACACCACGTGTGACACCTTTTTGGAAAGCTCATTGAAAAAGGAGTTTGTCAATCAATTGTTTTTGACATCTGTCAAACCATGTGCCAGAAATTTAATAAAATCCAATTTTAAACAATTTGGTAAACAATTATGTTAAAATACCATTAAAACTGTAATGTCATCTTTTTAGCTTAACAATAAAATTGTTAGAAATATGCCCCATTAACCTGTTGGCATAGAGTCAACCGTAAGTCAATTATTGTTTTGTTTCCTTGGTAATGCCGCCAGTTTTGTTACGTTTGACAAGCAGGTACTAATTAAAATTTTATTTTTGACGCTTTTATTTAAAAATTTTAAGAATGTATTTAACTGAAACCTTAAAGATTGAAATACTGATGATGGTCGGGTTTGGGGAAAGAAAACGAAGTCAAGAAGAAGTTTGTGAGTTGTTTCATGAAATTCATCCCGATTGGCTACCTCTGTCGCGAAGTACAGTCAGCAAAATTGAAAAGCAATTTAGGGAATTAGGTCATGTTAGACATGTTCCGAGACGAAGACCCCCAAGAGTATCAGATGAAACCAAATTAAATGTCCTATTGAGTTTTCAAGAAAACCCAATTACTGCAGCAAGGCAATTATCTCGTGACCACAATATTGATCATAAAACGGTGTTGAAGATCACAAAATCTGCTGGCATAAAGCCATTCAAAATGCAGCCAGTGCAAGAGTTATTGGAGGATGACTTAGATAGAAGGGTAGAATTTTGCGAAGTTATGATGACCGCATTGGACAACCGACACATTGATTTAGAGTGGATATTTTTTCTGATGAAGCAACATTTACTTTAGAGGGCCAGGTAAGTTTGAAAGTTAAAGGGAATTAACCATTGTTCTTGACAATCACTGGGCAAAGTCTTAATTTCTAAACCGATTAATAATTAGTTTCCATTTTAGGTTAATCGTCAAAATTGCCGGTATTATGCCGACGAAAATCCTCATTGGATTGTTGAATGTCACTCTCAACGCCAAGGGAAAGTGAATGGTCGGGCTGGAATAATAGGCGACAGAATAATTGGTCCATTCTTTTTTGAACATAATTTAAATGGAGACGTGTATTTAAATTTTCTTCAAACATTTTTAATACCAGAACTCCAAAGAATATTCCCAAATTATGGAAATCTAGATCGAAGGATATTTTTTCAGCAGGATGGAGCCCCTCCCCACTTTGCAAGGATTGTAAGAGAATTCTTAAACACTGCATTTCCAAATAGGTGGATAGGGCGGCTAGGATTTTTAGAGTGGCCGCCCAGATCACCGGATATTACACCCTTAGACTTTTATTTGTGGGGGGATTTAAAAAGAAGGGTATATGTTACCAGACCTAACAATTTGGAAGAGTTGAAGGCAAGGATTCGGGCAGAGATACGTTTAATCACGCCAGAAGTTTTGGGAAGAGTAAGGGAACAGTTTTACCATCGGTTAGGTTTGTGCCAACTGGTTAATGGGGCACATTTTCAACAATTATTATAAAGTTTAAAATATGACATTACAGCTTTAATGTTACGGTTAATATAATTGTTTAAAATTAGATTTTATTAAATATCTGGCACATGGGTTGACAGATGTCAAAAAAAATTGATTGACAAACTCCTTTTCCAATGAGCTTTCTAAAAAGGTGTCACAAGTGGTGTCTTCCAATCTTATAAAAAAAGTTGGATAGGGCTGCGCCCCCTCTTTGGGGCCCAAATTTTTTTTTACATGGCAAAAACGAAGCCCATAAAAAATCTTTGAGGACGTATTTTTGTATTTTAGTGAAATCTTATTCTCAGATCAGCTATAAACAGCGTTCCATTTAAAGTCCCCACCCTGTATAACAATTATCAAAGGTGCTTAATCACGAAATGTGCTCAAATTGTCTTCCATTCTGCTTGATGCATTTTTGAACTGGGCTTGTTACTGAATGAGTCGCGTTATAGATGTGAATATTTGGCACTCTTCCAATGCAATTAATAAAATTTGCTCTAAGTTCTTCGGGTTTTATATATTTCATTCTTGATAAATCCCCAAAAATAAAAGTTGAGTGGTGTTAGGTCGGAGGAATCCGGAGGCCATCTGTTTGGTCCATATGTACCAAACCAATTTGCGAAAAATTGGCAGTTAGTAAGTGCCTTACCATATGGCTATTATATGCTGGAGCACCATCTTGTTGTAAATAAACATTATTTCTTGCAGCTAATGGCATGTTATCCAACTCGATTACTACACATTCTTCCAAAATTTGGATGTATCGTTCAGCATTCAAGTTTTTATTAAAAATCCTGTAGTTAAGGACCCTTAAGGATTTTACCCTGGCGACCGCCTGATGAGGATTTATGTTTGGCCAATATCGATTGTTATGTCGATTAAAAATTCCTTCACTAGATATAAAAGTCTCGTCAGTCCATATTATATTTTGAAAAAAATTGGGATTCCGATTAATCTATTGCAAATACCAATGAAAAAATTCTAAACGCCGCTCTTCATCTCCAGGATGTAAGTTATGAACCTTTCTTATTTTATACAGTTGATACTTATGCTTTCTTAACGTTTTTAAAACTTTAAATGTACTTAGATACCGTCGGATCAGCAGCAACACAAGCTAATGTATTAATTTCATCTCTTTCTCTATTTTCCTTATAGTAAATCTTACCTCTTGGTTTTCCAAATGATCCATACTCACTTAAATTGTGATATAATCTTTAAAATGTTTGTTTTTCTTGCTGTCGTCGTTCCGTATTACGCTCAAAATATAGGTCTAAAGCTACGTCTTTATTTTTATTACTCTCAATATAGCACTCAAACATGTTTAATTTTCCATAGTTTTAAAAAATATTAATTTTGGACTTCTTTTTTAAAAAAATGTAATCGAAAATATCTCATTAACAACAAGTGTCAAAACCAATACTTAATTGTTAATGAATTTTATGACATGTGAACAAACAAAAGCAAACGCTTAAAAAACTCAATCCATGGCCAACTAAAAAAAATCTTGTTTTTGGGTATTAGCTATTTAGAACAAAGCAAAATATTAAGTTTTATATAATATTGTTGCAATCGCAAGAAAAAAATCAATTTTTTGAGACGCCCAGATACTCATTTGAGAAAATGCTAGTTTTGATAATACCTCAAAAATTAACACATCTATATTTTTTTAAATACGCCACTGGATTCTACGTAAAAAGTCATAAAACTTTCGTATTAAAGTTTCTTTTTATCTCCATAGATAGCCGAGTCATAAGAGATAATAAATACCGCCGATTTTGAGAATCACCCTGTATCTTCCAAACCAATCTAGTTAGCGTAGATCTGATTGCGCCATTTAACTAAACACTAAAAAAGATAACGGGACACATATCCTAGTTTTTTTGTATCTCTTACCCTTTAGCCTATACCCTACAGGATGTTACAAATTAGACATACGAGCATTGGAATCTCGGCAACCATAGTAGTTAAATAAACGGTTAAATGGGGGCAAAATTGTGCAATTCGGTGCTGATTAAAATGCCGCTTTTTTTTCCGTATTGGCATGGGCTGATCAGCCATTCAGCCAGTCGCTTAAAGATTAAGTTAATAGTTGTGTAAATATGTAAATATTAGATAAGAACGCTTATTTAAAAGGCACACATAAATGAACAGGGGCACACACTTCACTTATGTGTGTCTTTTAAATAAGCGTTCTTATAAAAGTTTTAAAATTCCGGATACTTCCGATATTATTCGAAAAAAACCGAAATTTTGCAAAATCGTTTTTATTTTTTCCTGAGCTCACACTTTGTCGTTGCAACTTTTCTCTACTACAATATGACGATATTAAACTAAAGATCCGACGTTTCGTCTCCGAGCAGCCAACATCAACTTTATTTTTTTAAATACGGATCTGGATTTTTTTTAGCGATTGTAAACCCTCCTACCCTCAAAATGTAATGGCGGTATTACTTTCTCATAATAATGAATTGCCTTTGCTTATTTTTTTTTTATTCATATTTTACATTTGTCAGTCCGGTCCTCGCAACGAATCACAATTATAATTAAAAACGTTATTTTTATAAAAACCTTTACAAATGAGTTTCATGAAAATTTGAGTTTATTAGGAAAGCTCTAATTTCCAAAATGTTCAAAAATATTTCCTTTAACCCATAGGTACCTATGCACACGTCGATGTTTCTTATGATTCTTGCTATACTACCCTCTTTCAATTGACCTTTATAGCCTACGAACTGTATGTTGTATTCCAATTCTTCAAAGTTTGTTTAAAGTTGATCTTACTAATAGGTGGATCGGAAATGGTGGGGCAATAGAGTCGCCAGCGAGGTCGCCAGATATTTCGCCTCTGGATTTCTTTTATGGTGGGCATTAAAAAATTTTATTTATAAAAATGACTTAGATACCATGGAGGAACTGAAAGAACGCATACAGGTTGCAGTTGGTAGGATAAGGAGAAGATGGGTTGAAAGGGCTGTCGCCAAAATTAGAAGAAAAATCGATTGTATTGAGCAAAACGGCAATTTTTTGAACATTTAGAAAATTAGGATTTATAATTAAGAAATTTAGAATTATTAGAAAATTCTTATAAAATAAATTATGTTACTTATGTATGAATGTTTCAAATAAAATCGAGTGTTTAATTAATATTGTGATTCGTTGCCAGCACCAGGTTGACAAATGTAAAACACGAATTAAAAAAAAAATAAGCAAAGGCAATTCATTATTATGAGAAAGTAAGACCGCCATTACATTTTGAGGGTAGGAGGGTTTAAAAATCGGTAAAAAAATCCAGGTTCCTATTTAAAAAAATAAGTTGATGTTGGCCGCTCGGAGACGAAACGTCGGATATTTAGTTTAATAAGGTCATTTTGTAGAGGAGATAGAGTTGCAATGACAAAGTGTCATTTATTTTTAAATAGCTATTCAAATGAGCTCAGGAAAAAATAAAAACGATTTTGCCAAATTTCGGTTTTTTTCGAATAATATCGGAAGTCTCCGGAATTTTGAAACTTTTAAAGCAGCATTTTAATCAACACCGAATTGCACAGGTTTGCCCCTATTTAACCGTTTCTCTAACTCCTATGGTTTCTGAGATTCCAATGCTCTTATGTCGAATTTGTAACACCCTGTATAATTTCAACGAAAAAAAAAAACCCTGTACAAGTAATATCAGATTTCGTAGTCTTAGTAGAAAGCCATGCGATAGAATTAGAAAGTCAAACCGGAGATGCAAAAGATGGTATATTAAAAGCTTTTCTGGTTAACATATAAATTTTTAAGAATACTCTTTCTATTGATCGCTTCTTTCTATATCACGAATTACACTTTTTAAAGGTGTGGCAAATATAAGGAAAAACCCTGTACCTATATAAAATTCGTCATGATCATACATGATGAATACAACTATGAGAAATACAGAAATCGACCGTCGCAAAAAACGCACGTCGAGACGACATGTGCGGATGAATTTTACATCCGACATTGACATGTCGGCCGACTGCCCGACATAATAGGCCAGTGCAGTTATAAGATTTCATATGGTATGCTGGGAACAAAATCACATGAAGCTGTTTTTTTCGGTGATGTTTAGTTTTTGCCGTCCTATTTATCATACTAACTCTCCCCCCCCCCCCCCCCCCCCCCCCGTCTAAAAAAATAAAAACGCTATTTTCAGGAATCGACTCTAACGGGGCACGTTTTTCGTCAAAAACCCCAAATAATGCTGATTTTTTAGTTTGTTGTGGCAATCCATTTTCAAACAGAGCTAGTGGATATGGTGCCAAATCATGCTGAAAATATTTCTTTAGATCTTCTTGGGACTTGTATGTACATATAATTCGGTTAAAAAGTTGGCTAGGATGACTGGTTGCATAGTCTTATTATTTTATTAAGAAATAAAAAATTTTAAACTTTTTATCTATCTTTTCCTACAATTAAATTATGTACAATATTTTTGCCTATTTCTTGAGCTGCATCGCAATTTATTTCTTTTGTATCAACTATTCCTGATGATATTCACACTAAATCAGTCGTATTTTGGCCGAAAGGGATTTAAAATGTTAGTTTAATATTAGAAATTGACAAAAAAAATTAATAATATCCGAAACATAAAGTTTAATTTTTTTAAAAGTATTATTTCACTTTTTAAACCTCTGTGGTACGCTGCTGTTTCAAAATACTATTTTTTAATATAGTCAACTTTATGGAGTTTCTTGTTTCCCTTTTCACTTTTTCTCGCAAAATTAACAATAACGGAGACAATTAAAAAAAAATTTACAATTTTAGGGGGTTTCCCACCTCTGAGGGTTGGGGACTTTTAATATGATAAGTAGGGTGGCAAAAACTAAACATCCGCAAAAAAAAACAGCTTTATGTGATTTTGTTCCCTGCCAAGTACTAAGTGCACCGAGGTATAAAATATATTTCGTTTACCTTAGGACAGACAAGTCGGCCCACATGCTGGCCGACATGTTGCGTCGTAGTCGATAGGAAAACGAGCCTTAACCTGGACCCAAATTTTATATTTGGGTTAGTTAGTATTTTTTGCTTTTTTTTCGGCATTTAAATCAAGCTGTGCTATCTACTGTACTTACCATTTAAATAAGAATTATGTTTTTATAATATGGCGTAACATCTCTGCCAGTCACTGTTTATTTTTTTTATGTGAAGAATTATCAGGTTGATGGGAAATATAGAATATAAAATATAAAAATAATATTGCCGTTGTCTAACAGGCCAATTATCAGAAATAATTTTCTGGTCTTTTAGATTTAATTTTGATTTCTTCACCTAGTATTTTTCTAGATTAAACCTCGCCTGGCTTTATCCGGTCATACTCATCATGGTTGTACTAGGAAACTTCCTTTTGGAGATGGTCTCGAAATCACCCTTCCAAGCTTTAGTTGGAGAAATAAAGACAACCCGAATTATGGTCTGGTAGGTATTTACTTTATTATCGTTCCATTTTTTTTAAGTCTCTTCTTTTAATCAAATACTGTTTAATTAGAAGTGACTCCGTATAACTCTTAAACTTGTAATTACGTAAGTGTCAACATATTCTCTTATTCGCTTAACATGAGTCATTTAAAGTGCTTAAGTGGTCACATACCTCCAGCCGCATAGAAAATTAATACTTTTAGGAATTTTTTTTGAACGGCTAATAATGTGAAAATCTAATTATTAAAAACATTAAAGATATCTTTTATTGGGGTTTCAAGAGTTGAAAAAATGTTTTTTTACAATTATTTTTAGAGAAAGTTAGTAATATTGTCCAATATCCTGTATGTAAGTAAAAGTCCGCATCACGGTCTGAATGATATCGCGATGTTAAATCGGTAGATCTGAAATTTTTAAACAAATCCTTGTAATGTTCCGTTGCCTACAGTCTGTTAAGGTAAATTTAAAAAAAATTAACAATTTATAGAATTTTAAACGAAAGCCTACACTGAAAAGTTTTTTAATGATAGGGAAAAAATAATCTAAAAATATTGAAAACTTTTCGAGTAATCGTGCAGACCTTTTTTAAGAATATATGAATCTGTTCGAATTTTCTCAGTAAAATAAAACCATATTTTAGCATTGTCTGCTTAAGAGTTTTTGAAAATTGAAAAAACTATTTATATTTTATCTGAACCTCTACCTGAACTATTTGAGCTCTACTATACGAAAGCAGCCAACCAAAGTACTTGTCTTTGATAAAATGCAATACGTTTTATGTAGCTACCTTCAAAATATAACAATATAATTAATTTTCCTCTTCATCCATTTCGGCCAATGCACTTCGTAAGTCGTGTTCCCATTTCAGTCGGTTCCTTGCTTTTTGACGAGGGGTCGCTTTTTTCTTGCTTTTTGTTTTCATTGTCACCATTGTCGAAAATCCACTTTCACACCTGTTAGTTGTGGCGAATGGGATCAATATTTTTGCAGCTTTTTCTGATAATAATGGATATTCGCCACCAATCTCTTGCCAAAATGTCGCTAGTTGCGTGTTTTCGAAATCAGTTTTCAGTGTGTTGTCTTCGCAAAGGTAATTTTTATTTATTTCACAAATGTACGTTGCAGGTAAATATCCCAAATAGTACACTAAAAACAAACCAATAACTAACTAATCTACAATAAAATACAATATACACAATTCAGTACAGTAAAAATCATGATCAAATTAGAACCTGAAACAATAACGTTCTACAAACTGTTCCAACGTGTAAGTACATCGGACCTGCAATGTTACTCTCATTGTGAAGATTTTAGGAGTAGTTTCAGTTTCATCTTTGTTTTAAATGTTGTCAGTTTACAGTCAAATTCAAAATTTGGGAGAACATAATAATATATATATATACATATATGATAATATATATATATATATGATAATTAAACAAAAAGGAAAAAAGACGTGTAATCCAAAAATAAAATTAAACAATCAACTGCTAAAACAAGTATCAAAATATAAATATCTTGGTCTCATAATTTCCAACAATTTAACATGGAATTCTCAAATAAATAACATTATCAATAAAGTGGCACCTATTGTTGGAGCACTTAGGAGATGCTCCCACCAACTCAATGATAATTTAAGATACCTTCTGTATAACAGTTTTACTGAACCACATTTAAGATATCTAATACCTTGTTGGGGTAATGATACTGAATATTTAATAAAGAAACTACAAATACAATTTTGCGATTTCTCTAAGGCTTTCGATTGCGTAAATCACTCCATCCTTTTACGAAAGCTTTCGTGTTATGACTTTAGGGGGGTGGCGTTGGATTGGTTTTCATCCTACTTGTCTAACAGACTGCAGTTGGTGAGATCTCGGGGATGCATCTCCGGTGCACTGGCTATAAAAAACGGCGTTCCTCAGGGCTCCGTGTTAGGACCCTTGCTATTTCTATTGTATCTAAATGATTTGGTCACAAGCAATATACAAGGCAAATTTACTCTCTTTGCCGATGATACTACGATCCTATGGATGGGTCGAGATGCATAGGCTCTTATGAGCACAGTCTCACATGATCTGGGTGCAGTTCGGACCTGGTGCGATTCTAACTACCTTAGTTTTAACACAAATAAAACCAATATAATAACTTTTAAATTTAGCCCCTCGAGTGTGAGTTGTCCTGTTGCTAGTAAACCCAGTGTAAGGTTCCTTGGTCTGTGGATGGATGAGAGGCTGAAGTTTGATACGCATATCCGGGCTCTCAACGCCAAGCTGGCCTCTGGTTGCTATGCAGTTCGTATGGTTTCAAACGAGTTGGGTATTGGAATGGCAAAAAACGCCTATTACTGCCTGATAGAGTCGCATCTCAGGTATGGAATTCCTTTTTGGGGGTTTTGCAGCCAGTCTCTCTTTTGTTCTGTGTTTGTTTTGCAGAAGCGAGCAATTCGTTATGTCTGTAGGGCAAGGGCCCGGGATCACTGCAGGCCCTTATTCATCGAACAGGGGATTTTAACCTTGCCCTGCCTGTTCATACTGGAGACAGTGCTTCTTATTCATAAGCGTTTTGGGGACAGGCGATCTACTCATCATTATATAACGCGAAATAGCAATGATCTGCCATTGCCTATTCCAAAGTCAACCCTAACCAAGAACTCTCTTATGTATGAGGGCATGAGGATGTATAATCATTTGCCATCTGCTATGAGGGAGGCAGCTGCCCCGGTGATCTTCAGGGGTATGGTCAAGAGTAATCTACTGGAAAAAGCCTATTATAGTTTGAACGAGTTTCTTGAGGACAAATTGTAGTATTAGTAATAGCTTACTTTAAATATGGTCAATTTACATCGTTATATTTTTGCATGCTGCCTTATTCATATACTGTATAATATTTGGAAATGCTATAATATTTCGACTATTAAAACAAATTTTTAATTTTAATGGAAAACTGTAGGTTTGTAAATTTTTCACTGTGATTTGCAAGGGATGTTGTGTATTTAAAATGAACCTAATAAATTAGCATTATTATATTGTTCTGATAGGTACTATTAGATTTTGTTATGGTTTTCAATGTATTTATATTCTTGTAGTTAGTTTAATGTGTTTTTATATTTTTGCTTATATTTTTATTTGCTTTGTATATGAGAATAATGTTCTTTTTACAATAAAGCATATTTTGACTTTGACTTGACTTTGACAAAGATACAAAATAAATCAATAAAAGCTTTATTTGCCATAAATTATTATACACCCAGTGAAGACTTGTACAGAACATACCCATTTCTTACTATAAATCAACTTAGAAAATTTGAGCAAACCAAATTAATACATAGTGTACAAAATAAATTAATTAAAGCGAACACAGTCCTAAAACAAAACAAAGATTGTTACAACTATAATATAAGATCAAACGATGCCTTAAGAAATACATTTGCTCGCTCGAAGAAAAAACAAGACTCTCCATATGAGGGAAGCATTCAAACCTATAATAATATTCCTGATGAACTTCTTAATGAACACCGAAAAAAAATACTGCATACCAACCTGAAAAAATATATTAAAGAGACAGTACCAAACTCATATAATATAGAAAATTTAACATGTTATTTAGACATTTTTTTACTTTTTCTATAAAATGTAAACATTAGAATTTTAACTATTACTTTTACCATTTAAGGAATTTGTTAAAAATGTAATGTTATTATATATGTATATAGGTCTCATTACCAGATTTATCTGTTTCGAAGTCACTAATAAATAAATAAATAATAATAATAAATAATATACTGAAATAGTGGAGAATATGATCGATATTATTGTTTCTACCAACATCTGTTCAGCTTCTGTTACTCAAAAACATATCCTGCAACCAATAGCGAATTCCATTGGTAAAAGAAGTGCGGCACCGGTATGCCACTGAAATTGCACTAGTTCACAAAAAGTGTTGCACTATTTGAGTACAAATGGTTTTCAGATTAGACCTTGAATGAATTTTTCCAACAAAGTTCATGATAATACTCCTCAATCCTCATTGATTTTACTTGCTACTGGACAAAATTTTAGACAAAATAGTATTTTAAAAATCGAAAAAATCAAAACACTGTATTTTTTAACATTTCCATCCAGTTTCGGTGCAGCACGGCCTCCAACAGCACGTACGGAGCTGATTGCACTCGGTGCAACAAATGTTGTTTCCCAATGGTTTACAAATACTTGCACTGAAATGTCCAATGGTTTTCAAATTTTGCACTCGTGCCGCACTTTTTTTTTACCAATGGAATTCGCTATAAGTATCATGCGCAGTCACACGAAAATTAATTAGAGCTAAGTTCAGAGCAGTTAGTTTTATTAGTTATTATTTTAAACTTAAACAAAAGGGTGAGATACATTCTACGCGTTTTCAGGCTCTTCATACTCAATAATTGTAAACGGTGTTGGTGAGTGAACAACTTTTTGTCGATTCCAACCTTGTAAAGCAAAACATTGACAAGCTTTGACTTGGCTCGTTCAGTACGTTGAGTATAGATTTTATATCAAGGTGACCAGACAGTATAGCAATATTCAAGGTGACTACGTACTAACGAATAATAAAGGGACTTTAAAGCCTCAATATTGGAAAAATCTCAGCAACGACGCATTATAAAACCAGTCATCCTGAATGCCTATACCAAAACAAAGTTAACATGGTCATTAAATCTTAGTTCTAAGTCTAGTATGACTTCTTATAAAATATCCTTGTCTTTACTCCTCAGAGAATTCCATTTTACCGTTTACCCCGTAGGGGGTAATTTCCGCCATGTTGGGAAGCACTGCTTTATTGCATTTTCGAGGCACGAAAGATCATACAGGGTCTTTCCAAATATTTTGTGCAAACAATTCTAGGTGGATATAGTTGAACTAATTAAATTGATAGATTCAGCCGATACTAGGTGGAAATCCATAACTATAGATTTATGAAGTACAGTAAAACACACTTGAACTGTAAATTTCCACTATATTTAACTATGAAATTTATAACATGTTTCGCTAACACTGTAGCTTCATCAGATGACACAGGTATAATGATTGTTAAAAATAATTGATGTACAATAAGGTTCAGATAATTACAAATAACAATAAAACTAGAAATAGAGGGAAGGGTTATAATTTTGGGGAAAACCATTAAGTGGTGGTTGTAATTATAATAAAGTAGGTAATGTGTTTATTACAGAACCCTAAAGGTGTAGATAGTGGTCAACAGAATAAATTTAATAAAGGTGAACTATTTAAATCTAATTGATCATTTAATAACAGGTCCGTATTTTTAAGTTTGTTTATTTCCATAGATTCTAACAGATTAAGTTTAAAACCTTTATTTTCGGTATGTAGAATTTTGAAAGAAGGGTCAAAATTATGTTGGCTATCAAGTAAATGATTAGCATAGTTCGAATCACTTTTATTTTTTTTTTTTTGGCAAAACTATTATAATGTTCTTGTACTCTTTTCTTAAAATATCTACCTGTTTGGCCAATGTAAGTTTTCGGACAATCCATACATTTCAACTTATAGACTCCAGATTTTTTATTAATGTCGCTTTTAGTTTTATTATTTTTAATGAACCTGCCTAAAGAGTTATTTGTTTTGTAAGATACATTTATATCCAGTTTATTGAGAAAGTTACCAATTATTTTGCTAGGTTGTCCAATGAAAGAAACAGTTTTAAATTTGTCTGATGACGTTTTCACTCTTGGAAATACTAAGTCAATGGTCTTTTTATACGTCTTCTTTTTTAAGATGTTATTAATTAAATTAGCTTTATAACCATTGTTTACGGCTATTTGTTTAATATAGTTTAATTCTTTTTGAAAATTTATCTTGTTAAGAGGGAGAGTTACTAATCTATGGATCATACTGTGAAAGGCAGCTAATTTGTGTTGAGTAGGATGGCAAGAAGAGTTAGGTATGACGGTGTCAGTATGAGAAGGTTTATGAAAGACCGAGAAACTGTGTTGATCATTTTCTCTTTTAATATTTAAATCAAGAAAATTAATAGATTTATCCAATTCTTGTTAGATTGTGAATTTTATATTTTTGTGTAAACTATTAATATACTCTAAAAATATATTTAATTGTCTATCAGTTCCAAGAAAACAGGCCAAGACGTCGTCAACGTACCTGTGCCAGTAAAGAAAATGTTTGAAAAGAGGGTGTTTGCTGATCTTTCCTTCTAAAAAATCCATGAATATTTCAGCCAATAAAGGGCTAAGAGGGTTGCCCATTATTAGGCCATTTTTACTAGTGTATATTTGATCATTAAACTCAAAATAATTTTGTTCGAGACATACAGATAGTGAATCTAAGATTTCTTGTTTTTTAACAACATTAATATTTTTTAAGTCTAATAGTTGATTAACCAAAGTGATTGTTTCATCTATAGGTATGCTTGGGAATAAATTTGTCACATCAAACGAAATTAACTTGGCATTATTAGGTAAATGAATATTTTTGATTTTATTTACTAACTCCAAAGAATTTTTTATTGCGAATTTAGCTGTAAAATGCGTGTTACTTTTGATTATGTCAATTAATTTTTTGGAAAGTTTGTAAGACGGTGCTGTGAAAAATGAGACTACAGGTCTAATAGGGTATCCCTCTTTATGAAGTTTAATTAGCGAATACATTTTGGGAGGTTGAGGGTTCATGATTGTTAATCTACTAGAATCCATGTCAGAAAACAAACTTTTACAATTAAGTAACACTGTTTTTATAGATTTTTGGAAAACAGCAGTAGGATCGCGTTTTAAAATTTGATAATTACTAGGATTTAAAAATTCAATAGTTTTTTGAATATAACTAGTTTTGTTAATTGCTACTACTGTGTTTCCCTTGTCTGCTTTAGTAAAAACTATATTACTAGATTTATTTTTAATATCTATAGCTGTTTGAATTTCTTGACTTGGAAAGGTTTGGTTTAAAAATTCTTTCTTTATTATGGTAGAGGCTTCGTGTTTAAGTGGAATGTTTGAAGGAATATCTTTAAGTGCAATTTCTGTTTCGACACCTAATATTTCTAAGTTTTTGGTAGAAATATTATCGTGAATATTATATTTGAAGCCTTTTTCAATTAATTTATTTTCGGTATCTGAGAAATTAACAGAGGATAGGTTAATAAATCTATTGAAAAACTTATGTGTAGAAAATTGCTTTTGTTGTTGAGGGTTTTTTTGAGAATTGCGAGCTTTTGAAATAAGAGAATTAAGCTTTTTTTGTTGAGTTAGATATTTTTTATGTATAATTGAGTTAACCTTTTCTCTAGTATCCCTATCCAAAACAAGAAATTCGATATAATTCAATTTATGTAATAATTCGGTATGAACTACTTTTAGATAAATGTTGTAAGTACCTCTTTTACGGAACTGAATTTTCTTTTCTACACTTAACCACTTCCTTAAACCTGTTGTGGATCCCTGTACTGCTGCTATACTTTTGTTGTGCGTCTTGAGGGCCATGTATTTTGGGAAAACATTATTTTTAGAACACTTATCAAAGAACCACAAATTTTGTGAACATATTGCACATCTAAGGAGGAACTTGAAGTACCAAACGGCGAGGAAACTTTCTGAAGCTTCTTTAAACAAATTGATAGATTCAGCCGATACTAGGTGGAAATCCATAACTATAGATTTATGAAGTACAGTAAAACACACTTGAACTGTAAATTTCCACTATATTTAACTATGAAATTTATAACATGTTTCGCTAACACTGTAGCTTCATCAGATGACACAGGTATAATGATTGTTAAAAATAATTGATGTACAATAAGGTTCAGATAATTACAAATAACAATAAAACTAGAAATAGAGGGAAGGGTTATAATTTTGGGGAAAACCATTAAGTGGTGGTTGTAATTATAATAAAGTAGGTAATGTGTTTATTACAGAACCCTAAAGGTGTAGATAGTGGTCAACAGAATAAATTTAATAAAGGTGAACTATTTAAATCTAATTGATCATTTAATAACAGGTCCGTATTTTTAAGTTTGTTTATTTCCATAGATTCTAACAGATTAAGTTTAAAACCTTTATTTTCGGTATGTAGAATTTTGAAAGAAGGGTCAAAATTATGTTGGCTATCAAGTAAATGATTAGCATAGTTCGAATCACTTTTATTTTTGGCAAAACTATTATAATGTTCTTGTACTCTTTTCTTAAAATATCTACCTGTTTGGCCAATGTAAGTTTTCGGACAATCCATACATTTCAACTTATAGACTCCAGATTTTTTATTAATGTCGCTTTTAGTTTTATTATTTTTAATGAACCTGCCTAAAGAGTTATTTGTTTTGTAAGATACATTTATATCCAGTTTATTGAGAAAGTTACCAATTATTTTGCTAGGTTGTCCAATGAAAGAAACAGTTTTAAATTTGTCTGATGACGTTTTCACTCTTGGAAATACTAAGTCAATGGTCTTTTTATACGTCTTCTTTTTTAAGATGTTATTAATTAAATTAGCTTTATAACCATTGTTTACGGCTATTTGTTTAATATAGTTTAATTCTTTTTGAAAATTTATCTTGTTAAGAGGGAGAGTTACTAATCTATGGATCATACTGTGAAAGGCAGCTAATTTGTGTTGAGTAGGATGGCAAGAAGAGTTAGGTATGACGGTGTCAGTATGAGAAGGTTTATGAAAGACCGAGAAACTGTGTTGATCATTTTCTCTTTTAATATTTAAATCAAGAAAATTAATAGATTTATCCAATTCTTGTTCGATTGTGAATTTTATATTTTTGTGTAAACTATTAATATACTCTAAAAATATATTTAATTGTCTATCAGTTCCAAGAAAACAGGCCAAGACGTCGTCAACGTACCTGTGCCAGTAAAGAAAATGTTTGAAAAGAGGGTGTTTGCTGATCTTTCCTTCTAAAAAATCCATGAATATTTCAGCCAATAAAGGGCTAAGAGGGTTGCCCATTATTAGGCCATTTTTACTAGTGTATATTTGATCATTAAACTCAAAATAATTTTGTTCGAGACATACAGATAGTGAATCTAAGATTTCTTGTTTTTTAACAACATTAATATTTTTTAAGTCTAATAGTTGATTAACCAAAGTGATTGTTTCATCTATAGGTATGCTTGGGAATAAATTTGTCACATCAAACGAAATTAACTTGGCATTATTAGGTAAATGAATATTTTTGATTTTATTTACTAACTCCAAAGAATTTTTTATTGCGAATTTAGCTGTAAAATGCGTGTTACTTTTGATTATGTCAATTAATTTTTTGGAAAGTTTGTAAGACGGTGCTGTGAAAAATGAGACTACAGGTCTAATAGGGTATCCCTCTTTATGAAGTTTAATTAGCGAATACATTTTGGGAGGTTGAGGGTTCATGATTGTTAATCTACTAGAATCCATGTCAGAAAACAAACTTTTACAATTAAGTAACACTGTTTTTATAGATTTTTGGAAAACAGCAGTAGGATCGCGTTTTAAAATTTGATAATTACTAGGATTTAAAAATTCAATAGTTTTTTGAATATAACTAGTTTTGTTAATTGCTACTACTGTGTTTCCCTTGTCTGCTTTAGTAAAAACTATATTACTAGATTTATTTTTAATATCTATAGCTGTTTGAATTTCTTGACTTGGAAAGGTTTGGTTTAAAAATTCTTTCTTTATTATGGTAGAGGCTTCGTGTTTAAGTGGAATGTTTGAAGGAATATCTTTAAGTGCAATTTCTGTTTCGACACCTAATATTTCTAAGTTTTTGGTAGAAATATTATCGTGAATATTATATTTGAAGCCTTTTTCAATTAATTTATTTTCGGTATCTGAGAAATTAACAGAGGATAGGTTAATAAATCTATTGAAAAACTTATGTGTAGAAAATTGCTTTTGTTGTTGAGGGTTTTTTTGAGAATTGCGAGCTTTTGAAATAAGAGAATTAAGCTTTTTTTGTTGAGTTAGATATTTTTTATGTATAATTGAGTTGATAGCCAACATAATTTTGACCCTTCTTTCAAAATTCTACATACCGAAAATAAAGGTTTTAAACTTAATCTGTTAGAATCTATGGAAATAAACAAACTTAAAAATACGGACCTGTTATTAAATGATCAATTAGATTTAAATAGTTCACCTTTATTAAATTTATTCTGTTGACCACTATCTACACCTTTAGGGTTCTGTAATAAACACATTACCTACTTTATTATAATTACAACCACCACTTAATGGTTTTCCCCAAAATTATAACCCTTCCCTCTATTTCTAGTTTTATTGTTATTTGTAATTATCTGAACCTTATTGTACATCAATTATTTTTAACAATCATTATACCTGTGTCATCTGATGAAGCTACAGTGTTAGCGAAACATGTTATAAATTTCATAGTTAAATATAGTGCAAATTTACAGTTCAAGTGTGTTTTACTGTACTTCATAAATCTATAGTTATGGATTTCCACCTAGTATCGGCTGAATCTATCAATTTGTTTAAAGAAGCTTCAGAAAGTTTCCTCGCCGTTTGGTACTTCAAGTTCCTCCTTAGATGTGCAATATGTTCACAAAATTTGTGGTTCTTTGATAAGTGTTCTAAAAATAATGTTTTCCCAAAATACATGGCCCTCAAGACGCACAACAAAAGTATAGCAGCAGTACAGGGATCCACAACAGGTTTAAGGAAGTGGTTAAGTGTAGAAAAGAAAATTCAGTTCCGTAAAAGAGGTACTTACAACATTTATCTAAAAGTAGTTCATACCGAATTATTACATAAATTGAATTATATCGAATTTCTTGTTTTGGATAGGGATACTAGAGAAAAGGTTAACTCAATTATACATAAAAAATATCTAACTCAACAAAAAAAGCTTAATTCTCTTATTTCAAAAGCTCGCAATTCTCAAAAAAACCCTCAACAACAAAAGCAATTTTCTACACATAAGTTTTTCAATAGATTTATTAACCTATCCTCTGTTAATTTCTCAGATACCGAAAATAAATTAATTGAAAAAGGCTTCAAATATAATATTCACGATAATATTTCTACCAAAAACTTAGAAATATTAGGTGTCGAAACAGAAATTGCACTTAAAGATATTCCTTCAAACATTCCACTTAAACACGAAGCCTCTACCATAATAAAGAAAGAATTTTTAAACCAAACCTTTCCAAGTCAAGAAATTCAAACAGCTATAGATATTAAAAATAAATCTAGTAATATAGTTTTTACTAAAGCAGACAAGGGAAACACAGTAGTAGCAATTAACAAAACTAGTTATATTCAAAAAACTATTGAATTTTTAAATCCTAGTAATTATCAAATTTTAAAACGCGATCCTACTGCTGTTTTCCAAAAATCTATAAAAACAGTGTTACTTAATTGTAAAAGTTTGTTTTCTGACATGGATTCTAGTAGATTAACAATCATGAACCCTCAACCTCCCAAAATGTATTCGCTAATTAAACTTCATAAAGAGGGATACCCTATTAGACCTGTAGTCTCATTTTTCACAGCACCGTCTTACAAACTTTCCAAAAAATTAATTGACATAATCAAAAGTAACACGCATTTTACAGCTAAATTCGCAATATAAAATTCTTTGGAGTTAGTAAATAAAATCAAAAATATTCATTTACCTAATAATGCCAAGTTAATTTCGTTTGATGTGACAAATTTATTCCCAAGCATACCTATAGATGAAACAATCACTTTGGTTAATCAACTATTAGACTTAAAAAATATTAATGTTGTTAAAAAACAAGAAATCTTAGATTCACTATCTGTATGTCTCGAACAAAATTATTTTGAGTTTAATGATCAAATATACACTAGTAAAAATGGCCTAATAATGGGCAACCCTCTTAGCCCTTTATTGGCTGAAATATTCATGGATTTTTTAGAAGGAAAGATCAGCAAACACCCTCTTTTCAAACATTTTCTTTACTGGCACAGGTACGTTGACGACGTCTTGGCCTGTTTTCTTGGAACTGATAGACAATTAAATATATTTTTAGAGTATATTAATAGTTTACACAAAAATATAAAATTCACAATCGAACAAGAATTGGATAAATCTATTAATTTTCTTGATTTAAATATTAAAAGAGAAAATGATCAACACAGTTTCTCGGTCTTTCATAAACCTTCTCATACTGACACCGTCATACCTAACTCTTCTTGCCATCCTACTCAACACAAATTAGCTGCCTTTCACAGTATGATCCATAGATTAGTAACTCTCCCTCTTAACAAGATAAATTTTCAAAAAGAATTAAACTATATTAAACAAATAGCCGTAAACAATGGTTATAAAGCTAATTTAATTAATAACATCTTAAAAAAGAAGACGTATAAAAAGACCATTGACTTAGTATTTCCAAGAGTGAAAACGTCATCAGACAAATTTAAAACTGTTTCTTTCATTGGACAACCTAGCAAAATAATTGGTAACTTTCTCAATAAACTGGATATAAATGTATCTTACAAAACAAATAACTCTTTAGGCAGGTTCATTAAAAATAATAAAACTAAAAGCGACATTAATAAAAAATCTGGAGTCTATAAGTTGAAATGTATGGATTGTCCGAAAACTTACATTGGCCAAACAGGTAGATATTTTAAGAAAAGAGTACAAGAACATTATAATAGTTTTGCCAAAAATAAAAGTGATTCGAACTATGCTAATCATTTACTTGATAGCCAACATAATTTTGACCCTTCTTTCAAAATTCTACATACCGAAAATAAAGGTTTTAAACTTAATCTGTTAGAATCTATGGAAATAAACAAACTTAAAAATACGGACCTGTTATTAAATGATCAATTAGATTTAAATAGTTCACCTTTATTAAATTTATTCTGTTGACCACTATCTACACCTTTAGGGTTCTGTAATAAACACATTACCTACTTTATTATAATTACAACCACCACTTAATGGTTTTCCCCAAAATTATAACCCTTCCCTTTATTTCTAGTTTTATTGTTATTTGTAATTATCTGAACCTTATTGTACATCAATTATTTTTAACAATCATTATACCTGTGTCATCTGATGAAGCTACAGTGTTAGCGAAACATGTTATAAATTTCATAGTTAAATATAGTGGAAATTTACAGTTCAAGTGTGTTTTACTGTACTTCATAAATCTATAGTTGAACTAATTCATAACTAAATCGTTTGTTCAATATTATTTAGCCTTTAAGATAAGGTGGTAAAATTTTTCAACTCAAAAGATTGATAACTACGAGATTATTTTTTTACAGATTTTGAAACCACTTTACTTGACAACAGCGCGATGACGATGCCGTAGGCAGAGGGTTGTCGGCAGAAAGTAACGTGCTTGAGAAAGTTGTAATAAAATTCTGAGATGTTTAACAATGCTCGAGGGATATTCGGTAATAAAATTTAATGACATTTTAAATTGTATAAATTACGGAAGTGTAAAAAAAATTGTTTCATGGTAACGTATGATGACACAAGTGATAGTTATCCGTGGGCTGTTATTAGTATAATGTTACTGTTGTTGGTTGCTTTTGCAACACGTGATTACAAATAGACGAAATCAATTCGATTATTGTTACGTCAAAAATTTTTCTGGGAAATGAGTAAATTGCTACGTTTATGTTTAGTTTTTGCCATCATACTAAAAGTCCCCACCCCAGCCTACATTTTTTTTTTTCTAAATTATCTCTGTTGTGGTTAATTTTGCGAGAAAAAGTGAAAGAGGGAAAAAAGAAACACCATAAAATTTTACACAAGTTAACTATATTAAAAAATAGTATTTTGAAACAGTAGCGTACCACAGAGGCTTGAAAAGTCAAATAATACTTTTAAAAAAATTAAACTATGTTTTGGACATTATTAATTTTTTTTCAATTCTTATATTAAACTATCATTTTAAATCTTTCTTAAATATAGGTATTTATTTATTACATTGGCGTACTATTTTTGTTCATAATGGGCTTTAAAGTGTATTAATTAAAATTTAAAAATGCATAGAATAAATAAAAATATATATTGTATTTTCATAAAAAATTACTTTAAAAGTACGAATATTTACCAGAGTTGGAACATACTAGACATTATCTTCCAATAAAGCATCCTCGTACTCCGGAAAATAATTACTATATGCAAAAATGAATCCGCTCCAGGACATTGTTATGTCGTTGATAGAAACGCCTTTTTCAAGGCGTTTTGAAGCGAAGAAAAGGAACATTCTACTTGGCTAAAGACCTACTCCCCCGATAAGTACCCTAGTTAAGGACAAAAAAGGACCGCCGACAATATACACGAACTTTTCAAACGTCTTGGTATAACACATATATATAAGTGGATTTGCGGAAGCCATTTTAAACAACGTTTATATTGTTGATCCGCGTGCTTGCTTTTAGGTACAGATAAAAACGTTTGGAGTTCGAATTCAAATTCAAATTTTTTATTTTGGTTTGGAGCAACTGTCGCAATATTATACAAATTACAAATAAGAAAAAATTGACAATACAAGGCACACTTCATAAATCATAATTAGATTAATAAACAAACAAAAAAACATATTTTAATGATGTGCAAAACATTCACATTATGTTTCACAAATATGAGAAGCAGGAATATGTTACAGTAATATCAACATAACCATAAAATTAAGATAAAAATAAAAGACGTAAAAAATCTCCTAAATCCTAAGATACACCTAAACCATTTCCACTCTTTAGGAAGGTAACATGCAAACTCACCAATGCTGTAAAATGCCTCCAGTGACAGCTTTTTGACTTCTCTTTTAAATTTTATTTGCAGAATTATTATTATTATTTATTATTTATTATTTATTCATTTACGTATCTACATTTACAAGATTTACAATAAATATTTGAAATTTTACTGGTGCTAACCTAAAATAACCCTTCTAGCAGAGGATTTAAAGTTATTGACAGGTACATAAAACCAGTCTAGCCTGTTATAAAATTTATTAACAGTGGTAGAAACCCAATTTATTGGACTGTGCAATAAATACGACGTTCGACAGTAGGGGACATGCAGGAGGGATTGGTTACGAGTTTGATACGAAGGGACATGAAATGAAAATAAGCTAAGACATTCTGGACTTTTAATGATATTGTTTAAGACTTTAAAAGCAAAGCAAACGTCGTAAAACTCCCTTCTGCAAACAAGAGTATTTAGATTCAGGTATAACATAGTTTGATCACAACTTAAATTTATACCTGTTTTAAATAAATGGTATCTAGAAAATTTTATGAATTTATGTTGGACATTTTCCAATCTATTTACATGAGCTAGATAATACGGTGACCAAACTATGTTTGAAAACTCCAAAATTGATCTCACATAAGAAATATATAGCAGCCGAAGTACATTTATATTCGTGAAGTCTTTACATGATCTCTTTATAAAACCCAACATTTTATTTGCCCTACCAATAATGTTCTGGAAGTGATGTGAGAAAGATAATTTGCTGTCCAAAAAAACTCCAAGATCTTTTACATGGGAGACTTCAACCAGGGGAATGCTATTGATTGAATACTGGTAAGGGACAGTGCTCACCAACCTACTAAACCTTATGAATTGACATTTATCAGTGTTAAGTAACATTCTGTTACGTTTACACCAAGAAAAAATTATGTCAATATCATTTTGTAAGGCTAACATATCGAATGAAGATGAGATCTGTCTAAATAGCTTTAAGTCGTCAGCAAACAACAAGCAATTCGATGATAATTGGTGTGCAAGATCATTAATAAATAAAGTAAACAAAAGGGGGCCCAAGTGAGAACCTTGGGGAACCCCCGATGTTGTCTTAAAAGGGTCAGAAAGGTAGCCATCCACCTTGACCTGTTGCTCCAAGACTTAAGAGTTTAGATATAAGAATGGTGTGGTTAACTTTATCGAATGCCTTGCTAAAATCAGTATATATTGCATGACATTCGCGACCCCTTGCGAAGGAGCTATACAAGTAGTTTGAAAATATGAACAGGTTGGTATCCACAGATCGCCCTGAAATAAAACCATGCTGCTGATTGACTATGAGTGGCTCAAAAACAGCTGTGAGAACAGACACAGCCAATGCAATAGGTATTATCGCCGATTTTTACTGAAACCCATATTTCTTCAACTGTTGGGTTGTTAATGTTAAGGCGGTGAGATTTAAGATTATTATTGACAGCAATCAGAACACCTCCGCCACGACTTTTAGTACTATTATTACTATTTCGGTCAGTTCTGTAGATTGCGTAGCTGGAATCAAGAAATTCAGCCTCATTAATTGTAGGATCGAGCCAGGTTTCTGTAAGAGCGATGATGGAATAAGTTTCTGCCTGAGCTGCACAAAGAAAGTCTTTAAGTTTTGTTTTGAGGCCTCTAACGTTTTGATATATTAAGGTATTATACTCTTTAATCTCCCGGGCAGTTGGTTGAAGATACTTGTTACATTGTTCGGATGGATATAGTGACTTTAAAAGCAAATTCCGTAAATGAACGGTAAAATTGTGTATTTTTTGTAATATTTTCTATCATTTTGTTAACTTGTTTTTTTGAATTCGTTTTGAATGTCTGCGTGGTTTCAAAAAAATGTTTGCCCTCCGGCGGGCTTACCAGCAGCCTTTTTTTCTCCATTTATAAAAAGCCTGACGAGCAGCGGGCGCCTCACCACTTTTCTACCCAGCGAGCCACCACTGCCCATTGTATACCACTTGTCAAATAGTATTTAAGTATATAAGTTTAGGTCGATAACTATGAGAAAACTCATCCAAATTAACTTCAGAAGAGTAATAAAAAATATAGTTGTTTACACGTACATAAATGGATTTTTCCGTCCTTGCATGCCTTCTTATAACTTGAAAATCTGACACGCGCACAAAATTCTTTAGACTTAAGAAAATATACTATTTTTCATTATATTTTTTTAGGCAATTTTTACACCGAGCAACTACGCTTATACCAAATGTGAGATGCCAAAGGAATCCACCTTAATACAGTTATATCTTTTAGGAATCGTAGGACTTTTTATCTGGATATTGTTTTCACGTCGTCTAAGAAGACTTGTTAGGCTATGACACTTTTGTAAACTAATTTACAATTAATGTGAATTGTACATTATTTTGAATAGTATCAAGGTGAGAAATTGAATTACATCATTAGTCTCAAAAATAGTGTTTACATTATTTTTCTTAATATACATAATACAGTGCGTCCATAAAGTCTTGCACAAATTCATTTAAAATTCAGGTATTTACTTTTTAAAAACGCTCGGACACGTCAATTAGTACTTTTGTTTGCGCATTTTTTAACGTAAAATGTTTTTATACAGGGTGTCGCACGTATAAGGTATGAGGTCATCAATAAATGTGTTTAAAATAAATTTTCAAACGTCAATATTTCGGAAACCGTGATTTCCAGAGGTGTTAAGTGTTCATCATAGAATTCAAAATTGATATAATATACAGGGTGTTCCATTAAAAAAAATCCTTGATGACCTCATACCTCATACGTGCGACACCCTGTATAAAAACATTTTACGTTAAAAAATGCGCAAACAAAAGTACTAATTGACGTGTCCGAGCGTTTTTAAAAAAAGTAAGCCCCTGAATTTTAAATGAATTTGTGCAAGACTTTATGGACGCAGTGTATATGTTTAATTTGTATGTTGATGTACCTATACATATTTTATATTTCTTGCTTAATTACCAATAATCCTCTAATTCCTGGAAAAAAAAATTATTTCTATCATTTGGCTAAAGGGTATTTATCACTGGGCATCACCGCTTACCAATGTTTAGGATTTAATTAATATCTAGCTTTCAAACAACTGTTGTCGATTCTTAAATTGCGAATTGTCTCCTAAAGTCATCATTTGCAGCATGTTTTATTTTATTAAGGTGACTGAGTTATTCTAAAAGGGCAGATTATTATTCTAGTTACGCCATAATTAATTGGAGAAATTGAGAAAACTTATTATTTGTTAGTTCAGCTGCCTTCACACAGTTTAATATATTTTTACTTCTATGTAATTATTAAGTTATAAACCTATTATCTTTTGCGTATTACTATTATTCTTAGGATTTTTCTTACTGTACAATTATTGTTAACTGATGCGCCCCTGTATTTAACGTTCCTATACAAATGCGTCTATTAAAATCATATCCTTTACTCTCTATAATAGTCCTAAATATCCATCCTTCTTGCTTCCATTTACTTACCTATATGTGTACTTATTATGTTTATTATTGTTGCCTATAGGCTATTATTGGTTTTCACTAGGAAATAACACTTGTTTCACTTACTTCTTAATATCTTTATTTAAAAAAAAAGTGATGCGGGTTACTAGTTGATTATTGGCTGTTTTACTCCAAAACTAAAAACTTACTGCTATCTATTTGACAACTTATCTTCTAAAAAACTAAACTTAATAGTTGCACCCCAATAGGGCGGGACAGGAGGAGGTATTCCCTTTCCTTATTTACAGTAGTATAAATTACCAATAATTATTGTAAGCAGATTATAATATTGGTTGTTATTAATTATGAAAGAAATAAAGGTAAAAGCTTCATAAAATATAACTTTCAAAAAGTGTGGGTTTAAATGAGCAAACTCTCCAATGTAAATAATTGTATTTGTATCGTCCAGACAACAAAGAATTAAGTAGATTATCAAATAATTGAAATTCTAAAACTTTATTGTTATGATGATAAACTTGTATTGCTTATTCCGGAGTTTTAGGGATAATGTAATAAAGTTAATAATAAAAGATGGTTTTGAATTTATAAAATGATTATGTGTTTGATAGTAGACTATTTTGTAAATGAATCAAAATGATATCAAATAGGTGTTTATTATTTTGGAAAAATACCACCACTCATTGCACAGCACCTACAATTACCAAATGCAAATAGGTATACAGTAAGCATGTTATTCTTTTAGAAGAGTAGCCTGCTTTTTGGCTAAAACAGAGGCTGATATTTTAATACTAAAAAACCACGGAGGTCGGAAGTCTAACTGTGTAGCGGAAGGCTGCATAGGTTACACTGAAGATTCCATTCCAGGAAAAATGGAAATATCAAATATAATTCTTGCAGGAGGGAAGAGTAGTTCGGGTTTGCTTTTTTCTGTCCAGAATAGTTCCAAAGAATTTGAATTCGATTTTTCAATTCAACTCAATTCCATTTATTATGTATAATTTCAAACTATTAAACATTACAAACGTCAAAAATCTATACCTAATATATAATAGCAGGGGCGTGCGGTCCATGGAAGCGATGGAAGCACTGCTTCCCCTACCGCTTTCATAAGACAAAACAAATTTTATATTAATCTGTACCTATCTATACAATTAAAATACCCAAGTATTTATTTCTATCTAATTTCCAAACCAAATCCGGTCCTGTATGCATCCCTGACCAACGCAATATTAAATTTATCGAAGTGATCTTAATACGTGTATACTACACTGTATACGCGTATACGAGTAATAATAATATGAGTTGATAAAGGTGCTATGTCCACTTTTTTAAGAAAATGACATTTTTGTATATTTGGTTCTATATTAACCCAATACAACCCCTGAATGAACCAGGATTGTAATATTTTCAATAATAAGGGATATTTTTATTGATAAAGGTGCTATGTCAGGCATACCTTAACCATTTATTAGTGGATAAAGGTGCTATGTGCATTTTGGGGACATAGCACCTTTATCAACTAAATTTTTGGATAGCTCTGTTTACATGTTCAGGTGCTATGTGATATTTTAAGGTTATGTTTATAATATTTTGTGACCAGATCGAGGATTTTTAAAGAAGATTTTTTTAAAGAATAGGGTTTTAAACTGTAAATAATATTAGTTTATCATGAAATCCAGAACTGAAAGAATATTAGCATTGATAACAGATAAGAAGTTATGTATTCCTAGCAAAGGTAAGTTTGCTTTAGTTTCCTATTATACTTTTGATTTCCCCATTTTATTCTAAAAAATAAAGCGTTGTAACAACAGTATACTTATAACAATAAATATTGTACCTGTAACCCGTACACCTTAATAAGATTATTAAAATGGGGAAAGCACTGTGATAAACTTGCCACATTTTTTTTAATATTAAACATTGTTTTTCGGTTCTTTTTAGAGGTTACAAATAATTTGAACTCCTGTTCAAGTACGGAGAAAATTATTGTTGAAGGAGACAATATAATACAAGTCACCACTGAACAAAATCTCCAGCAAAACATAAACAGGAATGCTGCTGAGCAACCAAGCACTAGCGGACTTCAAAAGCAGGTCAGCTCTAAAAGAGGTAAGCACAAAAGAAGATTATTTATATATTCAGGATTTGGAAAACCCGGAAAAGTCAGGGGAGTTTTTCTTTGCTTCATTATTATTATATAGCAACTCTTACATTGTTCTTTAGTTTAGTTCTGGGTTACCCCAACCCCTTCTAACCCCTACTAAATATCTGCTATTTTTTTAGATTCTATAGAAAATAGCGATGAAGAAAGCGTCACATCAGGCAGCGTATATTTACCTTCCAGTGATGAAGAATACTCTGGTGACTCATTTGTTTCCCCCAAAACATAGAAATATGAAGATATACATAGAATTAAACGTAAAGTGTTTTCTGATGACAATGAAAATGATAAAAAGGCAGAAATACTAAACAAAAAAATATTTGAAAATTCCAAAAACTTTGACAAAGATATTTTTAAGGTTACTGAAGGGGATGGAGAAACACAAAACGAAGATGTTCCTGCACATCTAGGACATGATAAAAATTTAGAAATGCACAAGAATAAACAAAAATTGCATGTTACTGCTGATGGAATAAGCAAAAGTGAAACGACTACTGAACCAAATTCCAAAGTAGCTAAAAAGAAAGCACGGAATCCTGAGAATTGGAAAAGAAACAAAGCTGCAAGGTTAAGACAACAAGGTGAAGAATATATATCTCAAAAAACTGGTAAGGTCATGGAAAAAAAAGTAATAAAAAAAGGAATACTATGTAAAGAAAATTGCCGCCTGAAGTGTAGCGAGAGATTTAGTGTTGAAAGCAGAGAACAAATTTTGAAAAAATTTTATAAACTAGATATTAATTGCAAAAGTGTATTGATTTTTAAATGCATTAAAATGCATGAAATTAATCGTCATCGCTCTCGTAAAAATTTAAAAACCAAAAGTTACACTTTTAAATATACAATAGCATATGACAAAAAAACCATACTGGTGTGTAAAGATGCCTTCTGCTCTTTGTACAGAATTGGAAGAAAAAAAGTGCTTAAAGCTCAAAATGAATTAAAATCCGGTCAGGTAGCTCCCTCGCCACATAAGCAGGGCCATCACAATAATCCTAAAAAGATACCTATGGATGTAATTACCTGTATTGAAAATCACATCAAGCAGTTTCCATCGGAAGAATCACATTATTCAAGGAACAAAAATCAGCATAAAAAATACCTTTCTCCTTTACTTAGTATTAATCGACTCTACCAGCTTTATATAGAGCAATGCGAAAAAAGGAAACTCGAAAATAAATACGCGGTTAAGGCTTCCTTTTACAGGCATATTTTTGAAACAAAGTTTAACTTATCTTTTGGTGCCCCAAAAAGCGATACTTGCAGTGTATGTGATGCTGGGGAAAATTCTTCAGAGCACACCGAAAATTTCCAGTTTGCTTTTGCCTTGCAGAAAGTTGACCGAGAAGTGGCACTTATTGACAAAGAAAAATGTTACATAACAATGGATCTCCAACAAACGATGCCACTGCCAAAGTTGTCAACTTCGAAATCTTTTTACTTGAGGCAAATGTGGTTCTACAACTTTGGAGTTCACTCTATAACCAGTTCAGGCCACAAATCATATTTTTTCACATGGACGGAAGATATCGCCAATAGAGGCAGCAATGAAATAGCAAGTTGTCTGCTAAGATTTTGCAAGTTACTTAAAGAAGAAAAGCCAGAGATTGAACATTTAATAATCTGGTCAGATCAATGTGGGGGGCAAAACAAAAACTTTGCTATTATTAGCCTTTACGAATACTTAATATTAAATAAGATTTTTAACACTATAGACCATAAATTTCCCGAGGTTGGTCATTCCTACCTCGATTCAGACAGAGACTTTGGACGAATTGAGAAAGTTCTTCGGAAGCACCAGAATATTTATATACCAGACCAATATCGGGAAATTATAAAATCTGCCAGTACCAAACAAAGTATGTGTTTCAATATGGACCATTTTTTTTACGACTTTGAAACACTTTTAGCCAAACTTAATTTTTGGAAAAAAGTGACCAACACTCTTAACGAAAAAATAAACTTCCGTGATAAAGTTAAATGGATCAGAGTAAATGATTTTGGCAATTACTCTTACAAAACTAATTTAGACCCATTTACTCCATTTATGGAAGTCGATTTGAAGAAAAAAAGGCAGCCCGTAGTACAAGTTAAACAAGTAGTTTTACACAAGTTACCCAAATGCGGTGGTCTAACTAGTGAAAAAATATCAAATCTGCAAGATCAGCTTAAGTTCATTCCAACAGATTACAGATGGTACTATGATATTGTTTTGGAAGAAACTATAAAAAACCCTAAGAAAAAACGGAATTCCTATTAGATTTTAAGTTTTTTACTATTAACTTGTATTTTGCTTATTTTCATAAGAAATAAAAAATTATTTCAATATTATACCTAAGTGTTTTTTCAAATTATTTTAATTTAAAGGCAACATAGCTCCTTTATCCACTAAAATAAACACTATAACGTGCTTTTTTTCTTAGTTGATAAAAGTGCTATGTCCGTTCAAATCAAAATAACTATAAAAATTAAAAGTTTATTTTGTTATAAAATACCAAACCAATAATTGCAAAAAAATACCGAGATTACGAGATATTGCTCGTTTTATTTGAAAATATAGTAAAAAAGTTCTAAATCAAAACACGTTTTCCTCATTTACTCGAAACTTTAAAAAGTGGACATAGCACCTTTATCATCTCATGTCTTCAATAATAATATGGTCTGCCGTGCCATGCCAAGGGTAAATCGTTAGATCTCGGTATTTCCTTCGCTAAAGCGACGCGACGCCGGAAACGAAAGCGGCAAAATATTTAGTTTCCACGTGTTTGTACTCGGCGGTTTACGATTATCTGTCGCGATTTTTCGCCAGGAAACGCGGTATACGGTAGAGGATCTCTGGCATTTGAGTGTAGTCTTACTTCTTGATTTATTTTGTCATGGAGCAACCAATTGCCGGCCCATCGAGTTCGGGAAATGTAAAGTGTATCTGTTCTGTATGCAAAAGTTATTGGAAAAAGGATTTTCAACGCTTTCCTTTGATGAAAAAAGGAATATTATTGCAACAGGTAGGCCTACACCAGATTGTAATTTAAAGACGGAAGTGAAGGCGGCTAAAAAATTTACAAGGCATTTTAATAAAGAATATTACGATAAATATAAATGGCTGACTGCATGCAGCACCTTATTAAAATTGTTTTGTTGGCCTTGTTTACTCTTCGTTAATACGAGCGCTATGTATAGATAGTTTTCTGTATTAGTTTCTGTTATGAAATTTTGTTAACTTGTTTTTAACGACTCTTAGGCAGGGTTGGGTCACTAAAGAATTGGTTTTCGACGGGCAAATTACGTAAAAATTAATAAAAAAACATAGGTAGCCATAGCCATTTAGAAAATAGAAGAAATATTAAAAAATGATAGGTACATAATCTCACATTTTCGACAGTACCTACATGACAGTATTCTACCTGTATTTAAACGTCGAAAAATTGCCAATATTTAGGCGTGGTCCTCAAAAAAATGTTCGCCTTCGGCAACTTGCCTCCGGCGGGCCTACCGGCGGTGCTTCCCTTTTTCATAACTCACCGCACGCCCCTGTATAATAGTCTAAATAAATAAATAAAAACGGCTTTTATGAGCATCAAAGAATGATCTTTTCTATCTATTCCTAGATATTCAGGTAGCCGTAACACAAAACACTCTAATCCATTCATAGCCCGTCCCAATATACACTGTGGCTCAAATTAGAGGAGTAGGTACACTTTAATTGCGAATATTTTTTTTCATTTTGCACTAATTTAATTTATTTTTGGAGTGATGATGAACTGAGATCGTCTCAGTAAAATGTGTAATTTTTATCAAAATATTTTTAACAGGACCGGATTGTCAGGTTTTTTTCAACAAACGTGCGCTTATGTTCGTTGCAAACGGAAACTGATTTATTTTAGTTTCAAATGATACGTTTTTTTGGTAGTTTAACTATCGAAAATTCTCCAGTATAAGTCTCATTGTGAAAGATTTTAAAATTCAAGAATTACAATTTGCCTAGATAGGTAAGAAGAAAACTACTCATTTTACCTTACCGCGAAAGAAGTGGGGCGTGATGCAGCTCGGCTAGTTGCATCTAAACACACATAATATTTGGAGTTTTAAATGCGTTAAAAGCTGTGTGGATTAAGTGTAGCTCGTAGATTGGTACGCGGTTGCTCAAAAATACACATATTTTTTCAAGGTTTTGGTTCACCCCGCATAAAACTGCAAGAAAAAGTGTATGTTTATACCCGGCTATTGAAAACAACTTGCCACGACCAACATACTGGTAGCAGTTTAGTATCCACCTATAGCTTTTGGTATAATTGATGCATATTTTTATATTTTAGGAATCACTCTTTCCTCTTATGGTACCTACATGAAGGTTTTACGCCACCATACTGGTTCATTCCTAGTGTTGCGGGAGATTTTGGGGTCGTACTGTTCCCGGGTTTGTCCCGTTTTGTATTCCCTATGTAAAATAAATAAAAACGCACTAAGATTGTATTATTCTCACATTAGGATATTTAATAAATCCAATTTGTACACGCACAATTGTAACTTGCCGGGTATTATAAAACATTTTTCAGCGTATGTGTGGAAACAAAAACTTCTACACAATTTTAGGCATCGCTAAAACGAAAAAATCGGCAATACACAATAAGACACGTAATTAAAGAATATATTATGTTGTGCAAACAAAAGTTAAACTTAAAATTGGCTTTGCTTTAAGTTTTCCTTAAATGCAGTGGTGCAAATCAGCATTATTATTTAATTAATATATTAGTGTCTATGCTAGACTGGCTGTTTTTCTCCATTTGTCTTAGTTGCAATGGCCACCTGTCTTAACGACAATCAGCCAGCTATGACTCCATTTTTCTCTCACTGACGCCAGAATGCCAAAAGGATGACAAATTAGAAATTAACCTAACTTTGATGTTTTTAAATTTTTTGTTGTTTGGCCGTCTGTGATATCTGGAATCGAAACTTCACGTTACTCCTGAATTAGGTAATTTGTTTGTGAACATGTGTGATTTGGGAGAGAGAGAAAAAGATCCATGCGACGATACAACAGCAAAAGTGTTTTTTAAGCAAGAAAATCGAACAAATGTAGGACAAAAAATAAATAGTGAGAACAGTGATAATGAGGGAAGGGAACAAATTAGGTAAGTTTGCTAGTCTCATAGTTTTATTTATTGGTACTAAGTAAACAAATGTAAGTAATGTCCATGTAACATTTTGAGTAGATTTTCTAGAGAAAAGGTTTCATCAAATCACCAAAGCGTTTGCTTGTCTGGTGAGGTGATAGTTCTATACGGTATATAATATAACATTATCTGGTATACCCTTATCATTTCTTCAGCATAAATGAATTATTAATATAAATTATTTGACTATAATACTTAAATATAATATTATAAATAAATAATAAAATTGTATAAACTGATCGTAATATAAGTAATATCTAAATATAATAATAATCCTAATAAAAGGAGTGATGCGGGGGAGAGAGGCCATTTTGAGAACATACATATTATATGCATTCAAATATATAAAAGTCACTAATTCTAATGTGTATCATAAAAAGAAGGTAGGTAGCTTATTACGTTTTATATATTTGGACGATTGAAAATAAACCAGTTAGACAAAATAATTTTAAAGTTTGTCTGTTTCATTTTGTTTTTGACTTTGGCTGGTATTAAACTATAAAGTTTTTGTCGAGGTTTTTGTCCTATATAGAAAAAACTTTTTTGTCCTAGTAGTGTGTAAACGTCGTAAGATGATGTTGTTACGATTTGTGTATCTTGTTTGATAAAATCTGTCTGTGTTTGTTTTGAAAAATTCTGTTTTCAACAAATAGATGAATGCAGCTTTATAGTACAGATTCTTTAAATTAAGAATTTGCGTTCCTCAAAGAACTGGTCGGATGGGAAAAAAATGTTTAAGCCATACATGATTTTAAGGATGCGATTTTGTACAATCTGCAGCGGTTTTATAGTTACTTTTTACGCTGCGCCACAAGTTATAATGCCGTAAGAGAGCAATGATTGTAGGTACCAGGGAATAATAGATACTACGTAGACTCTTTATATCCATAATTTTACTTATTTGTTCAAACATGTAGGTATATTAAGGATCTTATTTTTCTTGCTAATAGTTGAATTGAAGACAGTTTCTTTTATTCGCAAATGGTATACTAGGTATAATTAGTCTTGTTGAGATTTATAGTTAAGACATTTTTGTCTAACCACTTAACAAAATTATTTAAGTCCATGGATATTTTTCGTACAACAGTGAAATTCGTACAGGTAGTTTTAAAAACATTAAGAAATTAGAAAATGGTTCTATTATCATTCAATGTGAAGATGAAACCCAACAACAAAAGCTAAAAGAAATATTAAAAAAGAATAGTGAAATAGAGCTGAAGAAAATGCAGAATACTGATCCGATGATTATCATTACTGGCATAGAAAAAGGTTATGAATCTGAAGAATTTATCCAAACTATTGTAGAAGAAAACCCGGAGCTAAAAACATTTGGAAACGATAATCAAACTATGTTGAGGTTTATCACAAAGAAAGATTGTTTTAACAACAGGAAAGAAAATTGGATACTACAAACTAGACCAGAGATATTTCGCTGGTTTATGAAGAAAGAAAAAATCAACTTTGACCTAACCTATGGAGGGCTTTAGGAAGGAGACCGATCGCAATACATCGATTCCGGTCCAACTTTTGCGTTGCTTCAAAAACTGCCGCCAGGGTCGCATTGTTCCATTATCATAGCAAATTTCATGGGTTCTTATGGGAGAATTAACTGTTTTATCGAAATTAGTTAATTTAAACAGTCTACAGACCGAGATATGTGTGAGAGGCGGGTGCGGGATACTCCCTAGATACATAATTCTAGCATGTAAAAGGGTGTATTGCATTCTAAGACCCTGTATTATTGTTACCAGGAGGATTAATTTTTTCAAATACTGGCGGTCTTTATAGACACTCAAACAACTTTTTATTTGGAAAGGAAATAATTACACAATCTCCACGTTACTATATACATTTTTTATTTAAATTCAAACTAAAAATAAATTAACATAATATGTTCATTATAGGTAGTACGTACACCTTTTAACAGACCTGAAAAGAAAAGATTCTTAACTTATTTATATATTTTCCAAGTAACTTTACAAAAGATTATAAATGGGGATTTTAAAATTAAATTGAGAAGAAACGGAATAAAAATTATAGTATACTAACAACCAAAAAATTAAATTATTTTTTTAACAATAAAATAATTAATATATTAATAAGTTTCTGAAACTTTTTTTAAAAAGTTTAACAAAAATAGAAATATCTTATATTTTCAATAAACGTTTTTTTAATAAATATTTAAACCTTTTTTATAGGGATTGATTGTATTTTTAATTGTTTTTGGAATATTATTATAAACTTTTATTATTATTCTATATACAATTAATAAGTTGAATGCACTTTATGGTTTTATTTTGTATTTTTTTAAAGGATTATTATTTGACAAACTGGCAAACTGATATTAAATATTGAAATTTTAAGTACCTATACCTACCTATATAAAAGTTTTAAGGGGACGTAAGTAGGTACCTATTATAATATCTTAATTTGTATAAAATACCAATTAAAGGAGAAATATTATTTCTTAAATTATTAATACCTTTTTAAAGTTAGTTTAACAGTTCGTAACAATGAATAAATTTTAATTAAATCTATCAAAAACACCAAAAAATACTACCATCAGTAGCAAAATTTTTTTTTTACAATTTAGATTGTTTACGTAAAGACTTGGTTTTCTCTTTTTTTGCTTCATCAATGCGATTCATTTGTTTACAAATAAAATGCATTCTACTAACGAGAAAGAATCTAATTAATGCGGATGTAAAAGTTTCTTTGTGTTCGTCACACCCAACGTGGGAAATATGTCCTTTTTCTAGTTTGGCTAAAATTTCCAACAGTGTTTCTTGATGAACTGGGTTTGCTGATAGAACATCTAGTATAGCAGACTCCAATGTCGAGATTAAAGCATATAACCTAACAGATGGATATATTAGGGATACTTTACTCAACAAAATAATTAGTTGGTCGTCGTCATGAGGCTCTGTCCTTTTTAAGTCTTAAAGACAATTTTCACATTTAGAAAATCTACTAGCCTTTCTTGCAATATATCCAGAGATGTATGATAAAACGAAACGCGAAGTTTTCATAATATTATAGTTGTGATCTTTTAAGTTAGTGTCAATGTCGTTACCAAACCAAACATCATTTTCTAAAATATTATCAAGGCTTTCCTGGAACTTTTTTGTGTTCTCTTCTGAACTCACAATTTCTTCAACATTCAACAGGCTTTTCATTATTTCAGAACCTTCAACATTACTGCCTTTAGGTGGCTTTACCAGTGAATAAGTGCTGATTAATCTATACATCTGGATAAAGACCCTTGAATCCGGATGATCATTTGAACCACAAGCATTTCTCATCATTCCAAAAAAACGCTGTAAAGAATTACCTACTGTTGCAATAGAGATCTTGTTATCTATAAATTGACTTACTTCTAAAGCATCCTGATTTAGTCTTGCAGTCATCAAATACTTATATCCATAATTGTCACACAGAAAGTTCATGACTCCAAGCGTGGTTTTTAATGTAACAATTAGTACATGGTAAGTACTTTCAGATAAAAAATAAATATTGTTGGCTTTTGCATATCTTTCCCATTCTTGTAGATATACCAAGAAGTCATGAATAAACTACAAATAAAATGCTAGTATTAAAAAAAAATAACAAGAAAAATTGGACCATTCTGGAACCTTCTCTTCTTGAGAACCCGGTCTTAAAGTGTTGCTTTTTGGTGTCCTTGAACTCATTATCTCTATCAACGTGGAAATACGTTTGATCACCTGAATACTTGGATCACAGTCTTCTAAATTGGAATTATCTTTTTTGTATATTTCCATAGCGGCAGCAGTCCGTTCACTAAAAAACTGATTTAAAAGTTATTTCTTTTAATTTATTTAATTTATATTATTGTAGGTACCCTATAAGCTCTGCCAACGTTCATCTTCTGGTAATGTTTTGGATGAACATCATCTTTGCAAAGTCTTGGGCAAATCTTTAAGGATAAACTAGTGTGTTGCTCCGATTTCACAACTTCATCCCAGTGTAGCAGTTTGGCAACACCATCGGGTGTCTAAAATATAACACGGTTTTAGCATTATTTTAAAAGTTACATCTATTCTAACATTGCTCACCCATGTTTCACATCTCTGTGTAAAAAAGTTCCTAACATTTTTAATTAAATGTGGAAAGTCAGATGAGAACCATAGTTGCCTAGAAGGATCATATATGTGTGGACAAGAACCATTTTCTTCTGAAATATTAAACTTTTTCCACATGGATCGATTCCATGAAGCACCATCAGTTGTGACTACATCAATGGAAAAGCCTGTTTTCTCCAAAAGGATTATGCATTCCATGATAAGATGGTGCAGGACAGTTGAAGATGCACAGCCCTTGCTTAAAAAGCACGCCAAAGACTGGATCCATGAACCCCTAAAGGGCTGGAACATCATTACCAAAGCGTGATCTCCTTTTTGATTTCTTTGGTGCATTGGTGTATATTTTCCCAAGTCAGTAAATCCATTAACTTGCAGTGTTTTGCTATTAAACACCAATGTTTCTGTTAACTTCATTTCGTCTATCAGCAGGGTACCTTTAAAAAAAATTATTAATACATATTTACATAGATACACAGATTCTGATATTGTATACCCCTCCTTTCCTCTGGTTTCATATACGACGCTTTCTTTTTGAGTAATTCGAAAGTTGACTGTTGGAAACCATAACAGCCTTTCATCTTGCTAATATATTTATTTAACGTGTCTATGCACGGCAATGGCAAAAGTTTTTGACTACGTAAATGTTCGTACACTGCTCTTCCCTTAATTCTTATTAACAAACATTCATATATCCAGGCAAGGGTGTAACGTCGGTTTTTAGGATTAGAAACTTTAGCTGCAGCAAAACATGTTCGCACGGCTTCTCGTTGGGCATTTGGCAAACCAGATACAACTTCTTCAAGCATTTCAGAAGCTACAGCAGCACATTTTTTCTTTTTATCCTCTACCTCCTTTATAAGCTTACTAATCTACAAAAATATATATTATAAAAATAAAATATTAACATGTCATATTATGATATCCCTACATTATATTATTATCATGAAAATACCTTTTGTTTTAATCTTATATTCTTTCGGGTAACACACCGTACAATTCCTTTTAATTTTTCGTGGCGTTTTAATACATACGATTTAGTAACTTTTTTCCTATCCCTTAAAATATTCGTTCTACATGGCATACAACTATTTAAGGGTACCCCCCTTTCTCCAAGTTGCCATAAAGGGATAGTTCCCAAACATGACTCAGATGCGCTAAAATATGTGTGGAAATTTTTTTTCTCACATAAACGTAAATAATAATTATTTCTTTAAAGTTCTATATTATTTTACCTTTTCAGTTGAATTCCCGAACATATTTTCATTTCGTTAATGGATTTTAGTATATTTTCTATCTCATCAAAACCAGAAAATATTTGGTGTCCACCATCGAGCTTAATTTCAATTTTTCCAAACAAAACCTTAAATCATTTAAGAAATAAATAATGGATACCATATTATACAATGTGGATAGTAATACCGTGTTAGCAAAAATTATTTTCATGCATCTAAGGCCGTACTGTTTAGCATAATATCATGTCACAATATGATTTTGACATAACTTTTACCTAGATTTTATAATTATTGTGATTTAGTCCAAGCTCCCTTGGATGAAAATATTTTTTGCTTGCACGGTATGTACCTGGCAAGTTATTACCTACCTAAATATTATCAATAGAAATATATGATTAATGATCGATTCTATAGTATCTATCACAACTATGCATGACAATTAACCAAAACACAATGTAATACCTACCTTAAAAGACATATCCTGGCATATCACAATTTTTTTTTTGGTGGTATAGCTATCATCCCATTCAGCAAAAAGTACTTCATTTTTTCCAGGAATAAATATACCCGTCCATTGCATATTTGGAGTGCCAATGATGTTTAAACTATTTTTTAAATTTTCAAACAAGGCGAATGCTGCATCTATTCCATTATCGACAAGTGGCTTATTAGGAATTTCCTCTAAGGTACGTTCTGGAATTTCAACTCCAACTGAATTTAAATTATCTGCTTGACAGTGAATATTTTTCATTTTTTTTATTTTTGGCGCCTCGGTTCGCTCACATGGTGGTTTTCGCCTTTTTTTCTTATTTGACAAATAAGAAGGCAGATTAGGAAATGTCGTTGGTAATGACCCATTCTTTAATGTTGGCTTTCCTCTCTGAATTCTATTAATGGTACCATCAGGTAGTTTAGTTTCGTAAAAACGCAAAATGTCCTCTTCTGTGCAACGAACAAACAGCATCCTTTACACCGAATATTTTGTCTGCTCTAGGAATAATTATTCGCCACTTTTCAAATATTTCAGGATCCTAATAAGAAGACATTATTAATAAACAATATTGTGAACCTTTTGTGGTTTTTGCTTACCTTAGGGGCTTGAAAAAGACTAGGATTTTTCTCACCACGATTTTTCCTGAGCTTTCTATCAGACGAATATCCAGTTTTACACCCCGGCACGAAGCAAATGGTACTTGTAGAACACTGTACGCCACTCATTGTTTATATTAATAACGCAAAAAAATGATTCCAAAGCTTATTTTTCAAGATATTCGAAAAAAATATCGCACTCTCCTATCAAAACCTGCAAAAAATAGCGGAGAAGCGTGCAGTGGCGCCCTCGACGGCCAACCAGCGAAGTAACGAAAAACAAGGACGTAAATTTAAAATTCGGTCATTGTCGATCGGTCTCCTTCCTAAAGCCCTCCATAACCTAACCAAAGCTTATGTGAAGGAATACTGCAACATAGCAATGTGCTACAACTGTTGCTATTTTGGACATGTAGCAAAACCTACTCTTTGGCAAAACACTGTAAATTAGAAGTACGTTGTTATAAATGTGGGCAAAAACATGAATCCAAAAATTGTAAAGAAGATACACCATTAAATTGCATTAATTGTGAGCGACTAAGGTTCAAAGAGCGAATACATTCAGCAAGGGACCCCAACTGTCCTGCATTTCTTCAAAAAATAACAAAATATAAACAGAGCACAAATTATGGTGGTAAAGAAACAAAAGATGAAAATTTTTTAAGCACAAAATAATAGGTAAACCAAACCGAGAAAGATCTACAACAAATAACAACCCATCAGATAAAAAGAATTATAACCTAGAAGCCATAGAAATCAATATGTTATACACTAACATAGCATCCTTACCGGCAAAATTACAAGAACTACTGGAGGCCATAATTGAAAACAAGCCAGACATCGTACTTCTGACAGAAACATGGCTGAATAGCTCTATTCCGGACAACCTTGTAAATATTCCCAACTACAATCTCATACGAACTGACCGACAAAACGGAAGAGGAGGAGGTACTTGCATTTATGTCAAACAAAAAATTGCAAATTATACGACAGTTGCGAAACGTGTAAACCACTACAACACAGCTCCAGTTGAATCTACTTGGATTGAACTCCAGATAAACAAGCTTATCTTAAATTTTGCCTGTATATACAGACCTCCAAATACCTCAAAGGACGACAGCGACCCTCTTCTTCAAGCACTAGCCCAAGCCAGCGAACACCTAAGTAACCTTTATTTATTTGGAGACTTTAACTACCCTACAATTGACTGGATAAATCCTGCACCTACAGAGAATAACACGACTGGGGGAGCATTTATGAATATTTTCGTAAATACTAGTCTAATGCAACACATAAAGGAACCAACTAGATTCAGGATAAACAATAGGCCTTCCCTGCTAGACCTACTACTTACATCAGACAGAGACCTTGTCTCAAATATCCAGTACAAACCCCCAGTGGGTGCAAGCGATCACATAGTAATAGTAGCAAAATCTCAATTTCTTCTAAATGTGACCAACGTCAAATCCAAAAGAATAAAAAATTTCAGAACTGCAAATTATGTCCCGGTAAACGAATACCTTTATAATGTAGTATGGCCTGACAGACCAGTACCTGAACTATGGACAAAAATCATTGGGGAAATAAGTCATTGCGTAAGCCTCTATATCCCAGACTACAAGGTCAACAAGTGCAAGTCAAAACCATGGATAACGAAGGAAATAAAGACCAAGATAAACAGGAAAAGAAAACTCTGGCATAAGTATCGCAGATCAAATAACCCACAAGATCATGCTAACTATAGATCCACAACAAATGAAATAACCGATCAGCTAAAAAAAATGAAAACGAAATTTGAATGTGACCTTGTAAATAGCAAAAGTAACAAAAACTTCTTCCGATATGTAAAAAGTTGCCTAAAGTCTAGAGTTAGCTCTCCTGTGATAAAAAACGAAAACAACGAACTTGTAAGCGACCCCAAGCTAGTAGCAGATATATTCGCAAAAGAATTTGATCGAGGACCTTACGTAAAAGAAAACACAACACCAAGCACCCAAAGACGAATTACACAAAGAACACTTACAACAATTGAAATAACAGAAAATAGACTAAAGAAAGCGATAAATGAACTAAAACCCGACAGCAGTCCTGGACTAGATAACATACACCCCTCTTTGTAAAAAATACACCAGCCTTACTAAAACCGCTAACGATATTAATGAAAAGATCAATGGAAGAAGGGAAGGTCCCTGAAGAGTGGAAACAATCTGTGATAATCCCAATTTTCAAGAAGGGAGATAAATTTAACCCCAAAAACTATCGACAGGTGAGCTTAACATCAGTTTTGTGTAAACTTATGGAGAAACTTATTGCAGAAGATCTTACAGACTTCCTTCTTCAAAATGATATTATACCTCAGTACCAGCATGGTTTTCTCCCAGGTCGTTCAACAACTTCTAACCTACTCCAGTGTGTAAATTCATGGACATCATCATTAGACAATAGCCAACCTATAGACATAATGTACTTAGATTTCAAAAGCGCTTTTGACCTAGTTCCACATAATAAATTGGGTCAAAAACTTGAGTTATATGGTGTCACGGGAAACCTGCTAAAATGGATAAAATGCTTTCTAAACAACAGAACAAGTATCGTAAGAATAGACAGTGAAACTTCATACAAATTCAAGGTCAGCTCGGGGGTACCACAGGGCTCTTCTGTTTTGGCTCCAATACTGTTCAACTTGTATACCTGCGATCTTCCAGACAATCTGGAATCGTCCCTATCAATGTTTGCCGATGACACAAAAATATATAACAACCCCCATACCAACTACGACACACTTAAAAGAGACCTTGTCAAAATTGAAAAATGGTGTAACAAGTGGGACTTACAGCTTAATGAAGAAAAGTGTTCCGTCCTTCACATGGGATACAACAACCCAATTTATTCATATAACCTAAATGGAACCGAGGTGAAATCAGTGGAATATCAAAAGGATCTAGGAGTAACTATAACTAAGGACCTCAAATGGGCAGTACATGTGGGAAACATAATTAAAAAAGCAAACTCGGTAACATATTTAGTCAGAAGAACGTTCAAAAATCCGACCCCAGATCTTCTTGAGAAGATATATAAACTCTACATCAGGCCTATTTTAGATTATGCAGCACCAGTCTGGAACCCCTACTTCGTCAAAGACATACATGCCCTGGAACAAACACAAAGAAAAATTACCAAACTATCCCCCAGTATATCAAGCTTGACATATGAAGAACGGCTAATAAAACTAAATCTAACGACACTCCAGCAAAGAAGAATTCGTGGTGATGCAATAGAAACTTTTAAGATTATTCATGACCATTACTCTGTGAAATTCAACTTTTTCACCTTAAACACGAACCAAAGCCTCAGGGGAAATAACTTTAAATTGGTGCGAGAGCGTTTTAAAAAACTTTGTCGCCAACATTTCCTGAACAACAGAATAAATAGAGAGTGGAATATCCTAAATAACGAGTGCGTCTCCGCAACATCAACAAACCAATTCAAAAATCGCTACTACTCTTTTAAGAGTAAAAAGATGTGACAATAACTTTAAAAAAAAAATGTGACAGTAAATAAGTTTAAACGGCTACGCCGCCTAGACTAAACAATTAATAATAATAATAATAATAATAATAAAAGTCACTAATTCTAATGTGTATCATAAAAAGAAGGTAGGTAGCTTATTACGTTTTATATATTTGGATGATTGAAAATAAACCAGTTAGACAAAATAATTTTAAAGTTTGTCTGTTTCATTTTGTTTTTGACTTTGGCTGGTATTAAACTATAAAGTTTTTGTCGAGGTTTTTGTCCTATATAGAAAAAACTTCTTTGTCCTAGTAGTGTGTAAACGTCGTAAGATGATGTTGTTACGATTTGTGTATCTTGTTTAATAAAATCTGTCTGTGTTTGTTTTGAAAAATTCTGTTTTCAACAAATAGATGAATGCAGCTTTATAGTACAGATTCTTTAAATTAAGAATTTGCGTTCCTCAAAGAACTGGTCGGATGGGAAAAAAATGTTTAAGCCATACATGATTTTAAGGATGCGATTTTGTACAATCTGCAGCGGTTTTATAGTTACTTTTTACGCTGCGCCACAAGTTATAATGCCGTAAGAGAGCAATGATTGTAGGTACCAGGGAATAATAGATACTACGTAGACTCTTTATATCCATAATTTTACTTATTTGTTCAAACATGTAGGTATATTAAGGATCTTATTTTTCTTGCTAATAGTTGAATTGAAGACAGTTTCTTTTATTCGCAAATGGTATACTAGGTATAATTAGTCTTGTTGAGATTTATAGTTAAGACATTTTTGTCTAACCACTTAACAAAATTATTTAAGTCCATGGATATTTTTCGTTCTACTTCATGCCACGTGTTACCATGTACAAACAAGACAGTATCATCTGCAAGTTATATCACTGTCCCGGAATAGTGCTGTTTGAGAAGATTATTTATGCATATTATAAACAATACAAGGCCCAATACAATTCCTTGTGGAATACCGTAATTGATTGATTTGGTATCACTAAAGTTGTTGTTAATTTTTACTTTTTGTAGTCGCCCTTGTAAATAACTAGTGAGTAGGGGTAATGCTGGCCCCCGGACGCCATCTATCCGAAGCCTTGACAATAGCATCCGACGATACATTGTATCAAATGCCTTCGCTAAATCCACAGAAACCGCCGCGCACGGTTGGCCAGAATCAAGCTGTTCAATTATTTTTCCCGTAAGGAGACTTATTGCATCGTTGGTAGACTTATTTATTTGAAATCCGAGTTGTAAATCCAATATCTGTTTGTGTTTTGTCAAAAACTGAACCAACGGATTCTTTAATGCGTTCAAAGATTTTGCTTATATTGGACAAAGGACTAATTGGTCAATAATTTTCCACCATTTCAGTTTCCTCTTTTGCATCAGTAGCACAATGAGAACTGAATGATAAAGCATACAGTACTATCATGATTTATCTGTGGTATTCCTCCTTATTTTTTTCCCCTTCCCAAATATATAAAAAACCAAAACAATTAGCTCCCATAGTTGTGTGGATCTCGGTGTGGATATTATGGATATAATCCCCTTATAAAGATTTAATAAATAATTGTATTAAATGCTAAGTCCCTGCATGTCTGTCCTGCAATTGGCAGTATTATTGAGAGTCATTTAAATCATTTCTCCCAAACATCGCTTATAGTAATTGCTCTCCCGGTCTACTATGGAAACACTGCCAAAATCAAATGAATAATCAGATGTGACATGATCGTTTTTTTAGTTTTACTATGGTTTTTACTAAGTCGAAATATTGAACACCGCTTGATTTATCTTCCAATTTGGTTTACAAGATTCCCTGTTCTAGGTGTGATAAGTGTTACATTAGCATGACAATATAATATCTAAAAAATGGAATCTATCAGCACCGCTATGTTTGTAGGGAAATAACCCGTAACAAAACTAAAAAAACGGCCTTGTCACAACATTGTTTTACATCTGATCTGATTTTGGCAGTGTTTCCATGGTGCACCGGGAGAGCAATTACTATAAGCGATGCTTGGGAAAAATGATTTACATAACTCTCAATACTACTGTCAATTGTAGGACAGACACACAGGGACTCAGCATTCAATACAACTATTTATTAAATCTTTATAAGGGGATTCAGTATTTCTAAGTAACTTTGATATAAATTAATTGGAAAGTGTATTAGCCAAAAAGATTTAGACGTGGCAAAAAATTACATTCACAACAAGGCAATTATTTTACATCTCATTACTCTTCTTCTGTTCCCGTTTTGTAGACTTAGAATGGCTTTTCCGCAACTCGTTTTTGAATTTAAATAATTTTGTGTGTCATCATTGGGTTCAGTTTTATTTTTTACAAATTTAGTTTTTCGGGGTTTATATTTCATCATTTACCTCTTTATCGGCTTTGTTAGCTTTGTCTTTTGGTCCGCAGTAATAATTCTTGTCAACGAGATGAGACATTTGAGCCTAAAGACTATGAAATAATGGGGTTTAAAATATCAATGCAGATGGTTAGGTACTGTGTTGCGTTGAGCATATTTCTTGAGAGGAAGTAATGCTATTTATTTAAACTTACCTAATCCTAAGCCAATAACAAAGATACGGGGTGTCAAAGTTTTAATTTTGTTTTCGATTTTACTCAATAAACCCAACGAAATGACATAGCGGCAAAAAATTAGTTCATAGTTTTGGTTTTACTAGTAGAGGGTGCCACCTACGCATACCGCGCTTCTTTTAGATGACATAACTTCTTTTAAGGTTGGTATAGCAATCTAACTATTCGAAAAATCGATTACCCTACTTCTCCTACGTTAAAAACGTATACTTACCGAATTAAGTTTGCTGTGAGTAACCATTTTCGAGATAATCGCATTTAAAATTTCCTGTGCAATTAAATACGTCTGGTCTGAAAGTAATGGAGCATGAATCACCAATGAAATTCTGATGATCATTTTTTGAGCGGAACGAGCCAGTTTCTCCCAATCGGCGATAAATACTTTTAAATAATTTGTAGTTTCGTTGCGTTCTATTCGGGAAAATTTCTTGGTATCTGCGTCCTGCACTTATCGCTTTCTTGTGCATAACTACACATGATTGTCGCATTTCTGCATTCGATAATAAATGATGTCGAGGCATAGTGCTCGAAAAATGTGATTTCGAAAATGGTTACTCCCAGCGACTTCAATTAGGTATACCCTCTTAACGTAGGAGAAGCAGGGTAATCGATTTATTAAATGGTAAGATCGATATACCAAGATTAAATAAAGTTATAAGGAGTACGGTATGTCGTAGTTGGCGCCCCCTCAACTAGAAAAATCCAAACTATGAACGAATTTGAATTATTCGCCTCAAAAAGAACCCAAAACCCAAATTTCGTGCCGGTATGTCATTTCGTTGAGAAACTATTGGGTAAAGACCATACCAAATTATAACTTTAACACCCTGTATCTTGGTTATCAACTTTGGGATTAGGCAAGTTTGAATAATTCGCATCATTTCCTCCTATAGAAGTCTTCTGTTGCGTTGTGTCTTATTACTTTTGGGACACTCTATAATATTATATGTGCGTGGTACAATTTTCAAAACTGAATAAAAACTTATTTCTTAGTTGGTTTTTTTACACTTTATTTACAGATTATTAACCGAGAAAAGTAAGGAAGTAAGTTCCGAAACAAGATTTTTTTTTTAAATTTGCACAATATTGTTTTTAACAACAAACTTGAGACAAATTAGTGAAAATCATATTTCTGAGCTATTATATAAATTAAAACCGCAGTTATTGGATACATTGTATGCATACTATTGTTGATACTGGATGATAGAGGATAATTTCGTTGTAATGTTATTATGCTGAGGATGATGTAATTTAACGTCGCTGAAAATCTTGGTTGGTTGACAAAAAAAGCAGGGAAATAAACAGGCCAAGAGTTTAGGTTAGTGCAGATATGACTTCAAAAAGGCCATATTTGCGTGCCTACTTTCATTCCGGCTTCATCTCATTTGCCAGCAAGAATGTTCTATTAACAATAAACGTACAGTAATAATGTTTATCTACTTTCATTTAGTAATATGAATTTTACAGTTCTGTAAATCGTTTTGTAATGGTATCTATTACAGCACTAGTGCTGTAATAGATGCCCTTACAAAACGATTTTTAATAGCAGGTGCATTTTTATTTTTAAAAATGCCTTTTGCCAAATATTTTTATTCATAGATGAAAGTAGATAAAATTTTGTACAATATTCTTGTTGTAAATTCATATTACTACACTCGATGTTTTATTAAACTCGGCTGACGCCTCGTTTAACAACTTTAACATCTCGTGTTGTAATATGAATCTTTACAACACTTATATCGTAAATAACTATTATTTTCTCTTTTAGATAGTAGTTTATGATACCGATGGACAGGACCGACAGAGCACATGTTGGTTTTTCTTGAGATTAACATCAATCATTCTAAATTTATTAACTTTCTATCGTCGCCTTGCCTTGTTATCAAAACGTTTCGGATTATAATCTCACCGTCAGTTTCCGTTTTTTTTCCTTGTTTATTTCCTAAGATGCGAAAGCAGACATTGTGCTCGTTCCCCTCCTCGCAAAGCCAATTTCCATAGAGTTGGTGCTGGGTTCTTTAGGGTTAAATAAGGGTTTTTAATACCGCCTCCTTTTCTACTTAAATAATTTGATTTATACATCTCCAAAATTTGACCGAGGTATACGTAGTAAAGAGATCTTTCTCGTAACAACAATCAACAACTCTTGGTTTTGTCCTGCCTAAAAAGGGATCATTTTATGTTTTACAGGGACAAACAGATATTTCCTAACCAAACGAAAGTGGAGGTCAAAGTTGAAGAGGGTGAAGCAGGAACTGATCAGATGTATGGGGATTGGAAAATTAAAATTAAGGAGCTTGACATTAACGAGGACGAATCTGAAATAAGTGAGAACAGGTATACTTTGCTTCAGTTTTGGTACCCTATTATACCGGGCGCTCTAAAATGTATTACTTTTTTCTTATAAGAGATACTTAAACAAGATTTTAGATGTTTACGGCGTTGCGTCGGCCATACAACTTTGTGCTTGTGAATCGCCGTGTCAAATCGACCATTTTTAAAATTTTCTCATAAACGGCTCGCGGTGAAATAAGTAAATTTTTCAATCAATTCGACAACTATTTAGGATATATAGTGCGACAAAATTCGAATATACAGTGTGTTTCGGAGAAAGTTATTTAACGTCATAGTGGAAAAAACGTGCATCACGTGGCGCCAACACCACTGGATATAATCGATTGAAACGTTCTGTATTTGTAGACAACGTTTGCCTTCGAGAGCCGATAGTTTTTAGGCCCGTTCGGAAAAAGACAATTTTTTTTTGATTGATTGAAAGTGAAATAGGCCTTTTTGGTATCTAATAGCTTGAACACGAAACATCGGATCAAAATGAGGTTTAAGTCATTAGATAGAGCATCTCAAATATTTTTGTTTACAATGCATTTTCCTATACCTTTTTGAAAATTTTTATATATTGTGCAAAAAATAAAAATTTCTCTTTGAACTAAAATATTTCCCCTTCTCTCCCCCCCCTTCATTCTGGCTTCATCTCATTTGCCAGCAGGAATTTTCTATTGACAATAAATAACGGTAATAATGTTTTTTCCTCTTTTAGATAGTAGTTTAGTAGGATATCGATGGACAGGACCTACATAGCACATTTTGGATTTCTTGAGATTTACATCAACCATTTTAAATCTATCAAATTTCTATCGTCGCCTTGTTATCGAAAAGTTTTGGGTTATAATCTCACCGTCAGTTTCCGTTTCATCGTTCTTTGTTTCTTTCCTAAGATGGGAAAGCAGACATTCTGCCCTTTCCTCTCCTCGCAAAGCCAATTTCCATAGGGTTGGGGCTGGGTTCATTAGGGTTAAATTTGAAATAATTATTGAACGTGTTCACAATTACCCGTTGGCATTTACCCGTCGATTTACCCTGATTGACCCTACCGTACTTATATCATTATAAAAATATATTCTGATGCTGTTTATCGATATTTACTTTTTAATACCTCCTCTCTTGCTTAAATAATTTTATTTATACATCTCCAAAATATGACCGATATATACGTAGTAAAGAGATCTTTCTCGTAACAAAAATCAACAATTCTTGGTTTTCTCCTGCCTTAAAAGGGATCATTTTATGTTTTACAGGGGCAAACAAATAGTTCCTGACCAAACGAAAGTTGAAGTCAAAGTTGAAGAGGGTGAAGGAGGAACTGATCAGATGTGTGGAGATTGGAAAATTAAAATTGAGGAACTTGACATCAAGACGGACGAATCTGAAACAAGTGAAAACAGGTATACTTTCAGTTTAGGTACCCTATTATACCGGGCGCCCTAAAATATATTACTTTTTTCTTATAAGAGATACTAAAACAAGATTTTAGATGTTTACGGCGTTGCGTCGGCCATACAACCTTGTGCGTATGGCGTTTTTAATTTTTTTTTTAATTTTTTTTTTAATTTTCTCATAAACGGTTCGACAACTATTTAGGATATATAGTGCGACAAAATTCGAATATAGAGGGTGATTAAAAAAAAAACTTAATAAACGTCATAGTCAAAAAAACGTGTGTCACGTGGCGCCCACACCACTGGATGTAATCGATTGAAACGTTCTGTATTTGTAGAGAACGTTTACCTTCGGAAGCCGATAGTTTTTGGGCACGTTCGGAAAATGACAAGTTTTTTTTTGATTGATTGAAAGCGAAATAGGCCTTTTTGGTATCTAATAGCTTGAACACGAAACATCGGATCAAAATGAGGTTTAAGTCATTAGATAGAGCATCTCAAATATTTTTGTTTACAACGCATTTTCCTATACCTGAAAATTTTAGAAATGTTAGAAATACCAAAAATGACAATTTTTTAAATTGGTTTATAATTTATTTTTAGGTTAAATTTTGAAGCGCTCTTTAAAAAACGTAAAAGAACTTTGAAAATTTTTATACAGTGTGCAAGAAATTAAAATTTCTCTTTGAACTGAAATATTGTATTGTTTTCACTAATGTATAGGTTTTTTTGCCACCATGATGCTACGAACACTGCCAAACAATTACGAATTTTCAATATTATCAATTTTGAAAACTCACCTATGAATCAAACAACGTAATTGGCAACGCTTAAATGGTCGTTTGACGTCAAGGTATCCGAAAATTCGAGTTTGCGCCTTGAACATGATATAAATATAATTTACACTAATATTAAGAAATAAAGCCGTATTTTTTCCATATATTTTGTAATATGATTTCAATTGTTCCCCATTTCCTAAACGTAGGAAGACTAATTTTTGTGATGTAAATCGTTTAGTTCAGTTATTAGAGCCGTCGATTTTGACCCCGTTGGCCCGGGTTCGGTCCTGAGTTTGTCCACAATTTGATTTTTCGTACATGTAATGAAAATAATATACCGGATGTACCAAGAGGCGTCGTTTTTTAATTTATGTGACTCAAGGAAAAGTTCGTTTTTCTTATTTTGTAGTCTCTTGTAGTCGTTTTGGCTCATTTCTATGTGTTGGTTTTATACAGGGTTGAAAAGAAGTCATGGAAAAATTAAAAACCTTTAACCAAATCCAATTTTGCATAATAATGTTTTGTGATCTTACACTATACCTAGCTATGTTACTTAATGTTTTTTAACGTTTTTGCCAGCTTAGGGTTGAGTTCAGGTAAATTCCTATTAAAAATTGAAAAATATGAATAACTGTTTTGTTGGTAATAATTTAAAGTGGTATCCCTGGAATTTTTTTAACGCTTTCTGCTTTATTGAGGATTTATAAAACTGTTCTCAATAAAAAGAATTTGAGGTAAAACAAATGCAGCATTTTCATCTTTTCGAAACTTTTTTGACCGTTTTTACTGTACCTATCCGGTGTGCCTACCTTATTATTAGGTACGCCCAGCTATATAGAAAAAAAAAGATTAAATATTGTCTTCATTGTTAATGAATTATTTTTTAGCATAAACGTTTTTCGATGCATTTGTTTTTGATATACGATTATTTTATACTACAACTCTTTACTTTTATTGCACCTTAACACTAATTCTAGTTTCTCAGTGGAGCCAGGGCTTATACCTAGAGCGCACGGGAAACCGTATCTGGTTCGTCGGCTGAGCGTTCTTTTAGCTTAGGCAAGGATCCACACCTACGATGCCATAGGAAGAGCTCGTGAGAAACTAGCTGAGGGCTCGTGACGTTTAAAAAATTTGAAAAATATTTGCGCTAAAGGATAACGTATTAAGTGCGTGGCCGTATGCCTTGCACAGTTACTCCCAATAGTTAACAATGCGTGGCCGTAGGCTACGAATAAAAATGACTATACTCTACGCCAGCTACCAGTTTAAGATGACCGACGACATAATATGTCATTTCTAGTAACATTCTTTTTACAGAATTTAAATGTGGTCAGGACCAGAGTTATATATTTACCAATTATAAATATTTTTTGTATTACCAAAAGACGAATCTTAATAAATAAATGAGAGGTAGGTTTCTAAAAATTTAAATAGAAAGTAAGCATACCGCACCAAACCAAAAGTAATCTTTTTTCTGGAATCATGTTATTTGGGGCGTATATTACAAACCTAAATGTGCTAAATACAATCAAAAATAACAGAGCAGAAGGCGACATGTACTTTTTTGTGTTTGTGAGATTCAAAATATAGTTGACGACTAAAAGTCGTCCTACAGGATACGTATGTATATACCGAGGTATATACAGGGTCCTCGGTATGTATGGAAACGGTTGATTATTTCTTAAAGTACAACAGCTAGCAAAAAATGTTGCAGATGAAAGTTTTAGGGTTTTTTATAGTCTATTAGAATTTTAAAGAATTAAGTATACAGGATTAGTCAAAAAGCCGTAGAAAAACAAAGTTACTTTTTTTTAATAGAACACCCTATATCTTAGAATATTTTTGGATTTTGCATAAAATTACTATTATTTTTTATTAAGAGCATTATAAGTCTACACCTAATAGTTTCCGAGATATCGACTTTTAAAAGCTGACATTTTTGAATTTTGACAGCTTTTAGCTTTCTAACGGTACGTCTTAGAGTAAAACGGCTTACATGTCCCTATCCTAGTTTTTAACTATCTTTCTAAATGTGTCAACTTCCGGTTAAACCGGATGTAGCTCAAAAGCCGGAAATATAGTACTTCCGGTTTCACCGAAAGTTGGTATTTTTGGGAAGATAATAAAAAAGTAAGATAGGGACATGTAAGCCGTTTTGCTCTATGGCGTACCGTTAGAAAGCTAGAAGCTGTCAAAGTTAAAAAATGTAATTTTTCAGAAGTTGATATCTCGGAAGCTATTAAGTTTAGACTTATAATGCATTTAATAAAAATAATAATTTTATGTAAAATCTAAAAATACTCTTAAGATATAGGGTGTTTCATTTAAAAAAAAAAAGTAACTTTATTTCTCTACGGCTTTCTGACTCATCCTGTATACTTATCTTTTTTTAATTCTAATAGATTTTACACCATAAAACTTTTGTCTTGGATATTTTTTGTTGACTGTTTTACTTTAAGAAATAATCGACCGTTTCCATACATACCAACGACCCTGTATATGAGCGATTAAACAGTGAAAAAGGCAAAATTAAAACAAAACAACAAAACTAGCATAACTTCTAAAAAAGACTATATTTAAAAGTACTTTAAAAGCTATAAGTTTATCTAGGCACGATAAACTCTTTTAAATTTATAATATTCGCCCCAAAACATACATTCCTATAAATTAATTAATTTTTAGGTAATATTTGTGTAATACATAATGGTTAACCAAAGTATGTTTACTTACTTTTCAATAGAAAAGAAACACTTTTAGATCCACAAAGTCCAATAATATGTTGACAAAATGTCTAATAAGCACACATTCAGCCCTATGATCAAACACACAAGTTAACTCTAGACGCTAACTTCAATATTACTTGTTTTTCAACCACAGTGAAAAGTTAACAAGTAGGCTTTTTTCGGTTGATGTCATGGAAGCGGCACGTTAAAAGTTAACTTGTGTGTTTGATCATGGCTGATAATCACATAGACCTCGTAACTATTAGACCCAACAATAACAAATAAACATGTTGTCATTAATGTATTCCAGTCTAAAGTAAATCAACATGCAAGCTGCTCCCCTCCACTTGGTTTGCCAGACTTACGCCACAGAAAACGTAGTTTTCTGGGCTCTGGGCTTACGCTGTTAAAAGTATTAACTTCTATGATTAACTCGAATAACATGATGTGGGAAATTTATAACATTGCCTAAAACCTTGTAAAATTTCTGCAGTATGGCAACGCAGCAATAAAGGATCCGCCCAGATCCCATCATTTTCGTGGCCATCCGCATCGACTCGGCGGTACTCGGCATAACGGATGTTCCATTCCTCTGTGACAGCGTTTTTCTGTGGGTTTTCCTGAAGTTTTGTCACACGCATATGTAAAGGCAGAGTAGTCCCCACTCCCGGCCCCACCTAGCTCCTCACAGCGTCTCGCCACCAAACAATTTTGTCACCACAGCTTTATAGCATTTATGAATGGCGTGTCGGATCTATAGTTACGATGTCTATGGATAATCAGCTATAAATTTCGAATGTGATCAAATAAAAGAGGAATAGACACACGGATTGTAGACTAAAGGAGAGAGATATTGGTGCAAAGGCGTAAGAAAAATATGTATATCTACACGACACTCTAAGTGAAATGCAGCAGATATTTCACCTGTTGACGCTTTTCCGGCGTAACGGATTATTTGCGATATATTTATCTTCGTCGCGCGCTTGTTAATATATGGTCACTCATATATCCATCTCTCATCAACGCAACGATTGCCAGTATTCGCAAGATGATTTTTGATTTAAGGGACTTTTAAATCACAGGTTGGCAAATATGTTTGAAATATGGCGTCGCCCGCCAATAAACTGGTAGCTGGCGTAGAATATATCTTTACTTTTGACTGAAGACTCGTTTGTTCTCAAATCATAGTCAACAGGAGTGTGACAACAAAAATTATTGATAATTATTCTAGTTTTTTGATAAATGCACAGAATTTTTAATAAAGGCTTGTCAATAGCCGATGAACGAGTATGCATCTAGTTAAATGGGCCTAGGTTCAAATTTTTTGGCTATGACAGTGTTGTCTAGTCTTGTTTAGCTTTGAAGTTTCTGCAATTGTTTTGATTGTCAATAGCCTGGCAATCTAAGTATAGCCGTGTCTGATTTTTGACTTTTTGGCATATAATGTACTTTTTTCCATCCAATCGCATTTATTGTAAGTAATCAAGATTTTTATGATTTTTACTAGCAACATTATATTTTAAAGCTATTGGAAATGCAGTGGCTTGATTCGGGTTACTCGAACTCGAATAACACTGTTTAAAAATTCCTTCATCTCGCAGATCGAGATTGATTTTTCCTGCAGTGATTGATGCTTAATCTTTAAAAGAAAGTCACATAATGCTAAAATATGACCCTTCTGTCTAAAATTTTGTTTTGATACTTATAGAAAAAGTTATAACGCTAAATCACTATTAATTATTTCATTTTTACTTTATACTTTATACCAATCATTTTTGTATAGGAAAATTAACACTAATCCCAGGGCATGGAGTTTAGCTGTAACCGACTATAACCAAGAACTTCAGAATACAGAAGCAGAGAGCACCAAAATTAATTTGCCAGATGATCTGTCAGGATCGCCTGTTTTTAAAGAGAATTTGGAATGTTGCAATTACCAAAGCTTTTCTTCCACGTTTCACATAAAGGAAAAGGATAAAGAAGTATTAAGTGCCGAATTAATCAATATTGAAAATACGGGTGATTCAATAACGGATGATTTTGAAATTGAAAACGTTCCACACACACGAGTTATTATACACGGACCTGAATCAATTGTTCGGTTGGAAAAACTGAACATTCCCGGAGAAAGCGGAGAACTTAGTAATGATACTAACCAACATGAGGTTGACAACGCTGCATCAAATCGGTAAGTGCTTATTCTGAATAAAAATATTTAATTTATCTATTTACTAGCGGGTACCTGGCATACGTTGCAATGGTATATGAACGCAAAGAAACATTCATTTTTATATAGAGGGTGATCAAACGAAACCAAAATTAAAGAACTTGACTAAAATATCTATGTAATATGGTTGAAGTGGCCCAGACACAAGTTTTAAAAATATTTTGCCTCAGAAAGTTTTCGTGATATAAAATTTTTTTTTTAATCACTTTAATATAAGGTTATAGGGGTCAGAAGTTAGGAGTTTTTGGGAAAATTGAGCTTTTGTGAGCTTTTGTTTTATGAAAAACTTTCCATGCCATTTCTGGAAGACCTAAAAACAAATGAAGAAAATACCTGCCTACAAAAGTTTGCTTTGGATGTTGTTTAATATTATACTAGTTTTGGTTCCAAGTCTTTTATTTTTATACAGGGTGTTAAAGCAAACGCAAATCATACGGTCTCCCCAAAGACATTAGAACTATTAGACCAAATTGTTTACATTTTGATGTGGCAAATCATCATTCCCTCTTTATTATTCATCTCTGTCGCTCAAAATTTGACCTTAGCCGGCTTTATCTGTCTGTTAGAAATATTAGGGAAAAACTGTTTTTACAAGATTGAGTTAGTAATTGCAGTAACGCCCAGAACCTAACATACAAAAAAGCTAAGGTGTGCGTATCAAATTATGCATTAATGCTTGCAATGTTATGCGAATATTTTATCGAAAACTGTTAAAAACCTTAAAAGTATTGAAATTATTATTATATATATCAGGCACTACGGCAACATTGTACTACGATTTTACAACCGGAGAGATTCTTTGAATGACTGTAGCGATTGCGATGTTGCCAGTGAGTCACAGCAGCTAGCTTGTGTTTTTGTGCCTTTATTGCAGTTTATTTTTGATTTCCTTGTGTATTTGCCTAAACATTAGTGTAGAAATAAACAATCATGGTTCATGCCTCTGTAGTGTGTAAAAAGTGGATCATTTTAATCCAAATTTATCATTTCATCGGTAAGTATGGTTAGGTTATTGTTTTATAGAAAGCATTGGTGTAGCGTATGGGTTTGTTTACTAATGCTGTGGTAGCACCATTGTTGTTAAAACTTTTATGCACAATGAAAGAGTTTTGTTATACTTAGAAACAATTAAGAGTAGATATTGATAAATAACTCATGGTAGCTACTTAATAGTAAACGAGTAAAAAGATATCGACTAGTAAAATACTGTAAAATTGAAATCCTATTCCTAAATTTAATAAGGTACCTAGTTATTGAGATGTTTTATATATAACATATAAACATTCTGTTTAGGTTTCCTCAAGATGCTGAAAAAAGAAAACTTTGGTTTTCTTTAGTAGGATTCTGGATAACCAACCTTTACGAAACAATCCAGAGTTGTGCTCGGATCACTTTTTCCTGCAGATATTTTAGTAAGGGTGAATGGTGCTAAATATGTTAGAAAGGGAGTAAACCCTCGTTACTGTGAAGGCTTGTTATTTCTAGACGACCTCTCTAACAGGTAAGATTGGGAGCTGTCAAGTTTTGGTTTGCCTAATAGAATTATTTAAAATATTTTAATATCCTTGTATCTTCGTTTTTTAGTTCTGAGTCAACTGTTATTGGAACACTACCTGCCGCAAAAAACAACATTGGCGTAAGTAATATCTATTAATAATAAAATTAGTAATGTTATATTTTATGACAAATAAAACTTTTGGTTTATAATAAGTGTAATAGGTATACCTATTATTCATTATGAAACCCTGCTAATATTAATTAGAAGTTCATTTTATTCATTTTCAGGATGTCTAAGCTATGCTTTGATTATATATTGGTTAAATCAGATGATGCTGATCGAGTTGCTGATGAACCTTACAAGATTATTTATAATTCTCCTAATATTCAAAGGTACGTAGGCCCTATGCAAACAAAAGTTGTTCAAAAAATGTTAATCATGAAGAAAAATTATATTGTATATTTCTTGTGACCTATTATTTCCATTCTTAAGAAAAAATTCTGATACAAAAAAATTTATTGTATTATTTTCATACATTGTTGTTAGGTTTTAACCTCTACACCACTGGCGATCAAAACCAAGGGACGGTTTACAATGTTGCCGATCGGGCCAAGGAGATCTGCCTTTCTCTCTCGCACTCGCCAATATTTTAAAACAATAATAGTCGATACTTTTATGGGAATTATGAATGAATCGTTTCGTCTAATAGTTCTAATGTCTTTGGGTCTCCCATTTTTTTTAGTGGAACACCCTGTATATTATTTAAAAAGAAGCACTTTTAATCAGGTTACATTTGACACAACACTTGGTATGTCTAAAGCTATCCGTTTTTCTGGAATATTAATTTAAACTTGCGTAACATCATCACTTAGTAAGTCACGGAGTTAAAATCGCCCTCCGATCAGATATCGAATCAAGCGAAATTATTCAAACATTCACCATGTACAGGGTTATCCAACCAAGACTAGACAAGGCGATTTTTTGACTTTTCCTGTAATTTTATAAAAAGACTGAAATAGCCATCTTAAGTCATTTTCTCCCGCGAATTCGAATATCTTCAGCAAAAAACAATTGAACATCAAACAAAAGTACTAGGGGTCACTTTGATATTTTTTTAAATGGGATGCCGTATTTTTAATGAGCTTATCCGATTTCTCATATAAATTTTGATCTAAAATGTTGGATTTTTTTTTTGATTTTTTTTTTTTGGACGAATATTTTCCGAATTTAAAACTGAAGAAAAAAGGCGTTTTTGAATTAAAAATCCAACATTTTAGATCAAAATTTATATGAGAAATCGGATAAGCTCATTAAAAATACGGCATCCCATTTAAAAAAATATCAAAGTGACCCCTAGTACTTTTGTTTGATGTTCAATTGTTTTTTGCTGAAGATATTCGAATTCGCGGGAGAAAATGACTTAAGATGGCTATTTCAGTTTTTTTATAAAAGTACAGGAAAAGCCAAAAAATCGCCTTGTCTAGTCTTGGTTGGATAACCCTGTACAATAGCCGGATGGGGCCTTCGAACAACATTTAAAATGGAAATGATGTGACAACTGAAACTACCAATTAGTGCCGAACAGCCTCCTAAACCACGCAAGATCTGGCATTATACGCTAAGTAGGATGATCTAAGGACCATTTTCGAACCTATACTTGGCGGAACGTTTGTTTTACCTCTGATGATCCATCTATGAGGTTATCCTTACTGGCACGAAAGTCTTCATCCCTTTTCAAAAAAGTGCCCTTCTAACGGCAAGCCCTGATTTATTAATAATTGCGAGCTAGCTGTTAAACCAAGGAACTATTTCTACCGACAATGGCGTCATAACCCAACTGCCCAATATCGTACCATCTTTGTTAACGCTCGAAACCAAAGCAAGGAAGCATACAATCAGAGGATCAAAGACAAACTTCTTGAGTGTCCTAACGGCTCAAGATCATTTTGGTTGGTAAGTCCGTCAGTCAGAACTTTACCAAGTCGACCATTATCCACCTCTAACACGTTCTGATGGCACCATTGCGACCAAAGCACAAGAAAGAACAAACTTACTGGCAAAACTATTCTCTTCACATTCAACGGTTAATTTTCAGGGAAAAAAAACACCGAACATTCTCCCTGTAGAATCGAGAATGCCCGTCATGGCTGTCGAGCTTTCTCAAAGACCGATCTCTGCGAGTGGCAATGGACGGATTTCTTTCACACACATTTAACATCATCGCCGGAATCCCTCAAGGTTTTATATTGTCGCCCATCCTCTTTTTACTATACATTAACGATCTTTTGGAAAAAACTAAAAATCCTATACATAGCTTGGCTGATGACAGCATACTTGTTTCATCTTTTACTTTGGATGCTTGGACACTGGCTGCCAATGCACATCTCTATAGGCAGCAAGAGGTCCCAGATCTCAACAAAGACCTGGAAGAAATTCTGTTTTGGGGTGAGAGTAACCAAGTATAATTTAACGCTAAAAAAAATCCAGGCGGCAGTTTTTTCTAAAAAACTTAATATTGAAGAACCGGATATAGTCATGGCGGGACACTCGATTCCCTTGGCTTCATCAATGTATTTATTGGACGTCAATTTGGACAGCCATATGTCTTGGCATTGTCACGTTGCGGCCATCGCTAAGGCAGCCTCGCAGAAGCTTGGAATACTTTTCCGAACTAAGAACCTCTATACCTCAACAACTTTTGATGCTCTATAAAGCCCAAATTCAACCATCGCTGGAGTACTGCTTGCATATTTGGGGCTCTGCTCCTAAACATACCCTGGGATTGCTAGATTCCATTCAAAGAAGAGCCATTCGCTTGATCGGTGACCATGATCTGACAAGCAACCTGGAAATCCTTGAACATCGAAGGCAGGTTGGCGACTTGAATCTATTTTACAAATATTTTCATAGCAAGTGCTCAACTGAGGTTGCCCGCTTGATTCTACCCAGAGCTGTGCATGGTAGAAATACGCGGCGAGCCACTGCAGCCCACCCGTACCTGATTCAGCTTAATGTCCTTCGAGCGACACTGTTTAAAAATTATTTAATCTAGAGAGCGCTATCACTCTGGAACGACTCTCTGAGGCCGTGTTCCCCAACGAGTATAATTTCCAAAGATTCAAGACCAACGTGAATCTTTTCATGCGCAAACGCACCGCTCGGAGAGTGACATAAAGTAATAATCCTGCAGTGTTGTGCCTTATCGTAAAATAAAAAGAGAAAGAAAAAGACCCACGCAAAAAGTATTAAATTTCAAATACCCTACATGCTTAAATTTTTTATTTTTACTCAGCATAAAAATAAAAAAGACCCGGTCCAATTGAATGGCCGGCCAGATCTCCAGATTTAACCCCTTTAGATTTTTTTTGTGGGGTTATTTTAAGTCTGATATGTTAACCGACCAAACAATATTGAAGATTTAAAGAACAGAATAAGAGGCGAAATAGATTGGTAAAACCTTACGTCAATAATAACGTTCTGCAAGAATTTGAAGATCGTACCGGGTACTGCCAGACTGTTAGTGGAGGTCATTTTCAACATTTGATAAAGTGACTTTTAGTTTCTTTTGAATTTTCTTTTTTTTTGCTAATAAATAATATGTTGGTATTTAAAGTTAAAACGCAGTTTTTTCGCAAGCGGCCGAATTTAAGCATATGACATATTTCATGAACTATGTTTAGAATTTTATGCAGAATCCAAAAAATATTATAAAATAGGGGTATCCATTTAAAAAATAAAGTATAGCGTCATAACTTGTTTTTGGGACAACCTGTATACACGAAACAGCTTAAAAAATGCACAGCAAGAAGAAAAAATTGACGAGTCCGAGCGTTTTTTCAAAAAAAAAAACATGAATTTTAAATGAATTTGTTCCAACCCTTACGTTCTCACAGTATAAAATAAGCACAATCTAGGGCCCTATATCCTACAATCTTTATTTATTCTTAAAAGGACGACTAGTTTGGAGGGTTATTACATTTCTACCTCATTATCTAGTCTAATATATACAGGGTATTCATTTGAAAACTTCCCACCACGGATTTATCGAACACCACTGATTAAAAGAAAAAACGCCGAGACACGTCAAAAGATTTGCCAAAGGGGACAACTTTTTAACCAAAAACTACTTCACCCCCTTTTACCCTCTGCCCCCGGGGTCATCCCCTTAAAAATTTTAAATGACAAGGGGTATCAAGTAATAGCTTGTTTGAAAGGTCTTTCAAAGTGCTTTATTTTGACGTTTGATTTTTTAAAATCGGTCGATTCGTTTTCGAGAAAATTAGAAAAATCTTTAATTATCTTTAATTTGCTCAGATAGAAAAAAAAACACACGAAAATATCACTTTTTATTTTAATAAGTGTTCAAAAACCAACATAAACAGCAATTCGGAAGATTAGACGTGGCAGCAACCAAATAACAACCCGACTTTTTCAGCCATCTATTTTTAACACAGATAACATGGGCGAACTGTATTTATTCTTACACCTGTTTAGTTTTTTATAGTTGCTAAGGAAAAGAAAGAATTTAATTTGCTGTCAGTTACCTTTGTGACAATCTTGGGATACTGAAAATTAATTTATTGATTTAGATTTTACTTCCAAAATGGTTTACACACTAGCCGAAAGAGTGGAAATGATTCTAATTTATGGTGCCCAAAATCAATGTGCTCGGCAAACTGCCGTCACATTTAACGCCAGACATCCGGAAAAGATAACTTCGCATAGGTATGTTTTGGACCTTGTTACTAAATTTACTCAAACTGGATCTGTTGCAAATAAAAAACGTAATCACCGTAGAGTTTTGGATGAAGCCGCTCAAGTTGAAGTTTTGGGTTTTGGGTCATTTTGGCATAAATCCTAATACTTGATTACGCAAAATTGTTGATGCGACTGGTATTTCATTAGGCTCTGTACACACAGTTACTAAATTACATAAATTTCATCCATTCAAAATGAAAATATTGCAAGAGTTAATCGAAGATGATTTCGATAGGCGAGTTGAGTTTTGTGAACAAATGACTGCAGCGATTATTCATAATACCATTCATGTAAAGAATATCTGCTTCAGTGATGAATGCACATTTTATCTAAATGGATTTGTTAATAAGCATAACTGCAGGTATTGGAGCAATGAAAATCCTCATGCTTTTGTAGAAGGGCATACCCAGTACCCCAAAAAATTAATGTATGGGCAGGCATTTTAGGAAACAAAGTGATTGGGCCATTGTTTATTAATGGGAATTTAAATGGAGGCATTTGTTTAGATATGTTGGAAAATACCATTAATCCGCTTATCACTGAAACCATTGAAAACCAAATCGAAGACGATGAAAACCCTATACTCAGTACCCCAAAAAATTAATGTATGGGCAGGCATTTTAGGAAACAAAGTGATTGGGCCATTGTTTATTAATGGGAATTTAAATGGAGGCATTTGTTTAGATATGTTGGAAAATACCATCAATCCGCTTATCACTGAAACCATTGAAAACCAAATCGAAGACGATGAAAACCCTATACTTGATGAGGCTGAAATATATTTCCAGCAAGACGGCGCTCCTCCTCACTATGTTCTTCCGGTTCGCCAATGGCTAGACGACGAGTTTCCAGATAAATGGATAGGGCGAAGAGGGCCTATAGAATGGCCTGCTAGGTCTCCTGACTTGACGCCATTAGACTTTTTTCTATGGGGCCATTTGAAATCTATTGTGTTCACTCCCCAACCTGAAAGTTTGGATGAACTTCGTCAACGCATCATCGAAAGCTGCCATGATCTCCCACAACATGTTTTTGAAAATGTCCGTCAGGAATTTGAACATCGCCTATATCATTGTTTGGCCAATAACGGGCAACATTTTGAACACTTATTGAAATAAAAAGTGATATTTTCGTGTGTTTTTTTTTCTATCTGAACAAATTAAGATAAATAAAGATTTTTCTAATTTTCTCGAAAACGAATCGACCGATTTTAAAAAATCAAACGTCAAAATAACGCACTTTGAAAGACCTTTCAAACAAGCTATTACCTGATACCCCTTGTCATTCCAAATTTTTAAGGGGATGACCCCGGGGGGCAGAGGGTAAAAGGGGATGAAGTAGTTTTTGGTTAACAAGTTGTCCTCTTTGGCAAATCTTTTGACGTGTCTCGGCGTTTTTTATTTTAATAAGTGGTTTTCGATAAATCCGTAGTGGGAAGTTTTCAAATGAACACCCTGTATAAAGAACAAAAGGGTGTCTGTATCATAAGATTCTGGTCGAAAATATTTATGTAGAAGAGGAACGTACGACACACAGAACCCTAGACTGTGTTTAATTTATATAATGAACACCCACACTTATTCACCATTCAATACAATAATAAAGAAGTTTCCCATTTGCTGCACATTTAATCGACCACACTGTATATGAGCAAATGAGCAGAAAAATGTATTTATTAGTAATTGATTGTTATTGTAAATGGATAGAATTGGCTAAGGATATGTTTTCTAAATTAGGTATTCCCAGCATATTAGTTAGGGACGGTGGCCCTCAATTTAATTCTACATATTTTTAAAATTGAAGGCATGAGATTTTAAAGATATTTTTATTGATACCGTAATCCACGGCACATCAAACGGCCTAGTCGAACGAACAAAACAAACAGTAAAAAAAATAGTTAAGAAATTTCTGGCTGACAAGGGCATAAATATAGTTTCACTTCATGATCGTAATACACCTATAGATCATATATGATTTTCGCCATCTCAACTAATGATGTCTTGGAAATTACGTGATTTTCAGGCCGTCGCAAATCTTAGTTTAATAACTCCAATAAATATTTTAAAAACCTTAACTTTAAACAAATTAAAATTTTGATAATGATAAAAAATCTTTAAATCCTGTAAAAACGGGTGATCATGTCAGGTACCTACCAAAAATATAAGAATTCAAATTGGTCGCTTAGAAAAATTGATAATACAGACCTAGAACATACAGAATTAGAAAGTGGTGATGTTCGTACCAGAAATCGTAAATATATTAAACCAACATTGTTCTTGTATATTTTGTATTTTAATTAGGTAGTAATATTTTAAAAATATTTGTAATCTTCAGAGATTTCTTTCAACTGGGATGTCCTTTTACAGACCTGAAGATGGCACAGAGTGTGTGCCGGAACGTCGGCTATTGATTTTAAATTAATACAAACTGTCCAAAAAAGCTGAAAATCTCTTCATTTAACGAATACAAACAGTGGACGATATTATACACGAACTCAGAATTGACCCTTGTCTACCAGTACATTTCCATAGATAATCCCTTTCATTATTACTATGCAAAAAAGGTTCTGTATATTTTCCCATTTTTAATATGAATTTTGTTTAAGTCAAACATAATTTATTGAGACACCCGGTACACTAAAGCCGATAAAAAACATTACGAAATATTAAATAACATAACATAAATAACAAGTTGGTTGGTTAAGAGTTTTACATTTTTTCCCGACATATTTTTCATCCTGTATAAAAATAAAGTCAGTGAAATAGTCCTAAGACATCTAAGGGCGTGATTAGTTTTTAAATCCGGAATCCCCATTTAATTCAGTTAGGAAGTAGCTTTTTAGTAAAATAAATTAAAAATCTACATTCCGCATCGTAAATACATAATATTTCAAAATTCACACAGAATCACTGAAAAACAACGTACTTGTATCATATTTATTCAAAAAAAAACGTATTCACTGTTTAGGTATATGGTCACTAGAAATATTACAATGAATTTTAAATGTTAAATTCTATGAAATAAATGCGGAGATTTCTCGAAAAAATAGAAGAAATACTGTGTTCACTAGAAGAAAACTTTTTTGAAATACATGCCTATATCACATTTTTTAACTCCAACAGTATGTAATTTTTTGTCTGGAAGTAAATTAACACTCGAATTTTCTGACATCTTGACGTCTATCGTAAATTTAATCTTTACCAAATACAAACTGTTTTTTTAGAACGATTAGATTGTCGTAAATGGGTGATATTTTGGCAGCTTTCGTGGCATATAACTTATAATAATAATAATAATAATAATAATAATCTTTATTGTCTAACAGAACAAGTTCCAATTATAAGACAATTTGACTTAAGAAAGTTACAATTGACTAAGTGTAGAATATAACAATATCAAAAAAACCTAATTAACCTAAGAAAATACACAGGATAAACCAGTTAATAAATATAAAAAAGAAGATAGAAACATCTGGCGGGTTTGCGAGTATCGCTTAATAACAATATTTTTAAATTGAGCAGATGAGAGGCCATACACATCAATGTCAGAGCAGGTGTCATTGAATAGCTTCATTGATTGAAATATTGGTGTTTTAATTAAAAAGTTAGTGTAGGGGGCGGGCAAGTGGAACATAGGAGAGGATCTCATATTACGCGGAGGAACATAAAAGTTGACATCAGATAGCAGAGCAGGGCAGTCAATGTATGATCGACAAACTTTAAATAGAAACTGCATCAATAAATAATGTCTACGATCGTGAAGTGACAGAAAGCGAGATCTCGATAGCAGAGTGCTATGATCAAAGCCCCTGGGGGGAAAGAAACCATGTTCTCTAAACATGAGAACCTTAAGAAATTTCCTCTGAACACCCTCCAACTGGTTAATGTATTTATTGCAAAGTGGGTTCCATATTATCGCCCCATACTCCAACTTAGAGCAAGAAATTTCCTCTGAACACCCTCCAACTGGTTAATGTATTTATTGCAAAGTGGGTTCCATATTATCGCCCCATACTTCAACTTAGAGCGAACAAACGTGAAATAAAGCAACCGAAGCGTTCGCGAATTTGTGAAATCGCTGGAGTTACGCAAAATATAACCAAGCGACCTCATAGCGCCGCCACAGACTAGGCTTATATGAGTAGCAAATGAGAGTTTAGGGTCAAATACTACACCAAGGTCCTTGAAGGTGTCATTTCTGCCCAATTGATTATCGCCGATGGCATAATTGAAATAAATCGAATCAGTTTTATTCGTAAAGGACATTGCAAAGCACTTGTTCACATTTAATGGCAAGGCGTTGTTTTCACACCATTCCTGCAAGTTATTTAAATCGCGCTGTAGGGAGAGGCAATTGGGTAAATCGTGAATTAATGCAAATATTTTGAGGTCATCGGCGAAAAGCAGAATATTATTAGAAATATTGAGAGAAATATCGTTTATAAATATTGAAAATAGAAGGGGAGCTAGGTTACTACCCTGAGGGGCTTCACTAGTAGCTATAAAATCAAGCGATCTATGACCTCTAAGTTCAACATACTGACGTCGGTCCTTAAGATAGGAATTGAAGAACGTGATTAGTTGGGCACCGAATCCAAACTGATTGAGTTTTTGCAACAGGATGGAGTGGTCCATTCGGTCGAAAGCCTTTGAGAAATTGGTGTATACTGTGTCTTACGATTGTCCAGGGCGCGTCCAACGAATTGAGTGAAACATGCTAGGTTACTAATAGTGCTGCGATCAGTGAAAAAACCATGTTGATAGAGTGAAATTTGTGATTTTATTTGATTGAAGACACACTCGTACACCGACATCTCAAAAACCTTTGCAAAAGGAGACAATATGGAAATAGGTCTATAATTGGATATCTCATTAACATTCCCCCTCTTGAAAACCGGGGTAATCCTCGCTTCCTTCCACTTATCTGGGAACACTCCAGTCTTCAGGGATAGATTGAAGATAAACGACAGCGGCCTGAAGAGAGCGGCGGCACAGTCCCTGACAACGAAACAAGGCACCATGTCTGGTCCGGTTGTAGGTTTATTTTTCGACTTACGCAACGCTTTATTGATTATGTCATCAGGCAAGTAGTTAAGAGTTACGTGAGAACTACATTTTCAATGTTTAGATTATATACACGATTGGTGCGGTGTAAGCGGAGCTAAACATGTTGGCAAATGCATTTACGATGCCCCCCGGACTGGAAAACTGAGAATTGCCATCTAAAAAAACTTGTGGAAGCGGGGAAGCCCCACTCTTCAAATTCATAAAAGACCAGAAAGACCTAGGATCATTAGCAATTGAGTTTTCAACCCTTGCCGCATAGTTCCTATAGGCAATACAAATCTTAGTCTTGATTTCCATGCGTAGTACCCTATATTGTTGCCACAGAGCAGGAAAACCAAGTCTCCTGGCCTTACGGAATACCCTATGCTTACGTTTCAACAGTTTGATGATTTTAGAAGTGTACCACACAGGAAACGATTTTTCACGAATAATAGATTTAGGAACACATATGTCGAATATGCTGTGCAAAATTGTATAGAAGACATGGCAGGCTACATTAGCATCTTGTGTCTCGAGCAAATAAATAAATAAATAAATAAATAAATAGCCATTTATTTCCGACAGGCCGGAGCCCACTTACAGGAAACTCAAACAAATTAATCGAATTATAAACAAAAATCTTATAAAAGTAATGACCTTGCTATACTTAAAATCTAATAACAAAAAGTAAGAAACTAAAGCTAAGTTAACAGGAACCAATGACTACTAATGAGGATAGCCGGACATATTGCGCAAGTGTTTTAATATGGTTGGGAGGATGTCATGAAATATGTCGGAGAGGGCTGAGATACGATTGAAGTTGTGGCACATTTTGTGAATGGGACCTTGAGGCAAAATATTGGATCTCGCGAATGCAAGGAAAAATGTAGGCCGATGTCGGGCACCTGTGCGGGGAACATGAAGCGATAGTTGCTCCATTAGAAATGGGCAATCGATTTTAGAGTTAACAAGTTTATGGAGTATCGATAGTGACTGTGAGTCGCGACGTACTGTTAAGGGCAACTCACCAAACCTAGCGAGGATGAGGCCATGCTCGAAACCCCGTTGCGGGTAGATACCATCCTCTCTAAACATAAGATACTTTAGGAATCGCCTTTGGACGGACTCCACAGATTGATTATGGCAATTGTAAATGGGGGACCATATGATTGAGCAATAATCCAACTTTGACCTCACATAGGAGTAATACAACAGTTTAAATGTAGATACATCAGAAAAATGCTTGCAGTTTCGCAAGACAAAGCCCAAGGTTCTAGAGGCGCTAGAAACCATTTGATCAATATGTGGAATAAAGGAGAACCTCTCATCGAAAACGACTCCGAGATCCCTTATGGTGGTGAGTCTGTTCAGTGTGGATCCGTTTATAGAATAATTGAATTGAAATGGAGTTTTTGTCCGAGTGTAAGAAACGACGTTACATTTAGAGATGTTGAGATTCAGTTTGTTATCCAGGCACCATTGGTTAAGAACATCGAGGCTGTCGCGGAGGGATACACAATCCGCGACAGCGTCGATGCGGTTAAATATTTTGAGGTCATCAGCATAGGCGAGTCTGTTGCAGTCAAGCGTCGAGACAAGATCGTTTATAAATATGTTAAAAAGAAGTGGCCCCAGGTTAGAACCCTGGGGGACACCCGACGTAGGTACAAACAAGTCCGACCTAAACCCCTCAAACTCAACAAACTGAGTACGATCCAGAAGGTAGGATTGTAATAGTGAGACAAGCCTTTTAGAGAAACCGAACTGGTCAGACGCCTTATGGAGTAGAATGTGGTGGTCAATTTGGTCAAAGGCTTTACTAAAGTCCGTGGAAATGACATCGACTTGGCTCCTCTTGTTAATGGCGTCACAGACGTAAACGGAAAACGAACAAAGATTAGTCATACACGATCTTTCGGAAAAAAAAACCGTGTTGATATATAGAGAGTCGGTTTCGAATTTTGAAAAACAGGGACTTTTGCAAGATGATCTCAAATACCTTGGAGAAGTTACATAGGATTGAGATACTTCGATAGTTTTCAATATGAGATGGATCGTCCTTTTTAAAGATGGGACAAACTTTGGCAACCTTCCATATTTCTGGAAATACGCCATTGTTCAATGACAGGTTAAAGATATGACAAAGAGGAGCGCTCATGACAAAGGAACAGTCTTTCACCAGAAAGCTGGGAATACCATCGGGGCCAGACGTAGCTTTATTTTTTAGCGTTTTGCAGGCCGAAATAACGTCCTCGGATGTAACACTGGGTATACCGACTATCTCATATTGGTCTGCTGGATTAAAAGGCTCAGATTGCCAAGGTTGCCCAGATGTTTTATAGACATTCTTAAAATAATTCGCGAAAGCAGAGACAATGTTATGGGGCCCGTGGACTTGTTGATTTGCATAGTTCATGGTGGCTGGGATTCGAGATTGAGCCTTTTTACTTTGGACAAAGGACCAAAAATTGGAAGGGTTGTTTTTTATGTTTGACTCAGCGTTCCTAATATAACCCCTGTAGGCCTGTCCAATCGGTATTCAGAATCATATCGTAGAGTAATGGGAAGTTAGCTTTCCTAAAATTATATCTAGACTGTGTAACATTAGTTGGGAATCTTGTCTTTGTATTATTTTTGGGAAGTGAAAGGGTACTGTTTAGGGATGGATGGTATCCATCCTCAGTTACCAAAGGAAGGGGTTCCCTTGATACGGTGCAATGAACATTGGATATGATTAAATCTAGGATGTTGCCATAAGAGTTAAGTATACTATTATATTGGTGTAAGGCAAGGAATTGAATAAAATTATTAATTGAGTCGGATCTCGAGACATCCGGAGAATCGTACTCGAGGTTAGGAGCATTAAAATCACCTAAGATTAGCAACTTACTATCTCTCATACCGGAAGCAACTCAAGCATCTCGAAAAATTCAGCGAGTTCAATCATAGTTGTATTTGGAGGTATATAGAGAACTATTATTATTAAAGAGATGTGAGAAAGAGTTACCTTGCATCCAACCACATCCACCTTTTTGACATTGTTGCGGACGGCCTCAAGAGCTATTTGTGTGACTTTGTACTTATTATGCACTGCTAATACCACCCCTCCCCCACGTGACACGTCCAAGGAGATCAGGTCTCTGTCGCAACGAAATACAGAGTATCTGCCATCGAACAGTTCACTCGAGAGAACACCGTTCTGTATCCAGCTTTCTGTGATAGCAATTATGTCGTAATCCACTGTACAAACTGAGTTATAAAAGTCAGAAGTTTTGGTATTAAGTCCTCTAACATTTGGGTACACGCAAGTCAAATCTACGGAACTTGAGGAAGAAGTGACACTGTTAGACAAGTTTAGGAGTTTAAATTATTTCTCGTTTTTATTATTTTTGGAATACCGTTGATATACTTAATTTTGAGATTATCCTCCCCATTTTCAACTCGAGTGTTCAACGTGTTTTTTACTTGCTTGAATTCTTCGATTTGTTTCGGGGTCCTGTCGTAGCTTAAGGAGATATTCCTGTAAGCTTCTACTTTGATAAGCTCTCTAGCATGGCGAATAACAGCTCCAACATCAGCGGCCGATTCCATTACTACTTTAATAGGCCTAACTTTCGTGGGATTTTCGCGGCCCACACGATATGCTTTTAAATCCTGAACCTTGGCGTTGGGATAAGCTTTCAGCAATATATCAGTAGCCACGATGGCATCGGCCTGGTGCCTTGTTTGGCCCACTAAGAGATCAGTTTCCGGTGCTCCGAAGATCATAATATTTGTCTGCCTGATTTGTCTTTCATTCAACTCATGGAGAGACGCATTGAAAGAGTCTTTAGTTGCATTGACTCCATTCTCTGATGTTATTTGCCGTTTTATGTTCTGGATTCACAGTTTAAGTTCATCATTAATTCTTTGTTGTTCCTCGTATTTCGCTAGTATTCGCGATTGTACTGTGTTTCCATATTGATTAGCTTATTCATAATATCATCAAGCGATACTTTAGGCGCTCCAGACTGCGCGACAGTCCGTATAGGCAATGTATCCACATCCACGACAGCATCCTTTTCCATGGAGTTAACACCCGGCACAATAGACATCCGGCCTCGCGAGTGTCGAGGGTTAGCCTGCGACTGGTCGGGGGCCTTCGCCGAAGAGCTACCCTCAGAGTTGCAGGTAATGCACATCCAAGAAGTATCCCGAGATTTCTTCCATAAAGCAGCCTGCTTATTAAATTCTTTAGTTGAGAGCCCAGAACAGCCTTTATGAAACTCACGCACTCAATGAAAATTTAATTTAAGCCTAAAATAGGCATTATAACGAAATGTTGCCGCACAGAAAATAATACGTAGCAAACGGGGCAGATGCAACTACCTGGTTATATATATCTATCTGTAATATTAGTGGGAAACTTGTAATTTTTTTTAGTGAATTGTTAAAACATGATGGGGGCATTTAATAACCCCAATATGTAAGTAAAAAAAATACATTTCCTACAAAATATTTCAATTAAAAATAAAGAAAATATTTTTTGCACACTCTATATAAAAAATTTAAAAATTGTAAATATACATTTTACATAATTTTAGTAGCGCATTTCGATAGAACGTTTCTTTTGGCAGCTATTACATTTCATAAATGACCATTTATGAATTTTTAAACAATAAAATAAAATACTTGCCATCTTCCGATCTATCTTAATTTCAATAGTCTTCGGAAGGAGACGGTTCTCTGCAACACCAAAAAGTTCAAAAAGATTCAATCGAATTTTGAGACCCCTTGCGTGCTTTATACGAAATTTTTTAAATTTTGACTGACGTTTGTTAGGTTTAAACGAAACACCCCGTATATTCAAATTATATTTTACCAAACAGCTTGAATAGTTGTCGAATTAATAGGAAACTTTGAATGTTCCACCTTGAACCGTTTTTGAAGAAATAAAAAAAATTGCAAAATTGTCGATTTCACACGGCCACGACTACCAAAGACGCACAAGTTGTAGGTGTGACGCCTAGAATAAACTAGTTTGATGGTGAGGAAGATGCGATGTGTAGGTGACACGACTTATAACAGTCGGTGTGAAAACCCGGTTGTATCTTATCGTGTGATAGATTGTACTACTGAGCTAAGGTTCCTTGTTTCCTAAATTTGTTCTTGTTAATATTTATAATAATTAAGGTATATAAAATGTAGTATTGCCTACTTAAGAACAAATTGCCTGATACAGCGCTCATCTTAAAGATTTAGTTGTTTTATGTAGCTGATAGAAAAGTCACCTATTGGGCAAGACATATTAAGAAATGCCCCTGTATATGGTAATATTACCTAAAAATTTACTCTTAAAATTAATATAGTGTTTTTTTTTTTTATTACAGCATTGCTGCACATCAAGATTGCAGCCTGCAGATTCATCAGCAGTGTCATCATCAGAGTGGTGACGAACGTAATGTAAACATTGAGAATGACTCATTGTTATTTCGGCAAAGAAATTTAGACAAGCATCGTCTCCGTAAGGATCCAACAAACGGTAATTTGTTTAGATGCAGTCAATGTGCCTATCAAACTAAATTTAAAAGGAATTTAAGCCGTCACCTTCTTCGGCATACGAATCCAGGAGAAGTCGATATGTTTAAATGCAGTCAATGCCCCTATCAAACTAAATTTAAAAGTGATTTAAACTGTCACCTTCTTGGGCATAAGGCTCCAGGGGAAGTCGATATGTTTAAATGCAGTCAATGCGCCTATCAAACTAAGTTTAAAAGGAATTTAAACCGTCACCTTCTTCGGCACAAGGATCCAGGGGAAGTCACTATGTTTAAATGCAGTCAATGCGCCTATCAAACTAAGTTTAAACGGAATTTAAACCACCACCTTCTTCGGCATAAGAATTCAGGAGAAGTCAATATGTTTAAATGCAGTCAATGTACCTATCAAACTAAATTTAAAACATATTTAAACTATCACCTTCTTCAGCATAAGGATCCAGGGGAAGTCAATATGTTTAAATGCAGTCAATGCGCCTATCAAACTAAGTTTAAAAGGAATTTAAGCCGTCACCTTCTTCGGCACAAGGATCCAGTAGAAGTCAATATGTTTAAATGCAGTCAATGTGGCTATCAAACTAAGTTTAAAAGGTGTTTAAGCCGTCACCTTGTGCGGCATAAGGATCCAGGGTAGGTGAATATGTTTAAATGCAGTCAATGTGCCTTTCAAACTAAGTTTAAATATTATTTAAACAGTCACCTTCATCGGCATAAGAATCCAGTTAAAACGTTATTTAAAGAGTCACCTTCTCCGGCACATGGACCCAGCGAAAGTTAATATATTTAAATGCAATCAGTGTGCCTTTCAAACTAAATATAAATCCTGTTTTAACATACACCTTTCTGGGCATAAGGATACCGGGCAAGTTGATATGTTTAAATGCAGTCAATGTGCCTATCAAACTAAATTTAAAAGTCATTTAACCCGTCACTTTCTTCTGCATAAGGGTCCAGGGGAAGTTCATATCTTTAAATGCAGTCAATGTGCCTGTCAAACTAAGTATAAATCTTATTTGAAAACATACATTCGTCGGCATACGAATCCACGAGAAGGTATAGTACGACACACGATAAATGGTCATGACTAACTAACGCCTTTATACTTTATACCTGCTTTTGGCAAATAAATCATTCCAGTCCAGGGTGGTAGTAGGAAGATTCAAACAATGTTTGTATATGTACAAAAATAAAGTAAAAGTAGTAAGCCGTAATATATAATTTTTATTATACAGGGTGTCATACGTAGAAGTTCCACCCCCCTTTATTTTCTTTAGTTTTTGAGATATCGGAAAATTTTTTTTTTGTTTAAAAGCGAATGGCAAAGGATTTTTTGACATCTGTGTAATTACCTGGTTGAAAATGCGGAACTTGTACGTGGAACACACCCTGTAAAAAACCGTATTAGTAAAATGAGTCATCGCAATAGTTTGAATCTGTACTATCACTATCATCCACCGATATAAATAAAGGTTTAACGTTTTCCCAACATTTTTTATAATTATTTTCGACTTCAAGTACATGATTAACGCACGTTTTCCAACTGCTCTCTGGTATTAATTCACACCGAGTTTTAATTACTTCAGTTACATTAGCGATTAGCGGACATTCTTGGGTTTACATTATTGCGTCTAACTTTTTTTTTTTTAATTCGGACAATATCATTTCTGTAGGATTCAAATCGCAATGATAGGGGGGCAATCTAAGTGGGATGTTACCGGATGCTTTTATAGCCTCATCTGCGCAAAATATTTTATTATACGATTTGGTTTTTAGTACCTCAAGTAGTTTTTTTTTGTATGATTATCTTCAAAATAGAGGTCGTGTTGGCTAAGGAACTCTAGCAATACCTCTTTTTTGCTGATTATGGTTGGTATTTTCAAATGATTTAAAATAATTCGACAAGTTCTAATGTGTCGACAGGTATAATTAATTATACTTAAAATATGTACAGGGTTATCCAACCAAGACTAGACAAGGCGATTTTTTGACTTTTCCTGTACTTTTATAAAAAAACTGAAATAGCCATCTTAAGTCATTTTCTCCCGCGAATTCGAATATCTTCAGCAAAAAACAATTGAACATCAAACAAAAGTACTAGGGGTCACTTTGATATTTTTTTAAATGGGATGCCGTATTTTTAATGAGCTTATCCGATTTCTCATATAAATTTTGATCTAAAATGTTGGATTTTTAATTCAAAAACGCCTTTTTTCTTCAGTTTTAAATTCGGAAAATGTTAAAAATAAAAAAAAAATAAATAAATAAATTAAAAATCCAACATTTTAGATCAAAATTTATATGAGAAATCGGATAAGCTCATTAAAAATACGGCATCCCATTTAGAAAAATATCAAAGTGACCCCTAGTACTTTTGTTTGATGTTCAATTGTTTTTTGCCAAAGATATTCGAATTCGCGGGAGAAAATGACTTAAGATGGCTATTTCAGTTTTTTTATAAAAGTACAGGAAAAGTCAAAAAATCGCCTTGTCTAGTCTTGGTTGGATAACCCTGTACATTATTAAAATAAAAATATAATACCTCCCTGTTATTGAGAAAGGCTTACAAACCAGCCCTTAATTGCTTTATGGGGGGTAAAGTCACCCGACCGTTATAAAGCAGGTAAAATCATGCCCATTTATCTTTTGTCGGACTATAACAGGTTTCATTGCACTCAGTATGTCTTTCAAACTAAGTATAAGTCTTTTTTTAATATACACCTTCTTTGGCATAAGGATCCCGGGGAAGTTAATATGTTGTGAATAAAAAGGAAAGTTTGTTGAACTTTTTACTTGGTATATTGTTCATAGTAATTTACGTAAGAAGTCCGGAAAATACTGTTTTTTTGGATGAGTAGACAAAATTAGATCCTGGAAGTGTGCGAGTTGAAAAAAAACAGTTTGCGGTCGTGTTGCGTAGACTATTTTTTCGGCAACCTCGTAGAATGTACCCACTATCCGGACGCTTTTTCTTTGAACAAATAGCATTTTTCCAGCCTAATCCGGAAAACACTTCCTTCCCGCACTAAGTTCTACTTTCTCAAAGGGTACAAGTTGTAGGAGGTACTTTCCGGACTGTTGCCGAAAAAATATTTTCGACACACTATATATATTATATATCTATATAATAATATGCAGTATTATTCACGTTATTCGACACGACATAATATAGCTAAATTATTTATTTTGGATTAAAAGTATTTTAATACAAGTACAAGTTGTCCCAAAAACACGAAACGCATCGAAGTTGTATTTTTTTTTTAAATAGAATGTCCTGTATATTATTTTATTTTCGGTTTCTGCGATTAAAATAAAAAAATGAGTTTCATCGGGGTTTATTGTAGTTAAACCCTACGGTTTTTGAAATATTTCGTATTTTGTGAAAATGTTGTAACAACAACAAAAAGACAAAATGCATATCGGCCATAGTAGGGTATATTAGCCGATAATAAATAAATCTTTAGGATTTAATACCCATCAAACCTAATTCCTCTCTCCAGACCTACCACCTTAACCTTTACCTACCACAGCCCCGCCTACCAATCCACATGCGCAGTAGGAACCAGCTTTTCAATTCGCCTACAACCAAAACCGGCCATAAATCCCCTTACTAGGCCTAACCTTGAAATCCTCATAGCCTCTATTTTTAATATATAATAAATCATTAAATACTAAAAACAATAATATCTGCCTCAGTTCCAGTTGACACCTGGGATTTAGATCCTAGCAACAGAAGAGACAATCCAGAAGAATACGTTGTAAACAATTTAATACTTAGACGGACATCGCAAAATGTATCTAAGAAAGGTAGGAAAAAAATCGAGAAGCAGAAAGAAAAAGATTTCAAGAGTTAGAAAAGGTACACCTGAACTCGCAAACATTTAAAATTATTCAAGTGTAATATGACTTCTGCTTCAGCAAATATTATATTGGGGAAAGGGGAAAGAAAGTCACAAAGTCTTTCTCCACTGATTTAATAGTGAGCTATCAAAAGCTCAATTTTAAAAATAAAACGTCTCTACATGTTTCAAAGGTAGTAACCTTCATCTTCAGCAGACAAAAACAGTGCTGCAGTTAGAATTAGCAGTAGAGAGAAAACTGTTGGTGGAAAGTGACGCTGATGGAGATTTTTTAAAAAAATTTTTGACAAGATATTATAGATGAATGTAAATGCAATCAGCATACTGAAATTGTAAATGAAATGTTATATTTAATTTAAAATTTATGTGAAGACTTGGTCAATTTGTGGTCGGATTTAAAAGGGAAGATCTTAGTCATTTGAAAGTCATAAGTTAGGACATATAAAAAGAATTTTTTGGACATTCTAGGTCATGTTATAAAAATTTTTATTTTGTGGAAAAGAAGACAAAAATTTTTGTTAGCGTTTATGAGAAATTATAATGTTGAAATTTCATTATTTGTAAAGTTTATTTACTGGAGACCTAAGGTCCCGTCAACTTGCGTTACGTTTGTCCCATTATGTAGGGAAAATAATAGAATTAGATTTAAAGTTTAAAATTAGTAAAAAACACACAGATATTATAGTTTATATACCCTCAAAGACTAAACAGGGAGACGGACACAGTTAAAATGAGCTTAGATATTATTATTATAAAAATATTATCACATATATCGAAGCTTCTAAACACCATGAAGAGGGAAATCGTAGCAGAAGCCAAGCGAGTGGTACTGTCTGAAGTAATTGAGAAGCAGTGGTCCAGGTTTGACACCCTGGACACTGAGTTGTCACAACTAAATGACAAGATGTGCGTCCTAAGTAAGACACAGGATGATATGTTCAGAAAGATGCAACCCAGATTAGAGCAGATAGAACTCAAGATGGATGAAACCAAAGCGGATGGAAACGAGCCAACAAAATTCCGATAGTGGTCAAGCCAAAAAAAGTTGGCCAGACTTTAGATACAAGGAAATGCGACTTAGTGCAGAATGTAAATCCCAGTGATGAAAACATTACCGTTCAATGTTTTAAGAGCACTAGTAGGGGGGTATGGTACTTAACTGCCCCACAAAAGAAGACGCCGAAAGGTTCAAGCAAATAATGACCGATAAATTCCCGGAGAAGTATGAAGTTAACAACTTAAATGGCTTTCAACATCGTATTCGAATTTCTGGAATCACAGAGAAGCATGATGAGCAGATGATGGTAAAACTGCTCAAGCAGCAAAATCAAACACTATTCCCGCAGGACGATGATCTAAAAGTGTTAACCATTAAACCGCTGAAAAACAAGCCAAATATTTTCCAAAGTCTAATACAAGTGAGTCCAGTTGCCTATAAGAAAATATTGGACAATGGATCTGTGTTTATTGGCTATGACTATTGCAAGGTGTTTGATGGACTTGAAATTAGGAGATGATTTAAATGTTGTGGTTTCCATCATCTGGCCAACAGGTGTGAAAGTGAAATGGTCTGCCCCAGATGTACAAAAAATCATGAATTAAAATCTTGCAAGGAGTCAACTCTGAAGTGCGCTAACTGCTTTAAATTTAACTTGAGGGCCAACAAGAAATTGGATACAAATCATGCTGCCTGGGACCACCAGTGCTCTACCTACAAGCAAAAACTTGACGAGCTCAGGGAACAGATGTTCAATTAGCAATCACAGAATAAGAAACCATCTGAAAAACTACATATAGCACACGTAAATATAAGATCTCTCGTTCCCTCATTTGCTGAGTTAAAAGATTTACTATTGGAGGAACAATTCCATATGTTAGCTATTTCAGAAACATGGTTGTCACCGGAGTATCCAGATGTACTACTTAATATTCCTGGTTACCAACTTTATCGTTCGGACAGAGCATATAGAGCAGGAGGCGTTGGTGTATATGTGTCGGCTGGCCTGAAGTGTAGGGTTTTGGACGTGTCGGCAATTCTGGGTGGTGAAAGTCCGGTGGAACAACTGTGGGTGGAAGTGGTGTATCAAAATAAGAAAATGTTGGCTGGTATAGTATATAAACCTCCTTTAATTAATTACAAACAGCTAGACTCTATTGAAAAAATTTTATCGGCTTTATCTGTTTCCTATGACTGTACATTTCTTATGGGTTATTTAAATATAAATTTATTTGTTAAGAATATAGAAAGTGACTATTTACAATCCTTACTGCATATGTTTAATCTAAATCAGGTAGTTACTGAGCCTACAAGAGTTACCCGAATCAGTAGCAGTCTAATTGATATTATTGGTATAGAAAATAAAGTTAGAAGTGTAAACTCAGGGACCATTAAAATGTTAAATCTTACAGACCATAGGTTAGTTCATGCCACACTAGATATAAAATCGCCCAAACCTTCTGCTAAGGAAATAACCTATAGAGACTTTAGAGACTTTAATAAAGAACTGTTTGATTTGGATATGCAGCGGAATGACTTTCGCGATTCCTTCCAGCGGGAGTCGCTGGACAATGCACTTGGCGTTTTCAACCGGCAGCTGACTGATATTTTTGATAGACGTGCTCCAATTAAGACGTCTACAATTAAACGAAATTATAAGCCCTATATTACGGATACAATTAAAGAAATAATTAAATTGAAAAAGAAAGCATTTAATAAGTATAGTAGAACTGGCAATATTGCACAGAAAAACTACTATCTTGATATTAAAAACTATCTGTCCTTTGCAATTCTTAGTGAAAAAAAAGCATACATGTCATTTGAATTAGGGAGAGTCCAAAAAGACTCCAAAAAACTATGGGCAAAATTTAATGCGTTGAACATACATTCCAGCAGTAATAATGATCAGATGGTAGATGTTGGCTCACCCGACATCGCCCGGTGAAATACCATCGCATCGGCTTAGGTGGCGTGAAGTTGCTCTTTGAGCTAACGTTTCGTCACTGTGCCGATGTCTTCGGTTTCCAGGGTGGGAAATATACAAAAAATGCTATGATGATGGTTCCAAGATCAATATATTCCGGAGTTAAAAACGCCCCCCGATCGGATCTCCGGGTGGGGGCGGGTCCTGGCGCCTTATCAAGCAAAATTATTCAATCATCCACCATGCCCAGTAGCCATGCGGGTCCTTCGAACAATATTCTAAATGGAAATGGTGTGAAACCTGGAGTTGTTAAAAGACCCGAGATTAGCAGCTTCCAAATTGACTTCTGCAATATTAGAGGACTGAACACGCACATCAATGCAGTCCATCAACATCTACAATCTACCAAGCCTCATGTAATTGCACCAACCGAAACCAAAGTCAGATCATCGATTAATACGGTCAGCTATTTATATCCTGGGTACGACTTCCATCACCGATTTAGGCGGAATTTTGGCCTTTGTCTCTTTGTCCGGAGAGATATTTCTTGTGAACGAGAGGAGACACTCGAGCCTAACGACTTTGATGTAATGTGGTTTAAAATATCATCGCAGAGAATTACTAAATTCATCTGCTGCCTTTACCGGCCGCCAAGTGAAACCCATTATAGAGACTTGTTCTCCTCTCTTGCTAATACCATCGACTTTTTGCAAACCCACCATCCCAATTCCGAAGTTGTCATCCTTGGCGACTTCAACGTTCATAATGTCAACTGGCTCAAATACTCAAACATGACCGACGAACAAGGTCGTGAAGCCGAATCCTTTGCCATCAGCTCTGGCCTCACCCAGCTGGTGGGTGAACCAACTCGGATTCCAGACAGAGATGGTGATTTTGCTAGTTTGTTGGATCTTTTCTTAACTTCAAACCCCGACTTGTACACTGTCACCGTGAAGCCGCCGCTAGGAACGTCTGACCACAACATTATTTCGGCACTGAACACACTACCAATTAGTGCCCAAGAGCCTCCTTAATCACGCATTATACATCAGCTAAGTGGGATGACCTAAGGGACCATTTTCGAACGTTTCCTTGGCGTGACGTTTGTTTTTCCTCTGATGATCCATCCATTTGTGCAACAGAAATATCGGAGGTTATCCTTACTAGCATGGAAGCCTTCATCCCTTTCTCAAAAAAGTGCCCTTCTAACGGCAAGCCTTGGTTTACCAAAAATTGCGAACGAGCTGTTAAATCAAAAATTTATTTCTAGCGACAATGGCGTAAAAATCCTACCGCCGAAAATCGTACCATCTTTGTTAACGCTCAAACCCAATGCAAACAAACGATAAACTAATGCAAAGAAGCACACAACCAGAGGATCAAAGACAGACTTCTTGATTGTCCTAACGGCTCAAGATCATTTTGGTCAGTAGCTAAGGCCGTCAGTCAGAACTTTACCAAGTCAACTATTCCACCTCTAACACGTTCTGATGGCACCATTGCGACCAAAGCACAGAAGAAAGCAAACCTACTGGCGGAACTATTCTCTTCACATTCAACGATAAATTTTCAGGGAAGTACTCCACCGAACATTCCCCCTGTAGAATCGAGGATGCCTGAGATTGTTTTTCGCCACCGCCATGTTAAACGAATCTTGAGGAGTTTTGACACTAAAAAGGCTTCTGGTCCTGACGATATTCCAATCATTGTAATTAAGTGATGCGCTGACGAACTGACACCGGTATTTTGTAGGCTTTTTAACTTATCCTACAAAAAAGGAATATTTCCTTCATGCTGGAAAACTGCGCGAGTCCAGCCCATACCCAAAAAAGGCAAGAAGACCTTGCCAAACAACTATCGTCCAGTCGCATCGCTTTCGGTTATATCCAAAGTTATGGAGAAGGCTATCAACGAAAAATTATTAAAATACCTGGAAGGCTTCAACATTATTAGTGACCGCCAGTATGGATTCCGTAAGTCTAGATCAACAGGACACCTTCTCGCTTATGTTACTCATGTTTGGAACAACGCAATAGAACATCATGGAGAGTCCCGGGCGGTAGCACTGGACATTTCCAAGGCTTTTGACCGAGTATGGCATGAGGGGCTTCTAACTGAAGTGAGAGCATACGGAATGCCGGTTCAATTTTGTTCATGGCTGTCGAGCTTTCTTAAAGACCGTTCTCTGCGAGTGGCGATGGACGGATTTCTTTCAGACACATTTAACATCAACGCCGGAGTCCCTCAAGGTTCTATATTGTCGCCCACCCTTTTCTTACTCTACATTAACGATCTTTTGGAAAAAACTAAAAATCCTATACCGGGTGTTGCATCGTCGAGCGGGACATAGGAAATCCCATGTAATTTTAAATGGGGTCAATTATTGGCTTCCCTAATTATTTTAGAGAAAAATTCTATTTAGGTTTATTAAAGAGCACTAAAACCCACATTCAAAAGAATAACTTTAGATATTTTTGATGAGCCCGTTTACGGGTTATCGCCGATTTCTTTTTAACTATTTCTCCTTTTTATGGCCCCGTATTTGCGGGCACCAGTCAAGGTAAAAGATGGCTGTCAAATAAAGTTGTCATTTTGAAATGTGTGCTTTATTGTTATAAAAACTCGTACATCGAAAATATTAAAGGTGTATTTATGAATACAAATTAATCTGAATAAAACTAAAATAAAGTATCCAATTACAAGGTTAATTATGACATTTTACATGTTTCAATATTTTACTAATTAATACGTAGGTACTATTAAATTGTTAGAACTTTAGGATTTAAGAAGATGTTCAAATATTCCTCCATTGACTGCTAGACAATAACCGAGGCGATCATAAAATTCTCTTCTTACATTCGCTAGTTGGTAAACTGAAATTCTATTGCATTCGGCAGAAATAGCATTTTTTAACTCGTCTAGATTTGGGTATTTTTTATCTTTGTATATCCTGTTTTTTAAATGGCCCCAGAGAAAGAAATCATTTGGCGATAAATCAGGAGACCTGGCTGGCCAATTTACTGTATGATTTAAGTCAATAACATTTCCATTAAAAGCACGGTTTAAATATTCCCGGACAGCCAGGGTACTATGTGCCGGGCAGCCGTCCATTTGGTATCAAACTTCCTGATTTTCCCTGGCGTAAAGTAGGTAAAATATGATCTTCAAGTAGTTCCAAAAAATATTCTGCATTTAAATTTCGTGTAAGAAATAATGGCCCGATAATATTTTCTCCGAAAATTCCAGCCCATACATTAACTTTTTGTGGATATTGCGTCCTTGTTTCCACAAACCTGTGTTGGTTTTCTTTGCTCCAATATCGATAATTTTGAACCTTGGGTTCATTGTTTAAGGTAAATGTGCATTCGTCAGTGAAACAAATGTTTTTTAAAAATTCCCTATCCATGTTTGCTCTTTCCCTCATACCGAAACGAAACTCCTGTCGTCGTATTTCGTCCCTATCTCTTAGCTCTTGGTGCTTTTCATATTTGTATGAATAATATTTATGTCGTTTCAAAGCTCGTAACGCTGTGGTGTGATCTAATCCTATGTCATCCTCAAGTTTCCCTGTGCTGATCTTCCCATCATTTTCTTCCACGCACAATAAAACTTGCAAGTCCCTATCATTTCTTGCATCTCTTCTTTGTTCCTGCCTTTCTTCACATCTGCAGTTATTTATTACAGTGCCTTTTGTCTCAAATTTCTTGATAGTCCTTTCGACTGTAGATTTTGCAGGTATCGGTCTATTCGGATACAGAGCAGCAAACATGTCTGACACGTTTTGATAACTATTTCCCTGATAATACCATTTAATCATCAATATTTTTTCTTCAGAAGTGTAATTTATGGCTAATATTTTCGATGTACGAGTTTTTATAACAATAAAGCACACATTTCAAAATGACAACTTTATTTGACAGTCATCTTTTACCTTGACTGGTGCCCGCAAATACGGAGCCATAAAAAGGAGAAATAGTTAAAAAGAAATCGGCGATAACCCGTAAACGGGCTCATCAAAAATATCTAAAGTTATTCTTTTGAATGTGGGTTTTAGTGCTCTTTAATAAACCTAAATAGAATTTTTCTCTAAAATAATTAGGGAAGCCAATAATTGACCCCATTTAAAATTACACGGGATTTCCTATGTCCCGCTCGACGATGCAACACCCGGTATATAGCTTCGCTGATGACAGCACACTTGTTTCATCTTTTACTTTGGATGCTCGGACATCGGCTGCTAATGCACATCTCTATAGGCAGCAAGAGGTCTCACATCTCAACAAAAACCTGGAAGAAATTCTGTCTTGGGGTGACAGTAACCAAGTAGAATTTAACGCTAAAAAGACCCAGGCGGCAGTTTTTTCTAAAAAATTAATGTTGAAGAACCGGATATAGTTATGGCGGGACACTCGATTCCCTTGGCTTCATTAATTCATTTATTGGGCGTTAATTTGGATAGTCATATGTCTTGGCATAGCCACGTTGCGGCCATTGCTAGGGCAGCCTCGCAGAAGCTTGGAGTACTTTTCCGAACAAAGAACCTCTATACACCCCAACAACTTTTGATGCTCTATAAAGCCCAAATGGTGATTTTGCTAGTTTGTTGGATCTTTTCTTAACTTCAAACCCCGACTTGTACACTGTCACCGTGAAGCCGCCGCTAGGAACGTCTGACCACAACATTATTTCGGCACTGAACACACTACCAATTAGTGCCCAAGAGCCTCCTTAATCACGCAAGGTATGGCATTATACATCAGCTAAGTGGGATGACCTAAGGGACCATTTTCGAACGTTTCCTTGGCGGGACGTTTGTTTTTCCTCTGATGATCCATCCATCTGTGCAACAGAAATATCGGAGGTTATCCTTACTAGCATGGAAGCCTTCATCCCTTTCTCAAAAAAGTGCCCTTCTAACGGCAAGCCTTGGTTTACCAAAAATTGCGAACGAGCTGTTAAATCAAAAATTTATTTCTAGCGACTTTGTTAACGCTCGAAACCAATGCAAGCAAACGACAAACCAAAGCAAAGAAGCACACAACCAGAGGATCAAAGACAGACTTCTTGAATGTCCTAACGGCTCAAGATCATTTTGGTCGGTAGCTAAGGCCATCAGTCAGAACTTTACCAAGTCAACCATTCCACCTCTAACACGTTCTGATGGCACCATTGCGACCAAAGCATAGGAGAAAGCAAACCTACTGGCGGAACTATTCTCCTCACATTCAACGGTAAATTTTCAGGGAAGTACTCCACCGAACATTCCTCCTGTAGAATCGAGAATGCCTGAGATTGTTTTTCGCCACCGCCATGTTAAACGAATCTTGAGGAGTTTTGACACTAAAAAGGCTTCTGGTCCTGACGATATTCCAGTCATTGTAATTAAGACATGCGCTGACGAACTGACACCGCTATTTTGTAGGCTTTTTAACTTATCCTACAAAAAAGGAATATTTCCTTCTTGCTGGAAAACTGCGCGAGTCCAGCCCATACCCAAAAAAGGCAAGAAGACCTTGCCAAACAACTATCGTCCAGTCGCATTGCTTTCGGTTATATCCAAAGTTATGGAGAAGGCTATCAACGAAAAATTATTAAAATACCTGGAATACTTCAACATTATTAGTGACCGCCAGTATGGATTCCGTAAGTCTAGATCAACAGGAGACCTTCTCGCTTATGTTACTCATGTTTGGAACAACGCAATAGAACATCATGGCGAGTCCCGGGCGGTAGCACTGGACATTTCCAAGGCTTTTGACCGGGTATGGCAAGAGGGGCTCCTAACTAAAGTAAGAGCATACGGAATGCCGGTTCAATTTTGTTCATGGCTGTCGAGCTTTCTTAAAGACCGTTCTCTGCGAGTGGCGATGGACGGATTTCTTTCAGACACATTTAACATCAACGCCGGAGTCCCTCAAGGTTCTATATTGTCGCCCGCCCTTTTCTTACTCTACATTAACGATCTTTTGGGAAAAACTAAAAATCCTATATATAGCTTCGCTGATGACAGCACACTTGTTTCATCTTTTACTTTGGATGCTCGGACACCGGCTGCTAATGCACATCTCTATAGGCAGCAAGAGGTCTCACATCTCAACAAAGACCTGGAAGAAATTCTGTCTTGGGGTGACAGTAACCAAGTAGTATTTAACGCTAAAAAGACGCAGGCGGCAGTTTTTTCTAAAAAAGTTAATGTTAAAGAATCGGATATAGTTATGGCGGGACACTCGATTCCCTTGGCTTCATCAATTCATTTATTGGGCGTTAATTTGGATAGTCATATGTCTTGGCATAGCCACGTTGCGGCCATTGCTAAGACAGCCTCGCAGAAGCTTGGAGTACTTTTCCGAACTAAGAACCTCTATACACCCCAACAACTTTTGATGCTCTATAAAGCCCAAATTCGACCATTACTGGAGTACTGTTCGCATATTTGGAGCTCTGCTCCTAAACATGCCCTGAGATTGCTAGATTCCATTCAAAGAAGAGCCATTCGCTTGATCGGTGACCATAGTCTGACAAACAACCTGAAAAGCCTTGAACATCGAAGGCAGGTTGGCGACTTGAGTCTATTTTACAAATATTTTCATGGCAAGTGTTCAACTGAGGTTGCCCGCTTGATACCACCCAGAGCGGTGTATGGTAGAAATACACGACGAGCCACTGCAGCCCACCAGTACGTGGTTCAGCTTAGTGTCCCTCGAACAACACTGTTTCAAAATTCTTTCATCTGGAGAACGTCATCACTCTGGAACGACCTCCCTGAGATCGTGTTCCCCAACGACTATAATCTCAAAGATTCAAGACCAACGTGAATCGTTTCCTGCGCACACGCACCGCTCCCAGAGCGCCATAAAGGATTTATCCTGCAGTGCTGTGCCTTATAAAAAAAATAAAAAAATTGGTTCCAATGCTGTTAGGAATAAATTTTATCAGCATAACTTTACTACGTTACATATTGAGGGACCTCTGCTACCATCTGTTAAGCATGCTAGAAATCTCGGTGTAATATTTGACATAAATCTGAATTTCGAACTTCACACCACAAAAAAATTATCGTCTGTGTATATCAAGTTGAAAAGCTTGTATTCATTTAAATATATCGTGTCTGATAAATTAAAACTTATGTTAGTCGAATCACTTATATACCCAATATTGGATTATTGCAATGTGGTGTACTTTAAATACTTAACCCTAGAGTTTCAAAATAAGATTCAGCTCGCTCAGAATTCATGTATCCGTTTTGTATACTGTATTAATAAATTAGATCATATAACCCCAGTTTAAGTTGCAAACAATCTTTTTAAATACAAATTTCGTGCTATGCACCACATGGGTGTATTTGTCTATAAAATTTTTATCCAGATGTCCCAATTACCTTTTTAAGTATATGGTCACTAGGCAGGACTTGCACAACCTGAATCTTAGGAATATGATTAGGTTTGACATCCCACTGCACCGCACATCTAGGTTCAGAGATTCTTTTGCTTTTTTGGCTGCGGATTTGCTTAACTCGGATGTGTTTAATCTTATACAAATCTGTTCACTAGCGACCTTCAAATATAAGTATAGAAAACTGCTGCAAGTCATGTAACTGGTCCGTATATTATGTAGTGGACAATCAAATTTTCATTTGTGAAATGTAAAATCCTTTGTCTTAGTGAGTATAGTATGTATCGATTAGTTCAGGAGCGGATCCAGAACCTCGTTTGGGGGAGGGTCATTCACAGAAAAGTAATATATTTCACTTTTGTGTATTAATGCTATTATTATATAATAAATCTCCAAAATAATAAAAGAAGTTTTCATAAATACATTTTATATAAGACCCACACGAAAAGAGCTTATTACATAACCCATTTTAGCCTGTTTGTTTGCGTTATGTAATATACTATATTATCGTACTGAGTAATGAATTCATTACATCACTCAGTGATGTAATGAACTTATTACATTACTCATTTCTAATCAAACTATGATTTTTTTTGTTCCGACAGTCACTGTCACTTTTTGTGTAATGTCACTGCATAAATATGAAAACCATTTTGAATACATAAAAAAATCATAAAAAACCAAAATTCTGGGTCTTATATAAAATGTTGTATATCACACGTACGGTAAGGCTCATTACAGTAACGAGCGGGGAATATTGGTACGACGAGGTCGTAGACCGAGTCGTAGTAACCACACGAGCTCATACCGTACTAGTAATACCTATAAATAACAATTACGGATTAATATAATTAAATTTTATCATGCATTTGAAAATAATATGATCCCCTACTTTCTTAACACCCTTAATTAAAAATATTCTCAATAAAGTGGAAAACCATGTGAAATCCAGACAGTCATACAAACACTTACATACATGACATTTAAATACAGGTAGGTATACAAATACATACGTCTCAAAATATAAGTATATATTTTATTTAACAGCTGCTCTGGTACTTCTATTCCAAATTCTTAAGTATTTACCTATTATATATTATTAACCAACGTTGACATACGCTCGCGCTTTCAGCGAAAATATCGTGTATCAAAATGGCAATTTTATTAAAATGTGGACTATAAGCTGCCGTACACAGTAGACAATATAATTATTGGTTTAATTTACAAAAAAACTTCAACAAAGCATTCCTCTACGCTTATTGAAAATTATAGAGTAATTTACCACCAAATTTCTAAATGCTTTATGCTTTACGGCTTAATACCAAACTACACGACATTTTACTATTCCCTATCTGCCTAAAAACAATAATTAAACAAAGGACTAAAACGACTTCAACAGTTCAACACAAGACTGAAGACCATATTCTTCAAGAATTTTTAAAAAACCTGAAAAACTCACTGAGAATTGAAAATTTGCTTTTTAATTTTGAATAAATCATGTAATTAATAAATAGATGAAGTTTTGCGATTTTCTATTAAAAAGTTATACCCATCGACTTAACCCAAGATGGACGTAGCCAGTCATTCATAAAAAAGTCTATCGTCTGTCTCAAACAATCAACAGGAAAGGGAGGTGAGGGGTATTTACTGCGGCTTCTACTTAGAAGCTGGACTTAAACTGCGATGAGACAAAAGGCGCAACGCTGCACACATCGTTGGTTATACCCAATTGTGATTATATACTTTTTTTTTGTGTTCCTCTATTTGTTTGGGGGGGGTCATGACCCCCATGACCCTCCCCCTGGATCCGCGCTTGGATTAGTTTAGGTTGTGTAAGGTAGCATGGAATAGTTCACCAGAGAATGCTACCCTTTATGTAATGTAATGTATCTGCATGTACAGTGAGGACATAAAGTCTGGAAAACTACCTTTTGCAAGTAAACAAAGCACCTGAATAAAAAACGCTCGGACACGTCGATTTTATTTAATTGTCTTCTATCTTCTAAGATTTCTGAGATATATACAGGGTGCTTCAAGAAAGCTGGGCAGCTGTTAACTTCTTTTTTTTTAATGGAACACCCTGTATATTATTGCATTTTTGGATTCTACGGACAATTCTAAGTATATTTCGTATAGGATGTCCTATACCTAAATTCAATTGTTTGTTTAATAGAATATCCTAAATTTCTGAAAGCAAGTCGTCATAATTGGCGTGTCAAAACACTGAACACCCTTCGACATGTCGCAATCTGTTTTCAAGAAGATTTAAGAGATAAAACCACAACCGATATGACTAGATTTAGTGATATTAAAATGTGTAACATAAAAGTATTTTTAAATTCTGAAAGATATCCCTACAACGATCTTTATTTAGACTGTGCTAAAAATAAATTGGCATCAGTAAGTATATGAAATGAAGACCTCAGGGAAAAAACGTGCAAAGTTTTTTTGAAGAATGAGTTAGCACTGTTAGTTGATAGCTCTTGAGGTATAGTATCCAATAGAATATTGATACCGGCAAAAAACGTTTCATGTCACCTGATAAATATATACAGAATATATCGCATACAGGGAAAAAACGATCGTAGTAATTGTATCTGAGCACATACTACACTAGAACACAATAGTGCTTACTAAATCTTTTCCACGCCGTATTTCTTCCTTTACACTCGGCATGCTAAGTGAACACTTTTTAGAATGCTTATATTGTAGTGTTATAGACCAATCAAGAATACCTATCAACTCAACTATTCGGTTGCCTTCAATAGAATATTCTGTTCTTGGTATAACTTCTACATCAATTTTATGTGCTTCAATGCAGAAATTTAATAAACAATAAACCTTAACCCGTTAAAACATTAGAAATTTTATTAATAAGGAGGGCAATGAGTCGAAACGTAGGCACATTTTATAGTTCTGAGAAGTACTTTCTTATAACATTTTACTCTAAACAAAAATTAAGAGTAGGTACTTCTCTCTTTATTATTTATATATTATAAATATTTCGATTTTCTGATTACCAGATTACCCTGTATATGATATACGTCAAGTTTCTCTCTTTCACAAAGCAGAACTTCCCAAGATATCCACGCTGTGTGTTTTAGGAAGTGTGGTACCTATTACTTTTGAATTTCAGTTGACGATAACACACCAGGTTCCCTAAACAGTTTAAGATCCTGCTGGCTTGGATACTTTTTTGCACGCCAATTTTCTAAAACATATAAAGTAGGTACAATACAAACTATTTTTTAGCAAACTGAATTTATTCTGAACAGTAATAAAATAATTTTGTTGACTTCACTTACTTTGATATTGTAGCGATATTGATTAAATATATTCCAATATTTTAATAACTAGTCGCACGAGGGCGACTTAACATTAAACAATGTTTCATCAGCGAGACTGCCACATGAGGGCTGATAATATTCTGAATGGTACTAGCCAGTAAAATGAGAATGCTTAGACAAAAACACATAAATTAAATACAAATACATTTAATGCTACCTGTCTGCCCAAAACATAACATTGTATAATACAGAAAAAAAAATAAAATATAACAATCCGTTAAACTAAAATAAGTTGAAATATCAACAAGTTTACATGTACTGCATTTAAAGCAACACACTATTCGTAAGCAAAAATCAGTTACATTGAAAACAAAAATGGCTTTTACGTTATTTAATCCGATATTTCTGACTAAAGAAATTTTAAAGTGCAAGAACCAAGAAATAATGTTCAAAGTTTAAAAGTTTATATGTACTAGGAGAAAACGTTCACTTTGATAAACAACACTTGATTTACTTAAACACTGTCCAATATTTAGCAAATTTTTTATTTAATTACATGGGATGATGCAAGTTAACGTTCACTAACTTTGGGGAATCTGTCGGCTTCAAATAACGTTATAGTCTAAGACCTACCTTGAGGCAACTTTTATATTCTTTTTCTTACGGAGGTAACTTACAAAAACCATTAACTTTTCACGCCTATTTGAATTCGAACTGCAATGAGAGGTGCTGATTTCAGTGACGCATCACCACTTTGACACACACGCTCCCGACACTTTAGAGTAGCAAAACATTAAAAAACCCTTTGCATCGAGCAAAGTACTGGACATACGGAGTCATTAAACAACTAACTTAATCAAGTTATCAAGGGAAAACTAATTTTCGAGATAATTATATTTGTGAGTTTTACACGTCACTGGACGTTAAGGGGTGCTCATTAACACAAAACAGTGCAGAGCTTTCTTGAGTATGATTTCAATGACACTGTTCTCGTTCCGTACCAGGTACGATAGCTTCACTATGGAGGGCTTTAAGGAAGGAGGCCGATCGCAATACATCGATTCCGGTCCCACTTTTGCAACGGTAATTCAGCTTCAAAAACTGCCGCCAGGATCGCATTGTTCCATTAACGGTGGAAATTTCATGGGTTTTTATGGGAGAATTAGTTAATTAAACAGTCTACAGACCGAGATATGTGTGAGAGGCGGGTGCAGGATACTCCCTAGATACATAATTCTAGCATGTAAAAGGGTGTATTGCATTCTAAGACCCTGTATTATTATTACCAGGAGGATTAATTTTTTCAAATACTGGGGGTCTTTCTAGACACTCAAAGAACTTTTTATTTGGAAAGGAAATAATTACACAATCTGCACGTTACTATATAAATTTTTTATTTAAATTCAAACTAAAAATAAATTAACATAATAATATGTTCATTATAGGTAGTACGTACACCTTTTAACAGACCTGAAAAGAAGAAGATTCTTAACTTATTTATGTCCCAACTAACTTTACAAAAGATTATAAATGGGGATTTTAAAATTAAATTTAAAAGACAAAAAAATGATTCCAAAGCTTAGTTTTTAAGATATTCGAAAAAAATACCGCACTCGCCTATCAAAACCTGCAAAAAATAGCCGCTAAGCGTGCAGTGGCGCCCTCGACGGCCAACCAGCGAAGTAACGAAAAACAGGGACGTAAATTTAAAATTCGGCCATTTTCGATCGGCCTCCTTCCTTAAAGCCCTCCATAAGCTTGACCAGAAGAGTATTTTTCAGCGGGGAGGTGTGACTAACAATTAAATCAGCGAGAGATTGATGCTTTCTTCGCGTTTAAAAACTTAACATTTTTATTGGGTGCATCAGTAAAACGAAGAGATATTGAAAACTGTAACGAGATGGACTGATTGTTTGTTTTGTTGTTTGCCACAAGAAAAAATTTCTGCATATTTTACTACGCATTCTTTATTTTTGTTTCGATATGATATTAAACTTTGGAATTTTATCCATTGGAGTAGGTAAAGGTGTTAATAATGATTAATATTGTATAAAAGAAAAACAGCTAATAGTTGCGAAATCGCAACAGATATCATACCATCTACCTTCCCAGTCAGAGTCACTATCATCATAAAAAGAGATGGGTGAATCATGCGATGGATTATTTTGGCATAACTCTAATGTAGAGGGTTCTCCTAATCGTGACAATTCATCTTTCACCGGACTAAAATATTGATTTACAATATTATAAAACCGAAAATACCCTATCTTTTTAGAAGAGCAGAATTGTGTAATTAAAAAAGTATTAAACTCATTAGTCAGATTTAAAAAGAGTGTCTCTACCTACCAACTTCGGTTAAGTACCCCTAAAATATAACATTAATATATTTAAAGTTTTTGAATGTCCTCTGTAAAAGTAGGTATAACTGCAAAATTATATTAAAAAAAATAAGTTCGATTTCCTATTTTTGTTGTTTGTTCCAAAACTTAGAAATAAGCTATAAAATAAGTATATTCTTTTAAACTTATAGCCTGCTGATAAAAAAAGAAAAATTGTACTTACCCTGCTTCTCTTTTTTTTTTCCAAAAGCGCCTCAAACAAACAAAATTTCTGAAATTAACTAAACACCAGTTGGGAATTGAGAAGAAAACTTAAGCTAGTATATACACTATACAGGGTCGTTGGTATGTATGAAAACGGTCGATTATTTCTTAAAGTATAACAGTTAGCAAGAAATATTTTAGACAAAAGTTTTAGGGTTTTTTAAGGTCTATTAGAATTTTAAACAAATAAGTATACAGGATGAGTCAGAAAACCGTAAAGAAGCAAAGTTACTTTTTTTAAATAGAACACCCTATATCTTAGAATATTTTTGGATTTTACATGAAATAACAATTATTTTTTAATAAGTGCAATATAAGCCTAAACCTAATAGTTTCCGAGATATCGACTTTTGAAAAATGACATTTTTGAACTTTGACAGCTTCTAGCTTTCTAACGGTATGTCTTAGAGTGAAACGGCTTACATGGCCCTATCTTACTTGTTTATTATCTTCCCAAAAACATCAACTTCCGGTTAAATCGGAAGTAGGTAGGTACTGTATTTCCGGCTTTTGAGTTACATCCGGATTAACCGGAAGTTGACACTTTTAGGAAGATAATAAGAAACTAAGATAGGGGCATGTAAGCCGTTTTACTCTAAGACGTACCGTTAGAAAGCTAGAAAGCTGTCGAAGTTCAATAATGTAATTTTTCAAAAGTCGATATCTCGGAAACTATTAGGTTTAGACTTATAATGCACTTATTGAAAAATAATTGTTATTTTATGTAAAATCCAAAAATATTCTAAGATATAGGGTGTTCCATTTAAAAAAAAAGTAACTTTGTTCCTCTACGGTTTTCTGACTCATCCTGTATACTTATTTTTTTTTAATTCTAATATACCTAACTGTTTTACTTTATGAAATAATCGACCGTTTCCATACATACCAACGACCCTGTATATAAATTGTATAAAGACATGATCCGTTGCCAAATTTACTAATTTTGTAAAATGATCGATACCAATGTTTAATTACACTGTTTAGGTTATAAGAAAAAATGTAGGTACCTATATATTTGTAATTATGAAATAATAAATAAACCATTTAAAAAAAAAAAAAGCTCGGACCTTTTTCTATTTTTGCCATGCGTTGCAAATGATTTTGGCTTTATAATTTTGAAAAATGATTCACAAAACTCGTAGAAAATAGTATTTATGATATAACACTTATAAAAATGACCATACATAATGTATAAGCTATAATTCAAATATCTACTAATAAATAAAAACTCAAGCCATAATATTATGCATCAATTCCCCAAAAGAATTTCTTTGCATAATACCAACCGTAAAGTAATAAACGACGCGACGCCGACAAAGGGAATTCATTTGCCAAAATAGATAGAAATAAAAATAATAATGAATAAAAAACTGCTCTATATTATACTATAAAATGATAGGGATAGGCTGCTTTGTTCAAAAAAATACACCAGCATTTGTATAAGCCGAAATTGAGGGTAACTGCCATGCAGGAATATTATTTTATCAACAATTTGGATACCTATAATTGACAAATACTTTGACTGGATTTATACATTCAAGTTAGTGGTAACTAGATATAAAAAAAAATTACTTAAATTTTAATTGACGCCACCTCCACCTCTCTGCATCGGTCACCGTCTTAAAATAAAGGGGTGACTTTTTTTAATGAAAATATAAGTATGATGGGTACCACTCCAGTTTATCCGCTTATGCGAAAAATGGCGTAAAATGAAAAACGTTTCTTGCAATATGTAGCACGTACTTTCTAAACGACAAATCCGCGAGCGGAAAACCATTTTTTTGATTGCAAATATAAAAAAAAATGTGAAAATAGGGTACCCGCTTGTGACAATAATGAAAAAAAACATGAAAAACTCTTGTTGATTTATGTAGCATATACCGAATTGGAACCAAAAAGGTGGATTAGATGCCGTGTTAGCGCCTGTTTAACCAATATAAGTCTATAATTATTACAATTTTTGTCGAGTGACAAACAGCTAGAGAAACATAACCTCACTTGTCACTCTCACTGTGCTTTTCGGTCGACTATTTTCGCATTTTTTTTATATTTGCAATTAAAAAAATGGTTTTCCGCTCGCGGATTTGTCGTTTAGGAAGTACGTGCTACATATTGCAAGAAACGTTTTTCATTTTACGCCACTTTTCGCATAAGCCCATAAACTGGAGAATTACCATTTTAATTGGCATGACTAAGCTATCGTGGTCTTACCAGTCTTACCTTAATACACTGGTGCAAGCCAGCTTTAAGATCACAAATCACCGAAATAAATTTAGATACGCAACTGGACTCTTAGAACTGTCAAAAACTAATTGGCGCTGATGTCCTGGTATTTGCGATCCGAAACACGCAAGAAAGAAAGGAATCTGTTGGGGCAACTATGGGTAAAAATAAAGAATACTGTTTTACCAACATTTGATAAAATCTGTTTTATCGGTAGGTATTGGTGCCGCTTTAAAATTTAAAATATTCCTTGGTTTAAATATTCATTATTTTCTGCTTTCATTTTTAGTTCAGGGATACACGTTATTTGTAACTCTTATTTTTAAGTTTGGAGTAAATACCTTATTGGTAAAGTAACAAATAACGTATATCTAAAAGCTCAAATAGAAAGCAGCAAAAAAGGAATTATTTAAATCAAGCAATACATACCTATTTAAAAAAATCCAGCTCACTAAAATAAAGCGAAATAGGTAATAAAACATTATTTTTATAATAAAAAATTATCGGATCTCTTTTTGGCAAGCGGTGTCGCATGCCATGTTTATTTAAACAATTTGGAACACAACATTATTTAGGTTTTAACGGAGGTGCGTAGTCTTCCATAACAGAAATAAATACGCGAACTTTAACTAAACAAAGCGAAAACACACTAAAACTAAACAAAAAGTAAAAAAAAACTATCAAAAATCACGCTAATAGTATTCACATAGACCGAACGATCACAAACGGCATTAGAATAATTCAACAACAATTAAATGAAAATCGAGAATAGAAAATTGACAATAGACTTCAAATTCTTGACAACAACGAAATCTGGGAGGGTGCTTCTTCTCGATCGCAAATCGCAAATGAACGTGGCGCCCTCATACGAACTTAACTTAACCAAATTGTGCGATGCCATCTACGAAATGCGATCCAAACAAAATAATAATGTTTGGCGGGAACGCCCAGCTTACGTATCTAAATTTATTTCGGTGATTTGTGTTTAAGATTTGTTTGGCTGGTTCTCTCCTCCGTTAAAAGAATGAAAGAGAAGACATGGTAGGAAATAACCTAAATTTAATGTTTGCGATAGTAAACAGTAAAGTAAACTTGAATTAGTTTGTTTCTGAACATGTGGGAAAACGGCAATAATCCATGTCGCGATACAACAGAAGTATTTTTTAATCAAGAAAAACGAAAAATCCTAGAACTAAAAATAAAAACTGAGCAGACTGACGATGACGAAAAGGGCCCGATTAGGTACGTTTGTTGATCCCATGGTGGGTTCTCTTGTTTGCAATTCCAAAATATGCGTCTTCCCTTCCAAATTAAAACAGTCAATTATTGTAAAATATATATGTAACAAAGGTGATAATAGTAGGTGTGAAAATTAAAGAGCAGTCTCCATGCTCTTAACATTTTGAAAACGCATTTTACACAAAACTCGTCAACTTGGGTAAAGATGTAAAATTCTCGGCAATAATCTTTTGGAGAATATTCTCAAGTTTTTACTACCTTTACCTACAGATTTCTACAAATTTGTCAGACTGTCTTCCCTGAACCACAATTAGTTTGTCGATAGGTTGACACTTTCTGCTAAAAGTAGCTTGGTCATGCCAATTATAATTTACAAACATCTCCCTAAGGCTCTAAAAGAGATAAAAGGTTACCTAAATTTCAAATAAATTTATTGTTTATTTATTTACGGAAAAAAGTTACATATAGTTTCTTGACTTAGTCAATTAGTGTAAAATACAATTCTAAATTCAAAACCATTCACAATTAAATCATAAACACTATAGGTACATTTAAATTTTCAAAAAATCCTCTAAAATACATTCAACCAAAACGTTCAAGGCAGAAGCACAACCATCACATCCAGGACATTACTTTAAAAGTCTGTATCTACTATTCTATATTGTATAAAATCATCTATTGAATAAAGACATTTATTTATTAGGAATTGGAATTGAATTATTTTTAAAGGGTTTTAGAGGAAGATTTCTTACGCTGTTTGGCAATTTATTAAAGAGTTTAGGTGCATAGTGACGCGTTGCATTCCAGGAGGTTTTTAAATGCAGGAACTCAATCTGTACATCGAGTCGTTGGCGAGTGTTGTAGTAATGTGTATCTTCCACATAGTTGTAGTTTGAGGAGTTTTTGTAAAAGTAGGTACAGAAGAGACTCCAGGATATATTGGGATGGAACTGTCAATATCTTTAATGTTTGGAAATACGGCTTAACATCATCCCGGTATTTGATGCCAGCCACAATCCTGACTGCCCTTTGCTTTAAAAGTGGCTATTACTGTGGCAAGCAATTTATCCTCTGCAAAAGTTTTTTAGTACTACATGGATTTTTAGCTTGAGGGGTAGTGAATAATAATAAACTGAGGTTTACTAATTTTTTCCCTTTACCTAAATTTGTTTGTGTAAGTTTTGTTGTATTTTAACTCTAATTTTTAGGTCAAAATTTGTTTTTAATGTTTGATGAGTTGATTTCATTTCATGTTAACTTTGATTTACCTAATTTTAATTTTAATTATTTTTTTTTATAATAAATGACAAACCAGATGTCTAGGCATATATGGGTAATTATCAAGAAATTCGGGAAAGTTGATAATATTTTGTGACAGTTGTTAAATATCAAGTTCTATAAAATATTTTTATGTAAATGTATGCACTATTACTAGGCAATCAAAACTGTAAAATGTACCCTCCCATATTTTTGCTATATTTGAAAAAAATAACCAAAAACGGCATGGTAATGAGATTTAGTTACACGGTAATGTCAAGGAGAAATGGAAATGTTAATTAGCTGACATGGTAATGTCAGAAGAGAACAATAAACACCAATTTTTAATATATTTATGGAATAAATTTATTAACAAAACGTGTGTATTAAAAGTTACACAAAAATTCAACGCAACTTAAAGTTCTGTTTATTAAAAAAACAAAAAAAAGTAAAAAAATGTATGGAATCTAGCAAAAAAAAACTTAAACCATCTCATTTATTTTTTTGTATTCCGGAACAGAAAAAAGTCGTGCAGAGCATGGCACAGGTGGCTTTGAAAGTTTTAGTAAAATTTCGGCAGCTGGAATAATCTGGATATCTCGTTCCTCCGGCCAAAAGAAATTTTCACCTTTTCTGTCCATAAACTGGATTTCCAGAGATTTGCGTTTCAGTGATAGAACTACACCTAAAAAATACAACAAGTTGATCCGATAATAGACACTTATTATTTAAACTTTTAACTGGATACCAGAAGTCGTTAAACAGGACTGCTACCCAGTCATCAGGTTTAATCTCGGACCTAGTCTCTGACTGAATGTTAAATTCAAAATCTTCTGCATTATCAGAGTTATCAGTGGACTTTATAATTTTATTAGTAGGCAGGACTCTAACTTTAAGCTTTCCTTCTGTTTTTCTTTTTAGGTAACGCTCTTTCTTTTTTTGTTTTTGCTTTTCATATTCTTCTGGATTATTTTTTATCTTTTTTCTCCTAGCTCTTTCTCTTTCTCGCTTTTTCTTCAAAACATCTTCTTTATGTCGTTTCAGTGATTCTTTTGGTAGCTGACTTTTCTTTCTCGAATTGGGCATCTACAATTATTAAGAATAAACGTAAGAATAGTAACTAAAAACATTTCCGTGTCATAACAACATCACCATGTCACTGAAAAGACATGGTAATGTTGGGAATTTTTGACACGGTAATGAGCAAAACATCAAAAAAAAATGAAACTATTACATGAAAATTAAGTTATGTATTTTTCTTACCTTGGTGTATTATAACACTAAAATATTAAATATAATTTAGTTCTTCCCAAAACATACAACAACACAAATTTTAAGACACGGTAATGTCGTCAAGGTGGTTACACTCTGTGATCTGGGCGATAAACCTACTCACTCCGCGGCTAGGCAAAAACTAATCTCAGATCAGGGACTTGCCAAATTAACTACGTATACAGGGTCCTGCAATAGTGCGTCAGGCTTCCATAGCTCCTATACGAATTTAGTTAGGAATTTCATTCATATGCTAACTTATACTGTATCATACGGGGTACTTCAGGAAAATATTTTTTTATATACAGGGTAGCCCAAAAAAGTGTGGACATAAAAAGTTTTGATTTTTTAAATGGGATACCCCATATTTTTTTGCATATTTAGATTTATGCTATTGTCCTTTATAAATGCCTAAAATTTTGTTTGATTTGCTTTTTTAGTTTAAGAGCAATCAATTAAAAACTAAAAAAAAACATATTTTGCAGTCGTGAAAAAAATATCAAAAAAACAATCTAAAATTAGTTTTTTAACCACGGTATGAAGTGAGTTTAATGACAAGAGGTTTAAAGATACTATGAATCGAATAGTATTTATCTATTTTATACAGGGTGTTCATAATATGGTTTCAAAAATGACACATTTCAAACCTATTTTTCTCAACTTTTCCAAATGGAACACCCTGTATATTATTTCGGTATTTTATATAAAATACACAAGCAATTTTTTTTTGTAGTTGAAGCATATAAGTTATTTCCAGCCGTTTTCGAAATAAATGCAAATTTCATAAATTATGTTGATTAAACAGAGTTTATTTTTAAAATTAAGCGTAGGCGACTAGACTAATATTTAAAAACTACAGTAATTGTTCAAAATGTCTTCCATTTTGTTCTGTGCACAAGCCAACACGCTTTTCAAAAGATCTGTTTACTTCTCTTAACATTTCAGGGGAAATGCTCGCAAACACGTCTCTTATCCTTTGCTGCATATTATTAGCAGTTGTAGGTGGATCTTTGTAAACAATTTGTTTTACGTGTCCCCATAAAAAAAAGTCTAGTTTTGTAAGATCCGGCGATCTAGCTGGCCAGACCGTGGGTCCATTTCTACCGATCCATTGGTTCGGAAAGGTATCATCAAGATAATTTCTTACCTCCCGTGAAAAATGTGCCGGAGCACCATCTTGCTGAAACCACATCCTATTTCTTGTATATTGCGGAACGTTTGCCAATAAACCTGGTAAATCATTGCGTAGAAAGTTTAAATACATGGGTCCATTAAGATGACCTTCAAAGATATGAGGACCTATCATAGTTTCACCAACAATTCCACCCCACACATTTAATGACCACTGATGCTGGTGATCGATTTGTCTCATATATCGCGGATTTTCCGTGGAGTAATAATGAAAGTTATGTCTATTTACACTACCGGTGTTATGGAAGGTTGCTTCGTCGGAAAATAAAACATACTTGAAAAACATTGGATCCGCTTGTATTTTAGTGCTTGCCCAGGCACAAAATTCGGATCGATTTTGAAAATCTCTATCGCTGAGCGCTTGATGCAATTGAATATGATAGGCATGGAATCGATGCTTTTTTAAAATCCGTTGCACAGATCGTTCACTTATACCTGTTGCGTTACCGATTTTATTTTGGCTTACGTGTGGATCTTCTGTGACTGTCAACAACACCGCAAGTTCATTTTCCTCGTTAGTAGCCGTCTTTGTTCTTTCTTCTTTTGTATACACAACATTTCCTGTTTCAACAAATCTTAGTAATAATCTTTTAAAACTTTTTTCTTCCGGGCGCCTTCTCTCTGGATAACGTGACGCATAAATTCTAGTTGCTAACAAGCAATTTTTTTCGCGGGCAAGGGCCTAGCGACACCTAAAGCACCGGTTCCCGTCAGATCACCGAAGTTAAGCGGTGTCGAGCGCGGCTAGTACTTGGATGGGTGACCGCTTGGGAAACACCGCGTGCTGTTGTCTTAGGGAAGAGTGTAAAATGAATCGACATCAAAACCATCCTATTCACGCCGGACAGGCCGGATGAGATCGGATATCTCGTAGGATAAAGGTGCCGTTTCACACTCCCCAGTCGGTAGACCGCACGATTAAAAACCGTACGGTCGATGACCGGTTCTAGATGGCCTCAGATACGCCGACGAACCGTAAAAAAGTAAAATAAAAAAAAAAAAAATTTTTTTCGCTCTCGCCAAGTACAAAAATCATATCGACTAACTCATCTTTATTAAAATTCATTTTAATTTCTTATAACTTATTCGCCCGATATTACACCTTTTTAAAATGAATTAAAGAACTTGTCAAACTAAGTATAAGAATCCATGTTTTATTTCAAAGCCTACTATGGGCTTTAGGGATAAAACTTACTAATGAACCTTTTTGCTGGTATTTCAATTGAAATGTTAAAAGGAAAGTAAACAGACCTTTTCAAAAACATGTTGGCTTCTGCACAGATCAAAATGGAAGATATTTTAAACATTTGCTATACTTTATAATTATTAGTAGGTGTAGTCGCCTACGCTTAATTTTAAAAATAAACTCTGTTTAATCAACATAATTTATGAAATTTGCATTTATTTCGAAAACGGCTGGAAATAACTTATATGCTTCAACTACAAAAAAAAATTGCTTGTGTATTTTATATAAAATACCGAAATAATATACAGGGTGTTCCATTTGGAAAAGTTGAGAAAAATAGGTTTGAAATGTGTCATTTTTGAAACCATATTATGAACACCCTGTATAAAATAGATAAATACTATTCGATTCATAGTATCTTTAAACCTCTTGTCATTAAACTCACTTCATACCGTGGTTGAAAAACTAATTTTAGATTGTTTTTATGATATTTTTTTCACGACTGCAAAATATGTTTTTTTTTAGTTTTTAATTGATTGCTCTTAAACTAAAAAAGCAAATCAAACAAAATTTTAGGCATTTATAAAGGACAATAGCATAAATCTAAATATGCAAAAAAATATGGGGTATCCCATTTAAAAAATCAAAACTTTTTATGTCCACACTTTTTTGGGCTACCCTGTATATAAAAAAATATTTTCCTGAAGTACCCCGTATGATACAGTATAAGTTAGCATATGAATGAAATTCCTAACTAAATTCGTATAGGAGCTATGGAAGCCTGACGCACTATTGCAGGACCCTGTATAGGGGAGTCCCCCGAATCCAATAGATCTGATAAACGCTTTTCATTGTTGCCAGACTATGCAAGATTACGGAAGACATGGTAATGAGCATTAACTTTACGTTACAGATTTTGGATAAATTTTTCTGAAACACCAAAAGGGTTAATCGATTGCAGAACTCAACAAAAGATAGACAACCGATCGCAAAAGCAAATCTTACTATCTGTTTATTTAAATAACATTTTATAGTTACAGCGCTTCAACACTTTTCAAGGAATTAGGGTATAACCTCGACATGGTAATGTTTTTTTTCTGTTAATCTTTTCTTTTTTTTTCTATTGTTTTGACTTTTTTCTAAAATCACTATTTGTACATATCGAGTATAGTAAACTACTAATTCTAAAAATTAATACAATTTTGAATACTTGAAAATACTAACGGGGGATCACAGAAAGTAACTTTCCCTCTTTTTTTGATAATGACCCATATCTATGTTGAATGAAATAAATAATTAAAATGAATTGAATTTTGATCAATGTCTTTGCAGGTTCCCTCTTCGACTTCTGAACTTTTTTTGGTTAAGTTTCTGCTGGTTTGGGTCAGGTGACATGTGGTTGAGCGCCGAGAGATGTCTCATTTTTTTCTTCATTTGGCCATCATATCAGTGCGATTAAAGCACTTTGTGGTCTTTTCCTTCTTATCGGACTCTAGCCTAGCTGACAAGCCGTGATACGGCGAAACGCGTCTATAGATGGGTCTGGTGAATGGGAAAAGACACATTTTAGGAAAAGTAAATTATATACGTTCCTAAACTGTTTGTTTATGTTTTAATTTACAGGGGCACACAGATATATTCGGACCAATCAGAAGCAGAGGTCAAAGATGAGGGTGAAGCAGGAAGTGACCAGATTTATGTGGATTGGAAAATTAAACACGAGGAACTAGACATCAAGGAGGACAAATCTGAAACAAGTGATATCAGGTATATTTTGCTTAAGTTGAGCTACCCTAACCGTATTATACCGGGTGCCAAAATATATTTATTTTTTTTTATAAGGGATACTAAAACAAAGTCTTAAATGGTTAATGGTCATAGTTTTACATTTTTTACTGATGGAGTTGTTAGCTTCGAAGTTTCTGCTATCATGTTTTGATTTTTTTTTTATTTATTTTACTATTTTACGATTCGTCGGCGTATCTGAGGCCATCTTGAACTGGTCATCAACCGTACGGTTTTTAATCGTGCGGTCTACCGACTAGGGAGTGTGAAACGGCACCTTCATCCTACGGGATATCCGATCTCATCCGGCCTGTCCGGCGTGAATAGGATGGTTTTGACGTCGATTAATTTTACACTCTTCCCTAAGACAAAAGCACGCGGTGTTTCCCAAGTGGTCACCCATCCAAGTACTACCGCGCTCGACACCGCTTAACTTCGGTGATCTGACGGGAACCTTTCCTTTTCCTTTTTAAATCTCTTTATTGCCTATTTCTTTTTATAAATGTGTCGCTAGGCCCTTGCCGTTTTGATTTTTAAAAGGGATGTTTTAGTTTAGTTTAGTTTCTCTTTATTGCCATCAGATCATTTTACAATGCAAAAGCAACATCAAAAACATGGATTTTAGATCCTTTAGAATTATATTTTAAAATTGACACAGTAGTAATTATGAAAAACAACTTACTTAGTAAAATCACAAAAGTGTATAAACATAGAAATGTACAAAAATACACAAATCAAGAGAGAAGGTTGAATGAGTAATATTGTTTTTCCTAGACGTAATTTACCAACTCCCTTCTGAACCGTACAGCACTTGTGATATCCCTGATTAACTTTGGGAGAATCTGATATGCTGTTACTGCATAGTATGGCCCTCTTTCAAAAAACGTTGAGTTATGTGGGGGTATGGCAAGATCATCATATCTGCTTCTTGTGTTCATAGCCGCCTCGGATGCATTAGCCCTGTTACTTGAAAACAATTCCTGGTGTTTTTTTACAAAAATGACAAGAGATTTAAAATAGAGTGCTGGAGTAGTTAAAATTTTAAGTTCTTTGAAATAAGGTTTACATGACATTCTTAGATGCAATTTCAGATTGCTCTTTTTTGAGCTATAAAGACTTTCTCCGCGCCTGGCGCTGCTCCCCAGAAAAGCACACTATAACTCATTTCTATTTTATTGTGATTAAGTTAGATAATCCATTGTTGTTTGTATTTTATTTCTATTTTATTGTGATGTATGATAATCCATTGTTCTTTGTATTTTTATTTCTATTTTATGTAAGATAATTTATTATTATTGTATTATTAGGATGTATTTACCTATTCCGAAATATATATTATTATTATTATTATACCTAATAATAATATATATTTTTTCAATAATAGGTACATCCTAATTTACAAAGAAAGAAACAAATCACTACTATATATTATAATAGAACACAATATATTGACAGCAAATACAAGCTAATGATTGAGATTTGAATTCTCCAACAGACAATATAGCTACCACTCTCCCGAGCACTCTCCTAATACAGCAGCCAAATTACGTTTAAAAGCATATAGATAGGTTTTTACTTTCTCTTACAACCCTGGACGGACTGTTAAATTCATTGAAACACTTGAAGAATAGACAATTCATAGTGTTTTTGAACTTAGTTCTTCAGATAAAGATAATATTAGTGCTTCTAGTGACATTCAAATTCAAATTCAAATTCAAATTCTTTATTCATGTTTATACACAATGTGCTTACACACGTCAATAAAATGTAATAGAACTACAGCTAAATGTGCTTTGGTACTGTTCAAAGAATAAAATAAAATTTTAAGTTTAGGACATAACAATACATATTAAAAAGGTAAAAGTAGGTAAAAGTAGATTTAAGCTAATCAAAAGTACAAATATTCAAAGTCGTGACACTATACATCTGTTAAAAAAAAAAGAATATACAAACACTTAATGACAAATTTAACAACCTAAAATTGGGCAATATCACAATTAAAATTTAAAAATTCAGATACATTAAAAAATGCTCGACTAATGAGAAAATCTTTGATCTTTTTTTTGAATGATTTTATCGTTAGAGTCCTAATAGCAATAGGTAGTTTATTAAAAAAACTAATGCCGAGACTACCCGGACCGTCCCGAGACCTCAGGAGCCGCCTATAGGAGGGCACCAAATTACCTCTACCACGCGTGCCATGTGAGTGCTGGTCACCATGAGTCTGATATCGGTCAAGATGGGTCCTGACAAACACAAGACTCTCCAAGATAAAAAGTGAGGGCAGTGTCAAGATGCCAAGGGACCTGAAGGCAGGACGACACTCTTCTCGATAAGATAACCCAGCAACTATTCTTACCGCTCTTCTCTGTATCCGAAAGACATCCTTTGCACCCGAGCTATGTCCCCAGGCCAAAATTGCATAGTTGATATGGGCTTGGCAAAGTGCAAAATAAGCATGTCTTAGAATGGGCCGGGAAACACATTCAGAGAGTCTACGCAAGAGGAAGACACCCGAGGCCAACCGGCCCAGCAAGGAGTTTGTATGAGAGCTCCAGCGCAGTCTGGGATCCAGACTCACCCCCAAGAACTTTACAGTCTTAACCTCATCGCCCTCAGGAAGCTGTCTTGTTGAGAAAACTATATTTTGTGTCTTCTCCACATTCAAGAAAAGTCTATTCGCCGTAAACCAGTTCTCAGCCCTCGATTGCGCCTCCCGCAACGGCTCCACCGCCCCAATATGATCCAGTCCATTGCAGGATATTGTGGTATCGTCCGCAAAGAGGGTGTACATACTTCCAGGGTCCATATTCGGTAAGTCGTTAATGTAAATTATAAACAGAAGGGGTCCAAGAACAGAGCCCTGTGGTACACCTACTATCACACTCCTCTCCACAGACTCTACCTTCCCTACTGTTACTTTCTGTACTCTGTTCGAGAGATAGTTGGATATCATTAAAGTGCTATCATCACTGAAGTTGTATTTTTTTAGTTTTTTAACAAGTAATTCGTGGGAGACGCAATCGAAGGCCTTGCTCAGGTCACAGAAAGCACTGGCCAAGTACTCACGGGTCTCAAAAGCCTCCTGGATATGTGAGACAAGACATGATTGTGTATATCTCTTCTAATTCATCGGATGATGGGATACTGGAGGGTGAGGTAAATTCTGGTATTTCGGACTTGTGTGATTGGTTTTCTGGTAATAGTCTGTATTTTAATCTAAATAAAACAAAATGTGTGATATTTCATCCGAGGCAGAGACAGTGCCACTGTCTGCAGTTTAAATTGAAAGATGTAAAAATTAGCAATGAAAATAGTATAAAGTTTTTGGGCATTTATATTGACGCACATTTGGATTGGAAAGAGCAATGTGATTATGTTATTTCAAAATTGAATTAATCATTTTATATGATTTTGAATCTGAGACATGTATTACCGAGAAAGCAGTTATTGATGTTGTATTATGCTCAGGTTGAATCTGTTCTTAGGTATGGTGTATCATTGTGGGGCTATTCTACTAAGTCCGCGGAAGTATTTCTAAAGTAAAAAAGAATAATTAGATGTATAGCTGGCGTTAACAGGAGAACTTCGTGCAGGGAATTATTTAGACGATATAATATATTGACTTTAGCGGGATTATTTATTTTGGAAACGTGTGTGCATATCTATAAGAACAGAGCCAACTATATAAGATTTGCAGATGTTCATTCCGTAAATACTAGAAATACAGATAAATATTATATAACCCCCTGCCCTATAGGGCGCAAATGATGTATAGATCACCAAATGTTATAGGTTTGAAAATGTTCAATAAATTGTCACCTGAGATTAAAGCATCTGTTAATATTAACCAATTCAAGAGCCAGCTCAAGCTCATTTTGATTTCTGAATGTTATTACAGAGTGGATGAGTATATATCTATAGATGCCTAGATTTTAGATTTAAGATTTAAGTTTTAGTTTATAAGGATATTTGTTGACCAATCCTATACAGTTTATATTTTGTCAAACAGGAAGATTAGAAATAAATAAATAAATAAATAAATTCGGACAATATTTCGACCGAGATTTTGTAAGTAAGGAGGAACAAGATTATGTAAAATTTTAAAAATAAAAATCATTGTTTGGTATTTCAAAGAGACTGACTGATTTTCATTCCAGGTACTCCAACATTAGAGATATCGGGGTATAACGATTGCACCGAAGTATGATCCTCATACCGCGATTCTGCAGTTTTTGTAATGTGGCTTTGCTACTGCCATCAAGGAGGTAGAGAAGACTAGCATAATAATTAGAATGCGGCTGAATTATTGCTTGACATACAAGCAGCCTAGAATTCATAAAGAGGTCAGTTGCGACTCTTAAGAAAAAAAAAAACTTTGTACATATTTTTTTCCTAATGTATTCAAAGTGCATTTTAAAAGATAACAGATTATCAATGTGAAACCCTAGATACTTGATATTTGTAACAATATCGATTCTTCAATTATATATAATTAGATTAATTCTCTCTGAGTTTAATTGAGCATATTTATATTTAGTAGTTCGAATGCGCGACGAAAATCAAGACTGCTGACACAAAACAACCCTGGTCAATGAGCTCATTCCAAGTGGAGTCAGTCAATTGGATTGCTGATTCACAAGAATGGTTCTTTCTAAATCTTGATTGATTAATATAGAGTAATTTATTAGAGTTAAAGTAATCGTAAAGTTGAATATACACTGTGTTCAAAAAGTCCCGGACCGGTCAATTATTTAGAAAATGGCGCACAATATAAAAAAACTTCCGGCATAAAAGTTTTAGGCCTTAAAAAAATCTATAAAACTAGGACATCTGTAATTATACAGGGTGCCTCAATTCTACATAAAATATCAATTATTATTAATATTTTATTCTGGTTCTAGAGGATGCCTATCACCCGGCCCTTCAAATATCATTGCATGTCGCAGGTCGCTTACCTCAAAAAAATTTTCCTATTACAACCTCAAATAAAAGGTACAATTTTGGTAAGGCCAACTTTGCTCTTCTTTATAATTTAATATTGGATATTGATTGGGAGCATCTTTATCTTTTACAAGATATTGATGCAGCAGTTGAATGTTTTTACTCCAAGCTAACAGATGTGTTTGATCGTTCAGTTCCCATCCTGAGGTTGAGAAAATCGGGGTACTCCTATCCAGCCTGGTACACAAGGGATTTAATTCAAAGTATAAAAGAAAAGTCAGCATTGCATAAAAAGTGGAAATCCACCCATTTGGAATATTATTACGAAAGATTTAGCATGGCTAGGTCATATACAAAACAGCTAACGAACAAGACTTACAGAAATTGCATAAATTCAATTCAAAACTCTATCAAAGATGATCCAAAAAACTTTTGGAAATTTATTCAAAATTAAAAAAGGAAATCACGAATTCCGTGCTCCATGCTGGATGGCAAGACTGAGCTGGACTCACCCGAGAGTATTGTGCGGTCGTTCTCCAGATACTTTAAGAGTGTGTTTTCACCTGTCAATGATGACCATGAAGCTCCTAACCCAGAACCCGTAATATGTCAGAATATATCATTAAAATGCTTAAACGAGGAGGAGGTGCTCAAGTCTCTCAAAGGAATAAAGCCCAAATTAACCTCTGGTGTAGACCAGATTCCAGCATTTATCATTAAAGATTCTGCCCATGTCCTGGCTAAGCCGCTCTGCTTTTTGTTCAATCTGTCTCTCAGAACCTACAAGTTTCCAGATTTGTGGAAGATAGCACGTATATGCCCCATATTAAAGTCAGGTCAGTCCAATCTTATTACTAACTATCGACCGATTGCACTGCTTTCGAACTTTGCTAAAGTCTTCGAGATGTCTGTATACGAGCGCATTTTCTATCAAATCAAAAATCTAATTTCCTCAGAGCAGCATGGTTTTTATCAGCAACGATCTACAGTAACAAATTTAGCATGTTTCACACAATTCATTTATCTATCGTTTCATAATAGGAATCAGGTGGATGCGATCTTCACAGACTTCTCTAAGGCGTTTGACAGATTGGACCATGGCATAACGCTAAGAAAAATGCGGGAGTTGGGCTTTGACGAGGGCTTGGTTCAGTTTTTTAAATCCTATTTAGCAGATCGACATCAATCTGTTGAGTATTCGGGCTACAGATCAGACATATTCGTCGCTACAAGTGGAGCACCGCAGGGCAGTAACCTGGCTCCGCTTATTTTCTCAATATTTATTAATGACATTACAACAAACATAACGAGTGATAGGCTGCTCTTTGCCGATGACTTTAAGATATTTCGCCAAATTTCAGATCCCAGGGACTGCATTGAACTTCAAAAGGATTTAGACACGATATGCGAGTGGTGTATGAGGAACAAACTACCCCTAAACATAGCTAAATGTAAACAGGTAACATTTTCTAACCCGATGACTTTAACTTCCACTATAGATTAGACGGGATGGATTTGGAGAGGTGTGATGGTATTAAGGATTTGGGTGTATATATGGATAAAAAAATGTCGTTTTCCCAACACATTCAAGACACAACCCAATCAGCTTTAAGAGCTCTAGGTTTTCTAATGCGCTCCGCTAAATCATTTCACGATGTGACCTGTTTAAAAGTTTTATACACTACCCTTGTAAAATCGAAATTGGATTATGCATCTTTAATATGGTCTCCAAATTACAAAATCCATATAGACAAAATGGAGTATGTACAGAGAAGATTCTTGAAGTTTCTGTGCCTCAAGATAGATGGTTACTACCCAGTCAGGGGTTTTAACCACGTCACTCTGCTCGAGCGCTTTGATATGAGTTCCCTGGAGGATAATCGAAAATATTTCTCTTTGATATTTCTATTTAAGCTAACTAATAATCTAATAAACTGCCCTAAATTACTTCAGCAGATTAATTTTAATATTCCGGCATATCGCTCTAGACAGCATGATCAGTTCTACCTTAATGTACCATATACAAATGTTGTAAAAAAAGCACCATTATATCAGGCTTGTAACAACTTCAACAACATTGGCGCTGGTACAGATCTTGATATCTTTGGCAATACCCTCGATACATTTAAGAGAACAGCAGCACGCCTTACTTTGCGTCGAGTTGTTTAATTTTCACTTATCGTTACTACTATACTGATTTACAAAATGTTAACATTGTCAAACCATTACAAAAATTTCTTTTTTTTTCTTTTTAAAACTAGTCTATATATGCACACATTTATAATAAATGAAATTGTCATGTACTAATAATGCTCAGTTTGTTGAATATTTAGTTTTAAGTAAGTAGATACCTTTTGGTTTAGTTTAATTTTTAGCTTAATTTAGGTATATTAATTACTTTAATACCATGTTGTGGCATTTACTGATAAATTATTATCTTATCATTAGGTAGGTTTCCTACCTGTTGGATAATAAACGATAAATAAATAAATAAATAAATTATTATATTATATATTATTATATTATTATTTATTATAAATTATTTTTTAATAAGCACACTATAAGTCTAAACTCAATAGTTTCTAAGATATCGACTTTTAAAAAATTACATTTTTGAACTTTGACAGCTTTTAGCTCTCTAACGGTATATCTTAAAGCAAAACGGCTTACATGTCCCTATCTTACTTTATATTTATTTATTTATTTAAAGCCAGTACACTACAGAAAGACCTTATTTCTAAATGGTACAAACGGTACAAAATTAACAAACTCTAGACATACCCGACACTAAAATCATACAATACAAACAGTTTAAACCTTAAGCCTTAAGATGGTCTTTAATGCGGTTAAGCCAATAAGAAATATATCGCAGTCGGAGTAAAATTTATTGTATGTGTACATCAACCGGTGAGCAAAGGTATTTGAGCCGTAGTTAGTCCTGTGAAACCTTTCATGAAATAATTGTATTTGTCTTGTGTTTCTACTAGGAATTGAAAATAATACTAAGCTCAACAGATCGCTACAGTCTATATATACTCCCATTCACCAGTTTATATAAAAACAACACCTGTGCGTTCCTTCGCCGGGTCAGCAAGCTCTGAAAGCCACAGAGTAAGAGTCTTGTCGCGTAGGGTACATTCTGATAAGGAAAATTATGCTTGTACAAAAGGTATTTAACAAATTTGTTTTGAACTTTTTCCAGTCTATCTATGTGACACGCGTAACCTGGAGACCATACGACAGAACAATACTCCAAAACACTGCGTACTAAACAATTATAAACGCTAGTAAGCGCCTTAGTATCGCCGATGTGTTTTGTGTTCCTCTTGATAAACCCAAGCAGCCTAAACCCCCTCAAAACGATACTATCTATATGCTGGTTGAAAGTCAAATCACTGTCGAATATTACACCGAGGTCATTTAACGATGACACACTCTCGATGATCGAGTCTTTAATCTTATACACCGTTCTGTGAGGGTTTCGACGCTTGCAGAAACTAATAGCCCGACACTTAGAAACATTAATACTTAAATAATTCGCCTCGCACCACGCAACGAAGTTGTCAAGGTCAGACTGCAGACAATTAGAATTCGCAGAGACAGTATTATAAAACTTCAAATCGTCCGCATACAGAAGGCAGCGAGACGACCTGAAACAAGAAATGACATCGTTTACAAACAGCAGAAACAGTATGGGTCCAAGATGGGACCCCTGGGGGACGCCTGAGGTGACGAAAATTTCGCGCGAAACAGAACCACAAGCAACAACGCGTTGATGACGTAGAGACAGATACGATTCAATCCACCCAAGGTAATGTCCCGAGATGCCGATATCACCAAGCTTTTTCAGCAACAAGGCATGGCAGACACTGTCGAATGTCTTAGAAAGATCGGTATAAATGCAGTCAACTTGATTCCCAGACTCAACCGATGTTAACAGAAAGTCCTGATATAATGCTAGATTAGTTGCAGTAGATCGGCCTGAAAAAAAACCGTGTTGCTCTGGTATAATATAATTCTTGTAGGTGTTGAAGATCTCAACGGTAATCATGGACTCAAGAAGCTTAGGGATAGCAGAGAGCAGAGAGATTCCACGATAGTTAACTATTTTCGTCCTGTCACCCGACTTGAAAACGGGAATCAAATTAGAATGTTTCCATGAAGAAGGAAAGCAGCCGGTGTTGATTGATCTCTGAAAGAGAGTTCTTAAGGGGTCTAGGAGTGAGCTGCAGCAATTTAACAGGAGTAAAGGGGGTATACCGTCTGGACCAGCCCCCTTAGAAACGTCAAGAGACATTATCTTATCCCTAATTTCTTCGATAGTAAAAATGTGAGAAGATAAAATGGATGAGAATTCAGTAGGCAAAGCACCAGAACTGATCGGCTTGGAGTGATCCGAGTAGCAAGACTGAAAATGAGTAGCAAAGGCATTAACAACGTCCGTGGGTTCACCAAGGGTAAGATCGCCGTACTGCATACCAGCTGGGAGACCGGACAACCCCCCCAAATTCCTGACGTAGGACCAAAAGTGCTTGATATTCTCGGGAATCAGAAGTTCGGCATTGGTAATAAACGTCAAGTAACATACGTCAGTCCGAAACTTGACCTCTCGTCTAATGACGGAGTAGGCGTCATAATCGTTCTGAAGACCCGTTTTTTTGAATTTCTTGTAAAGTTTATTTTTATTAGCGATAAGTTTACGGAGGTCGCGATCAAACCAAGAGGGATATTTCGCTCCTTTTATAGTCTTCTTAGGAACGCAGAGGTCTATACCTTCAAAGAGAACCGAGTAAAACCTCTCAGTTGCCAAATCTATATCAGAGATTGAAGTAAGAAAATCCCAATCAACATGTTTATAAAAATTATTGAAATCGTTGAACTTGGCATTATTAAAATGATAGAAGGTAGATGTGGCATTATTTTTCAACTCTGGGACATTATAAATATTAAAGTAACACTCAATTGCAGGATGGTAGGTATCAATATCAATTAAGGAATCAGAGCACAACAAAACAGATGTTTCATGAAATTCGTCAGCAAAAACGTAGTCCAAAATTCGATCAATACTGTTACGGTGATGATTGACTTGTTGTAATTCTATAAAGGCCATGGTGTTCAACAAGATCTCAGCGGTAGGAGAGCGCAGAGCCGCAGGAACCAATACATCATCCTCGAAAGTCCATTGAACATTGGGAAGGTTAAAGTCCCCGCATATTATAAACCTATGATTATCATATTTATTCCTCATGGATTCGCAGGTATGACAAAAGGATTCATAGCATTGAAGTGATGAGTTCGGAGGGATGTATATGCAGGAAATAATAAATTTAGCCCGATCCACGCATAGTTGAGTCCAGACATCCTCATAAAGGTCGCCAGCTGCAGTACGTACAGCAGACGAACTGTACCTCTTAGAAACCGCGATCAACACTCCGCCGCCTCGCTAACAATCGAGCAATTCGTAGTCTCTGTCTCTACGATAAACGATGAAAGAAGCATCAAACAGTTCGGAATCAGAGATGTTACTATTTAGCCAAGTTTCAGACAAGAGTATAAGATCATAACAAGAGGAGTATGTAGACCTCAATAGTATATCAGTTTTTGTTCGAAGACCTCTTACATTCTGATAGTACACTGATAACTTGGAAGAGTCGTTGATATTTAGAAATTTAAACCGACTTCGTTGTCAGTTTGTTGAGCGACAGTAACGTTACGATCCGAATGATCAACCCGACCGTCACTGCAGATAGTAGCTGCCTGCAGTCTAGCACATATATAGCCAACCAGGTTTGACTTATCGCTGTAATTTAAATGACCGTAGGAGGTATGACAGATATATCTAAGTTCCTAATTATAACAGTGTTGTGCTCTTCAATAATTTTGTTTAGAACTGGCCTATTAAGATGACGAGGAGGACCGGTAAGAATTAGATTAGTGTGTCTACAAGAATGAAAAAGTTTTTACATCGTCTCCCTTCAAAGTAATTCCCCTTATGGCGTGTTCCGACCCTAAAAATACAATAATAAAATCGTTTTTTGTGAAGTTCATAGAATAAAGAGAACAAAGACTTATAATTCCAGAGATAGTAATTCTTCTTTGCCACTGGCAATTTACATCAAATTTGTGTTGAGAGAACTGTTTAATTAAGTGTGTGAGACCTCGAACATTTTCATCTCCAATAACTAAAGTCTGACGTTTCCTTATCGCACGCGAACTAGGCATAACATTAGAGAGAATCGCATGAGCTTCGTTTGCTGCCGTAGACCCAAGAATGGAGGGGGGGTGTTCTCCTGTTGGCCAGATAGGGGAAGAGGTTACAGTCTGGCTACCGCAGTCACGCTTATCAACTGCGTTCTGCATCGCATCCATTACTCGTCTTAGCTCCTTTAGATCATTTGAATAGGCTACATTTTCATGTTCCAGTGATTCGATTGAAGTTCGTAGGTTATTATTAAAGTCTGTTAATTCCTGAATTTTTTCCTCGAGTTTCCGCCTAGCACCATCCCAATTTTCCAACTTCAAGGTCAAAACAGATTCTTTCTTTTTCAATCCATTTACCTCTATGACCAAAGAGGCATTATGTTTTGTTAATGATTCCACCTGAGATATCAGTTCACTCTCAGCTTCAGTCACAGAGTCTTCAAATACTTGACTATTACGTTTCAGTCTCTTGATTATCTTGTTCTTCTCTAGAAGTTCTCCCTCGAGCAGCTTGATTTTACCAGTGTACGAGGACACTGCCCCGCTCTGCTCATTATGTGTTGTTTGACAAGCAGAAGAGCATAAAATCCTGTAGCCACCCAGCCTGACTACCTCGGTGCAGCGTTCCATACAGCTAGGGTGATAAACCGAATAACATATTAGGCAAAAAAAATTGCAAAATTCCTTATTCCTGCAGCATTTAAACGATCGTTCCATTTTAGCAGTTAGATTTAGAGATTCCAGCAATACGTAATATTAACGTCCGTTCATGCCAAAACTCCTCGCAGGAGCAAAAAGAAAACACAAACATTGGTCCAGCGATCGGTGGTTTTACAGCAGAGATAAGAAATTTACGATGGATTTTGATGGGAAGATATGATGGTTTTCTTTGTTTTGTAGCGTTATTTTGTAAGAAGCGAACTTGAAATGGTCACTACCGTGCACAACCGAAATTTCCGAACTTAAACAATATAAACATTTATTTAAATTACACTATAAACCACATAAAAGTAGCAAAAATGACGAGAGCGATAATAACACGTCACTGTCAGAAGAAGCCTTTTTAGTATTTATTATTATCTTCCTAAAAATATCAATTCTGGGTTAAACCGGAAGTCCTATATTTCCGGTTCTCGACTTACATCCGGTTTAACCGAAAGTTTACACTTCTGGGAATATAATAAAAAAGTAAGATAGGGACATGTACGCCGTTTTGCTCTAAGATATACCGTTAGAGAGTTAGAAGCTGTCAAAGTTCAAAAATGTAATTGTTCGTAAGTCGATATCTCAGAAACTATTAAGTTTAGACTTATAGTGTGCTTATTAAAAAATAATTGATATTTTATGTAGAATCCAAAAGTATTGTAAGATATAGGTCGTTTCATTTAAAAAAACGAAAGTTTTGTTTACCATGACTGTTTGAGGCACCCTGTATAATTACAGGTGTCCTAGCTTTATAGATTTTTTTAAGGCCTGAAACTTTTATGCCGGAAGTTTTTTTTATATTGTGCGACAATTTCTAAATAATTGACCGGTCCGGGACTTTTTGAACACAGTGTATATAGAAACAAGAAACACACGGACAAATGTAAAAAAGTAAATTAAAGTATTAAAACCATGTAGCTAAATTACTAAATTGTGTCTTGCAAATAATCCGAGAGACCATAATACGCTTTCTCCAGAAGCAACTTCTTCACTACTCTTTTAAACTTCTTGTCGCAGATTATTTTCCTCGCCGATTGTGGAAGGTGGTTACCGTCTCATATATAAGAATACAGGGTAAAGTCAAGATTCTGTGAGGGATAAATAATTGTTTGCAAGATTGTCCTTGTCATTTGCTGTAATATCCGTTTCTGTTTTTGTCTTCTTGTCTCTTCCACACAAGTAATTTATAATTTTCCAACTTTCCTTTTGTTTGTTGCTGCCGCTTCCTAGATTTGATGAGTCACTGACAGAATTTGTGAACTTTGGGTATAGTGAGTAGTTTATCAGTCCGCCCTTAACGATTTTTCGTGCATTGCTTGATGTTTCATCATTAAAAATGTCAAGAAAAATTGTAAACTATGACCCATGTGATACCCGGTATTCTATTAATTAATATAATTTTACCTAACCAATCATTTTTTGTATAGCGAAATTAACACGCAGCCAAGGATATTGAATTTAGCTGCAACCGACTATAACCAAGAAATTCAGGATTCAGAAGTAGAAATCACCGTAACTAATGTGTCAGAGGATCTGTCAGGATCGCCGGCTTTAAAAGAAAATTCGGAAGGGTGCAACTACCCAAGCTTTTCTTCCATATTTCACATAAAAGAAAAAGATAAAGAAGTATCAGGTGCCAAATTAATCATATTTGAAAATACTGGTGATTTAATAACGGATGATTTTAAAATTGAAACCGTTCCACACACACGAATTTTTGAGCACGGACCTAAATTAATTGTTTTGTTAGAAAAACTGAATATACCTGGAGAAAGTGGAGAACTTAGCAATGATAAGATTCGCAACACAGCGTCAAATCGGTAAGTTTTATCTATCTGAATTAAAATGTTTTATGTATTTATTTGTTTTGATTACATAGGTTGATGTGTTTCTATACAACTCTAGTTGTACCGGGTGTTCCACTAAGAATGGCTCTTGGCCGTATCTCAGAAAGTGTTAGTCGTATGACTGGTGAAAACACTTTTTTTAGAAAAGGGGGTCATGAGAAATTCTGGAAATTATTTTCAAGTTTTTCAGGCTAATGCTAGAGAGGGCAGCAGTAACGGTAAATCAGGAAAACGCAGTTTTCTTAAAAGCTGATTAGTTACGGTATACCGAAAATACCAATTTTGTATACTTCGAAGTTTTCCTAATACAATTCACCCATCGAAAGTTTCGTAACTTTTTAAATGAAGTGGTTGGGGAAGGTTGAACACTATCTGTAATAAATGGTGCCGACTCCGGTTTGGCTTAACAGAATTAAGTGAACTTAGATTTGTTAAAGAAAGCTTTCCTGGCTCTATATTTCACGTAATAAACTATGGCAATAGGTAATATTGCAGTAGCCGCTGTCTTACAACTTCACAAACATGGCGCGTTTTTTCCCAAATTGTAAATTAACCATCATCATTAGTATATTCAATTTCACGTCATTACAAGAATGATTAAAAGCCTAAAAGTCAGCAAAAACCGCTACTTGATATATTTTTTTCAAACCGGAGATATTAACAAGAACAATCATAAATACGGAAAAATATGATAATATATTATAAGTTGGCCATGGTAGAGGTTGTTTTAACGGTCAAATGGATGGAAAAACAAGGATATTAATTGAAATTATGCATGTGTTTCACGCTGAGAAATGGTTACGTCAATATAATAATAATAATAATAATAATAATAATAAACAATCTTTATTTCAAAGGTATGTCAAAGCTATAGCTACAACATAAAACGAAATAACGTCATAAAACCATAACACAAAAAGAAAAATGACAAATTTAAAAATTTCGCACATGTTCAAAATATTCGTTTACGTTATATGGTTCCATATTTACTAACATATTAAATATTTTTTTCTTTATACAACTAATATTATCAATCATTTTTATATTCTTTGGCAGATAATTAAAGAACTTTATACAATTATAATAACCCCCTTTTTCTGTTATTGTTAATCTGTGTCTTGGATACTTATAATTTACATTTCTAGATAAATACATATTCTGCGGAGCACCATCTCTGAATAACTCTTTATTTTTGAGAAAAAACAATAAACATTCCTGAATATAAACTCCTGTTATAGTTAAAAGTTTATTTTCCCTGAATTTGCCTCTACATGATTCCCGAAATTTTAATCCCAGCATTATTCTTAATGCCCTCTTTTGATACACAAATAATTTCTCTATATCCTTACAACCTCCGTATAGAACTATACAGTATCTAATATGGGATTAAAAGTTTGAGTGATATATAACCTTCTTAGTATGTAAGTCTGTATATTTTGCTAAGATACGGAAGCTATAACATATAGTGTTCAATTTTTTTCGGACATATTCAATGTGGTTTTCCCACGATATTACATCGTCCAGGACGATACCCAAAAATTTAACATTTCCAGTTATGTTAAGAGAATTGTCCTTGATTTCTATTGTTTGTGGTTGTTCTACACGTGACCTATTTGTTTTAAAAATTACAATGTTGGTTTTATTATCGTTTAAAATTAGTTTGTTTTTGGCAAACCAACTGCTGGCATCCGTCATTATGTTTTTAGTTTTTTCCTCAATGAATTTTCGTCACTAATCAATATACTCGTATCATCTGCATACTTTATTAGTTTACACCAGTCTCCGTAGCTGCTAGCTATTTCCGTGATATTGTTTAAATATATGATAAAAAGAATCGGCCCTAGCACACTGCCCTGCGGTACGCCAAGTTCGATCGATACTTTATCGGATAAGTATTTTTTATTGTCCTGTTTAATTAAAACTTGTTGTGTCCTTTTTGAAAGGTAAGATTTGAGTAAATTTAAAGACGTTCCTCTGACTCCGTAAGAATTTAGCTTTTGAAAAAGTATGTTAAAATTTAATGTATCATATGCTTTGGATAGATCCAGAAATAGACCCAGAGGGACTTTTCCGGCTTCCAAAGATTCTAAAATATACTGTATAAATTGGAATACCGCAGTTTGTGTAGACCTACCCTTTATATACCCGTGTTGTTGATTGCGTAACAAACTGTTTGATATAAAAAATTCAAGCAAACGTTCAGATATTTTACTCTCAAACAGTTTAGAAAATGACGGAAGTAAGCTAATTGGTCTGTAGTTATCCATTACTGATTCATCACCCTTTTTAAAGACTGGTACAACTTGTGCAATTTTAAGACTGTCTAGAAAAGTGCCAAATTTCAAAGAGTTATTGAGGATATAACAAATGGGTTGAACTATTTCTCTTATAACATGCTTGATCAAATTAGAGAATACTCCGTCATGGCCGCTACTTTGCTTGTTCTTCATATTACTAACCACATCAATAATTTCTTTAGAGTTAGTTAGACGCATTTCTAGTGTATTATCATTATGTTCTATTTTAGAATTAAAAGATAAATTCTCTAAGTTCTCAAGTAGAGATGTGGCTGCATTTGCAAAAAAGGTGTTAAAATTATTTGCAACAGTCTTTGGATCTCCTATAATTTTAATTGAAGGTTTTGATAAACTTTTGCCTTTAATTTGATTAACAACAGACCATGTACTCTTTGATTTATTATCAGAATTTTTAATTTTATCTGCAAAATATTTTTTTTTAGATTTAACTAACAGATTGTTATATTATTTCTTTTTATCATTGTATAAGTATTTAAATAGGATATTTCCACTCTTTAGAAAATATAAAACATCTAATTGATTTTTACACTCTTCTATCTCAGGATTATTATTTAGCCTATTTCTAGATTTATTGAAATTTCTGTTTGGTATTTTTTGCAATGGAAAACATTCATTGATTTTACTTTGAAAAATATTCATAAACTCACACCACTGGTCGTCTACTGAATAATCATGCAGTGAATAAATTGACTGCCAGCTTGTTACAGAAAGCATATTTTTAAACTTTAATTTATTTTTTTCACTGAAAATTCTTTTTTCGACCAATATGTTTTTTTCTTTTGTTATATTTAAGGTTAATTTTTGAGCTGTATGATCCGAGATATAAGAATCTATAACTTGGGAAACCTTACTGCCCCCAAAATTTGTTAGTATGTTATCAATGCAACTCCTACTGTTCGTACTAATACGAGTGTAATCTGTCACAGTGTGGGTTACATTAAAAGAGTTAATTAGTGAGATTAGGTCCCCAACATTTTTACCACCTGACTTAAAATCTACATTGAAATCTCCCGCTATAACTAAATGATTTTTATTTACACACAATAATAAAAGTTGCTCCATCTTATTTAGAAAAATTCCAAAGTCCCCATTTGGTGGTCGATAGAGTGATACACAAATTATGTTATTGTCTTTCACCTTTAGTTCACATCCACAACATTCAAAAATATTTTCTTCACTTAATCCATTTATATCGTCTCTCTTTTTGCCCTTGAGATTATCTTTAATGTATATGGCACTGCCTCCATGTCTATTCTCGTTCTGTCTGCAGAAACTCGAGACTAAGTAAAAATTATCGATGCCATAGTTTTCCAACTGCAAATCTGTCTTCCAGTGTTCTGTAACACACAGTATATTACAGTCCTTATGGTTGTTTAAAAAATCCTCCAACAGGTCCACAGAGTTTCCAATGGATTGAACGTTTTGATGTATGATAGTGATCTTGTCATCACCTATTCTCATGCTATTGGTTTTGCCAAACTTTGTTTGATTATTTTCTTTTGTTTCATTTAATCTATTTACATATAATAAATACAAATATAAATCTGGTTGTCCAAGCTCTACACAAACATACTCGAGACTGGACAACTACCGAAGAGCTTCAAACAAACTAAAATAATAGCTATTCTAAAACCAGGCAAGCCCAGTGACAAGCCAGAAAACTACCGCCCAATTGCCTTGCTAAGCTCAGCCTACAAGCTCCTGGAAAGACTCTTACTTAACAGAATAGGCCCTAACATACTCCAGACGGTCCCAGTTGAGCAGGCAGGATTTAGGCCAAAAAGAAGTACAACCGATCAAGTAATGTCTCTCACAACATATATAGAGGCAGGCTATCAAAGAAAGCTAAAGACGTCTGTGGCCTTCATAGATCTCTCGGCCGCATATGACACCGTGTGGAAGGATGGCATGCTGTATAAGTTCCTAAGAACTATCCCATGTAAAAGAACTGCCCGACTATTAAACAGTATGCTCAGCGACAGGAAATTCCGAGTCTCTTCAGGGAACCTTCAGAGCAAACTAAGAACACTGAATAATGGACTGCCCCAGGGGTCGGTACTAGCTCCAGTCCTGTTTAGCTTATATATATCAGACATGCCTGACACCACCTCATCTAAATTTGGGTATGCTGATGACTGGGCAATCGCAACTAGAGACTCCTCATTTGAAAATACTGAAGAGATCCTTACAGATGACCTCGCTAAGATGAACAACTACTTCAAGCAATGGAGACTCAAGCCCAACCCTAATAAAACTGAAGTAACCTGCTTCCATCTAAATAATAAAATGGCAAACAGACAACTAAGAGTATATGCCAATAACCAACTGCTAAGGCATAATAACCAACCAAAATATTTAGGGGTCACTTTGGACAGAACCCTGTCATTCAAACAACACCTTCAGAACACAGCAGCCAAACTAAGAACTCGAAATAACATCATCCACAAATTACGCGGGACAACATGGGGATCAACAGCGGCAACCCTTCGGTGCTCGGCCTTGGGTCTGGTTTATTCTGCAGCCGAGTACTGTGCCCCTGTGTGGCTCAATAGCACATACACCCGACTCATCGACGTGCAGCTTAATACCACCATGCGATTAATATCTGGCACACTTAAGTCAACTCCAACTCAGTGGCTCCCACTACTAAGCCACATTCCCCCACCAGAACTTCGCCGACAAGCCGCCCTACTCAGAGAGTTTGAAAAAATAACCAAAAACCCGCAGCTGCCAATACATGAGGAGATTAATGATGCTAGGACCAACCGACTTCGCTCTAGAAACCCTCCTGTAAGAACAGCCAACGAACTACAAATAAACAACTTCCAACTTAAAAATAGATGGAAGGAGGAACGAAAAAACGCGCCATACCTCACAATGCAATTAATGCCAGGCATTGATAGGGCTCCACCGGGATTTGACCTTCCCCACAAAACATGGGCTATTCTTAACAGGATTAGAACGGGTCATGGAAATTGCAGGGACTCTCACCATAGGTGGAATATAGCTCCTTTTCCAGAGTGCGACTGCGGAGCTGCAAGACAGACCGTCCAACACATTGTTGCCGAATGCCCACTCAGAAGATATGCCGGGAATACTGAAGACTTCGCCCTTGCGACACCAGCCTCGATTGATTACATTAATGGATTAGACATTAAGTTGTAAATTGTAACTTGTATTACATTGTGTACAATGCCATACGCTAAATAAATATTTACATATTTTAAGGACCTTTCGTTTCTGATTTCTATAAAAAATTATTATAGTTAGTGTTTTGTCTTAGCCTGTCTAACATTCTTTGGTAAAGTGGGCATTGTTTATCTCTAGCAGAGTGGTTTGCTGCACCAAGTTTGTGTTTCACGCAATTTGGGCATTTCACTTCATTTGTATTACAGTCTTTTCCTGCATGTTCTCCTCCACACTTGTGACAGCACTCTTTTTCTCTACAGTATTTGGTCACATGACCATATCCACAACATTTAAAACAAAGTGTCAGATTAAAATGCTCCTGCACATGTACCCTTACTAGATCAATGAATACTGTTCCTTTTTTAAGAAACCATTTGGCAATTGTTGGAGATGCCTGTAATATCCAGTTTTCTTTTTCAGGGTTGCGACATGGCTTTTTTGCAATTACACAAATTTTATCAGATACACAATAGCCAAGTTCTTCCACAATTTCATAATTTAAAATCTCTATTTCCTTAAGAAACTCTGCATCTGAAAACCCCCTGTTTATACCTGTTATCATAAACATGGGATCAGTATTTTGGGATTCTTTAAATTTGATGTTCTGTTTTTCTTGTATCGCTGCTTTTAGTTTTTCTTGTTGGTTCTTATTGAAACTTTCAACTATTATTGCACCATTTTTCGTTTGTCTGATGCTTTTAAATCCTTTTCCTACATCTTGGTTATTTATTTTGCTTTTAAGCTGTTTGAATGCTTGTTTTGAGTCACTTACATTTTCAATACGTATAACTGTTTCATGCCTTTTAACTGTAGGTGGTGTTGTCCACTGTTTAGTTTGTTCTTGTAGATTCATCCTATTTTCATATACCCTATCGTTATTGGAGATAACAGCATCCGCATAGTTTTTTTTCACTTGACTATGTGATGTCTCTATTTCTTTATCTAAACCACATACTAATTCTTGCATTTCCATCTGTTTCTTTAAGCTCATGTTCTCCTTTTCGAGGGCTCCGCACTTAAAAACTGCCAACGTTAACAATTTATGTAGTTCATTGTGTGCTTCTTTAATGCCTGTTTGATCATCACTAGTCAAGCTACCAATTTGTTTATTTGCAACGTCCATGAATTTATCTAGGTGATTAAACATCTGCATGATTATTTTTTCTGAGAACCCAGTTATTTGATGTCCCTCTTCAGTTTGGTTTTTGATTATATCATACTGCCTCTTTTTGTTTGCTTGCATTTCCGGGCTAGTTTCAGACCTCTGCCTCTTATTGGATATTTGTCCAGAACCAGTTTGTTCAATGTCGCCTTTTGGTGGTGTCCTGATTATAGAAAGTCCTGATTTAAAAATTTCTTCCTTTTCACTATCATTATTTTCCCAAAATAAATTATCACTTTCTTTTGTGCTATCCTGTATAATCTCAGTGGAATTGGGCGTCTCGGTCTTATCGTTCTGGTCGTGTTTTTGTTGCAGTTTATTTACACTTTTTTTGGACTTGTGTTTATCAATGTAGGTATTTATCTCTTCCCTTTTTTTGTCAATGTTTATACCTATGATTTTATTTATTTCTTCTCTGGGCATTGATCCTACTGAAAAATGTCTAATTAACCCTCTTTCTTTTGTTCCTTTTTTTCCCCCATCACTGTCACAATTCATGCTAACTTTCGTCTCCCTGGTGAACCAAAAATCAGCTTTTTAATCGCACTACAACCGACAAAAAATCGCACTTAACTCAAGAGTCTTAGTCACGTCGTACACACGAAAAGAGATGTAATCAATTTACCGAATACCGAAAACTCAGTGACCAGTGACATCCTAAATGTTTTTAAATTGTCGCCATTCTCGATACACGCCTCCAATCTCTTCCTGGTTGAAAATACAGCAGTTTCCACTTCTGCCATTGAGATACAGCGGCTGCTGTTCATTATCCTTTAAATCATGTTTTTCCTCATGGTGGGCCTGGTGAACAAAACAAGGTCTTTCAACCGCCCCCATAGATAAAAATCTAGGCATGTTCAGTCAGGTGATCGAAAATAGAAAATACCACATTCATTAAAATTTTCACAATATATCCTATTATTAATACCTCGCACGCCACGGAAATATAATAATAATAATAATAATAATAACGACTCAGTACAGGTAGATAAATGCAGATATGGATGTCAAACGGCAGAAACGATCCAACACATCACGGGAGGATGCCAGATGTTTTCTGCAACAGAATACAAGGAGAGGCATGATGCAGTGGCCAAGATCCTACACCAGGAGTTAGCGGTGAAACTACAGCTTGTCCAAAATGAGAAGATCCCATATTATAAATATACACCACAGACAATCTTAGAAAGCAACCACTATAAGATGTACTGGGACCGGACTATTCTTACTGATCAGACGGTGGCCCACAACAGACCGGACCTTGTGGTGGTAGACAAGATGTAGCTATACCAAATAACAACAACCTTCTAGTGAAGCATGCTGAGAAAATAGCGAAGTATCGAGACCTCCAGGAGCAAATAAGAACACAGTGGAATATGGACAGCATCGAAACCATGCCGATTATTGTTTCAACAACAGGAGTAATACCAAACAAGCTTTTGGAAAACCTTAGAACACTAGACTTACCTCAAGATCTCTACAAGGATATGCAGAAAGCAGTGCTACTTTCAACAAGCCGAACAGTCAAAAAGTATATGGGTAATCAAAGAAGAACCCCACGGGCCCAATAACACGGAAAGGGCCCCCACAAAGCTCAATCCTTTTGATATCGGTGATATCTGGGATGAGTGAATGTTCCCCGTAGAGGGAGTGCATGACAGGTCTCGCGACCTGTCAGAAAATCATAATAATAATAATAATAAATCTTTTATTTCAAAATGTTTACATAGTAATACAAAGTGAAACGTCGTCAGGACAACAAATCAAATATATCGTTTCCTCAATTATATACTAGCAAAAAATTCAGCTAAATTATATGGTTCTATGTTTAATAATAGTTTTTCACTTCTCTTTTAAAATGTTTTTGTTTATTGATTGTCTTTACTTTTTCAGGGAGGTTATTATATAACTTAACACACAAATAATGGGGACACTTTTCTGTTAAAGTTAGTTTATGTTTAGGGTAACAAGCATCTAAGGACCTGGTATTATATCCATGGTCTATATTATATGAAAATTGATCTTTATTCCTAAAGTAGAACATCAAACATTCATATACATACAACGCATATACAGTCATAATTCCCAATTATTTAAAAACACCCCTACAGCTTTCCAAATATTTCATTTTGGTAATAATTCTAATAGCCCGCTTTTGGATTACAAATATATCTTGAATTTTACTATTGCTACCCCAAAATATTATTCCATATTTTGCAACTGCCTCAAAATTAGCAAAATAAATTACTTTAAGGGTCCCTTTGTTCATATACAGGGTGCCCAAGATAAGGAGGGCCTCTATGGGGATCTCGGTTATGGTAAGAGCTACAACTTTGATTAAATGGGGAAAAAGTTGCGCAATCAGAGGACTAATAGTATGGCATAAAAAAAGTTTTAGTAATATTTGTAAGTTTTGAGATATTAAATAAAAACTGATATTTTGGATTTTTGATTTTATTTTTCTTTGGCGTTATTATTAAAGTTAGAGCAAAACTGACAAAACTCTCTCACAGCAACTTGTTATGAACTTAAAGATTACATCGCAATTTTTTTTATACGACGTTTCGTTTCCAAGCAAACACCATCAACTTCATTTTTTCTAATACGGCCCTGATTTCTTATTGTCAAATTTTGAGAGCATTTTTTATTCTTAATTCAATGATGTACCAGACAATGTTGTTTAATTACGTTTCGAGCCTTTATGAAATTTTCAGGGTCCGGACCTGGATCCTAGAGTGTTGCATATGCTTTTTCAGCTTTTTTAATTAAAAAAATTAAAATGATGGATGTAGAAGGTAACAACGTAATCTTTTTAGTTTCATTATGAATTTAAAAAAAAATAATAAAATTACATACTTCATACTCTTCTTCTGTTTCAAAATTCTGCTTAGTTATAAACACAATTCTCGATATATCCCCAAAGGAAAAAATCAAGCGGGGTTAAATCTGGGGAACGCGCCGGCCAGGGTGTTACAGAATAAGTGCTGATACTTTTTTCTGGAAATCTTGCTGAAATGTACTCTCTAACTACCCTTGAATTATGTGCAGGTGCACCATCCTGCTGGAACCAAGTGTCGCGTTGTTCTGCCAGAGGTAAATTATCCAGAGCCTCCTAAGTCATTTTGGAGTAAATTCAGGTAATGCTCAGATGTTAAATTATGTTGATAGAAAAAAGGTCCTATTATTCTTATATATATCAGACATGCCTGACACCACCTCATCTAAATTTGGGTATGCTGATGACTGGGCAATCGCAACTAGAGACTCCTCATTTGAAAATACTGAAGAGATCCTTACAGATGACCTCGCTAAGATGAACAACTACTTCAAGCAATGGAGACTCAAGCCCAACCCTAATAAAACTGAAGTAACCTGCTTCCATCTAAATAATAAAATGGCAAACAGACAACTAAGAGTATATGCCAATAACCAACTGCTAAGGCATAATAACCAACCAAAATATTTAGGGGTCACTTTGGACAGAACCCTGTCATTCAAACAACACCTTCAGAACACAGCAGCCAAACTAAGAACTCGAAATAACATCATCCACAAATTACGCGGGACAACATGGGGATCAACAGCGGCAACCCTTCGGTGCTCGGCCTTGGGTCTGGTTTATTCTGCAGCCGAGTACTGTGCCCCTGTGTGGCTCAATAGCACATACACCCGACTCATCGACGTGCAGCTTAATACCACCATGCGATTAATATCTGGCACACTTAAGTCAACTCCAACTCAGTGGCTCCCACTACTAAGCCACATTCCCCCACCAGAACTTCGCCGACAAGCCGCCCTACTCAGAGAGTTTGAAAAAATAACCAAAAACCCGCAGCTGCCAATACATGAGGAGATTAATGATGCTAGGACCAACCGACTTCGCTCTAGAAACCCTCCTGTAAGAACAGCCAACGAACTACAAATAAACAACTTCCAACTTAAAAATAGATGGAAGGAGGAACGAAAAAACGCGCCATACCTCACAATGCAATTAATGCCAGGCATTGATAGGGCTCCACCGGGATTTGACCTTCCCCACAAAACATGGGCTATTCTTAACAGGATTAGAACGGGTCATGGAAATTGCAGGGACTCTCACCATAGGTGGAATATAGCTCCTTCTCCAGAGTGCGACTGCGGAGCTGCAAGACAGACCGTCCAACACATTGTTGCCGAATGCCCACTCAGAAGATATGCCGGGAATACTGAAGACTTCGCCCTTGCGACACCAGCCTCGATTGATTACATTAATGGATTAGACATTAAGTTGTAAATTGTAACTTGTATTACATTGTGTACAATGCCATACGCTAAATAAATATTTACATATTTTAAGGACCTTTCGTTTCTGATTTCTATAAAAAATTATTATAGTTAGTGTTTTGTCTTAGCCTGTCTAACATTCTTTGGTAAAGTGGGCATTGTTTATCTCTAGCAGAGTGGTTTGCTGCACCAAGTTTGTGTTTCACGCAATTTGGGCATTTCACTTCATTTGTATTACAGTCTTTTCCTGCATGTTCTCCTCCACACTTGTGACAGCACTCTTTTTCTCTACAGTATTTGGTCACATGACCATATCCACAACATTTAAAACAAAGTGTCAGATTAAAATGCTCCTGCACATGTACCCTTACTAGATCAATGAATACTGTTCCTTTTTTAAGAAACCATTTGGCAATTGTTGGAGATGCCTGTAATATCCAGTTTTCTTTTTCAGGGTTGCGACATGGCTTTTTTGCAATTACACAAATTTTATCAGATACACAATAGCCAAGTTCTTCCACAATTTCATAATTTAAAATCTCTATTTCCTTAAGAAACTCTGCATCTGAAAACCCCCTGTTTATACCTGTTATCATAAACATGGGATCAGTATTTTGGGATTCTTTAAATTTGATGTTCTGTTTTTCTTGTATCGCTGCTTTTAGTTTTTCTTGTTGGTTCTTATTGAAACTTTCAACTATTATTGCACCATTTTTCGTTTGTCTGATGCTTTTAAATCCTTTTCCTACATCTTGGTTATTTATTTTGCTTTTAAGCTGTTTGAATGCTTGTTTTGAGTCACTTACATTTTCAATACGTATAACTGTTTCATGCCTTTTAACTGTAGGTGGTGTTGTCCACTGTTTAGTTTGTTCTTGTAGATTCATCCTATTTTCATATACCCTATCGTTATTGGAGATAACAGCATCCGCATAGTTTTTTTTCACTTGACTATGTGATGTCTCTATTTCTTTATCTAAACCACATACTAATTCTTGCATTTCCATCTGTTTCTTTAAGCTCATGTTCTCCTTTTCGAGGGCTCCGCACTTAAAAACTGCCAACGTTAACAATTTATGTAGTTCATTGTGTGCTTCTTTAATGCCTGTTTGATCATCACTAGTCAAGCTACCAATTTGTTTATTTGCAACGTCCATGAATTTATCTAGGTGATTAAACATCTGCATGATTATTTTTTCTGAGAACCCAGTTATTTGATGTCCCTCTTCAGTTTGGTTTTTGATTATATCATACTGCCTCTTTTTGTTTGCTTGCATTTCCGGGCTAGTTTCAGACCTCTGCCTCTTATTGGATATTTGTCCAGAACCAGTTTGTTCAATGTCGCCTTTTGGTGGTGTCCTGATTATAGAAAGTCCTGATTTAAAAATTTCTTCCTTTTCACTATCATTATTATCCCAAAATAAATTATCACTTTCTTTTGTGCTATCCTGTATAATCTCAGTGGAATTGGGCGTCTCGGTCTTATCGTTCTGGTCGTGTTTTTGTTGCAGTTTATTTACACTTTTTTTGGACTTGTGTTTATCAATGTAGGTATTTATCTCTTCCCTTTTTTTGTCAATGTTTATACCTATGATTTTATTTATTTCTTCTCTGGGCATTGATCCTACTGAAAAATGTCTAATTAACCCTCTTTCTTTTGTTCCTTTTTTTCCCCCATCACTGTCACAATTCATGCTAACTTTCGTCTCCCTGGTGAACCAAAAATCAGCTTTTTAATCGCACTACAACCGACAAAAAATCGCACTTAACTCAAGAGTCTTAGTCACGTCGTACACACGAAAAGAGATGTAATCAATTTACCGAATACCGAATACTCAGTGACCAGTGACATCCTAAATGTTTTTAAATTGTCGCCATTCTCGATACACGCCTCCAATCTCTTCCTGGTTGAAAATACAGCAGTTTCCACTTCTGCCATTGAGATACAGCGGCTGCTGTTCATTATCCTTTAAATCATGTTTTTCCTCATGGTGGGCCTGGTGAACAAAACAAGGTCTTTCAACCGCCCCCATAGATAAAAATCTAGGCATGTTCAGTCAGGTGATCGAAAATAGAAAATACCACATTCATTAAAATTTTCACAATATATCCTATTATTAATACCTCGCACGCCACGGAAATATAATAATAATAATAATAATAATAACGACTCAGTACAGGTAGATAAATGCAGATATGGATGTCAAACGGCAGAAACGATCCAACACATCACGGGAGGATGCCAGATGTTTTCTGCAACAGAATACAAGGAGAGGCATGATGCAGTGGCCAAGATCCTACACCAGGAGTTAGCGGTGAAACTACAGCTTGTCCAAAATGAGAAGATCCCATATTATAAATATACACCACAGACAATCTTAGAAAGCAACCACTATAAGATGTACTGGGACCGGACTATTCTTACTGATCAGACGGTGGCCCACAACAGACCGGACCTTGTGGTGGTAGACAAGATGTAGCTATACCAAATAACAACAACCTTCTAGTGAAGCATGCTGAGAAAATAGCGAAGTATCGAGACCTCCAGGAGCAAATAAGAACACAGTGGAATATGGACAGCATCGAAACCATGCCGATTATTGTTTCAACAACAGGAGTAATACCAAACAAGCTTTTGGAAAACCTTAGAACACTAGACTTACCTCAAGATCTCTACAAGGATATGCAGAAAGCAGTGCTACTTTCAACAAGCCGAACAGTCAAAAAGTATATGGGTAATCAAAGAAGAACCCCACGGGCCCAATAACACGGAAAGGGCCCCCACAAAGCTCAATCCTTTTGATATCGGTGATATCTGGGATGAGTGAATGTTCCCCGTAGAGGGAGTGCATGACAGGTCTCGCGACCTGTCAGAAAATCATAATAATAATAATAATAAATCTTTTATTTCAAAATGTTTACATAGTAATACAAAGTGAAACGTCGTCAGGACAACAAATCAAATATATCGTTTCCTCAATTATATACTAGCAAAAAATTCAGCTAAATTATATGGTTCTATGTTTAATAATAGTTTTTCACTTCTCTTTTAAAATGTTTTTGTTTATTGATTGTCTTTACTTTTTCAGGGAGGTTATTATATAACTTAACACACAAATAATGGGGACACTTTTCTGTTAAAGTTAGTTTATGTTTAGGGTAACAAGCATCTAAGGACCTGGTATTATATCCATGGTCTATATTATATGAAAATTGATCTTTATTCCTAAAGTAGAACATCAAACATTCATATACATACAACGCATATACAGTCATAATTCCCAATTATTTAAAAACACCCCTACAGCTTTCCAAATATTTCATTTTGGTAATAATTCTAATAGCCCGCTTTTGGATTACAAATATATCTTGAATTTTACTATTGCTACCCCAAAATATTATTCCATATTTTGCAACTGCCTCAAAATTAGCAAAATAAATTACTTTAAGGGTCCCTTTGTTCATATACAGGGTGCCCAAGATAAGGAGGGCCTCTATGGGGATCTCGGTTATGGTAAGAGCTACAACTTTGATTAAATGGGGAAAAAGTTGCGCAATCAGAGGACTAATAGTATGGCATAAAAAAAGTTTTAGTAATATTTGTAAGTTTTGAGATATTAAATAAAAACTGATATTTTGGATTTTTGATTTTATTTTTCTTTGGCGTTATTATTAAAGTTAGAGCAAAACTGACAAAACTCTCTCACAGCAACTTGTTATGAACTTAAAGATTACATCGCAATTTTTTTTATACGACGTTTCGTTTCCAAGCAAACACCATCAACTTCATTTTTTCTAATACGGCCCTGATTTCTTATTGTCAAATTTTGAGAGCATTTTTTATTCTTAATTCAATGATGTACCAGACAATGTTGTTTAATTACGTTTCGAGCCTTTATGAAATTTTCAGGGTCCGGACCTGGATCCTAGAGTGTTGCATATGCTTTTTCAGCTTTTTTAATTAAAAAAATTAAAATGATGGATGTAGAAGGTAACAACGTAATCTTTTTAGTTTCATTATGAATTTAAAAAAAAATAATAAAATTACATACTTCATACTCTTCTTCTGTTTCAAAATTCTGCTTAGTTATAAACACAATTCTCGATATATCCCCAAAGGAAAAAATCAAGCGGGGTTAAATCTGGGGAACGCGCCGGCCAGGGTGTTACAGAATAAGTGCTGATACTTTTTTCTGGAAATCTTGCTGAAATGTACTCTCTAACTACCCTTGAATTATGTGCAGGTGCACCATCCTGCTGGAACCAAGTGTCGCGTTGTTCTGCCAGAGGTAAATTATCCAGAGCCTCCTAAGTCATTTTGGAGTAAATTCAGGTAATGCTCAGATGTTAAATTATGTTGATAGAAAAAAGGTCCTATTATTCTTGTTCCCAAAATTCCAGCCCACATATTAAATCCGAAACGGTATTGGTGTCTTGATTCTTTCAATACACGTGGATTTTCCTTAGACCAGTAATGTACATTTTTTCTGTTAAAGATCCCGTTTCGATTTACCATGCTTTCATCAGACCAAATTATCTGGTAAGGAAAATTTATGTTTTCGTGGCATTTTCTGGTGTACCATTCGCAGAATGATCGACGTCTTTCTGCATCACCTGGCCTCAGTCCTTGACAAATTCTGTATTTATATGGGTGAAATTTTTGTTTGTTTAAAATAAATTGAGCAGTTGATTTCGCTACGCCTACATTTTCATCAATTTCTCTAGTTGATACTCCAGGGTTTTCAGTAACAGCTAATAATACGCTGAAAACCTTTTCCTGGTTACTATTTTTTTTTCGGGAGAGCATGGGTTTTTTAAATGCACCGTGTTCTTTAAGGTTAGTTACTAACTTACTGTAAGTCCGTTTAGCTGGTTGTCTCCTTTCCGGATATTTGTCCAAATACATCCGCTCCGCTTCATTACAATTTTCTCCGCTTAAAATAAAACATGATAACATATCAAATTTTTCTTCATTTGAATAATAACCTGCCATATTTAGTTCAACTGAAGTAATGCCAAATTGTCTGACACCATACCTACTCATTTTTTTTCCAATGCCTACTTCGCTAATTTGGGATAAGAACAATACTTAGTTTGCAACAGCGTAGATTTGTGTTGTTTCAAAAAGAAAATAAACCCAGGAAGTTTTTATTTTTTTTTAAACAGTATCGTAAGGTTTAATTAAAAAAGCTGAAAAAGCATATGCAACACTCTAGGATCCAGGTCCGGACCCTGAAAATTTCATAAAGATGGTTAAAAAGGCTCGAAACGTAATTAAACAACATTGTCTGGTACATCATTGAATTAAGAATAAAAAATGCTCTCAAAATTTGACAATAAGAAATCAGGGCCGTATTAGAAAAAATGAAGTTGATGGTGTTTGCTTGGAAACGAAACGTCGTATAAAAAAAATTGCGATGTAATCTTTAAGTTCATAACAAGTTGCTGTGAGAGAGTTTTGTCAGTTTTGCTCTAACTTTAATAATAACGCCAAAGAAAAATAAAATCAAAAATCCAAAATATCAGTTTTTATTTAATATCTCAAAACTTACAAATATTACTAAAACTTTTTTTATTCCATATTATTAGTCCTCTGATTGCGCAACTTTTTCCCCATTTAATCAAAGTTGTAGCTCTTACCATAACCGAGATCCCCATAGAGGCCCTCCTTATCTTGGGCACCCTGTATTTGGAGACGATTCTTATTCCAAAGCAATTAGAGTTTAGTTTCTTACCCAAGTTATCTATATAATTTGACCAGTCTAAATATTTGTTTATTTTCAAACCTAAAAACTTTGCTTTACTTGAAATCTCAAGATTGCTAGTTTCCAATGGTAAGTGTGTTGGCCTTATAAAATTTGACTGTTTTGTTCTAAAGCAGATTATATTGGTTTTATCTTTGTTTATAACTAATTTGTTTTTATTAAACCATTCAGTCACCATCAACAAAAAGTTTTTGGCTCGGTCCAGTATATCATGACTTTTGTCGCTCCCTGCTAAAAGATTTGTATCGTCTGCATAATTAATAATACTATTATTAGGAGTTATAAGATTAGAAAGATCGTTTACAAATATAATAAAAAGTACTGGGCCCAAAATGCTACCTTGCGCTATTCCTATATTATTTTCTAGGATATCGGACCTAGATGTTTTACCATCTTTCAAGACAGTTACTAATTGTTTCCTACAAGTTAAATATGACCTGATCTATTTGTTCGCGTTACCTCTAACTCCATATATTTCTAGCTTTTTAAATAGAAGCTCCCGGTCTAAACAATCGTATGCTTTTAATAAGTCTAAAAACATTCCGACTGCCAACTGTCCATTTTCCAACTATTCCAGTATTAATTGAACAAAATTATATAAAGCTGTTTGTGTCGATCTTCCGTTAATAAACCCATGTTATTAATTACTTAACAAATTATATTTTTTAAAAAAATCTTGAAGTCTATAACACATTGCCTTTTTGAATATCTTGGAAAAACTGGGCAGCAGGCTAATCGGTCTGTAATTGTCAAGAACTGTTGGATTACCCTTTTTAAGCAAAGGTTTAATCAGTGCTATTTTCAAACCTTCTGGGAACACCCCAGATGTGAACGAGTTGTTTACAATATAGCACAAAACATCCCTTATTTTATAAATTATCAATTTAACAATAGTTATTGGGATTTCATCCACTCCACTGCTGAGCTTACTTTTTAAAGATTGAGCAATTTCACATATCTCAGTGGGTGATATTGGATTAATAGACATAGAGCTTCTATTTTCACTTATATTACATGTGAAAGGAATATCAATTAAGTCTTTCAATAATGTTGGCACTATAGGCAATAAATAACTATTATAATTACCCGCTATTTGATCAGAACTTCCCTCAACTTCTATACTGCTTGATTTGTTTTCCCTTCCATTAATTTCTTTACAAATAGCCCACATACATTTTGTCTTATTATCAGCATTTTTAACGCGATGTTCATATGACTCGGACCGCAGCTGAGTTAATGTTTTGTCATATATTTTTTTTTTCGTTGTTAAATGCCTCCTTAAAGGTATCATTGACTTTTGCCGGGTTAAATATAGTTCTAACTTGCGCTTACATTCTTTAAGTTCCTCATTAGGTTCTGGTTTTAGTTTTGATTTATTAAAATTATTATATACCTTTTTTTGAGGAAAGTTCTGATCAAAATAGTGCTTAAAAATTTGCATAAAGGTATTCCACTGAGTATTTACATCACCCCTATTTATATTATAGACTTCCGTCCATTTCTCAGTTTCAATGCAAGACAAAAAATTTTGCTTATTTTCATTTGAAAAAATGGGTGCATATTTAGCCTCTTGATCCTGTTTATCTGCAATTTCAAACAAGATTCTTTGTCCAGCATGATCCGAAATAAAATGTTCAATTGTACATGTTTCCATATAGTCTGAATTAGTGAAAATATTATCTATACTACTGGCCGAGTCTTTTGTAACCCATGTATTTTCAAAAATTGTAGGACTTAAATTAAATGAGGCCATCAATAAACATAAGTTGATTTTTGCTGGATTATCCCTAATCATTTCTATATTAAAGTCCCCCAAAATAAGAATTAATTTGTTTTCAGGAAATATACTGATTAGTGATTGCTCTATTTTACCTAAAAATATTTCCATATTGCCTGAGGGTGGTCTATATACACTTACGATTATAGCTTTCTTAGTCCTTAAAACACGCTCAACAGCTGCTAACTCAATTATGCCATCAACTGAATTTGAGGACACTCTTTCACATGGTTTACACTTAACATGTTTTTTACTGTATATTGCTGTTCCTCCATGTTTACCTTCTTCTCTACAGAACATAGATATTAGTTTGAAATCCTTTATTGAATGTTGTTTTAACTGCTCATGAGATTTGCAGTGCTCTGTAATACATCACACCAAACACTCATCATGGGTGAGCAACATGTTGTTGATCCGGTCCACCGCATTTCCTATTGATTGCACATTTTGATGGATTATGCTGCAGTTGTTTCTTTTCTTTTTTTCTAAATTTTTTATAAAAAATTTGCTTCTTTTGAGGTATAGTTAATCTGACTTTGGAATTGAGCTAATCTCCTTTGTAATACTGGACATTTATTGTCTCGAGCAGAGTGGTGGCATAGGTCTTCTTCATATTTTAGTTTTGCACAGTTAGGACATTTCAGTTTTTCTGTTGTACACTCTGCACCATAGTGTTCACTTCCACATTTATGGCAGCATTTTTTATCCTTGCAGTACTTCGCCACATGTCCAAAACCTGAGCAATTGTAGCATATCGCTATGTTAAAATGTTCCTTAACATACACCTAAACCAGATCGAAATTTATCACCTGTTTTTTCAAAAACCATTTTGAAATATCTGGTGGTGCTTGTAAGATCCAATTTTCGTTCTGTGTGTTTCTACATTGCTTTTTTGCAATAATTTTTATTTTGTCACCTACGTTATACCCCAAATCTGTTTCTATTTCTTCATTAAGTCTTACAATATCTTCCAAAAATTCTTCATTTGGAATGCCCTTTGCAATCCCTGTAACCATAAACATTGGGTCCATATTTAATGATTCCCTTATAGCTACATCATTTTTTCCTCCAAGCACATTTGCTAGTTTTTTTTGTTGATCTTCATTATGGCTTTCCAGAACTACGGCACCATTTTTTAAGTGTTTAATATTTTTGAGACTACCCACATTTTTTGTTGATATGTGTAACTTCAGTTGCTGAAGAGTACTTCGAGAATCGTTTATGTCCTTAACTTTTACAATAGTTTCTAATTTTCTACTTGTTTTCGGTGTTGTCCAAGTAGTACTTCCTGTATGAATATTTTCTATTAAATTAGGTTTAGGGTTTACTTTTATAGCACTCACATTAGCATATGTTTTTTCATTTTGTTTGATTTGATCGTCATTGTCATTAATTGTTATACTTTTTTCTTGAGTTGTTATAAGTTCTCTTTCCAAGCAGCCTATTTTGTGTATCATTACCGTTAAGCATTTATGTATGTTTGTTGTTGCACTTTTCATTATTTCCCGATTTTCCCTTCCCAAAATCTGACTTAGTTTTTGTTCCGTTTCTTGGATAATGTCCAGAGACGAAAATACTTGAGATATCATACTTTCAATATTTAGTTTTACATTATCAGTTAATTAGTTGTCTTGGTGGCTGTCTATTTTTGTTTGTACTTCCGCACATTGCCTTTTGGTAATATTATCTTCAGTGATATTCCTCTCTGGCGTATTGTCAGAGCTAGGTCTTTTTGAGGAGTTTCCTTTAAAGTTATTTTCCATGTTTTCGATTGGGTCACTTTTTTTACTATTTTTAGTTGGTGGTGTACGACTGTACGTACGACAGATTTACTGGGTTTAAAAAGATTCTCGAAAACTTCCTCCTGATCTGTGTCTCCTTCACTAGTTTTATTTGCCACAGTTAACGTTTCTATATTGCGCGGCCCTCGTATAATAGATTTGCCTGTATTTACCATATCATTGAGTATCCTCTTATCAGCATCTGTTTTTGTCGTGTTGTTTACGGTTGGAATTCTAATGATTTTTTCGATATCTTCTCTTGATAAATCAACCACAGGCACTGAAAAACTTCTAATTTTTAGCCTTTCCACATTATAAAGGGTTTTCCAATAAGAACGATATGATTTTGAAACGATATGGTAACCATGGTAATAAAGTTATACCTGTCACCAGTTGTCAGTTATTGTCAGTAAACTATAACAATTTATTATGGCTAAATACGCGCTTCAAGAACGTTTGGTTATTATCCAAAAATTTTATGAAAATAGACGATCTTTTGTGAACACTTATCGCGCACTTCGCGAAAACTTTGGTGTAAATAATCGTCCTTCTTTGCTTGCCATTCGTCGCATCGTTGAGAAATTTGAAAATAATTTTACTCTTCACGATGCAAAAACACCAAGAAGACATCAAAACGCAAGAACTGTTGAGAATATTGCTGCTGTAAGAGCTACTGTTGCAGTGTATCCAAATTTATCAATTCCTCGTCGTGCTCAAGAGTTAAGGATTAAAAAAACGACAACTTGGCGTATTTTGAAAGAAGACTTGAATTTACACCCGTATAAGATTGTTGTGACCCAAGAACTTAAGCCACTGGACCATCGTCGGCGCAGAGAATTTGCTGCTTGGAGTTTAGAACAACTTGAAAGGGATCCTAATTTTGCCAAAAAAAATATCTTTTCAGATGAAGCTCATTTTTGGTTAAGTGGATACGTTAACAAGCAAAATTGCCGTTTTTGGTGTGAAAACAATCCACAACAGATTCATGAGAAGCCTGTGTATCCGCTAAAGGTAACTGTTTGGTGTGGTTTATGGTATGGTGGCATCATCGGACCATTTTTTTTCCAAAATGAGGCAGGAGATGCAGTTACAGTGAATGGTGAACGATATCGACAGATGTTAAGAAATTTTTTGTGGCCAAATATAGATGCGCTTGAAATCTAAGGTTTATGCAAACAGACCACAAACACTTGATGCATTAAGGTTGAACATTGAACCCTGCATTCGTCAGATCACGCCCGATTTATTGCATAAAGTATCGAAAATTAGGTTCGTCGAATTCGCTCGTGTACACGAAGTCGCGGAGGACATTTAAACGATGTGTTATTCAAAACATAAATGTTATCAACTATACTTTAAGATAATATAAAAAGTTTTATTGTATCTGAAATAATTTTAATTTTATTTCATTTTGAAATCATATCGTTCTTATTGGAAAGCCCTTTATTTCTTGTTATTTTTTTCACTACCGATTTCTTTACCGCCTATCCTTATACTAATTTGTGGATGAAATTCCACATAACATGCCAAAACATTTATTACATTTTCTTCGGTTCGACCTCGAGCTCGTCGGGCTAAAAGGTTAAACATTCTACTGTCGTATCGGCGCCTTTGAGGGTTTCGCACTGCATAAACCCTTTCAGCAATCTTTGCAGTACCCAGACATTCAAAATACACCGCGATGATGATGACAGAGACATTTTGAAAAATAAATACAACGGCACAACGCTGTTGACACGACAAAAATATTGATGTAATGATTTAGCCTGAAACACTTGCATCATTAGCAGGAGCTCCTTTATTTAGCCTAAAAAAGAATTTATTGTCACCGGTTGATTTCCATAATTAGTATTTTCTTTATATTTTTCTATTTTCTCTCTAAATGCTGGACATTTTGGATCTGTTGCTGAATGAATGGAGTCTTTGAGTTTCAATCTCTCATAATTTGGGCAATCTAAATTTATGTTTTCAGTACATTTTTTGCTATCATGTTTTCCGCCACATTTATAACAACACAATTCACCTTTACAATTACATTTACAATACCAAACAGGCAGCATTTATAGCACATGACCAGATTTACAGATTCCTGCAAATAAACCTTAGTTAAATCAAATCGTATATTTTCATTTCTTAAAAACCACTTAAGTATTAGAGGACCTGTTTTAACTATCCGGGTTTCTTGACGCCTATTCCGACTGTCTTTTTTTGCAATAAATATTATTTTCGTGGCTATGTCCTCCCCAAAGTTTCTTTGTATTTTTGGGTTTTCTTCAATTAACGTTGTGATAAATTCTTCAGGCTCATAACCTTTCTCAATCCCAGTGAACATTAACATTGGATCGCTATTTTGAAGGTTTTTGATTTCGAAGTCTCTTTTGGATTTTGGTATTTCCTTTAGCTTGGCTTGCTGTTCTGAATTACCACATTCTAACAAGACGCCACCCCCTTAAAGCTTTTTTATACTTTTAAAAGTTTGTAGGTCACCGCTTTTGTTGGTCAGGTTTTGTTTTAGTTCTTTAAACACCTTTTTGCAACAGTCTCTTTTTGGCCTCTCATTTTAATTATTGTGCCATGTTTATTTGTTCTTGGCGGAGTGTTCCATTTTTCATTTGTGGATTCCGTTTTATTTCGTTTCAATATACTGCTGTATGTTCTTTCTATTGATGGTTTGATATTGTTACTTTTTGGTACACTGAGTGTTGGTGATTCACTTGAATCATTTGCCACTAAAACTTTACTGGCTGATGTTATGTTGAATGCTTTGCGGACTAATTCGAAAATTCTAGTTTGTCCCGTTCTATAAGCTAGCTTGGTTACCACTTTGTGTATTGTGAATACCGCGTCTCTCATATTTTTATTGTTTCTAACATTTCCTCAGTTCCCATATTTAGTAGCAACTTATTAATTTGATTGCTTTTACTTGATTTGTTTATTAGGGCAATAATTTTAACACTGTCTAGCATGTCCGAAATTTCTTCAGAGAATGTTTCTGGACTCAGGCCTTTTCGAATTTTTCTGATTATTACTATGATTCTTTAACAAGTCTGTTGTTTTTGGGGGTGCTCTAGCAATATTATTTCTTGGTTTAAAGAAAGTTTATTTTCTGTTTATCTAAATTTTCACTTTAAAGTATACAAAATTGATATTTTCGGTATACCTTAACTAGGCAACTTTTGAAAAAACTGTGTTTTTCTGATTTACTTTTACTGTTGCGCTAGTCTAAGAAACCTGAAAATAATTTCCAGCAATTTCTCATGGCCATTTTTTCTAAAAAAATATTTTCCGCAACTAGCACTTTCTAAGATACGACCGAGGGCCATTCTAAGTGGAATACCCGGTACACAAAACATCTTTGTCTCTCCATATGATTCAAAAATAGTTTGAATATTTAATTAGTAGTTTCTATTTTTAACCTTTTTTAAAAAAATAGGACATTCTACCGGGTGTCACAAAATAGTGTCTCGTCCATAATGAACTCTAAATTTAAATAGTTGCTAAATAAATGTTGCCCGCAAACAAAATTCAAAAATGACAAAGCACCAAAAGGGTTGATGCTGACAATTTGATATAGAAAGTCTTATCTGTAAAAGAAGCGACATAATAAATTAATCAAAACCCTCTGCTCCATGGACGTGCAAGATTTTTCGACATGTGTATAGTCTATCTTCAAATGATGCAAAGTAATAAATCAATCAAAACTGTCTTCTCCATGGGCGTGCAAGATTTTTTGACGTGTGTATAATCTATCTTCAAATGATGCGAAGTAGTAAATCAATCAAAACCGTCTTCGGTCTAATACGTCGATTTACGCTATTTGCGGCCATTTGGGACATATTGGCTTAGTTCGGTCCCCCGTAAGATGGAAAAAAATTATTTTCTAATTTATTTCGGCAATTAAAATTTTTTTTAAGGGCATTAGTATGTCACAGAATTTATTTATACCCATATACGGCCTCAAATCTCCAGTTAGGCTATTTTGGATTTAATAATAATTTTTTTCCGAATTATTTGGGTACATACATTTTTTTTAAAGGCTCCAATGGCTCAACAAATCGACGGAAACCTGTTTACGGTCTAATACGTCGATTTACGCTATTTGCGGCCATTTGGGACATATTGGCTTGGTTCGGTCCCCCGTAAGTCTTATGTACAGCTGTACCATTTACCTGAAATTTTAGAAAGTTATTTTATCAAAGCTAATTAGAGTCTATGTACTTATTCCGTTTCTGCTCTAATCATTTTATTCATTTTTTTTTTGTACCTAATCCTGGTTACCTGTTTGCTAATTATGTGGGTATTATGCCTTTATGGGTGTCTCTATTGGAATAATACACCTATTTATATCTATACATACGTACCATGAGTGTTTGTTTCTCATTGAAACTAGTCAAAGTGTGAAATGTCAGTGTTTTTTAAATTAAATCTGGATAATTTTCAACAATTGCCTAAACGCCCTAGAGTCGGTCCATGTACAGTAAATGAAAAAAAAAATTAATTCTTAACTGTTACGATTCTATTAAAAGAAAGAATGCGGATTTGAGAGTTGAAAATGAAGTTCAATTTTCAGCAAATATGCTTAACGTTGGGAAAACAACAATATACCGGGTGTAAGGTAAAAGATGACTGTCAAATAAAGTTGTCATTTTGAAATGTGTGCTTTATTGTTATAAAAACTCGTACATCGAAAATATTAAAGGTGTATTTATGAGTACAAATTAATCTGAATAAAACTAAAATAAAGTATCCAATTACAAGGTTAATTATGACATTTTACATGTTTCAATATTTTACTAATTAATAGGTAGGTACTATTAAATTGTTAGAACTTTAGGATTTAAGAAGATGTTCAAATATTCCTCAAAATGACAACTTTATTTGACAGTCATCTTTTACCTTGACTGGTGCCCGCAAATACGGGGCCATAAAAAGGAGAAATAGTTAAAAAGAAATCGGCGATAACCCGTAAACGGGCTCATCAAAAATATCTAAAGTTATTCTTTTGAATGTGGGTTTTAGTGCTCTTTAATAAACCTAAATAGAATTTTTCTCTAAAATAATTAGGGAAGCCAATAATTGACCCCATTTAAAATTACGTGGGATTTCCTATGTCCCGCTCGACGATGCAACACCCGGTATAAAGTTTGAAAAGAAGATAAAAGTCTCAAAAACTTCTCCAGGACGACTAAAACTTGAGCTGGATGACGGTTTAATACAGAGAATAAGGCGAAAAGTTCATAGTTTCTTTTTAAAAAAAGAAATTCCCACGCTGGACAAAATTTTGTCCTCAATCCGAGAACACCAGGACTACCCATTTATGTGTAGAAATACGCTTCGGAAATTATTAAAAAAAAATTGGTTTTCAGTGGAAAAATCATAATAGGCAAAAGCGATATGGTCTGTTGGAGAAGAAATTACTTAAGAAGCATCCGAAAAGCCAGAGAAGCAAACGAAAAAATATTTCACCTGGACGAAACATGGCTAAATGAAGGTCATACTGTGACTAAATTTTGGTAGGATGAAAATATTGAAAGTTCAAGGCAAGCTTTGGAAGGATTGTCCACACGATTAAGACCACCATCTGGAAAAAAACAGCATCGACTTATCATAACCCATATTAAAAGGCTTCGTCAAAGGTGGTATACTGATGTTCCAATCTAAAAATAAAGGAGACTATCACGAAGATATGAATGCCGATGTCTTTGAAGAATGGTTCGAGCAGATGTTGGATTTTATATCAGAAGATGCAATAATTGTATTGGATAATGCAAGTTATCACTCTAGGCTGACGAAAAAATTACCGACAAGTGCGTGGCGTAAAACTGTAACACAATGGCTAAGTTTAGGACAAATAAAATTTCCATAAGATTCCTTAAAAAAAGAACTGTTGGTACTAGCCAATGTACATAAAAATGCATTCAAGAAAATATGTAGTCGATGAAATGGCAAAGTTACAAGATATCTGTGCTCAGACTCCCTGCTTCCATTGCGAATTAAACCCGATCGAAGAAATGGTTGAATCGCATAACGACAAAGTATTATTCAGTTTTTGAAATGCTTTGTTGGTAAGATTCTATATTATACCTTGTTTTTGTAATTATATTATGCAAAATAGTACCACCCATTGTTATTTATTAGTTAATACGATTTTTTAAATGTTTTCATGTTATACTGATATAATATAATACAATTTTAGGAGAATAAGCATATTACAAACGTCATCCAACCATCGTGGGGTCAATTCCTGTAAACTCTTAAGCAGGTACCTATTAGAGATTTGTTTAAGCAATTATTGCTGTTGAGAAAAGATGGCTAATAGGTACCATCCACCAAATGTGACGTGACTTATAATGGTCACGTTCATAAGAACATAGCGCTACATTATATTGAGCGGTTCTCACTTCCACTTACAGCTCATAGTAATATTGCTCAACCAGTGGGAATAAGAACTACCCGAAATAAAGTGCCTCCTCACCTCGCCCTAAACAGTATTCTTAATTTTGGTTTAAGTTACTCAGTTTAACGCTGAAAAAAGAGTTGAATAGCGGTTATTAAAACCTTAATAACAAAAAGTAAATTCGTTTCACTTAGTGCACTTGCTGCTAGTAAATAGTTTAATAAATAATCAGCTTCTAATCACAAGTAAAAATTAAACTGCCATTATTAAAGACTTTACTACCCTTTATTACTTACATTAGTAAGTTTTTTAAAAGTAAAAATACAACCGAATAAGATTAACAGAGAATATACTAGCTTTTCTACTAACGAATCAACACTTAATAGCAGAATCCTTAACCTTAATTTGGCAACACAGCTATGGTCGAAAAATTCAAAAGTCTGTTCTCTTAAGGCCCAAATTATTAATGTCCTGCTGGTAATACTTGCCACATAACTTCCTTGGTAACAATGGTTTCAATCAGGGTATCTTTAGCCATCTAAAAGTTCACCTTGATATATCTCATACAGAAAAAAAAATAGGCTGAGTCACCATTTTGTGGTAACCGATATTCAGCCCTATGATTAAACACACAAGTTAACTTTTAACGTATCGTTTCTATGACAACAACCTAAAAAAAACTACTTGTTAAGTTTTCACTGTGGTTAAAAAACAGTTAATTTTGAAATTAGCGTCTAGAGTTAACTTGTGTGTTTGATCATTTTTATATAACATGAATTATGTTTGTCTAGGAAAACTAAGGCCGAGTCCAGACTATGGAATTCAGCTGTAACCGACAATAACCGAGAATCGCATCCCCCCATGTGTTCGGAAATGGTCCAAATAATGTTAAATAATTTATTTCAAGAAGCAAAGACCACCAAAATGAATGTGTCAAAAGATTTGTCAGGATTACCGACTGGTAAAGAAAATTTTGAGAGCTGCAAATACCAAAGTTTTTCTTCCACATTGCAAATAAAGGAAAATCAGAAAAACTTATTGAATGCTCCGTGTAATATTGAAAATACTGGTAATTCAACGATGGGCGTAGGGCCAGAAATGGACCATTTTAAAATTAAAAACGTTCCACCTCATGTACCTGAACATTCTTGTGATAAAGAAATTCTTAAACAGGGACCAAAATTAATTGTCCTTATAGATAAACTGAATATATCCAAAGAAATTGAAGAACTTCACACCGATAATAATCTACATCAGATTACATGCACTTCAAATCGGTAAGTGTTATGAAACTAAATAAAAATGCAGTACTTATTTATTTAAAATATCGACTAAATCAGCCAAAGGTACGACGGAGAATTATTTTATATTAAAAAAATAAAACACCAGAAACGTTTGTGCAAAGTTTACAGACATTTCTAATTCAATTGTAAAGGTAAGACTAGATTTACAATATGTTTTCAGCATATACAAATTGCAATCATGCACTTTTGTACAAAAATATTGTTAAATGTCAACTACAGCTTTATTAAGGGTCACATAGCCAAATTATACTTGCAATATTACTCTAACCATAAAAATATTTTGCCAAACTTTCTATTGAGAGTCGCGTATGTCCTGCCCGTTGCATTTGAACTTGAAACCGCTGCTTCTGTAAAATATGACATAGAAAATAAATATGAATTAATTAAATATTATACCAGCAGCTAGGTAAATGCAAATAATTTATTGCCTCTCAGTCTTAGTTATAAAAGGATGCGTGAGAATCTGTGAACAGTTTCCTACGCCCCACGCCCCCATTCGAGCAAGGAATGATATCTGAAAATATTGATTGTTAGCGAAGAAGCCAGATGGCATATAACAGAGGACTTACCTTTTTTCTTCCTTTATGAGCTGTCAGTAGTATATTTCTGAGAAACCCACCGCCGCATTTACATATTACTACACGCTTGGGCTCACCGCTGCCACGCATTTATATATTACTACACACCACAGCAAAATTTGTCACGTATCTCGGCATAAACAGATGATATCAGAGAGTAACATTGAAGGAGGAAAAACAGAAACAAAACAGAGAAAGAAGCTGTCACCCAATCATATCATCCCAACATAGAAACTACTTAACAAACAGAGACCTGCAGAGAGATAGACTTACAGCTACGTCAACAATAATATTCAAATTCAAATAAGCTTTATTGTCAAGAGATCCAAAGACTTATTGACAAAGCAATACAAATAATATTAATTTACAATTAAAATCACAGTATCTTATAAATACCTAGGTAAATCAAAAATATGATTATTGAAAAATTTTACAAAATAAAATTAGGATGAGGCAAATAAAATATACAGGGTGACTCGGATCTAAATGTACATACATCACCAGGAGATAGTGGACATCTTGGGGGTTCTAAATAATCTATCTTTAGTGGGTCCATCTTTCCTCGTTACTTAAATACAGAGTGTTTTATAAGGTTTGGCTCATTTTTGTTTTTGCCATAATTCTTTTAACACCCGGTATAAAATGTTCATATTCGGTGGAAATATTTTGAGTAGCTATCGCTTCAAAATGCCGTATAAAAATTTTTTGAAATTCAGGTCTGGACTTTAAAAACAAGACTGATTTCATTTTTTTAAATTCAACACCCTGTATATCATATTTTTGTAAATTTTATTTTTTATTTGAAAAACACATAAAAAACTAATTCTAATGACATACTTATCAAAATCCCTGCACTCGCCGCTCAGCCATAATAAATTGCTCTTCTTTAGATGTTGAAACACATACAAAATAATAACTGTTTTTATAACGACAATAATACCAATAATAAGAAATAAACCAAAGTAATAAAATAGCGGCGTGTTAAAATTTGAAAATTTTCAATTCAATTTGACTCCATGGCTCGGCACCTCAGAACAACGAAATATTGGGGGCAACAAAACATAATAAGTCATTGTCAGTTGTAACCTGTCAGATTTTTGGGCATTACGAGGATATTTTTGTTAAACATTTACTTCTCGTTTAAAATGCCCCATCAATTTTCAAACCAAGAATACGCTGATATAATATTTGTATATGGATTTTGCGATGGTAACGGGCGAGCCGCTTCTCGAGAGTATGAATTAAGGTTTCCTGGAAGAAGATGTCCAAACCATCAAACATTTTCAAATGTATTTTCTTTTATTCGTAAACAAGGACATTTTCCGACACAAAATAATATTGATCAGCCTGTAAGACACCCAGTTCAACAGGAAGAAGACATTTTAAATTTGATTGAAGAAAATCCAAAAACATCCACAAGGAAAATTGCTAGACGTCTGCATATAACGCAAAAATTAACCCATTCAACAATAAAAAATGAAGGCTTATATCCTTATCATATCCAAGAGGTACAAAGGTTGGAACCAGGTGATTATGCTAACCGTTTGGTTTTTTGTCAGTGGATTAGGAGGCACCAAAGAGATATTCACCGGACTTTGTGGACCGATGAAGCTCAGTTTACCAGAGATGGAGTCAACAATTCCAAAAATTGTCATCTATGGTCTCTAGAAAATCCAAATGCTATTAGGCAGTCGCACTAGCAACATAGATTTTCCATAAATGTTTGGGCAGGTATAATCAATGGTAAATTGATTGGCCCACACATCTTTGAAGAAAGATTAGATGGAAACCAATATTTACAATTTTTGGAAAACATTTTGCCAAATCTTCTCCAAAATGAGAATGTTAATTTAAGAGGAATGTATTTCCAACACGATGGAGCCCCTCCACATTATGCAAGAATTGTTTCCAAACTTTTAAACAATAGATATCCCAACAGATGGATAGGTCGTGGGGGGCTCCATTCTTGGCGAGCAAGATCTCCCGACTTTAACCCGCTGGACTTCTTTTTTTGGGGGTATATGAAAAATTTAGTTTACGAGGAAGAAATTAATACACGAGACCAGCTCTTGCAACGCATTATCACTTCATTTCAGGAAATAAAAAATAGACCAGGTGTAATCAGAAGTGCAGTTTCAAATTTAAATATCAGAGGAAGAAAATGTGAAGAAGTTAATGGTGGGCATTTTGAAAATATTCTCCAATAATTATGTTTTTGTTATTTTTGTTATTATTGGTATTATTGTCGTTATAAAAACAGTTATTATTTTGTATGTGTTTCGACATCTAAAGAAGAGCATTTTATTATGGCTGAGCGGCGAGTGCGGGGATTTTGATAAGTATGTCATTAGAATTAGTTTTTTATGTGTTTTTCAAATAAAAAATAAAATTTACAAAAATATGATATACAGGGTGTTGAATTTAAAAAAATGAAATCAGTCTTGTTTTTAAAGTCCGGACCTGAATTTCAAAAAAATTTCATACGGCATTTTGAAGCGATAGCTACTCAAAATATTTCCACAGAATATGAACATTTTATAACGGGTGCTAAAAGAATTATGGCAAAAACAAAAATGAGCCAAACCTTATAAAACACTCTGTATCTAAGTAACGAGGAAAGATGGACCCACTAAAGATAGATTATTTAGAACCCCCAAGATGTCCAGTATCTCCTGGTGATGTATGTACATTTAGATCCGAGGCACCCTGTATATTAGGGCATGAACATAAAACATTAAAAATGAAACAAGCCCAGGCAAGCCTAGTTAATTATATAAAACTAGAGGACGCAGCACATAAAAATGTACATTATTAATTAATAAATTTAGTCATTTATATAAAATATAATTCGAATTCAAGTATACTTTATTCTTGAAAGAATGTTGTGGTTCTCATCAACAAAATTCGTATAAAGTATTGGTACGCACGTAAAGAATACAATGTAAAATAATAGTCATAAATATAAAAACAATTTCCACAATGTAAACTAATACTAACATTCAAAACAAATCGACGAGGTGTCACAGGTTGGAACTTAATTACATATCAGAACATGTTTTGGGAAGAATCAAGAAATATCAAATTTGAAATCACAGCCATGACACAATGCCAAAAATTAACATTTTTGTAGAAATAACATTCTGGAATTTTCTTAAATTTACTTTACTTTGGTCCTTCATCAATAAAAATGCTGGGTTTAGTTTTTTCACCAAAAAACTTTTCATTTCCTTTCACATATACAGTATGTCTCCGTAAGTTCGCACCATATGGAAAACTTTTTTATTATTAATTTTACGAAAAAAAGTTATTCTTTATAAAAAGCTCTGCATGGTCTAAAACCTAAAATGCCACTATCAGATATTAAATTTTCCCAGGCATATATGGGGTTTGTCAAAAAATATGAATTTTGCCCAAGAGTAAACTACCTTTATTTTTGACAATATCGAAAATTGTTATTAAAAAAAGTTTATCAGAACTAAAAACCACCTTTAAATATGCAATTACACCCATTTACGATGGAAAATATAGGTTTTGTTATTTTTTTATAATTTTTATATTGCAAATAAGAAAACACATATAAATAATAAATTGTAACAATAATAATAATAATAGATATAAATATAAATTAAATTTTCACTCATTCCACTAATGCCTCAACATATCCACCCTCTCGTTCAATACATTTCATCGTTCTACTGGCAAATTTCCTTAATACTTTCCTTATCATTTCTGAAGAAATTTCCCGGCATGATTGTGTAATTATCCTCTCCAAATGATTAACATCATGAAAAGGCCATTGCTGGTAACTTTTTGTTTTAAGTAACCCCATAAGAAGTAATCTAGAGGAGTTAGGTCAGGGGATCTAGCAGGCCAAAAAATATCTGAAAATCTGTGCATAACTTTTCCATTGAACAAATGTTCAAGATATGCCCTAACATTTAATGTACTGTGGCATGTTGCACCGTCCTGTTGGAACCAAATACATTGACGTTCTTGTAAAGGTAGTTCGTCCATGAAGTCACTGATCTGATTTTGCAAAAATTGTAAATGACGTTCGGCATTCATAGGTTGGTGAAAAAAATACGGTCCTATTAATCTGTCCTTGTAAATACCACACCACACGTTCGTTTTAAATGAATGTTGGTCACGAGACTTTATTGTAAAATTGGGATTTTCATCAGACCACCAGCGACAATGTTGTGACGAGACAGTTCCATTTGAAGAAAATGTTGCCTCATCGGAAAAAATTATACGTCTCGGAAAAAAACGGTCCTCTTCTAACTCTCCTTGGATGAGAGAGCAAAAATCAAAGCGCCTATCATAGTCCCTTTCTTTCAATGTGTGAACGATTTTTGGTTTGAATGGTCTGAAATTATTTCGTTTTAAAATTCTTCCCACTGTACGTTTACTTAAATTTTGTTGTATTAACGACTTTCTTTTGCGCAATGACACTTTTGGATGTTCTACAACAGACAGCATTACTTCTAACTGCGTGTTCTCATTAGCAACCAGTTTTTGGCGTTTTCCATTAAAGTTATTGTTTAAACTTCCAGTAGTCTTAAATGTATTCATTATTCTTGTAACAGTTGAATGATTAATATTTTTATTGGGATGTCTATCATTAAAAATAATTGCTGCTTCTCTATGCGTTTTATAGTTTTCTCCCCCAATCAAAACAATTTTAATTTTTTCTTCACAACTTAATAACACCATTTTTATGTACTTTATAAATTTTAACGCGTTTGGACGGTCGCTGTCAAACATTTCTTGCTATCACAGTTAAATTTGCATTATTATTGTAACCATACGTTTCAAAAAAGAAAAAATATTTTTTTCATCGTAAATGGGTGTAATTGCATATTTAAACGTGGTTTTTAGTTCTGATCAACTTTTTTTTATAACAATTTTCGATATTGTCAAAAATAAAGGTAGTTTACTCTTCGGCAAAATTCATATTTTTTGACAAACCCCGTATATGCCTGGGAAAATTTAATATCTGATAGTGGCATTTTAGGTTTTAGACCATGCAGAGCTCTTTATAAAAAAATTAATAATAAAAAAGTTTTCCATATGGTGCAAACTTACGGAGACATACTGTACATATATATGTATATCTTAGGTTTTAGTACATTGTTTAAAATGCTATTAATTGTATATAACCACAAACCCACTCAAGACCTGGTATTTTTCTGCCCACGTGGCGGTTTTCAAATCTTCAACAGCCAACAATATTTTATCAAATGGGGATTTAAATAGATAAGTTGAACAACGAATCCCATCGTAGATCGCTAATTCTTTTGGGATATACCCAAGGGGGCAGTGATATCCGAAAGGTCCATAAAAACAACTGTATCATCATCAGCCATGACAAGACAGTATATGTGTAGTACAGGGTCTTCCAACGAGGACTGAACAGGGGCTCATTTTTGAGCTTCCTTGTATTTAAAGAAAAATCCAAAATAGCCAATCGATGTACTTTTTCCTGCAGAATTCAAAAATGAAACCAAAAATTTATCTGAACCAGAAACAAAACGAGTGATTTTTTTTTTGTCCGTTCTGATTAAAATATTTAATATTGTGACAGCTATTTTTATTACATTTTAACGTTTTATCCAGTATAATTTAACTTTAACCTGTTTGAAACATACACTAGGTAATAAAGGTATAATCACCTTTGAATCCTTCAAAGTCAAAAAATTTGACCAATTTACTATAATATTGCCGAAATGAAATATTCATTAGATGAGAGATTGCAGATTGTTATCTTGTTCTACAAATGCCAAGAAAATGCAAGAGAAGCAAGGAGAAGATTTATTGCAAATTTTCACAGAAATATATCCGTCAATACTATTCTAAGGATAAAGAACCTATTTAGGGAAAATAAAACATTACATGACAGAAAAAGAAATCCAGAAAGGAATAGAAATCGAGACCGTGCCATTGTGAATTATTTTCGACTGAATCCAACCAAATCAATTTCGGACGCAGTTCGGGACGTTCAATACGGCGGCGGTGTAAGACGCAGAAGAGTTACCCAAGGAACTGTTCACAGGACTTTAAGAAATCATAAATTTAAGTCTTATCATATCCTTCCACTTCAACATCTAACACCGGCACAAAAAGAACTTCGCTTCCAATTTGTTTCCCAAATTGTGATTCGGAAAGAAAACGAAGACCCTAATTTATTCAGAAATATCTTATGGACTGACGAAGCCACATTCACAACATCGGGGGTTTTCAATAGACATAATAATCATCACTGGGCCGTTGGAAATCCAAGAAAATGTCAGACAATTGAATTTCAAGGAAGGACTTCAATCCATGTGTGTGGCATAAAAAATAATAGAATTTTGGGACCAATATTTTTTAACGGGACTTTATGGACAGAGATACTACGAGTTCTTAGAAAACGAAATTGAGAACTTTTTGGAAGATTTACCATTGGAAGAAGATCAAAATTTAATTTGGCAACATGATGGGGCCCCTCCGCATGCCGTGCGTGAGGTTACTCAATATTTAAACGGACGCCATGAAGAATGGATTGGTAGAAATGGAACCTATGCTTGACCACCCAATAGTCCCGATTTGTCAATATTAGACACATTTCTTTGGGGCCATTTAAAGAACGTGGTATACAAGCAGCGAAACCACGATATTGAAGAGATCATGCAAAAAATTGTGAATGAAATAAATCGCCTTAACCAGGAAAATCACAGTATAACAGCAAGTTTGGAAAGGCTACAAAGAGGTTATCGCACATGTTTCGAGAACAACGGAGGTCACATTGAACAATTAAATTATTAATGTTTTTTTTTTTAATTAGTATAGAGTTGGATTTCTTTTTCTGTCATGTAATGTTTTATTTTCCTCAAATAGGTTCTTTATCCTTAGAATAGTATTGACGGATATATTTCTGTGAAAATTTGCAATAAATCTTCTCCTTGCTTCTCTTGCATTTTCTTGGCATTTGTAGAACAAGATAACAATCTGCAATCTCTCATCTAATGAATATTTCATTTCGGCAATATTATAGTAAATTTGTCAAATTTTTTGACTTTGAAGGATTCAAAGGTGATTATACCTTTATTACCTAGTGTATGTTTCAAACAGGTTAAAGTTAAATTATACTGGATAAAACATTAAAATTTAATAAAAATAGCTGTCATAATATTAAATATTTTAATCAGAACGGACAAAAAAAAATCACTCGTTCCAAAAATCGTATAAAAAAAGCTATGTTCCATTTAAAAAACACCTTATCCATAGCGTAACTCTTTTGTTTCTGGTTCAAATAAATTTTTTGTTCATTTTTGAATTTTGCAGGAAAAAGTACATCGATTGGCTATTTTGGATTTTTCTTTAAATACAAGGAAGCTCAATATGAGCCCCTGTTCAGTCCTCGTTGGAAGACCCTGTACAGGGACATTTTTTTAAGTGTCTCACCCGATTGGCGATTTTCCTGCTGACTATAATAAAAAACAAATTACATACTTCTCAATGATTTTTGATAAGGAAGCCGAATTTAATGCCAAAAAATACATAGATTTACAAATTTGACAGATGAGACGCCATTTTGAATTTTCTTAAATGGCAACCACTATAAATAACCACATGATTGAATTGCATTTGGCGATCCTAAATAAAACTATATAGTTGTTGATATTTATTTTCAGCCGTTACGAAAATACGAGGGTTCCTAACTTGCCTCCATCGATTTTGTCTTTTAAGTGTCTCACCCCTTTAATAAACAGGCCTTCTATGGTGAACACCTTAATTTTTTTCATAGTGACATAATTTCCCGTGGGCAAGCGATCTACGCTATAGTCAAATCCGACAGATGTCAAAAAGTGACAGATACGACGTCATATTAATTTTTTTTAAATGGCAACCCTCATAAATATTCACACGGTTGAAATGCATTTGGCGATCCGATTCTAAAAGTATATAGTTGTTGATACTTATTTTCTGCCGTTTCGGAAATACGGGGGTTCCTAATTTGCCTCCATCGATTTTGTCTTTTAAGTGTCTCAACCCTTTAATAAATAGACCTTTTTGACATCTGTCGGATTTGACTATAGCATAGATCGCTTGCTCACGGGAAATTATGTCACCGTGAAAATAATTCAGGTGTTCAGCTTAGGTCTATTTATTAAAGGGGTAAGACACTTAAAAGACAAAATCGATTGAGGCAAATTAGGGACGCCCGTATTTCCGAAACGACTGAAAATAAATATCAACAACTATATAGTTTTAGAATCGGATCGCCAAATGCAATTGAATCGTCTAATTATTTATGAGGGTTGCCATTTAAAAAAGTTCAAAATTGCGTCGTATCTGTCACTTTTTGACATCTGTCGGATTTGACTATAGCGCAGATCGCTTGCTCACGGGAAATTATTTCACTGTGAAAAAAATTAAGGTGTTCAGCTTAGAAGGTATATTTATTAAAGGAGTGAGATACTTAAAAGACAAAATCGATGGAGGCAAATTAGGAACCCCCGTATTTCCGAAACGGCTGAAAATAAGTATCAACAACTATATTATGGTTTTAGAGTCGGATCGCCAAATGCAATTCAATCGTGTGGTTATTTATAGTGGTTGCCATTTAAGAAAATTCAAAATGGCGTCTCATCTGTCAAATTTGTAAATCTATGTATTTTTTGACATTAAATTCGGCTTTCTTATCGAAAATCATTGAGAAATATGTAATTTGTTTTTTTATTATAGTCAGCAGGAAAATCGCCAATCGGGTGAGACACTTAAAAAAATGTCCCTGTACAATTTAAATGATAACTATTTACTTACGCCCCACTCACTGACGTCTTGTTTGTCTTAATTATACCTCTTAATATTCTCTAACCATTCGAGTAGACGCTTAAAGTATGGAAGGGGATTTTGAATTAAAACCAGACGTACGAGACAGTCACATTTAGTTATTAATAATAATGGAATCTCCTAGTATCATAAGTAGTGAAACCAACATGTTAAGAAATTACATAAATCCTTTTGGGAGAAGATTACTGAGCAACAGTATTTTGCTATGAATAGTAGACCACGATGGTGTAACTTCCAACAAAATCATGCGAAGTATTATGGACAAGGTGTAGAAGCACGTATACAATTTTTTTAAACGTGCAACTTAATGGATCTGGTGTATGAATTCAACAAGGTTTTTTTTGCGGAACTACTAAGCTTAAAAGTATATGTTACGGACCCTACAGTATTAAACGCTGTCCTAATGATTGACGAACACAATGAATAAAGTCAATTTTCTTTTATTCATTCATAAACAAATTTTCATACATATAAAATACATTTGATAAGGCACAAACAGAAGGTGACCTTGAATGATATATACACTTTGGCGTTGATTGAAGCAAGGCTGATTTTTCATTCAGTTCAATTATGGGTTTGGAAGAATATTTTCTTAGAAACTCGGCCGCCTTTTCGGTTCCTGTAACATAAACAAATTGGGCGTTTTCAGTACTTTTCTTAACTATATACTATATTGTCAACATGATGAAGAGTGCTAGATCCTAGGTTCCAGTTTATACGATGATGGTTTTTTATTAACCAGTTAGCTTGCTTCTATCGTTTTGGGGAAATTAAATTTATTGCAAATGGTTGTTTGAAAACATAATGACTTATCTTGTAGCCATTAAAGGCGGCTAATTCTTTAGGTATAAATTTATTATGTTCGTCCATAAACCCTTGTACATCCATAACAGCTCTTTTTCTTATTCTTTAAACATGGAAAACTTTTTAGAAAAGTTTTCAATAACCTTTTTAAGGATGCTAAACTGGTACTTAAAAGTGCATAGTCGTTCAGAAAACTCTTTCTAGTGGCATGTTCACAACTGCAGGGCTTTATAAGAATGTTAATTAAATAAATTATTACATGTTCCTAAGCACGGTAGGGGGTTTAAAGTTGTTTTACTATTTGTGTTAGTGGGTTGTAGCTAAATTTATTTAGTAGCTATTTTATCATGAATAATGAGAGAATAGGCAGTTGTTTAAGCGGTAATTTTTTCTTTTTCTAATTCAATCCTCATAATTACTGGACCAGTTTGTAACAGATCTCTTTGATGTAAACAATTAGTTTGTCATAGGTACAGTACTCTTAATTCAGCAGGAGAAAAAATTGGTTCAATTGGTGAGTTATAATATACATCACGAAAATCAGAAAGCATTTCATACAGTGTAGCGAATTTGTTGTTTTTGAAATCAAGTTGAAGATCGTTAGAAGTATATCTTTCAGAGTTTAAAAAGAAAAATGTTGATATTTCTTAATTCGCAGTGATCAAATTTGCTCATATCCATTTTCATATTACGACGTCTATTCTTTTGGAAAGCGACTGGGTCGTGACGCGGTGTTTCAACCTTAGTAGAAGTTTGTACAGGCCAATTGTGTCTTGTAGTTTCTAGTAATTCAGGATATTCAACTTCCAACTTCAAAGAGTAATTAATATTTCACTGTTCCTATCGATATGTTGCGTTAATGCTAATTCTTGTGGAATGGCCACAGTAAGATGAGGAACTCAAAAAATGTAATAACAATAAATTACAATTTTTCACGTTTCATTTGACAGTACCGCATCAAGAGTATCATTACTTCTAACGAGTATAAGCTCTTGTTGAGAATTCAACAGAATATTGTTATAATCTTCGAAGAATTTGTCATCTGTCATAATTTTATCTGCGGCTTTTGCTTTTGGATACCAGCCAGCATTTTCCATGGTGCACTCTCATTTTGATTAATCGATTTATAACCCTTCGGTGTAGAAGTGATGCCGAGAACTCTAACAGAGTCAATAGTAACCCCGCTCAAAACATAACGCATCTCTTTAAATGCGGGAGCATTTTTGATTAATATAGTGTTTCTTAACGGAGCACCATCCTCTTTGGTAACTTGTAATTGTAAATAAATTTTACTTTTGCAGGGTAATCGATATTTTCCTGTCTGTTGTAAACAAATTCTAATTTCATCATTCGGTCGTAGTTTTGTGGGATTACAGGGATCAAAGGAAAATACCTCCCAAATTAATATTGAATTATCGACAAGAACATTTTCTTTGACGTATATATACTCCATGTTTTATTTAACTTTAAAACCTAAGCTTATAAGAAACTGACGATTTAAAGATGTTTGTCTTTGAGAGTTCTGTTTATTACTGAGAAAATTATTGTTGTTTTCTTTCCTATTATGCTTTCTACTACAGTGTTGTTGTTTTCTGTTATAAATAATAACCATCGTTCATCTACTTTTTTAAAATGTAGTCTTAGCGTTATAGTTCTCCTTTTTAGTCTAATATAACTAACTACACCGAAAAAAAAAATTGATGTATTATGTGAACCGGATTATCATTTAAGTATCAACCTTCGGCGATACTATATGCTTATTGAATATTGAATGGAGTTAGCCGATACTTGACGGAGATCTATATTAAATTTATAGAATGAAACACTTGTTTCTAGATTTCCACTAACTTTTATTTAAAATTTTTTTGACAATTGTTTCGCCAACACTGTGGCTTCTTCAAATGTCTATAACCGAATGAATATAACACAAAAGTATACTACACAACCCTAAGTACCTAATTAGAAATTATATACAATATAATTAATAAATAAGATTTAATAACGGAAAATTCCCCAGATCCAACTGTTTATTCTGTTATGGCTGCGTTTATTCTCTTGATAAAGCGAAAGTGCTTGGGGAACTGTTACGTAACCGCTCTCCTTCAATGTTACTCTCTGATGTAATCTGTTTATGCTGAGATACGTGACAGAATTCGCGGTGGTGTGGCGGCGGAGGCACTACCAACTGCGTACCAAGATGTCTTCAGTGGCGGAGGTGAACATAACTGTGTAGTAATACTTAAATGTGGCAGCAGTGAAGCCAAGTGTGTAGTACAGGCGTCCCTCGTTTTACGCGGGGGTTACGTTCTTTGAAAACACCGCGTATATCGAAACAAAAACATTTTATTACATAAACTTTTATTAAATACATAATATGTATACATATGTACATATTATGTATGAGAACATTAAACGTACATATATGTACTATGGCATCATAAATACATATAAAACATCTTTAAAAATACAAACAAAAACATTAATTTTTAGAGAAATAAGACGTAATTTTTGACTGTATAGCTTCGTTGCGTAAATTCTTCTCAACTTCCTTGTATGCTGCCAATGCTGCAAAAACCTCTCGTTTAGTTTTTAAACTTCTTTCCATTGTAGGATCTTCGCTGATTAACAGGCGGGTACCAACCGCGTATAAGTGAACCGCGTAAAATAAATCACTGGTGTCAAAAGCGCAAACGCGTATAAGAGAAACCGCGTATAAATTTACCGCGTAAAACGAGGGACACCTGTAATATGTCAATGTGACGACGGGTCTCTCAGAAATATACTAGTGCTGTCTCCCCAATTTAGCAACTTTATTCTCTTCAGTCTTCATGGGTATATTATAATATAATATTTTCATTATCATTATCATTTTGTTCAAGAACTATCCGGGGTCTCTTGTTCTCTTAATATTTGTAAAACTAACTTTGAGTTTATGTCAGTCATTGTTACTTTTTCTGTTATACCATGAAAAAAATCAGTGGTGTATTTAGAATTATACAGGGGGGTCCAATTATCCCTTCATTTTAAAAGTGCGCCGCAGGCAAAATTTTTTGGTGCCACGCCCTTTTTTTGGGATATCAGAACTTCTGCGTTTCGATAGCCCTACCCGAGAAATCGTAGAAACAAAGAAATTTTTAAATGTAAACGCCAATATTTGTAATTTAAATATTAGTTTCTTGAAGGTATGTATAACGTATATTATTTTACCCCCTAAATTAGAAACCACGGAACAAACAATAAAGTTCAACAACTGCAGGAATCCCCAAACATCTTATACAGGGTTTTTCACTTAAAACTCCGCACGCCAATATCTCGAAAACGAATATGAATATTTAATTTCTGTAAAAAGTAGTCAATGTTTGGGGTCAAGTAGATATTTTTCAAAGCTTACAAAATTCGACGCCTACTAAGAGCTAAGCGTCGCGACGCGTCGAAACTATAAATCGATTGCATTGACTTTGAATCTACGCGCATGCGAAAGTACATGTTATTTATAAACTTTTTTGTTATTTACTCGAACTTATTTATTTTACTCATTTCTGAGTTATACCGGGTTTATAGTAAACATTTCTTGATTGACAAAAAATGCAATTACGGATGATTTTTACAAGAATGCCATGAATATTAGTTACTATGGCAACCATTTTTATCGCAATTGTTTTAAGTGCAATTACAAAAGTAATAAACAAAAATTACTATTGGCAATTAACTACTTACATGATTCTGAGTTAAGCTAATGAACAAAATTATTATTGCACTTAACTAGATGATAAAACAAATTAAAAATGTTGTTCAAAATTATGTCCATCTGCTCGAATACACCTATTAAAAACTTTCAACAGATGAGCTTGGGTCACTTGTAGGAGCGTCCTTGTAATAGCGGCACACGCTGCACTAATTTTGGTAATAAGATCAGACAGATCTTCGATAAGTTCTTCATAGACAATGTCCTTTAGGTGACCCCCAAAGAAAATAATATGGTGGTGTAAGGTCCGGGGACCTCGCCGGCCACCTTATCGGTCCATTAGTACCAAACCATCTATTGGGGTATTCTCTGTCTAAATACCTCGTTACAATTACGGCATTATGTGCAGGCGCTCCATCCTGCTGTAGCCACATATTCATTCTAGTCTCAAAGGGCACTTCTTCCAACAGTTCCGGAAGTGTAGTTTGAAGAAATCTTAAATAGCGATCTGCATTTAAAGTGCTTTCGTAAAAGTGAGGTTCAATAAGGAATCCGTTTATTATGCATTATGCCGCACCAAACATTGATGCCAAAAATTCGCTGATTACCTCTTTCTGTAATCCAACGAGGATGGTTTTCGGACCAAAAACGACAGTTGTGTCTGTTCACGATTCCATTATTATGGAATCGACTTTCGTCGCTCCATAGAATGTTCAAGAGAAAATTTGCATCTTGGCTATACAAATCGGCAAATCTTGCTAAAAAATCCATTATTCTAGCGGGATCACCTAGTTCTAATTTATGCACTAGTTTAGTTTTGTAAGGGCGAAAAGAGTTTCTATTTAGAATTCTCGACGATGAACTTATGGAAACACCGGTATTTTCTTTTATTTTTGATAGGGATATCTTGGGGTTATTATCAACCTGCTGAATTACAGCAGCAGTATTTTCATCATTTGTAGTCGTCTTTTCTCTATTTCTCTTAGGTTTTACGAAACTGCCATATTCTCTTAAGTTTTTACATAAACTTTTAAAGGTTTTTGCATCGGGGACTCTTCTACGCGGATAGCGCTGTGCGTAAACTCTTTTTGCTTCTCTACATTTGGACCTGCATTCTCCAAACACCAGTAACATGTCTACTTTTTCCTCATTGCTAAATTGAACCATTTTCATATAATTATTGTTAGTTTTGTTTAAGCCGAACAAGTTTGAATATTTCTTGTGACAAAATGTGACAATATATCTTTGACGCAGCAATGACAACATCTGTCGCTTGTAATTGCACTTAAAACAATTGCGATAAAAGTGGTTGCCATAGTAACTAATATACATGGCATTCTTGTAAAAATCATCCGTAATTACATTTTTTGTCGTCAAGAAATGTTTACTATAAACCGGTATAACTCAGAAATGAGTAAAATAAATAAGTTTGAGTAAATAACAAAAAAGTTTATAAATAACATATATTTTCGCATGCGCGTAATTTCAAAGTCAATGCAATCGATTTATAGTTTCGACGCGTCGCCACGCTTAGCTCTTAGTAGGCGTCGAATTTTTTAAGCTTTGAAAAATATCTACTTGACCCCATACATTGACTACTTTTTACAGAAATTAAATATTCATATTCGTTTTCGAGATATTGGCGTGCGGAGTTTTAAGTGAAAAACCCTGTGTATGCCACAGTCTAGGATCAATACTGCCATACCTATATCCTATATAATCTTTTTTGGGTTTTTGAAATGATTGATCTGGAAAATTTGAAATAATGTTTCATGTCGTTTATTGCAAATGAATAAATGTGATTTTGAGTTTTCTCTACTATCGGGCCCACGAGGGGTGGTGATCTGGGCCCCTCCCCCCCCCTAAATTCGCCACTGATGTATATAATAAGTCTTTAGATAGATGAGGGAAGGGAGACTTTTAACATTGGTTAAAGAGCGGGGCACAAAAAAATGTTTATATTACTTATTTCCCTTTTATATAACATATGCCTATTTCTTAATATAGAAGTTGCACCAAAACTAACAATTGAACAAAAAACTTTTGAGCTAGCAAGGATAATAACTTTAAGGCCCAATTGTATAGGTTAGAATTAACTATGGAATTAATATGAAGATGTACCCTCAAATTGAACCTAAAGTTAATCTAAAAGCCGTATTACAGTCGGCAGGTCTATCGGCAAGTCGCAATTCTCTTGCTTATAAGCATGCGCAGTTGAAAACAGCTGATCGGATTTGGCAATTCTATTGCTATTGCCAAAAGATCGGTCGGGATCGATTTTTGTAGCAAGTGCGTTTGCAATTCTGGTGATTTTCTAGTGACTTTCTTGGTTAGAGGTTAGAAAGTTTATTGACATTTCGCATAAAGTTCTAGAGGTTGGTGTTGGTACTCATATTCCCCCTATAAACCTTTATCTATGCTCATATTGCAATTTTAAAAACATGGACTTGCACCACGACTTGCAGGATGTATTACAGTCCTGCAATTGAATTGTAGCAATAGAGTTGCAAGGTCAAAGTATTGCTGCAATTCGTTGCCGACTGTAATACGGCTTTTAGTCAGGTTTTTGTTGCAATTGCATAGGATGGGGTTAATCTGGTAACTGCTAACTTCAGAGGGCTGGGAATATCAAAATTGCTGTCTGTTTTTACATTTCATTTGTCATACCCATGTTATTTAAAACTCCTGCGTTTTTTTTTTAATAATCATTTTTGATTTGCGGGTTTCAAAGACATTAATGTCTTTAGTAATTTGGTGCCAGGTTTTTCTTTGCAGGCGTTGGCCAATCGCTTGAATTCTCATTTCTAGAAAAGCTTTTGATATTCTAAACCTTGCGATGAATTCTGGATCTATCCAAGAATCCATATTCTCAATACGAGGCCTAGAAACGCTAGGTCTTCGCACATTCTCAACTACGTTAATAATCTCCAAATCTTTATCATGTGAGAGAAGATAATTTACAACATCGAAATCATCCATATAGGGTTACTATATAATTACGCAGCAGTCGAGTTTCAATAGGTAAGAATGGTAAAATAGGTTCAAAAATAAACATATCTTAAAAATACTCCATTTTTATCGTTTTTATCCCAATATTACAAGTTAACTCATACATAATTCACGAGTTGAGAGTTAATCCTAGTGTCGGAGGTAACCTCCACTTTTGAGGTAATCCCAACCAATACAATTGGGCCTAAAACAGTTTTGTAAGGAGAAAAGTCCGAAAAATCAAACTGCCACCCAATTTTTCCCACTATACAGGGTGTTTCTAAATGTGGTACTGATAACGTGATTTCATCCCCTAGTTAGTGCCTATATACTAAAATTCAAAATAATATCTATAGCGGTCTCAAACATTATGGCAAAACCGATTTGTTTTTCAAATTTTCAACACCCTGTATTTCAAGAATAAAGCGCTTGCAGACCCTAGTTTATACTATCGCTTGTAGAATCACCCTCTTTATTATTAACACAACATTTAGGAACGCTCTGTATAGACGCCCTAAACATAGGAATTTCAACGTGAGGTACTTACGTTATACAGGATGAGTTGTTTAAAGTGCTACAAGGCAATATCTCGAGAACGGTTTTAAATATTTTTATGAAATTTTGGTGAGGTAATCGGAATATGATGTATTTTTGTTGCTAAAATTCGAATCCACGTGAAAAACTATGTATGGTATCGAAAAAATTTCGACTTGCTCCCTTGGTTACTGAATTATGACTTATTATGGTATTGCAATAAAGAAATAACTTACAACCTAATTTCAAATTATTTAACATCTATCATGCTTGAGAAGTTGTTCAAAACACTTTCTCACTTTCTCTAAATGAATTTTGCACCCGCCCTAATATTTCAGGTGTCACTAATAAGCAGGCAGAATGGATTCAGTCTTTCATATCATCTGAAGTTTAGGTGCAGTTGCCATCACTTTGTTCTTTATAAGGCCCCACAAAAAGAAGTCAAGGGGGTCAAATCTGAGGACCGAGCAAGCCAGTTAACCGGACTAACTCGGCCAATCCACCTGTTTTCAAATATTTCATTTAAATAGTTACAGGCCTGTACTGCATATTGGGGTGGTCCTGCTGAAACCACATGCCAAGATTTATGTGTTGGTTTAATAATTGGGTAATTGGTTTCTTAATAAATATGTGTACATTTAAATGTCCTTCACAGAAATGTGGACCAATAACTCTGTCTCCGATAATTCCACATCAGACACTGATGACCACGAATGTTGATTTAGAATAGTTCTCATCCATTGAGGATTTTCCGGTGTCCAGTAGTGCATATTGTGCCTGCTTACCTTAAGGAAAACAACTAAATACACATAGGAAATTAGCTTTCTAATAGTGACCTGTTATTTTCTTGTATTTGCATTGTGACCCAATTGCAAAAGGTAACGCGATTTTCAAAGTCTACAATGTACGATTTTGAAAGTATAAGTGCAATATGGTTATAACTATTTTTTAAATTATTCCAGTATCTAGCAAGCCGCCTGGAACCGCTCATTAAACACCAACTGCCATGTTGAGCTCTAGGCACCTTTAACGGCCTGGATCTGAAGTCAGACCGGGAGAAAAGGTCATAAAAAAAGAAGCAATTCAGATTAAAATCCGAAGCGAAAGTCCATAAAATACAAGACAACAAAAAATATGTAGAAGAAATCCCTCGTCTTAAATTTAGCCCTACCAGGTAGTGGGAAGGATTACTGGACCTGAATATACTGTCCTAAACCTGACGGAATCCCGAACATACCATTACACAACCTCCCTCGTAAGACATTTGTACAACTGCTACATATAATAAATAGCATTTTTCTTCTTCAACATTTCCCACAGTAATGGAGAGAAGCTATTATCTCTGCTCAGACAAAATAGAAACCCAAACTAATACAGACCATGACAATTTGACGAATACCTTATCAAAGTGACTGAAAAGACAATACTTCACAGACACAAATTAAAACTAACAAACAAACTTTCAGACGAACAATTCGGATTTATACCAGGACATGGGACATCCGTGCTGCTGTCAAAGGTTCTACGCCACCGATAAATTTAGTTAACAAATGAATACGGTTTTTCTCTCACCTGACATACAAAGAGCCTTTGACAACGCATGGCACAAAGGACTACTACACAAACATTATTACTATCACGAATTCTCCCTCCACTTTGTGACATTACTACAGCCATACTTAAAAGACGGACGATTCTTCGTCAGGGTCAAGAGCGTGTCGTGTGATTTAGTGACGGTTGATGCGGGGGCATATAATAACCATAGATAGTACAAGCCATTCAAAAATGCTATAAAGATGTGCTGACAAAATCGTTTGTAGATGAGACGACGTGACGACTTAGATGGGGCCGGGAGTGGGGATTACACTGCATTCACCTTAGAATGTGATAATGCTGAACCTAACCTATAACCCAACTTTCTGTTTACTCAGTAATGAAAAGTAACTGTAAATTATTAAACTCCGATTGGTCGCATACTTGACACTTGCGATTAATTTTAATTAGTCTTTAAATAAAAATATCACAAAACACTAAAAACACAGCAATAATTTCACCAAGCCAGTAAACACTCAAAACTCCAGAAAAACGCTGTCACAAATGGATAGAACATCGTCTTGCCAGGTCAATGTGGACGGCCACGAAAAGGATGGATCTGGGCGGATCCCTTACTGCTGCGTTGCCATACTGCAAATGTTTTACAAGGATTTAGACAATGTTCTAAATTTCCCACATCATGCTATTCATGTCAATACTTTTAACAGCGTAAGTTTTTGGCAAACCAAATGGATGGGCTCAACTTGCATTTTGATTTATACTCTGCAAAACAATTTCTGTTGCACGTCATACCCTTCGAGTGACATCAATTATCGGCAATGTTGCCAGCTTGCAACCAGAACCGAGTGAGGGAATTACACTGGTTATAGGAATATAGTTTAGTCAGCGCTCATTGGGGCATGTAGCCCAGGGATTATCAGTTTTAGCATAATTTGGTTAATCCCTATTGCACAGCAAGTGACTAAAGAACAAAGTTCTCACATATATATATACATATTTAATACATTGAACATCTTACAAAATTTTAATATTTTTTTAAGTTTTTTCCTATGTTTTTTTACGGATTTACAGTTATCAGCTGATTGATGATGTGCATCGGAAATTGTCTCGGGAAGAAGTATACTTTAGACTGGAATACGTTGATGTCAATACCTTCAACTGCTATTTTTGTATCTATAGATATTAGGTCATTGTGCGGGGGTGCCTCAAGGCACCGTCTTATCACCAGTATTGAATAACTTATACACAGCGGATATGCCAAGCTACTCCCTCATTAAGTTGGCGCTATATGCGGACAACGGGCTTATCTACGCGCACTCTTATTACGCGGAGGCGGCGAAACGACAGGTTCAATCACATGTCAATTTAATAACGCCATATCTCAAAAAGTGAAAAATTCAAATACACGCTGCGAAAACAGAGTGCGTCACCCCGACGAAAAAATTTACTTATCGAATCTTTGTGTCTATTTGAATTTACACCACAAAACAAAGCAAAAACAAGCAAAATATATTGATGTGACTATTGACTACATAGTACATAGTCTGCCATTCAAACCCCACGTATCCGTTCTTCAAAAGATTACTTCCTTCAAAAAACTAATATACGTACAAATCATTAGATCTGTACATGCACAGTACTTATTATATAAGCATGAATCAAGTGGTGATTGGACGTGTGAACCATAGTTATGGCGAAGCGTTAGACGGACCACGCGCTTTGTACAATGCGGTCAAATGTTGGTATTTTGTTAATAGATATTCTCATATATCTAATCCTAATAATTTAATTTCGATTATACTTTTGACCTTTCCCTGTTGTTTCTAACAATTAATGTAGCCAAATCTAATGATGGCACGTTAGTGATAAAATCAAAATGTCACATGGTGAAGAGGCAATTTTAGTAAGGGGAATTTAAATTTTATCAGTTGGTACAAACAATGTGTGCATATTTATTTCATAATTTTCCTCACAATTTTATTCTAGACTTTTCTTTATTTTAAATGTAGATAAATGGATATCGACATGTTTGTTGAACCCACATTTATCTTAAAATTGTTTTTATATTTTTAGTAATTTATGGTAAGAATCTATTTACGTTAGTAGAAAGAATATAATATGCAACACTTGTGTAAAGTAACTTTTTGCACTTGTTTATTAAAATATCTACTTCGAACATCCCCCTGTATCGATCTCCGCAATTGCCGCGACTAAATCGCGAAAACAATAGAGCCCGATTTGTCTGATTATTCTTTGGGCTGAAATTGCGTGCCATACTGTCACATCGCCTTTAAGGGACCCTTGTTGAATTAATTTGGGAGGTTGTGTACATTTTTTTTATTTATGAATCAACATAAGTAAAAATATGCCGTATTATAGACGCGCGTCACAGTCTTGTATGGACTCAGTTGTTCCACATATGAAGATCTTTAAAATGCGCTACAGCCGTTCTATCTACAGCTGCTAAAAGTCTCTTCCTGTTGAAGGTGTGCTTCGTGCAAAATTTCATACGAAAGCTGATTATTTTCAAGGGATTGGTTCGTTATCTTTTCCTGTCCTCCTGGTGTCTCCTACTTATCCTGACTCTTAAAATCTGACTTTAGTGCAACATAATGCATTTAGAAGTAGCATATCTGACAATAAATAAAATGTTGCCTTCCTGAGTGGAAACAATGCTTTTTCCGCTTTCCAAATAGGTCCATACTATTAAACCGGGGCATCGGTGTCGTTTTGGAGGGGGGGGGGGGGCACCGCGTTATCATGATCTCGTATCGAGGTAGCTTTTTTGGTAAATATTTATTAGTTTATTTTATATTGTATGTAATAACTTCTATAGTTATCAGAATTAATGTACTATTATTATTAATAAGTTACTATGTTAGTATTACTAATAAATTAACTCGTACGATAAATATAACTTAATATTGTTTTTCTCTATTACAGCATTGCTAAACATCAAGATTGCAGCCACCAGATCCATCAGCAGTATCATAATCGGGTTGTTCACGAACTAAATGTTTACATTGAGAATGACTTAGTGTTATTTCGGCCAAGCAATTTAGACGAGCACCGTCTTCATAAGGGTCCAGCGAAAGTTAAAATGTTTAAATGCGATCAGTGTGACTATCAAACTAAGTATAAACATCATTTGGTTCCACACTTTCTTAAGCACAAGAATCCATGGGAAGTCAATATGTTTAAATGCAGTCATTGCGCCATTCAAACTAGGTCGGAAAGTAATTTAAACCGTCACCTTCTTCTGCATAAGGATCCAGGGGAAGTTACCATGTTTAAATGCAGTCAATGCGCTTTTCAAACTAGGCATAAAGCGGGTTTAAACGTGCACCTTCTTCGGCATAAGGATCCTGGGGAAGTTCATATGTTTAAATGCAGTCAATGCGCATATCAAACTAAGTTCAAAGGTAGTCTAAACACTCACCTTCTTCGTCATAAGGATCCAGGGGAAGTCAACATGTTCGAATGCGACCAATGCGCATTTCAAACTAAGACTAAAGGTTCTTTGAAGGTGCACGTTCTCCAGCACACCAGTCCCCCAAAACGTAATATAATTGTATGCGAACAATGCGAATATCGAACTAAGTATAGGAATGCTTTGAACATGCACCTTCTCCGGCATTCCAGTCCGGGAGAAGGTTTTATGTTTAAATGCGATCAGTGTAACTATCAAACAAAGTTTAAACGTTATTTTAAGAGACATCTTCTCCGGCATAAGAACCCAGGGGAAATTAATAAGTTTGAATGTGGTCATTGTGGCTATCGAACAAGGCATAAACGTGACTTAAAGAAACATCTTCTCGGGTATAAGAACCCGGGGGAAGTTAATATGTTTAAATGTGGTCAGTGCGATTATCGAAGCTTTCTAAGAAGCTGTTTAAGGTCACACCTTCTCCGGCATAAGGATCCAGCGACAGTTAACATGTTTAAATGTGATCAGTGCTACTTTCAAACTAAGTGTAAATCTGATTTAAAAAGACACCTTCTCCGGCATAAATACCCAGAAGAAAATTTGTTTAAATGTGATCACTGTGATTATCAAAGCATTCTAAAGGGCAATTTAAAGTGGCACCTTCTCCGGCATAAGGATCCAACCAAAGTTAATATGTTTAAATGCGATCAGTGTGACTATCAAACAAAGCGAAAAGATAGTTTAAAAAAACACCTTCTCCGACATAAGGACCCAGGGGAAGTTACTTTATTTCAATGTGATCTGTGCGATTATCGAAGCATTCACAAAACAAGCTTAAACGCGCACCTTCTCCGACATAAGAGACTAGGGGAAGCTAGTTTATTTAAATGTGATCTGTGCGATTATCGAAGCATTCAAAAAAGCAAATTAAAGTCGCACCTTCTCCGGCATACGGATCCAGGGAAGTTGTAGTAGCAATAGTAGGTGAGGGAGGCACACGGACCTGGCAAGTAGACCTGCCGCGATCTTTTTTGCATATCCCTGAGGTTGGGTTTAATATTCTGGGCCTCCGGTTATACCTAGCCAGCAAATCTTTGTACTTTTGTTAGTTTTGTGTGTGAGGTGACGTCAGTGGTGGCTCGTGGGTTGGTAACCAGGGTCGGCAAAAGCACCGCAGGCATGAGAGCACGCCCAAATTTCATTTTTGTCTACTTAACAATCTGAAAAAACCAAAATTTCTGTTTTTCTTTCTTAAAACATTTTTCCTTCAACTACTCGCTAACTATAAATCACCTACCATGGAAAGAAATTGTAGTTTTTCAATTCTGTTAAATTAATTCTATACGGCGAGTTTAGATGTTGCAAAATAGCAACAAGATAGTGTAATTACGGCATAAAATTCAAATGTTTCTACTAAGTTCCACTAACCTGTACTAATCTACCTACCAATAATTATTGTGACAAACTTGACAGTCGTTCCTGGTAAGTTGTATTACGAGAATAAGTTTTAACGCGATTTAGACACGAAAATCCTCTCTTCATTGACACAGATGTAGGTGACAATCAAGTCGAATAAAATGCGTTGTTTACCAAATAAAATAAATCAAGTTTTAGTTGACTGAGGTATATGCTTCTTGGAAATATCATGCTTTTGGAGAACCCGAAACAGTTCGCACTGCGGATTATGATTTTTTCGTTTCTCCACAGATCTATATAGCTACATAAGTCTGTGGTGGTTTCACTACCCGCAAGCCATGCATTATTTTTATACCATTTTTTCTGAAAATGACCTAGTACTCCCCTTGGCTCTCACCCGTGTTAATTAAATTCAACATTTTACGGGTCGGCCAACCATTGTTTTTTAATTTAATTTGTTCATCCATGCAGTGACGAAAATCCACATTTTAAACTTAAAATATATTTATTTAGATATAAGATCACTTTTAACCTCACTTTCAACTTGGTTTTCCATGTCGTTGCGTGCGTTGCCCTCAAATTTTCGGAAAGTCCAAACAGGAGAGTTTATTTGAATTTTAAAACACTTACCTGAGGTCCTAATCTTAAAAAACCAAACCGAAAGTTTTGTTTTTCAACAGAAAACACAAACTTTCACTTTTTTACACTAGTTTAGTTATTTTCTTTCAAGAATAATCACAAAAATTTCAAAAACAACAGATGGATATACAAAATCTTTCCTGTCGATAATGAGTATTAGACATAACCATTACCTCACTTTAAATTTAGCGGCAGGTATGAAATTGCCGACCCTGAGTTTTAACTTGGATACATGGTCTATGTTTGGTTGCCTATCTTCAAGTCTTAAAATTTCATTCTTCGTTACCGATATGTAAAACAATTCTGTACAAAGTAAAACAATTTATTTTCGGGCGACTAAAGTTTGTGAGTAGTACAATGAGGTCCGGGGTTATAAGGGCGATTTAAAAAGTTGAGCGGTTAGCTTAAGAGTTTTTAAAATGCAAATTGAAGTAGATAAGTAACATAATATACTGTCTGCTGTCTGTTTGACACGGAGTCCACACTGCCGACCCTGAAATGCCGCCACAGCGGTAACCTTCTCCACTCGGTCTGATGACCGCCATGTAGAGCCAAGGCATAATACGAAAGTTTAAGCCCCAACTCGTTAAAAAGTAACTCCTAAATGTTTCACTATATACTGGGTGAGTTTCTTAAAATATTACAAAGCAATATTTCAAGAAGGGTTGTAAATATTTTCATAAAATTTTGATGAGCTAATAGGGAAATGGGGGACATAATTAATTTAATAACAACTATACTTTTTACATTTTACCCCTTTCTTTTGAGGTGTGAAGGCAAGTTTAAAATTTTATATGAGATGATGTATGGTAAAATTCGAATCTACGTGAAAAACTACGTATGTTACCAACAGAAATTTTGACTTGCTCCCTTGGTTACGGAATTATGATTTATTATGATACTGCAATAAAGAAATAACTTCCAACCTAAATTCAAATGATTTAACTTCATCTATGCTTAAAAAGTTGTTCAAAATGTACAAACCTCCAATCATCTACTTGACTTTGTCCTTTATAAAGCCCCACAAGAAGGAATCAATGAGGGTCAAATATCTGAGGGCCGAGTAGGCTCTACCAATCCATCTGTTTTCAAATATTTCATTTAAATAGTTAGGGCCTGTACTGCATAACGAGGTGGAGCCCCGTCCTGCTGAAACCACATGTCATAATTTATGTGTTGGTTTAATAATCGATCTTGATTGACCAGAGATATTGATTTGAGTTCTCATCCGGTGGGGATTTTCCGGCGCCCAGTAGTGCATGTTGTGTCTGTTTACCTTAATGAACACAACCAAAAGAAATAAATTAAGATTCTAAGAATAAAAAAACTTAAAATCCTATCTGCATGCAATAATGGAAAATGGCTTCGTCAGAAAATATTACATTCTTCACGAATTTGCCTTGTGACTCAAATGCAAATAAGGTAACGCGATTTTCAAAGTCTTGCTCATACAGCTCCTGGTGAAGCGTAATATGGTATGGATGAAACTTGTACAAGTGCAATATGGTCTATAGTGCATCTCTAGCCAGCCGCCTGGAACCTACATGAGGGTCAATAGCTACCGCTTCTAAAACCAACTGTCATGTTCTCGTTCGTTTGAGTTCTACTCCGAACTCGTGGTATCGCCTTCAAATTGCCAGTAGTACGATATCTGGTTTCCAGCCTGTTAAATGCCATGTAAGATTTCGGGTTGTTAGGATACCTCTCTGCCCATATTAGTGCAGCTTCTCCGTAGTTTTTTCTGCACTCGCCCAAAATTAACAACATATCAGCTTGCACATTAAAATTCACTTCCATATTTTAAGCAATAATCTGAGAAATAATTATTAAAACTTCAAAAATTTCAACTGACGTAAGTAAGCATTACGCATTTTCATGAAAACGCATATTAATTCCGAAATAAGTGTACGTTCCCTCGCTAAATCCCCCGAAATCTCGAAATCCCTTACGAGATCTCACCGAAATCCCAAAATTGGAGCCGAAATCGCGAAATCCTACCGAAATCCTTACCGATTTCGTCGAAAACCACATATATTAACCGAAATCCATTGAAGATTTCGCCGAAATCACAGTGTCGTTATAACAAAAATGGCTCCTTAAAAATTTTTTTTTTGCGCAACGTTGCCACTTGGTTCGATTTTCCTGTGACTTCAGTATAATGCCGAATATTTTTCTTGACCAATTTGTCAAACGTTTACAATCAATTTTTATCTCTATCAAATATTTTCTAGCATTAAACATTAAATCGAGAGTCCGAGAGCATTAAACGTATCCAGGAAGTAGGGGAAGTTCGGGTAGCCCCGGACACTTAAGCAAAAATGCATTTTTTGACGAAAATATGTTCCTGATCATAAAAACAGATCATATATCTAAAAGTAGAAGCCCTAAGCAATTTAAATATGGCATAATTAAAGGGTAAAAGTTAAGAAAATAATATTCACAGGACATTTAAAAAAAGTAACCTTTTATTAGTAAAAAAAAATTGGAGGGTAACCCCGGACGCTTATAACATTCGTCAAACAACTGTTAAAACTTTAATAATTATTTCGGAATTCTGCAAAAGTCACACATATAATTCTGAGCAGATAACGGTACATCCGCACACTCCTCGTGGGCCCAGTTTTTGCACTTATGGCACTGTATCCAGTCTTCTTCAAAAGTTTCGTGGCATACAAGGCAAGCAACTGTTTCTTTGGAAGATTCTTTTTTTGTAGAACTTGCTTGATGCGTGTTTTTCTTTTGACCAGTCTTGTTTTTCTTTTCAAATTTAATTTTTTTAGTTGCTCTTTTTACTTCTAAACGAGCTTCTTTTTCTTTCTGTGCATTTTTCTTCTGCTCTAAAACATCTTTAAAAGGTGACGACGTTAGAATTTCACTTTTCTCCGTTCTCCTTTTTCTACTCTCAATTCTTTTTTGAGTGCAATTGGGAACTGGTGAAATTTTTTTCAAAACATTGATAGCTTTCCGGGCATCTGGGGAAATTGTCGAAGCTAATATATAGTCACTGGTTCGTTGTGTACAAGTAGGAATCCGAGGTGGAGTCTTGGGGACTACGAATGGATGACCATGCGATTCTGCGGCTGATGCATCTTCTTTTTTTAAAGATGTGGTGCAATCTTCTGATCCTTTAGTGTTAGAAGCCATGATTTTAGAGATGCTGCAAGCAGGCACGGAATGAACTTCAGCGGATACTGTCATTTGTTTTAAAGATGCAACATTCTCTTCTGGTGTTTTGGTATTTGGAGGTACGATTTTAAAAATGGTGGACGAATCGTTGCTACAAGAAGGCATTGGATAAACTTCAGCAGGTAATATTTCTTGGTTTTGTGTAATATTTTGGTCTTCTTTTTCTGGAATTTCTGTAACTTGGGATGGCAGGAAGTCGAGATCTGAAAATATATGTCGGTTGAAAGGATGTATTCCAGTGCAGGAAAAGCCTTTTTGTGCAATTTCAAGGCGAGCACACCGTGTAAACGCTTGCGAGATGAGTGCTGAGATATCAAATTGTCCAATTCTAGAACCAGGATGTTGCCTCATCCATGACGCACATGCCTCATTATAAGCATTTTTGAATGGCTTCATAAAAGTTCTATCTAATGGTTGTATCTTATGAGTGGTATGTGGTGGAGTGCTTAGCATGTGAATATTATTTTCCCGTGCAAATAGAATAACTTGCAAATCTTTGTGACTGCCATGTCCATCCAAGATTAGGAGAATCGGATTTGTTTGGCTTGGCTTGGCATACATGACAAAGTGTTTTAACCATATTAAGAAAACACTGCTGTCCATCCAACCATTGGGCTGAGCAACACCAACGGCTTCTTCAGGAGCCCCAAACATTAATCTGTCGTTCATTCTCATTCGTTTGAATATGAGAAGAGGAGGAACAAATAAGCCTGTTACGTTCATGCACATCATTACAGTCACATTTTGGCCTCGCTCAGCTGATGTCAATTTGCCGACTTGTTTTCTTCCCATCTGGGCCAGTACTTTTTGATTTTTCTGAACGCAGGATACTCCAGTTTCATCCGCATTATATATGCAAGAAGGCGGAAAGTTGTGGGTATTTCTCAGAAAATCTAGTTTGTCGTAAAATAAATCGACTTGGGGTTTATTAAACCCAACAGCTCGGGCCAAGCTTGTTGCCTCTGGTAGCCGTAAAGATAAATCTGGATGCCGCTTTAGGAAGTGGTAATAAAAATCCTTTCCAGCTGCTCTCTTATCTATATTAAATCTATGTTCAATTTTTAAATTAACGGCAAGATCAAAAGCTAGCCTAAGAAATTCTTTTTTTGTCAATGGCATCAATCTGCTCTCCAAATCTTTAATATGCTGAACTAAAATATTTTCATATTCTGAGGTAAATGTTGCCATAAATCTGCCGATTTTTGGTTTTGATGTTATTTCTAAACCCTTGCGAAGTTTACTGACTCTATCACCAAGGCTACTCTTTGGAACACTAAACGTGTCCGCCGCTTCGCGAATACTGTTGTGCTGTTCCATAACAAATCTAATAGCCTGAAGCATGGTTTGCTCTGTCCAAAAGCCTCGATTTGTTTTTCGGTTAGCCATAATTTTTAATCTGAAACAACAACAATGGGTAATTAATTTTTATGTCAGCGAATCATATAAGTAAATATTTAAGAGAAATAGGTAAATACCATACAGAGTTGTAAATATATATGCATAGGTACCTAATACAAATAAGAGAAAACAAAAGCACTTTTTTCTTAGTGTCCGCGGCTACCCGAAATATGCGTGTCCGTACATACCCGAAAAGCGCATATTTGTTAAAATATTAAAGTTAGGTTCAATCAAACAGTAAACGATTTTCGGCATGACCATTTATCACTAACACATTACTTTCGGCAGAACAAAATTCAAATTAATATTTACTTACCTCAGTACTTTTTCAGAAGCTCATAAATGTTACACAAAACACTGTTAAACGTTAGAAATTTACAAAAACCGTCATAACTTTTAAAATAAACGTCTAGCAGCACTAGTAGTTGAGTCGCACTAACCTTGGCAATAGCAGAGTTGATCGAGCATACATACGTATTACTATCCAGCCTAAAAACATTACATATCGCCGTGTCCGGGGCTATCCGCCGTCCGGGGCTACCCGAACTTCCCCTATAGCAAGTTACAAACAAATCCCATCCTAAGATATGAACGATTTGACAGCAGAGCAACGGCACCTGCGGTCCGCCATTTCTTCGGCGCTTTTGGAAGCTATACCTCAGCTGCCGAAATTTCCCGTTTGTTTAAGTGTGTAATAGAACAAAGTAGTACGTACTTTTATGGCAAAGATGTTTAACAATAGGTAAAGTGACTAAGTCATATTATGTAGGATGTAGGTACTAAATGTTTCTCAGTAATAAATAAGTAGGAATTTAGTTAATTCATAACCTATAAAAAAAAGCCCCCGCGTTGTACTGTCCTCCGAGTTTTTGGGGAATCCCCTGTTCAGTAAACATCTATGATCCTTGACTCTGAATTTGTTTTTTTAGGTTCGTGTAAACTGTGTAGTTTGCATATTTTATAACTTTGTATCGAGTTTTGTACGCAAATATTTAACACTTTGTTTTGAGATTAAGGGGTATTTTAATGTATTTTTATTATTTAATAAAGACCAGACGCGGATATCCGCAGCTTTTCGCTCAGGGGGGGGGGGAAATAAGTGAACTTCATTTATTAGTAAAACTTATTTATTTTGTTAAATTCGATCAAATTTTCGTTAAGGATAATTCGGTAATCAGGGGAGCAAGCCCAACACGTTTTTGATAAATACGTAGTTTTTTACGTAGGTTCGAATTTTAGCACCAAAAATAAAAAGTAATTGAAACAGGCCTTCTTCGGCATAAGGATCCTGGGGAAGTTATAACGTTGATAGTAAATAAAAACTTTTGTTGGACTTGTTTATTGATATATTGTTAAAATATTTGAGACAATGAAGTGTATTTTGAATGATAAAAAGATGAGCAAATCCAATCTTCACTTCATATACATTTCTTAATTTTATTGATTAATTAGACTTTTTTACCAATGTTAGTAAATCCAGCAGTACTTCGGGTTCAAGTATTTTAGAATTCAGCTCCTCTTATGTTCATGTAAAGAACTCTTAGGTTTTCTAGTTTTTGCATTGTTACTGTGCAACTAGTGGGTATCGCCCAGTCTTGTCTAGAAAATTTCTGCCCCTTGGAAAGCTGAATCGACTGTAGATCACTCCTTTGGGCCAGAACTCTGCCTGGTATACTGTATTATTGTGTTCCGGCTGCACTTCCACCATAAATAGCTTTGAGTCTGTGTCATCATTCTTTGCCATCTATTCTTTGACACAAATATTATATATCCATTGTTTAAAGCGTTTTGGAACTTTTAAATAATAAATTCTACACTACCTCATTTTTCTCTACTACAAACAGAATTTCAGCTATTAGATCCAGAATTGCATATGGACCGTGTTCTGGTTTTTTGTTAAAGTCGAGGAAATTATCCAAAAATTTTGAAAAAATTACTTTAAGCAAAGTGAACCTTGAGGAACAGAATGCCGTCCCTTTTTTTCAATCATCGGCATGTATATATATATATATATATGTTTTATCGTTTGATGTCCGAACTCACACCTATGTGTGGTGTGTCAGTTCGGACATGGGCTTATTTTCAATATAAGTTAAATTATAACCATTACAAGTTCGGACAAAAATAGTAAAAAAAAAATATATACAGGGTGTTATGGAAATGACTTATTATATTTTAAGGGGCCACTCCTAAGGTGGTCTAGAGTTACACTTGATAGTTTTTTTTTCTAAAATCGGAAGTATTTTGAATTTTGTAAAATACCTTAAAACCGGACTATGTGCGCCTTCCATGATAGTTCAATGCCCCTGAACACATGTGTTTTTGACAAGACAAACTGCTGGAATGGTAATTGTTTAGTTTAGTGCAATTAATGTTGAATTTTGTGCTAAAATTTCGTATATAGACTAATTGAGGGTAGCTGATCACAATTTTCCTTTTGCGTTTTTACGGCAAATGCACTGGTTTTGAGAAAAAAAAATGTTAAAGTTTTTCACTTACAGGTTAGGGTATTCTTTGGGTGTCGCGTTTCACTTTCCTTTCAATTTCCTAGATTTTATGGTTTTCCCTTCAAAATATGTGATAAAACTTTCACCAAACTATCTGTTCATAAAATAAGAACAACATTTTAGCAAAAAAACAATGGAAAAGGCACAAATTTAATTAAATTCGTTGTTAATACGCCGACAAAGTAGAAACGTCTCTTTTCAGATTCATTGCACTCACGTTGCCAGATTGTTCTTCTTTTTCTTGTAATTATTAATGGCTTCCATCCAGGAGAATGATATGCTAGCTCGAGCCAATAGGATTCATTCAATTAATAAAAATGAATTGCAAAGTATAGGCAATTTATAATACACTAACAATCTGACAACATGGGTCGTGCAGTTTGCTTCTGCTTTTTTGGCCAGCTGTCAGTGAGCTGTCTCCCGTCTTTTTCCAGATAACGTAGAGTTTTCTGTTCGCTTACAAGTTATCCCGTTTTTCAGAGTTTCCTTGTAGCATATTTCGTTTATTTCAACTCAGAAGTGTATACTATGACTCCGACAAGTAATATTTTATTGAAAATAGCAACATTTTAGGATTACATGCAAAATAACATACCGGTGAGTTAGAAAAACTTTAACATTTTTTTTCTCAAAACCAGTGCATTTGCCGCCTAAACGCAAAAGGAAAATTGTGATCAGCTACCCTTAATTAGCCTATATACGAAATTTTAGCGAAAAATTCAACATTTGCACTAAAGTAAACAATTACCCAAATCAGCTGTTTGGGACCTAAATTTTTGAAGGCATTTTTCTCGAATTTCTAGCTTCGAGCGCCATTTATAGCAATTTTTCCCCAATTCGTCTCGACCTATATATTTACGGGTTAAAAAATAATAAGTCATTTCCATAACACCCTGTATATATATATAGAGGTCCTAATATCAATAGTTTTTAAAATTTTTAATGCTTGTAAATTTTATAAGATTAATGATTCTATCAAAATCGTTCCAAGTATTAATATTTTTAAATCAAGGTTAAATTGCCTTTTAGTTGATAAATCTTATTACTGTTAAATTTTTGATTGTTAACTATCTTTAATTATATGTGGTATTAAATTATTTTGCATTTTTTAGTTTTTTACTTCGCTAGGGACTTATTTGGCCTTTTTATCCATCTGTAAATTATTTGGGAAAATAAGTGATCGATTTACCTATTATTATTAATCAATTAATTAATTAAATATTTTTATTAAAAAATAGTTAGGTAGGTACAAAAATATTACCTACAAAACATAAATCGTATTGATTTCAGTCATTATAAAATAAAATAAAATTAAAATAAACAAAAGCTAAAATTGTCATAAACTTATTCTGCATATTTAAAAAAAATGATAAAAAAAAAAGATAGTAACACACTATTTGGTAAACGGAAAAAAAATTCTAAAAATATTGTAACTTATAGGTAATTAAAATATAGAAAATTAAAAAAGAATTAAACAAAGCAAATAGGTGGTAAGTATATAAATAAACAAGTTATTATTATTCTATATTTAAATGTTTAGGTAAATTTTTAAAAACCAGCCAATGTCTTCTATGGGCAGTGGGTTCATTTAAGGTTTGAACAATATCTTTCGGTTCTACGATGCCTTCGTTTTTTACAGGACGGGTGTATGAAATAGGTAAACTTAATTCCAATTTTTTTTTTTTAGAAAGTTTACTACAAATAAATTTTTATTCGGTTTAACCTACTGTTGTATAGAACCAACAAAATATCTGCATTTTTCTTTCCACATTTAATTACGAAACTGTTAGAAAAAAGTATATACCAGTTGAGTCGTTAGGAAGCCGTACCTTCCGTCTAACGTCATCTATATCGTAACGTAACGAAAATTTAAATTGTGCATTCGTAGATGTCATAGGATGCGTCTATTATTACCAAGAAGACAACAAGATTTTTAAATTGTAGCAAACGTGACCCAACTAGTAGGTACTCTTTGATTGTAGGATATATTTAAGACTGACATACATTCTTAATGTTTAATGTATTTGCATACATTTAAGGTGGCAGTCTAAAGAGCTTGGAGCTCGACCGGCTACAAAATCAGACGCTTGCGCATTGGCGTTTATTCTTACCTTACCAGTGTTGCCATTTTAAGCGGCGGTAAATTTTAAACACTTTTGTGATTGTGAGGTTAGGTTAATTTGTTGTTTTGTTTGTGTCAAAAACAATCAAAGGTGGATTAGATGCCGTGTTAGCGCTTGTTTAACCAATAAACTCTATAGAGACTTGAAAAAGGCGAATTGGAACCAAACAGGTGGATTAGATGCCGTGTTAGCGCCTGTTTAACCAATAAAGTCTATAAACATTAAAACTGGCAACGCGGCAGGTTAAAAATTTTGTAGCCAATCGAGCTCCAAGCTCTTGTGGTGGCAGTCGGCCATGATTTCCAATTTCTAGCATTCGCTATTTATTATTGTATGGGGGATATAGGGGAGTTCTGCCTAAAATGACATACTAGGGTAAAATGACATACCCCACTTATTTTAAATTTGGCGCTCTTGAGAGGCCTCTGCTGGGTTCCATTCGGGTTTAAGTTGGCACTACTGCGTTTCTACCTAATGGCGTCGTTGCAACTAGAGCGGTTTTGTTGTAGTGTGTTTATTAAAGAAATGTGAGTATTCAATGTAATATTTTTGGTTAGATTGAACCGAAATTATATAAAAATGCCAAGGGCAAATTAATCCACAATTAGTGGTGATATTAGTATGGTTACTATTCTTCATTTTGTTAATAGATAAACGCTATTATTGTGCTTGTATAAGAATTAAGGGCATGTGTAAGAAAATTTTCAATTCGGGGCAAAACGACATACCAGCTGCTCGGGCAAAAGGACATAGTATGTCATTTTACCCTTACAAAGAAGTGAACGCAGTTTCTCATAATTTTTTTTTGTACAGATGGTTGGACATTATGCAAGAAAAAGTAATCGTCAGAGCTGGAGTGAGAATGCAATGCAGCGCGCTATTGATGCTGTTAATAGCGGAGAAGCAGGTTGGCTAAAAGCATCCAAACTGTTTGGTGTTCCGCAAGCCACGCTTCGGAGAAGAGTACAAAATAAAAACTTAATTGCTAGTGGTACCAAGAAATGGTTAGGTCGCTTTCAAACAACTTTTAACGCTGATTTGGAAAGGAAGATTGTGGACCATATTAAACTTCTCGAGTCTCGACTATTTGGATTGACTTCGACCGACTTGCGTAAATTAGCATATGACATGGTATAGAGCACCGCTTTAACAAAACTCTGAAGATGGCTGGCTGGGACTGGTTGGCTGGTTTTCGCAAAAGGAACCCGGATATTGCCTTGAGAAAACCAGAGCCCACTTCCAAAGCGCGCGCCATGGCATTTAATAAGCCTCAAGTATCGAAATTTTTCGAAACCTACCAAGAAATTTTGGAAAAACATAGCATTTCACCGACAAAAATTTTCAATGTGGACGAAAGCGCTCTCTCCACTGTACAAAAACCACCGAAAGTTTTTGCTCAAACTGGAAAAAAACAGGTTGGAGCCCTAACTAGTGCCGAGCGCGGAATTCATGTCACTATGGTATGTTGCATGAGTACTACGGGCCACTTCATACCTCCAGCCTTGATTTTTCCCAGGAAAAGATGGAAGGAGGAATTAATAGATGGGGCACCGTTAGGCACCCTAGGTTTATTCCAAGAGAATGGATGGATGAACTGTGAATTGTTTCTTAGATGGCTGCAGCACTTTAAAAAGTTTGCCAATCCTACGATATCTGATAAAGTTCTCTTGATTGTTGACGGGCATATAAGTCATAAAAGTTATGAGGTTCTAACGTTTGCCAAAAACAACGGAATTATTATATTGAGTTTGCCAGCACACTGCACTCATAGGATGCAGCCACTGGATGTTACATTTTATGGACCTATGAAGACCTATTACAACCAGGAAATTTCTTTATGGCTTAAGGCACATCCCGATAGAGTTTTGTCACAATATCAGATAGCCAGATTGTTTGCACAGGCTTATTCCAAAGCTGCGCAAACAGCAATCGCCGAAAGTGGGTTCCTAAAAACTGGAATCTGGCCAGTTAATCCACACATTTTCCCAGACTATTTATTTTTACCAGCTGAGACTACAAATATAAGACAAGAAGAGGTCAACGATGCCAATAACGGGCAATCTGACAATGCACCTTCCAATAATAATAACGATGGTGATGCTGAAAACAAAGTTGAGTATTCTGGATATCCTGAAAAGCAAACACCGATGCAAACATTTAGCAAATCACCACAGGAAAAACCGAATATTATGCGAGAAGGAGAGGCAGGTCAGCCTTCATGTTCCGGTGTAAAAAATTTATCTTTTTCTATAGAAGAGATTTCTCCGATTCCGCAAGCAATTTCGGCTACTAAGAGAAAACGCAAAGCTACCGTATCCCAAGAGCTAACAGGTACTCCAAACATGGAAGATTTAAAAGCACAGAATTTAGCAAAAAATGAGAAAGCCAGAGACAAGGAATTACGGCGCAGAGCAAGAGAAACTAAGAAGAGGTTAGACCTGCACGTGCATGACTACGTTCCCCCGAAAGAAAACAACGAAATGGAAAAAAAAAATGAATTACGCCGCACAGCAAGACAAACTAAGAAAACATTTATACAGTCAGATGAAGGCGATTCTAATACTGACGAAGATCCATTTAAAGATGACGGCGAAGAGGATACTGCCTGCCTTTATTGCAATTCGCTGTACTCTCAATCAAGGTCTAGAGAGCAGTGGATCAAATGCATGAAGGGCCAAAATTGGGCTCACAGTGACTGTGCGGGTGTCTCTGGAAACGTTAAAATTTATATTTGTGAGGTTTGCCGCTGAATATTTATGTTTATTTTCTTATTTTCTTTAGTTTCATTTGTTAATATAAATGTTCCAAGACTTTGTTTTAGATATTAAATGTCGTTTGTGTGTTTTTGTTGCATTGTTAAAGATTTTTTAAACCTATGTCATTTTACCTTCATATAGGCCTAAAATGACACACTAAGTACATTTTTTTAAAATATGATTTTTTTCTAAAATATTTTATTTTTTACTATTTTATTATGCCAGGTATGTGTGTTAATCTAACATCTAACTACTGGTTCGAAAAAAATAGCTATGAAATAATTTTGACACATTCTGTGATCGAAAATGCTTAGGGTATGTCATTTTAGGCAGAACTCCCCTAGTGTTTTATCTCTTAAGCGTTTTTACATTTCTCTGTTGAATAAATTATACGTTGAATTTCAAGTGAATTTAATTATGTCAAGATTTTTATTAGTGTACCTGTTGACGTGTGTAACACATTGTTTTGTGACTGGGCATCAATAAAGTATTGAATATCCCTTCCCTCATTTTAATAAGCCAATACGTATCGAAAAAACCAAGAAAATTTTAAATACATTTTGAAAACGAAAAAGGATCACTTATCAGGTAGGTACTGTATATCGGTTTTTTTAGGGCATACCCTAGCGTGCAAAACTTCTTGTTTATTACAACGTCTTTGTAAACGAAAGATAATTTTAAAATATGGTTAACTTAAAGTCTTACTTAAATTCACTGGCGCAAGCCAGCATTAAGATTTGTTTGACTGGCTGTTTGCTTCCAATCAAAGAGAAGACAAGTACGAAATAACCTAGATTTGATGTTTAATGAAACTCCAAATAAATACCCAAGAAGTCGGTAGATTAAAGTGGGATTTATAAACTTGTCGCAACGCTCAGTTCAGTTCCGCGCAGTCCAGTTCAGTTTCGCTGATTGTCGTTCGACTTTAAACAAACGAAAACATACCAAACCATTTATAAACCCTCAATTCATTCGCAGCGGTACGCCCAGTCGCGCAGCGAGACGCTCGGCTACGCCACTACCGTGTAACGCTTGATTTTATGAACCGATGAGTCATCGCTTGTAGACCGGATTTTAGGCTCGGTACAGTGCACGCTTTTCGTTTGTGAATTTACTATTTACTACCTATAATTTCTCGGCTATAATCTTGTAAACTACAGATATTTTTTGGTGTTTATACGTGTTCTTGTATTTAGGTACGGTGCTTTTATCGTTTACTTACTCAGGACACGTAGAATTTCGCAAAACATCCAGGCAGTGAACGTCTAGGTTATGTTATTTTGATAACACTTTTTATAAAAAATCATGCCGTATCGTTGTTGTGTTCCAAACTGTAGGGGAAATTATGATATCAATGGGCCAAAAGTGACAGTTTTTGGATTTCCTCAAGACCCCGAACTGCGGAAACAATGGATATGGGCATGGGCAATTAAAAGGAAAGATTTTGTTCCTACAAAAGCAAGGAAGGTAGGTTTGTGTCAATGGATATTTTAATAGCTTGTAATTACCAAAATTAAAATTATTTTTAGGTGTGTGAATTACACTTTCAACCCAGCTTCATTGAAAGAAAAACAACCTTCCAGATTGTGGCAACTGGTGAAGTTATCGAGGCAGCACTAAAATATCCACGATTAGTTAAAGGTAAGAGGGATATTAGAAAATATGATGTGGGTAAAATATTTTATGCTTGTTGTTGGTCAAATAATTGGTACTGATTTTTTTTTTTAATGATTCTTATTTGTTTTAGGAACTGTCTCAACCCAGATGCCTCGATGTCCATCATATTTGTCGAAAGATGATATCCCTGTGCGAATCTCTCCGGAGTCTAAACGCCTTCTAATGGAATGTCGAGATGTAGAAAAAGCTGTTACAGAAAGTATAAAAGCATCAGCAATTTATAATGAGTTAATAACTTTCTCTAACTTGGTGGAAGCTTTTGACAAATTGACAGAACCAGGCTGTGGATGGATGAAGGGAAAAGGCACACAAAATGAGGTCAAAAAAATTCTGTGTAGTGACAAAAGTGTTCTTAAATTTCCCCTAAGAGTGACTGACATTAATACTTTAAAAACTGTGTTATCGGAATTAGAAGTGCCTTTATTAGATGATTTACAGGAGAAAAGTTCAGATAAAGAAACACAAAAATTTAACTTCATTTTGGAACTTTTACAGTCCATGTCTGATGAGTTTTTGGAAGAAATAAAAGGAGTTTTACAGTTTATTCAAGAACAGCTTAAGTTAGTAACAGTAAGTAATAATACCTGCCTGAGATATTCTTGCGAGTTGTCACTGTTTGCTTGCTTATTACACTCCATCTCTCCTCACGCGTATAAATTTTTAAGAAGTGCAAATAGACTTATACTTCCATCTCCACGTACCCTTAAGACAATCTGTGCAAGCTTTAACACAGATCCCCGTTTGGAGCAAACAGATGAAAACTTTTTGAAATATGCTTCCAATAAGTTTAAGTTGTTGGAGGATTCTGACAAAGAGTATAACAATCTTTCGCAGAGTAAACATCGCCCCATCGTGCTCCGGCTATACACAAAGAAATCGCTAGTTTAAACGACTAAAAAATATTGGATTTCGGTCAACTAATGTTATCGGCCCTTCTGAAAACTGTAAAAGATATTCCACGTCGCTAATTTTTCCGGGTTTTTCCGTAAATTAGTAAATTGTGACCTAGCCAGCGTCCTTATCGCCACATAAAAACGTTGGTCGGATTAAACATCTATAAAAAGAAAAAACAAAAAAAACTCTTGATTAGCAGGCCGGAATTGTGCTCGATTTTGTGTGCCGCGCTGTCAATCTAACGAGGCCGGAACTGTGAATTCTTTTGTGTGCCACCCTCACTTTAAAACGTCATAACAGGCTGTCGATATGCGCTGCCTGGCATGCGATTCCGTGGAAAATGATTCTTCTGCCCTTTTGTCCTCTGATGGATGTAACCGGCATGTTCACCGGAGAGCTGAGTGTTCCGATTTGTCAGCGTCGGAAATTAGAGTAATGGAGCTTAAATCCAAAAGAACTCTGAAATTCTTTTGCGAGGACTGTCAAGCCGGATTGTTAAATGTGCCAAAACTTATCAAAGCCCTAAGTCAATTGACTGATGAGGTCAATAAGTTAAAATCAGCTCAATCAACCCCGCCTGCTTCATCCCCCTCAGGCGACGAATTCTACAGTGAGCTACAAGATCGTCAGGCAAGAGGAAACAATCTAATGGTATTTAACCTACCCGAGGGTAAAGATGCATCCGAGATCCCCAAATTGCTTAGAACCCTAACAGAAAACCCTCCAGAAACAATTAAAGTAAGCAGACTTGGTAAGACCAACAAGAATGGTTGTAGACCTGTCAGAGTGACGCTGTCTAGTCAGCAAGAAGTGCTCTCTTTACTGAGGAATCGCTCAAAGCTTCAAGGCAGTAAAATCTATATAAACTCTGACCTGACGCCCAAGCAACGTGAGCAAGAAAAGGCTGTTCGTGTCCAACTAGCAAACCGAAGAGCCCAAGGTGAAACGAATCTCTTTGTGATATATCGACTTGGCATTCCTGTTATTGCGACAAAAAACCTGCAAAACGCCTAGTTTCACAGACCAAAGAGATTCTACTTTACTACCAAAATGTAAGAGGCCTTCGTACCAAACTCAACTATCTCTTAAAATCAGTCCCTGGGTGTCATTATCATGTTATTGTATTCGTGGAAACCTGGCTTAATGAGTCCTTCAATGATGCCGAGTTATTCATGCACGACTACAGAGTTTATAGAAGAGATAGATCCTTACAGACAAGCAACGGTTCCCGGGGTGGTGGAGTACTGATAGCTGTTCATCAAACTATTAAAAGTAAGCAAATTGTTATCAATGACAACATAGAGGATGTTTTTGTAATTATCGAAATTGGGAAGCAGTCCCTAATTCTCGCCAGTGCATATTTTCCGCCTCGTTCTCCAACCGCGGCCTACGTTACGTTTAGCGACAACATCGACAGAGTGTCTGAAGAACATCCCCATGCAAAGATTGGAATTTTGGGTGATTTTAACCTACCGCATGCATTATGGGAACATAACAACTTAAGCTCTATTGTCAGATCTGTGCCCCCTGCTGCTCCAACCGAGGTCGAGTCCTTGGAGGTGGTGTCTAATCTGTGCGAATTCCAGAACCTATTTCAATTAAACACGACTATGAACATTTCCAACTCAATCTTGGATCTGGTCCTTTTTCAAGACGACAGCTGTGTGGTTCGCGAGACGGACGATTGCATGTTGCCGCAGGATAACTATCATCCACCACTGGACATTATTTTGCCATTTAACTTTAACAAAACGAACAGTTCTCTTTTAAACGATGGCTATTATAGGGATTTCAAATCGGCAAATTATAATCTGATCAACGATTATTTAGGAAGTATATGTTGGGATGCTCTACTGGCTCAACGTGACCTGGACGATACGGTAAATATATTTTATAACCTTATTTATTCAGCAATCGAAATGTACGTCCCTCTCAAACGAATTTCCTCTGGTAAATTTCCCAGGTGGTACTCACCAGAGCTTAAGCAACACATAATAGATAAAAAGAAAGCACATAAACGTTACAAAATATCGAGACTTCAATGTGATTACCGTGAATTCTCTAGATTACGCTTGCTTTGCAAGAGACTGCTGGCAGAATCCAATAGCACTTTTATTACTTATACAGAAAATTGTTTAACCACCAATCCAAAACAGTTTTGGAACTTCGTTAACTCTAAAAGAAAGAATCGTGACGCCCCTTGCGGGTTTGAGTACAGTGGTAATTGCAGTGATTCAGGATTAGATATAGCCAATATGTTTGCAGATTATTTTTCTCAAGTCTATAGTAGCAAACCTTGCCCTAATCAACATCAGCCACACTCTTCATTTAACAACAATACTGTCACTAATTATACGATATCAATCTCTGATATTTATTTGCATTTAAACACATTGGACATAAACAAGGGGCCCGGTCCTGATGGCTTACCACCATCACTGCTAAAACACTGCAGTTTTGTCTTGGCGCGCCCCTTGCACAAAATATTTGACCTCTCTCTCTCATCGGGGACTTTCCCAGAGTTCTGGAAGCTGAGTTACTTAACGCCAATCCACAAGTCTGGTAATCAATCGTTGATAACAAATTATCGACCAATTAGTATCTTGAGTGTCATTCCGAAGGTATTCGAACATATTCTAACCAATTTTTTGACCTCGGTGTTGGGCCAATACATTATCCCTAGACAATTCGGTTTCCAAACTGGCAAAAATACCGAGCTCAATCTGCTTGCCTATGCTGACTATGTCTCCGATGCCTTGGAGAGGGGCTCTCAGGTTCATTCTGTCTACACAGATTTCTCCAAGGCGTTCGATAGGGTAAACCACTCTGTTCTTTTATCCAAGTTGGAGGGTGTCGGTGTGGGTGGTACATTGCTCTGCTGGATTCAGAGTTACTTGACAGGTCGTTCCCAGACCGTTCGATTTAACAACTTTCACTCAAAAAGTATTCAGGTTCCATCCGGCGTTCCCCAGGGCTCACATTTGGGACCCCTTCTCTTCAACTTGTTTATAAACGACTTGGGATCTTGCTTTGAGCATAGTCAGTTTCTCTTCTTTGCGGATGATTTAAAATTATACATAGAGGTGTCCTCTTCAAACGACTGCCTAAAACTTCAGTCCGACTTGAACCACTTAGTAACCTGGTGTGATAACAATGGTATGGAGTTGAATGTATCAAAGTGCCATTTGGTCATTTTCCACAAATCCAGAGAAGCGCTTCGGCAGGCCTACTTCATTGGAGATACTCCACTTTCCAGTGTCCCTCTAATTAAGGATCTAGGCGTACTTATCGATTCAAAATTTACTTTTGTCCCTCATATACAATCCGTAATATCAAAGTCACTACAACTTCTCGGTTTTGTAAAGCGAGTTACTTCCGAGTTTACCAACACAAATGCTATTAAACAACTTTACTGCTCATTAATAAGAAGTCACCTCGAATATGCCTCTAGTGTCTGGAATCCCCGATATAATACCCACATTCTTAATATAGAAAGAGTTCAGCATAAATTTCTAAGGTACATAGCTTTTAAACTCAACATGCCTGAACTAACTTACTCTCAGTTGGAATCTAACATTCAACTTAGAACCCTTGAAGAGCGTCGGAATTCTAAGGACCTTAAAATTCTGTACAATATATTAAACAATAAATATAACTGCCCGCTTCTGCTGAATAAAATAGGTTTTCATGTTCCTTCAAGGGAAACAAGATTAAGGTATACCTTCTCAATACCTGCACACAGAACTAACTATGGCCAAAATACCTTTATATCCAGGTCGAGTAGACTAGCCAATGAGCATCCTGCACTCGATTTTTTCTCAACCAATTCCGTGTTTATGAAGCAGCTTCGCGACTCAATTTGAAATCTCGAATCTCCAATTTTTCGAAAATCTTAAATAAATTAATAAATAAATTTTTTTCTTTTTTTGTTCTTCTTTTTTGTTTTGTACTTCCGTACATGATCAATTCCTGTTCTTTTGTTTCAATAATAATTACTTATTAGTATGTAGGTATGTAACTCTGTGTTAGAAATATGACTTTACTTAATTGTATTTTTTGTGAAATTGGGCATTGCCCGTTAATTAATAAATATAAATATAAAATATAAAACAATTGTTTTGATGATGGACGAGATTCGCCTTAGAGCTAACATAGATTACAAGGGGGGTAACATTGTGGGTAGTGCCTACAATAGCTCAGCTGAACGTGCCACCAGTGCTCACACCTTTATGATTAGCAGCTTATTGTCGCCATATCAAGATGTAGTCCATGTTCTTCCAGTAAGTAAAATGACTGGTAACGAGTTGCATAAAATAGTTATAAAAGTGATAGTAGGCTTAGAACTCCGAACTTTAAATACTTACCCCATAGGCTGGCTGACTGAAAAGTCACCACATAATATGTGTGTTCAGCTGTTTAACAATATACCTACCAAAAGAAATAAAATGTATTGTGTCCGAAAAAAAAAATGAAAGGTACAGATTAGGAAATTATTAATAAATTTAGGGTCATATTGCTTACGTGATTTTAGTCCAGATTTATAGAAATATTGTGATTTTTGTATGATGATTTAAAATAAAAAGTTTATTTATTTATTTATTTACTATATGTAAATATTTTTTTTCAAACAATGTGAAATGTGATTGAAATAACTATTGCGATTGATTTATTTTCATATTCTTCCCTTGTGTATTTTGTGAAATAATTCGTTTTTTTTATAAAAATATATAAAATAAAACCATAATGCAGTTAAAGTATTCTTTCTTTCCATGCTCCCCTATGAATTCATTATAATCTCCTATCCAAGCAAAATAAAATAACCCAATACAAGCGCTTTGATATCCATATAAGAATAATACCTATTTAGATAAAAATATTTGGATTACACATTTGTTAGTACTAAAATACTTTTTTGGTATGGATTTATACTTTACATAAGTAAAATTTATAATAGTAAATCCAAATATTAAAAAATAAATCTTTATTGCAATATATTTCATCAGGAGATCGGCCGCCACTGGTCTACTCGTGATGACTCATTTCTCGTTTCAAGGCCTTGTTTTTCGGTGGTAGTGGCTACGCTCGAGATGGCCAAGTTTTATCTTTTGACGCTGCAGTTCGTTGTCGCAGGACTCTTATGAAATGCGAAAGTTGAATCACGTGGTGGTTGACAGGCCAAATGAACCAATGAAATGCAATACGACATGCGAACATCAGCTAAGTTTATAAATTACAAATTTGTTTACGGCGAACTCTGGCGTACTGCGCTGCGGAACTGAACTGCGCGTAACTGAACTGAATAGTTTATAAATCCACCTTAAGTGTTTTTATAAACACGATTTAAGTTGTTAATTCGTGCGGTCTCTGTTCCATTTACCCGAGTCTCCAATAAGTTACACCTGAATTATGTAATTTGTATCTGAACATGTGGGAAAACGACAATAATGCCGCGATACAGCAGAAGTATTTTTTAATCAAGGTAAACGAAAAAAATTAGGACTAAAAATAAAAACTGAGCATAATGACGATGAGGAAACTAACCAGATTAGGTAATTTTGTTGATCCCATAATTGCTTGTCTTGTTTGAAACCACAATATTTTTTTTTACCTAACAATTTTTCCTTTGTACCTACCATTTTTTTTTAGTCATTTATAAATACATGTCTGCTTGTAGAACGAGTAAATATTTTGGTAACAGTTTCATATAGATAGCGGCACGTTCTAGTTTCGCCTAATCCAAAATTTTGTGTAGGTAAGGTAACTGACCCAAATTCAGACACTTTAAGCAAACTGTGTACTGTTTTTAAGCAGAATCGTACCTAAATCACTTTTTGGAGTTACTTTGGTATGTTTTCGAAAAAGTTTGAGCCTTTTAAAATTTATTTTCATAAAATTTTTTAACCAAACATAAAAAAAAACACAAAAATAATTATTTCATCTTTTTGTACATCTGAACATAAATCCGTCATTGAAAAAAAGAAATTGTCCATAAATCTGACATTGTCATGACCGTTATTCGGACAGTGGCTTTAAATCCGTCATTTTAAGAACAATAATCTGACACATGAATAAAAGCATGTACTTACTCACCTAAGTACCAAGTACGTACCTATATTCACTTACTTATATACTTTAAAACCTAAAAATACGTTTTGAAATAAAACTAAAATGACATGTTATTGTTTTTATTAGGTTAAATACGAAACAAAAAATCACATTACGCATTAAACATTAAAAAATATTTTGGATACTTATAAAAAAATTTTCAATATAAAAAACACTCCTCAAATGATGTAGTCCTCGCAATTTTTATACTTTTCAAGCTCTTCAATAAAATAAAATCCCCTTTGATTAATTTCGCGTGGAGGTTTTATTTTTTGTACTATTTCCTCGTAATCATATCCAATTTCATCTTTGGTGTTTGGCCATTTCCAGTTATCTCTTCCTGATTTAGTCATTGCATTAACCACGATTTTGTCGGCTATCTTACTATTAATAATTCCTGGATATAATTTATTCTCAAAGTTGACAATAACATAATCGTCAATATTGTAAATAGTGTTTGTACTAATGTCATTGGTAGTATCATTTTTCTTAAAATTGTTAATACTTTCATCTTCTTTGGATATTTTCTTGCGTCCTTTTCTGGGATCGTCTTGATCTTGTTTGATTTTTTTTTCGTAATTTTTGAGCTAGTTCGTTTTGACGTAAAGCATTAATTTCTTCTCTTTTTCTTTTTCGATCTTCTTTTGTTTTTTCGATTTTTTTTGCCGTTCTTCTTTATAAGTGAAATATTCTATCAAAGCATCTGATGATCCTACAGAAGGGACTTTTGTTTGCCTTTTAACTGTAGTATTTTTGTTTGTCGATGGTTCAGGCCGAAATAGCGATTTTTTAAAAGGAGTAGGAATAGTTACCCCTGGAAGAATACTGGAAAAACTGTCTTCTTGTGGTCCATTTGGTTAAATTAATGATTTTTTTTGTTCGCCTTTTCGCATTCTTCATCCTCTTTATTTTTTTCTATTAGTTCATTTGTTGGGTTTTCTTTGTTTGCTTTATTTTTGTACTTATTTTTTGATGTTTTTTAATAGGTCTCTTGTTTGTTCTGGTGTTACTTCGTTTTCTTGTTGATTCTCTAATGGATTATTGTCCCTTTTTTTTCTGGTGTCATTTCGTTTTCGTTCTGACTTTTTGGTGTTAAAATATTTTTTGTGTTTATTATTTGGTAATGTCAAATTTTTTAGTTTTTCATCTTGATTTTTTTCCACGCCGTGATTGCTTTACTAATAAAGCAACACTGTCGAGTAGCTGAACTTTAGTGACTGGAAAACCTTTGGCACCCATATTTATAATCCATTGCTCCAGAAAATTTTCTTCCTCTGATGTTAAAATTGTTGAGGCCCCACTTCTGCATTTCTCAGGATAAGTTCCCTTTATTTTTCCGATTAAAGTTGTTCTGGGAACATTAAATTCTTTTGATGCAATTGCAAAAGGCATTCCTTTTTTTATAGCGTCTAATGCCCGTTCAAGATTTTCTTTTGAATATTTGTAATATTTTTTAATAGTAGACATGCTAAAAAGAGAAAACCCCATTAAAAAGTTAATTATAATTAATTAAAATAAATATATATTATTTATTACTTATTATTTTTATACTTTTTCCTATGAATAGATTGGGTAACAATTTAACTGAGCTCTGCTAAACCTAATTTCGACACTTCGTGTACATAAATCCGACACCTATGTCGGATTTATGGCAAGTGAATAAACACGCATTATCAAATGCAATAAAGGATAGAAAATACATTATTATTAAAAATGAAAGAGAAAGAATATATATTTTGTCTATTAAACATTGTACATAATTCCGACATCCTATGTCTGATTTGTGGCAACTATATATAAGTGTGTACATAAATCCGACACGTTAAAATTTTATAAAACTCGTTGAAAAACCACACACTTTTATTAAAATTAGACTCGTTAGTGCCTACTAAACCTAAATATCAATAGCTAATATTATTTGATTGGATATATTTAATAAAACAATACAATTAAATCGACTGAAAATTCGCTTACCTTCTAAAGAAATCAAATGATCTGGTGCTTTACAAGATGACTAAAATGTGCGCATTTGAAGTTAAATATAAAAATAGGTGTTGTACCTAAAACAGTACATTTTATGACAATTTACCAAGTACAGTTTTCTACATAAACCGAATGGATAATGTTCGAGTTTCTGACAGTAGATGTCTTATTTTTATTAGTTTTTAAAATTAGTGACGGAATAATGGACACTGTCTGATTTTCGGACAGTTACCTTACCTACCTACTAAACTGCTAAACCGATGCTGCTGAGTATGGCAATGGTGGATTATTTCCTAAAGTAGCATTAAGGTAAATGACCCAAATTCAGACAGCGTCCATAATTCCGACATATATTTAAAAAACTACTAAAAATAAGAAATATGTAAAAAAAAATAAACTAACTAATATTTTAGCCCAAAGAGGGAACTGTTACCGGAGCTTGTGTATAAAGTTTTCTTCTTTATTCGAAAATAGTAATAGTGAAACATAACTTAAAACAAGCACGTGTCAGTGCACTCGTAGTCGATACAACAACGTGTTGATTTTGTTATAAGGTAAGCCACATTTGCTATGATTTAGTTGTACTATATATTAATTAGTTTTTAAAAAAATGGTGGAATATTTGAGTTATGCGTTTAATAGCCTTTAAATATATGATTTAAAATGAAAATTAGTTAAAATTTTAAAGAGATTTAAATATTTTTAGGGTGTCGGATTTAGGTACACTCAAACAAGTAGTGTCCTAATTCAGACATAGGTGTCGAAATTATGTACAATGTTCAATAGGCAAAATATATATTCTTTCTCTTTCATTTTTAATAATAATGTATGTTCTATCCTTCATTGCATTTGATAATGCGTGTTTATTCACTTGCCATAAATCCGACAGGTGTCGGATTTATGTACACGAAGTGTCGAAATTAGGTTTAGCAGAGCTCAGTTAAATTGTTACCCAATCTATTCATAGGAAAAAGTATAAAAATAATAACAATAAATAGTACTTATATATTTATTTTAATTAATTATAATTAACTTTTTAATGGGGTTTTCTCTTTTTAGCATGTCTACTATTAAAAAATATTACAAATATTCAAAAGAAAATCTTGAACGGGCATTAGACGCTATAAAAAAAGGAATGCCTTTTGCAACTGCATCAAAAGAATTTAATGTTCCTAAAACAACTTTAATCGGAAAAATAAAGGGAGCTTATCCTGAGAAATGCAGAAGTGGGGCCTCAACAATTTCAACTTCAGAGGAAGAAAATTTTCTGGAGCAATGGATTATAAATATGGGTGCCAAAGGTTTTCCAGTCACTAAAGACCAGCTACTCGACAGTGTTGCTTTATTAGTAAAGCAATCACGCCGTGGAAAAAAATCATGATGAAGAACTAAAAAATTTGACATTACCAAATACTAAAACAAAAAATATTTTAACACCAAAAAGTCAGTACGAAAACGAAATGACACCAGAAAAAAAAAGGAACAATAATCCATTAGAGAATCAACAAGAAAACAAAGTAACACCAGAACAAACAAGAGACTTACTAAAAAACACGAATGTTAAAACATCAAAAAATCAGTACGAAAATAAAGCAAACAAAGAAAACCCAACAAATGAACAAATAAAAAAAAATAAAGAGGGTGAAGAATGCGAAAAGGCGAAAAGAAAAAAATCATTAATTTAACCAAATGGACCACAGGAAGACAGTTTTTCCAGTATTCTTCCAGGGGTAACTATTCCTACTCCTTTTAAAAAATCGCTATTTTGGTCTGAACCATCGACAAACAAAAATACTACAGTTAAAAGGCAAACAAAAGTCCCTTCTGTAGGATCATCAGATGCTTGGATAGAATATTTCACTTATAAAGAAGAACGGCAAAAAAAATCGAAAAAATAAAAGAAGATCGAAAAAGAGAAAGAGAAGAAATTAATGCTTTACGTCAAAACGAATTAGCTTAAAAATTACGAAAAAAAAATCAAACAAGATCAAGACGATCCCAAAAAAGGACGCAAGAAAATATCCAAAGAAGATGAAAGTATTAACAATTTTAAGAAAAATGATATTAGTACAAACACTATTTACAATATTGACGATTATGTTATTGTCAACTTTGAGAATGAATTGTATCCAGGAATTATTAATAATAAGATAGCCGACAAAATCGTGGTTAATGCAATGACTAAATCAGGAAGAGATAACTAGAAATGGCCAAACACCAAAGATGAATTTGGATATGATTACGAGGAAATAGTACAAAAAATAAAACCTCCACGCGAAATTAATCAAAGCGGATTTTATTTTATTGAAGAGCTTGAAAAGTATAAAAATGGCGAGGACTACATCATTTGAGGAGTCTGTTTTTTATATTGAAAATTTTTTTATAAGTATCCAAAATATGATTTTTTGTTTCATATTTAACCTAATAAAAATAATAACACGTCATTTTAGTTTTATTTCAAAACGTATTTTTAGGTTTTTAAGTATATAAGTAAGTGATATAGGTACGTACTTGGTACTTAGGTGAGTAAGTACATGCTTTTATTCATGTGTCAGATTATTGTTCTTAAAATGACGGATTTAAAGCCACTGTCCGAATAATGGTCATGACAATGTCAGATTTATGGACAATTGCTTTTTTGCAATGTCGGATTTATGTTCAGATGTACAAAAAGATAAAATAATTATTTTTGTGTTTTTTTTTTGTGTTTGGTTAAAAAATTTTATGAAAATAAATTTTAAAAGGCTCAAACTTTTCGGGAAACATACCAAAGTAACTCCAAAAAGTGATTTAGGTACGATTCTGCTTAAAAACAGTACACAGTTTGCTTAAAGTGTCTGAATTTGGGTCATTTACCTTAACTAGTAAAATACTTTAAGCACAAGCCTTAGAGTTTTACAAAATGTAAAATTAGGGTAAAACGGTCACAAAAGCGGGGTGTTTGGATGGAAACCGACCTTTTCGCCGTTAAAAAATGTTTGCGTGCGCTTGATTTTAATGTAAGTCTGTTTTACACGTGATCTTATGGCTTCACACCCCCATAAGAACGACGAGCTTTATTTATCAGTGTCAAGTGCGTCAACATCATAAGGGGGTTTATTTTAAGCAATATGTTGTGACTAGTGTTCCAGTGCGTCTAAACTTTTCCAAACTGTTAATAGTGTTCCAGTGGACCTGAACTATTTGAAGACGACAAGCTTTAAATAATTTAAAAAATTTCAATGTTCTGTATTTTGTGTCTACAGAATCTATTATATTCTATGTACCTATGTGTTGTTTACTTGGTTGTTTATTTAGCTCAAAGATATAAGTGAATTAGGTTAAAAATTACTATTTGACAAATATGCCCTGCTGTATTTCTGCCTGCAATTCGAACTATCAAAGTGCTTTAAAGAGAATGTAGGTACCTATCAGTTTTTCACTTTCCAGGAATTGACTAGTGTAGATTTCTTAAACAACGCCTTTAGGCTTACCTACTAAATTTTGAAAATTCAGAAGATAAATAGCCAATCCGAGAACCAATCCAATAATTTAAATGCAGAAGATAATAATTTGTCGAGTAATTTGTATAATAGACTATTACTGTTGATCGATGAAATAAATATACTTGTAACGAAACAAAAACATTACTCACCATCAACAATAGTAATGTCTTTAATGTTGTATATGCTTTCTCCTTGTGGTTATGGCGATATTATTTGGATCTACCCACTAAAAGATACTTACAGTATCTCCCGTCAAGGCTAGATATGTCACCAAATACCTACCACCGATAATGACAAAGCTAGAAATAATTATTAAAACATTGTTTCTAGTTCTCTAACACCCAATGAAAAAATTGTTAACTTGCTAATCAATGAGTTCATATTCATATTCTTTATTGGTGCTTATATAGGTACATTGTTTGCATTTACACAAGTCAATAGTAGGTATAAGAATAAAACACTATTTAAGATTATTTAAAATAAAAACTTTAGAGATAGAAACTTAATTGCTATAAGAAAAAAAATATTTAGTAAAAGGAACAAGACATAACTACGTGTAATCAATTAAAATTACAATTAAATGCTTAAGCCTAAAACTGATACATATTAAAATATCCAAAAATGGAACAAAATTACTAGATATAAAACACAACATTTAACATGAAGATCATAGAATGTGCATAGCATTCAGAACTCCACACTTAGAAATTCTTCAAAGGAATAAAAGTCTTTCTGGATCAGCGATGTTCTGACCGTTTCTTTGAACAAAGAGGGAGACATTATTCTAATACTTTCAGGAAGTTTATTGAAAAATCGAATACCGAGGCAGCCCAGGCCATCCTGACACCTCCCTAATCTATAATATCTGGGCACCAAATTACTCTTAGTCCTTGTGTTGTGGGTATGTATGTCTTGGTGCGTTACATATGAGTTTGTATTTTTCCTGACATATAGCAAGTTTTCTAGAATATAAATTGATGGAAAAGTTAATATTTTATTTTGTACGAATGCATCTCTACAGTCACTTCTGTTTGGCAAACCAGCTACCAATCTCAACGCCCTCCTCTGAAGTACAAACACCCGTGCACCGCCGCTCGCATGACCCCAAGTCAGAACAGCATAAGAAATATGGCTATGGAACAGAGAAAAATAGGCCTGCCTCAATACATCAGCAGCAACGCAATGCGACAGGTTTCTCAACACAAATAGGCTGGAGCTGAGCTTCCCAATCAAGAAATCGATGTGGGAACCCCACCTCAGTCTTGGATCAATCTGGACTCCCAAGGACCTCACCGTACTCTCAGCCTCCTCCCCCGGTAGCTGCCCCATAGTAAACATCACTTGTTCGGTCTTTGTGGTGTTTAGATATAGCTTGTTCGCAGCTAACCAGTCCTCAGCCTTCGACCGCGTTCTCCCAGCGCCTGCAACTACTTCATCATAATCCGCCGAGGTAAAAGACATGGTGGTATCATCGGCGAAGAGGGTGAAACGAGATGGGGGATCAGCCAAAGGCAAGTCGTTGATGTAAATCAAGAACAGCAAGGGGCCAAGGACCGAGCCCTTCGGAACACCAACACTAATCTGTCTTTCTCCAGACCGTCTCCCGCACATCGCCACACACTGACATCTGTTTTTTAAATAAGATTTTATAATAGACAAGCTATTTTCATGAAAGTTATAAATTTTCAGTTTTGCAAGCAGTATGTTATGGGAGACACAGTCAAACGCTTTACTGAGGTCGCAAAATGTTGTTGCTGTAAAGCTCTTGTCTTCAAACGACTGCATTATCCCCGTTACCAGATCTAGTATACCCCCAGTGGTCCCAGGATCCCTACGGAAGCCAAACTGAGACTCATTAAAAATATTGTGTGCCTCAAAGAACTGTGATATTCTTAAGGCCATGCACTTCTCCAGTACTTTTGAAAAAACTGAAAGTATAGATATGGGTCTGTAGTTTGAAACATCCTCCACATCCCCTTTTTTAAATATGGGCGTTACAACGGCTTGTTTGAGTATGTCGGGAAATGTGCATTTCCGAAAACAGAGATTAATTAATTTAGTTAGCGGAATTAGTATTATATTCAGAATTTGTTTTAGAATTACTACATTAAAGCCGTTAGGATCTTTACCAGTTTTATTCTTTAGGGAAGCAACAACATCTCTCACCTCAATAAAACTCACCTCAGTCAGCACAAACTCATCATCAGGCACACCGCTTACCTGCTTAGCGAATTGGATCGGATCTGTCCCGGTGCCCTTAATATTGTTTTGTATGGTATGAGCAATATTCACAAAAAAGCTGTTAAATTCGTCGGGAGAAATGCTGGCCTCAGTCTGATCCCTTTTAGAGATACCTCTGTGCTCATTGATTATCCCCCACATGCACTTGACAGGGTTAGAAGCCCTTTTAATTAGGTTACCATTAGCTTGTTTTTTAGCATTCCTGACCGATGCCCTATAAGACAATCTGAAGGAATTTATTCTCTGTTTTAGTTGAATAGAGGGTATAGGGTTCTATATAAATCATGCAGAAAATGGAGATAACTACGCATGTTTCTTAGGTCATCATTGAACCAGTTTATCACATGACTAGAGTGGTTCATTGTATTATATGTTTTAAGGGGAAATGCTACCTCAAAGGCAGCCTTAAGCAAGTTTATAAAGGCAGAAAATTTATGATTTATATTTGTGTCAGTGGCATAGACAAACTGGAAATCAATTTCCTCAACCCAACCAAAAAATTGGAATTTACCTTGTTCAGTTAGTGGCCTGAAAGTTCTTTTAACTGGTTTGCTGGTTTGTTTCATTATAGGATGGTTTACCTGTACTATTAGACCTTTATGATCAGAAAGATTAGTATCTATTGTGCTATTAGTAAAGTTATTGGCACCAAAGTTCAGGAAAACATTGTCAATGCAGTTGAGGCCCCTTGTAGGTTCCGTTGTTGTTGGAAATAAGCCAAAGGAGCGCATTACACCACAGAGCGCAATGCATTCCCTGTCCCAGGTGCCAAAACGAATGGTAAAGTCACCTGTTATTATAATCATACTCTTATTATCAACCGAACCCAATATGCGTTCCAGGCAGCTCAAGAAGGTGTCGAAGCAGCCCGAAGGCGACCTATATACAGTCAAAACAAAGATTTTGTAGTTTTCAATAAATGTTCCGCACACCTCAATACATTTTTCCACATTGACTTGATCTAAGTGTTTCAACATCTTAAAATTAGACTATTATTATTATTAATATTATTATTATTGTTATTATTATTATTATTATTATTATTATTATTGTTTGTTAGCAGCAGTAAGCGGTTGGCACCGATGAGACTGCTGCATGTTATTTTGTCTTTGATTTATGTTGTCGCACTTTATAATAATAATAATAATAATATCTTTTATTTCTCCGATTTAAAAGTAATACACATAGTCACAATAATTGGAAAAAACGTCAAAAAAGATCCTTACAAAATTATAGAAAATACAAAGAAATAAAACGGATTACAAGAAAAATTCACTAAGACTATAGCAGTTCTTTTGTAGTAGATTTTTCTTTAGTCTATTCTTAAAAACATTAATATTAGGTGCTTCAATATAAAACCTAAAACAATTAAAATAAAAACTTTTTTGGTAGGCTGCTGTTCGATGAGGCGGTGGCAACAATCTAGAGTGACCTCTAGTATTATAATTATGATTAAAGTGGCAGCCCTCAAAGAGGTGCTTATTTCTATACACATATGTACAGGGTCTTTGATTATATTTACGTGAACTCTAGAGCCTTTATTATTAGAGATGGAAAAGAATTTTATATACAAAAGTTCTAGGGTTTTTCTTCTGTTATCCTTTGAAGTTATCAGAAAAAACAAAGTCGCATCGGAAAATGAAAAAATATAGGCAACTTCAAGTTTTTTAAATGGAACACCCTGTATATTATGCGCTAAAATGAAAGATCTTTTTTCCGTGATTCTAAATATATATATATATGTTGATGTATTTGGGTGAGCCATTTTTGACATATCTTATAGCTTAAAATATAAATAAATTGAAAAGAAGGTTGATAAACTTGTCAAGCAAACCATGGAAACAATTGTTAAGTTATTTATTACGCTATATGAATTTGACGTCTCGATATTTTAAGAGATATAGAACTTTATCTTTTGAACTATTGAAAACAAATTATATTGCTTACTTGACTATGAGCTATTCAGAAGAACAAAAACTCGCTATTGTGCGTCTTTTTTATGGCAATAATAATGATGTGGCGAGACTGCAAAGGGAATATCGACAATTAATTATATCCTCAACAATCGGTCCCATCCATAGACACTATTAAATACACAGTAAGGAAGTTTAGCGAAGCAAAAAGCTTAAAAAGAAAGAATAGGACCGTAACACGAAATGAAAACGAAGATTTGGAAATGCCGCTTTTTTTTCAAGGTATGAGTTATCACTATACTTTTCCTATTGAACTAGCACTACTTTTAATCTATTTTTAGAATATCCTGAAAAATCAATCTCGGATGCGGCATCTGAACTAAATAAAACGGATTATAAAATTCATTCAACTTTGAAATTTCATAAATTACATCCTTACAAATTTATGCCCGGTCAAAATCTTTCTGAACAAAATATGCGAGACCGACTTGAATATGCTTTGGAAATGGATAGACACCAGGATCTAGAGTTTTTAAATAAAATTCTGTTCACCGACGAGTCTTCCTTCACTACAGCAGGAATGTTTAATCGTAAGAATAAACATTATTGGTCTAGAGAAAACCTTCACAAAATTCAGCCGGTTAGGATTCAGGGGCGTAGATCGCTGAATGTTTGGTGTGGAATACTGGGAAACAAGATAATTAGTCCGATATTATTAGACGGAAATTAAATGGAGAAAAATATATCAATCTTCTTCAAAATAACATCGAAAATCTCTTAGAGGATTTACTCATTGGCCATTATAACCGCCTCATCGGGCAACAAGACGGCGCTTCACCCCATAATACCATAGCTGTCACAAATTATCTTAACAACCGTTATGATATTTGAATCGGTAGGCATGGTACTATTAGATGGCCAGCCAACAGCCCGGACGTAAATCCCCTAGATATTTTTATGTGTGGATTCTTAAAAAACAGGGTATATTATAATAGACATCTATAGACTTAAACGTTCTAAGGCAAAGAATAGAAGACGAAATATTCAATTTAAACAATGAAAATCAGCATTCTATTTCCGCTTCTATTAATAACAAAATGCGGGAAAACTTGTTTAAATGTATTGAAAACCGCGGAGGATATGTAGAAAATATATAATTTCTTTGATTCTTCGTATGTGTGGGCTTAAAAATTGTTAAATTCATAAAGCGTAATAAATAACTTAATAATTAATTGTTTCCATGGTTTGCTTGACAAGTTTATCAACCTTCTTTTCAATTTATTTATATTTTAAGCTAAGATATGTCAAAAATGGCCAACAATGTCATCAACATATATATATTTAGAATCACGGAAAAAAGATCTTTCATTTTAGCGCATAATATACAGGGTGTTCCATTTAAGAAACTTGAAGTTTCCTATATTTTTTCATTTTCCGATGCAACTTTGTTTTTTCTGATAACTTCAAAAGATAATAGAAGAAAAACCCTAGAACTTTTGTATTTAAGATTTTTTTCCATCTTTAATAATAAAGGCTCTAGAGTTCACGTAAATATAATCAAAGACCCTGTACCAACCTCAAGTATATATATATCAAAAATTGTCAAAACTCCATTTAGCCTGAAAGCTTCCCTACATGTTTCCCGTCGTTGAAGTTTGCATACAATTCAAAGGGCAAACTTTTGAAGAAGAAAGACTCTATTCACATGGCTGCAGTTACCCCAACATAATATACCATATTTAAGATGGCTGTAAAAGTTAGCATAATAAAGCGACATGAGGGTGGCAAAGCCACATTGCTGAGATAAAAAAATTAAGCCCATAACAAGTTCTACGCAGTTTGGAGCACAAATTATCAACATGAAATCCCCACTGCAACTTATGATCAAGTCCCACGCCCAGCATCTTAGTATTTTTCTCACAATCCAGTTCATCTAAAGTACCCTCAAACAGTCTAATATCGCCCCCCGAAATGTGCCTAGACAGCGTAAAGTATAATAATACTGTTTTATCTCTATTTAGTTTCAAAAAGTTTTTTTTAGTCCATAAAAGTATTTTACTATAAACATTTTCACATTCTGCTTTCAAAGTACACTGATTATTTGCAGTTATAAAGATGTTAGTGTCATCTGCGTAACAGACGACCTTAACACCTCCTGTATTAATGTATTGAGTCAGGTCATTGGCAAAAATCAGATATAATAACGGGCCCAAGATTGACCCTTGGGGCACTCCCTGGTATATTTTGATTTGATTTGATTTGATTTATTTACTTTATTTCAAATTACATAAAATTTATATGATTAAATGTACAAACAAATATAAAATGAAATGACGTCAAAAAGAAAACTACATACCTACACAGTTTAACTTACACTAAGAATTTATAAAATCATCCAAACTGTAGGGCTCAAGATCCATAAGCATTTTCTTTAACTTTTGCTTAAATTGCCTTTCAGAAGTAATACCTTTCATCCCGTTATCTAATTTGTTATAGAGTTTGATGCCCCATATAGTAGGGACTTTTTTCAAATACAGTTAAATGGTGTATTGGGTAAGAGATGTCTCTTGTTCGAGTGTTATAATTATGATTAATCGGGATAAACATTTTTTCTTTATTTTTAAAAACAAACAAAATTAATTCAAATATATACAGAGCATAGATAGTAAAAATTCTCTTAGTTCTAAATACTCCTCGACATGATTCTAAAAATGACATTTTATATATTATTCTTATAACCCGTTTCTGTGTTATAAAAATGTCTCGTGCCCTAGAGTTTGAAGCCCATAAAATTATACCATACCTAGCAGTATTTTCAAAGTTCGCAAAATACAGTATTTTTTTAGATGACTCATCTAAGTACCTTGAGACAAATCTTAGACAATAGCAAATTTGATTTAAATTACCATTAAGATTCTCTACATGGTTGGACCAGTCCAAAAATTGATATATGTGAACTCCTAAAAATTTCGTACTGTTGCTGATTTGAAACTCATTTTGGTTTATTAAAATTGACTGGTTTTTCTGTTCTATTTTGCTTAGTTCTAAATATAATTTTATTTGTTTTTTCTTTATTTAGACATCCAACTATCTGCCAAATGAAAGATATTGCTTGCATTATCAGAAAGCTCGCTAATGTTTAAGCCCTTTACCAATAAATTTGTATCATCTGCGTACTGTGTTATATTAAAATTTGGATGTTTTATTTCAAGATCAATATCATTCATAAATAGTACATTATACAGCTAGGGACTAAAGTGGTATTTTAAACCCCGAGACCAAATGACAAGTTATGACAAGTAACTAAGTAAAACAAAAGTCACTCGATAAATATTAGTCAAACACGCTACATCCACTGAAAGACGTTTATCGCGATGGAACAAATCGAAAAGGCAGCTCAAGAGGCTGTAGGCTAATTATTACCAAGAAAATCTGGAGAACAATATAAAAAACAGTTATCTGAGTATATCAAATGGTGCAAAGAAAGGAACGTAGAAGAATTTACGGAAGAAAAGGTACTATTAGCATATTTCTTAGAAAAGTCAAAAAAGCTTAAAGCATCGTCACTGTGGAGTGTATATTCGATGATAAAAGCCACAATTGCAACAGACATGGGCGTCGACATTAGCAAATTCTGCAAACTAACCGCTTTTTTGAAACGACAAAATGAGGGCTACAAACCAAAAAAGTCGAAGACACTCGATGTTGACAACACTAAAGAGTTCCTGGAAAAAGCACCCGACCATGAATTTTTGGGGCAAAAGGTAAGGTACACATTTTTTTTCAACTGATATTTTGTCCCAGTCTATACCTATATCTATGTTATTTAGACGCTTTTTGGAAAATAAAGTAGGTACCTATTTATTTTATTTATACTTTGTTCCAGGTAGTTCTAGTCATGGGCGTGTCAGGAGCCTGTCGAGGCAAGGAGCTCTGCCAGCTTGACAAAACCGATGTCCTAGACTATGAAACGTTCTTTTTGGTCAATTTACGAGATACCAAGACATAAAAAGACCGATCTTTTGTTATGAAACGGTCAAAGGAAAACTCCACAGATGTAGTACGATTGGTGAAGAAGTATATTGCCTTAAGGTCTCCATCAATACAAGGCCATACAAGATTTTTCGTTGGGTACAGAAATGGAAAATGCACGTCTCAGCCAATGGCAGTGGCGGCTCGTGACATTTATTCGAGGGTGTGCGCCGCAGGCGAAAAATTTTCGAGGTGCCACGCCCCTTTTTACCTTTGTATCGATTTTCTTTGTGCTTTTTATCCCAGAAAAACATTAAAAAAAAAACGCGGTTTTTAAATGGGATTTTTATTTCAATTTTCCCTTGGAAATCGATTGTCGAAAAGTTATTTAGAATGTTCTCAACAGAATTTTAGTCCATAACTATAACACTTCGTGTGAAACAATCCGAACTACTAGCCATATTATTAAATTACAATAACAAAAAACACCCACAACACCGTCAATAAACTTCAAACTTCTCTAATCGCGTAAAAAAACTCTAAAACAATCATATTAAATTATTGAAGTGTGTATTCAGATAGCGCACGGCGACGCCCTTTCATCGGGCGATTAACCGAATATTCCCGATCAATCCACACAGGGAAAATCCATTTAACGAGAGCGCCGAACGAATACACACGGCACACGGCACACGGCAGACCATTTCAATCAGTAGATGTAAGTGCACGCTGCAGTCGCGCTTGAAGTCTTTCGCATTCGCCATTCTTATATACAAGTTTTCTTGATATTTTTTTTATATAAATTTTATTTTTGCTTGGTGTTTGGCTTTCTTAGGCAGTGCGCGCGCACGGGCGCACTTATCGACGAGCCGCCCCTGGCCAATGGGCAAGAATACGTTTGGACAACTGCCAACCAAGATTGCCGAATATTTAAAGCTTCCAGATGCAAAATTGTACACTGGTCATTGTTTTAGAAGGACGTCAGCATCGCTACTAGCCGACTCTGGAGTAACGATAGATCAGCTTTAAAGACATGGCGGCTGGAAGAGTAGCACCGTCGCTAAGGGATATGTGGAAAATTCCTTATACCAGAAAAAAAAGTATGGCAGATCAACTTTTTACTGGTACTTCCACCGAAACGTCTTCAGATATTTCGATTCCTATTGTACAAAATGAAACACCAACGACATCGTCGGTGCCACCGACGACGACAACGGCTACAATTTTCAAAAACACTTTAAATAATAAAAATAACAGCTGCAATAATGATAATTTACCTTTTTTTCACTTGGCCAATTGCAGTGGGGTAAACATAACTGTTAATGTTAATAGAAATTAAGTTATTTTTTATAGTTTAATATTGTTCTAAACACGTTACACTTTTGTTGCATCCATGTCATGTTATATTTTCTAATAAAATTATTGAAAATAAATTTCGAAATTTAGCTTTTATTGCAAAGAAATTTACTTTAAATCCCTAGGGATTTAAAGTACCACTTTTTTCCCTGAAAATAGGGATTTAAAGGGTACTTTAAATCCCTAAAGTACATAAAATAATAAAAAGAACTGGTCCAAGAATACTGCCTTGTGGTACTCCTACTGTATTTTGCATTATTTCAGATTTATAGTCAATTCCATCTTTATTGATGACAACCCTTTGATTTCTGTTGCTTAAATAAGACCTAAACCATTCAAGAGCCTGTTCTTTAATTCCATACAAATAAACTTTTTTTAATAGCATATGTCTGTCTAAACAATCAAAGGCCTTTGACAAATCAAGAAACATGCCCAGCGCCATGCACCTCTCTCCAAATGTCCTAGTATTGCCTACGTGAATTGAAAAATGGCTGTTTGCGTAGGCCTTTTAGCTAGGAAACCATGCTGATTTTCAGAAAAAACTCCACACTCATTCATAAATTCCATTATTCTAACACACATAATGATTTCAAAAACCTTTGAAAAACCCGGCAGTAGGCTTATAGGCCTATAGTTACTAAAGTTATTTTTATCACCCTTACATTTGTACAAAGGCTTTACTGCTGACAGTTTTAAGGCCTCAGGAAACACACCCTGCGTTAGTGAGTTGTTAAGTATGTAGCATAGAACCTTAGTGATCGCTGGAATTATCCGACGAATAAGGCTAGTAGGAATTTCATCGTCTCCAGAACTATGTTTATTTTTTATTTTTTGTGTTATGTTCACTATTTCCTGTTCTGTAACGGGCCGTAGAATTAATGATCTTTGGTTTTCTTGGATGTTTGTTTTACTGTTTACATTACTAGGCAGATTTTTTAGCAGTTCTGGTATTGAGTCAATTAAAAATGTATTAAAATTATTTGAAATTTCATCAGGATTTCCAGCGATCATACATTCAGTGCTACACTTCGTATTTTTTGTCATTTCCTTATAAATTGACCACATACATTTATTTTTATTGTCCGAGTTTTTTATCCTTACGGTGTAGTGCTCTAATCGAGCTTGAATTAATAATTTGTCATATTCTTTTTTTACACTTGAGTACATTTCATTATATCTAGAGTCATGCATTTTTAGAATTAGGAGATTGTCTAACCTACTTTTTACAACTTGAATTTGTTCATTTTTGTTATAAAAGCTATGTTTTAATTTTTGATTTGGATTAAATAACTTTCGAGGAAAGGCTTGATTAAATAATATTATAAAGCTATCCATAAAAACACACCATTGTTGATTTACATCAGTCTGATTCACTAAATAAACATCCTGCCACTGTTGCTCAATGAGAATATTAAAAAAGTCTTTTTTTTTCCTCACCAAAAAATCTTTTAAAATAACAAGCCTTTTTACTAACTAAATTTAGATTAAGTACAATTTTCTGGGCTGTATGATCTGAAATAGTAGTGTATAATACATAAATTACAACAGAATTCTTTGGAACATTTGTAAAAATGTTATCGACACACGATTCCGAATTTGGTGTTATTCTAGTGTTTTCTGAAATTGTTGGATACATATCAAAAGAAGTTAGGACAGATAGAAATTGTGTCCTAGAGATATTTACCTTAATAAGTTCTATGTTAAAGTCACCTACGAGAAAAACTTTTTTATTTTCTGGAATGATTACATGAAGTAATGTCTCTAACTTTTGGAAAAATATTTTAACGCATTAATTTTGAACATCTTTGATATACATGCACCGACTCGTACTGCACGTATTACCAAGAGGAAGGCACCATGGGTCACACAAAACATAAAATATATGATATCACTTAGAAACAAAGCACTTACAAAGTTTAAGAAAAACAGAAATGCGCAGAACTGGGAGTACTATCGACAATATCGTAATTTTGTTACTGCGGCGATCGATAGGGAGAAAAAGGCGTATTTAGAAAATAGAATTCGGCTAAACGGTCCCAAGGACAACTGGAAGTTACTGAGGGATATGAATGTGTATGGTAGGAAGATAGCGTCGGTTCCGATTGAGTTGGGGAGTGCGGACCAAGTTAACGATTATTTTATAAACATTCCTCAGGTCGATCCGGATCCGACTATTTTAGACTTTTACTTAAATAACAAAAAAGATAATGTTACTGAGTTTTATTTTAAAATGGCCACTTTGGATGAAATTAAAGACGCATTATTCTCAATAAAATCGAGGGCTGTGGGGCATGATGAGATAGGTGTCGATATGCTACTGCGTTGCTGTCCTGTTATTATACCAGTGATTGCGCACTTGGTGAACTACAGTATAGAAATGGAGACTTTTCCAGAAATATGGAAAATTTCTTGCGTAATTCCCTTGCCTAAGGTTAAGGACCCTAGTGAGCTAAAAGATTTGCGCCCGGTGAGCATCTTACCAACTCTATCTAAAATAATCGAAAAGGTACTTAACAATCGAATTAGAGACTATGTGGGTCAGTGCAGTATTCTGCCAAGCGTGCAGTCCGGATTTAGAAAAAATAGGGTGGCGTATCTCGTTTTATATTTGGAATTAACTTCAAAAGGCTGGTATTTTTGTTACATTAAAGGGATCCTTTTTGCATTTCTTTTGTAATGACTATTTCACTAGAATGTTTTACACTGGCAAAATGTCATAGCAACGGCTTGTTTTCTACTGACAAAATTACTACCTGCACCCACCTGGACAAAATTCACATGTGATTTTTACAGCGACAAAATTTTAATATTTGATCGAAAGAAATTTTGTTACCATGGTTCTGTTAATTTATTTAAAATTTTATTGTTCTTTGTCTTTTTTCTCGTGAAATAGTCATGTAGAATACCACTCGAGAAAAGATTGTGATATTATATACCTATGACAATAAAATTCACGAGACGCCATTTTGCCCTTCAAACGTTTTTGGTAAAGAACAAAAGAACTCGTGAAATATATAAAGAATAAACAACCGTTATTTCATAAAGACTAAATCATAAAATTAAGAACAACTTACGCTTATAATAAACGAAAACTCACAAAACTTAAAAGAGATTCGGTGCTATCCAAAATTTTCACCAAAAACTGCTGCTTCCACTATACACTCACAACACAACGACACAACGTCAAATGTCTATGAGAGACGTGACAATCGCCAATCGCTGGGTTGTAGGCGCGAAATTTAAAAATGTTAAGATAAAGTGAAAAATAGGTTACTTATTTCGACGTTATAAAACATAACGCAAATTAAATATTTTATAAGTAACGTTACTTTTATTCACACAAAATTAATGTAAAAATGTAACACAAATTACAACGTGAACAAAAATTACATTAAAATAACAGTATTAAAAAAAATCACGTTTTTAAAACGAAGTTTTTGGTAAAAGGAAATAACATTAACATTTTCACGTAAAAATAACGTTTCTTCTCAAAATATGTCAAGTGGGAGGAAGCGTGAAAGGGGAGTGTCTGCGAAACTAAACGAAATAAAATGGTTACGAATAAACGAAAGAAGAGTCCTACACTCTGTAGTTCTATACAAAAGTATAATCTCTAGAAGGTGTCCGGATTACTTATACGAGAACATTAAATTTCGCAGTGACATGCACAATTTGGAACTTCGCCATAAATATACTATAACTACTCCGGCACACACGTCTGGTAATTTTGAGAAATCATTTAGTCATAATGTGGCAAAATTATATAATAAAATACCCCTCCACATAAGGCAACTTACGGGCATAAGATTTAAATAAGGAGTTAAAGAAATCATAAAACTTATTATCTAGTTTGTACTTATTATTGTGAGTGATTTATATAATACCCTAATAGGGTTCAACCTACAGTACAGAATGTTTTTACTTTTTTTTGCTAAATAATGGATGAATAAAAAATGTATATATTTTCCTTAGGTTAAGTAAGGAAGCTTGCTTCAACTTCGCCTTTTGTAATTAATGTTTAAAATTACAATAAAGACTTTATTTATTTATTTATATTTTTCAATTGAGTCTCCATTATTTTCGAAAACTGTGCAAGGAAGCTTTGCATTGTGGTTTGTAACGCTGATTCCAGTGCGTTTGGCATTGCTTTCGATCCCTGATGTGAGGGGGGGTCTGCTCTATTCCCACTGCCATCATTAGCCAGTTTACTGTTATCTTGCTGACCCCATTTAAAAGTATTGTTCCGCCTTGGCGCGCTGTTGTTGTTAGTTGGCGTATTTTTTCGCAAATTGTTCGGGTGACGAGGACAGCCCATGTAAATAGCAGGGTGTTCACCCTCACAGTTTGCGCATTTGGCCTTTTCTTCGCGAGGCTTTGGGCACTCGTAAGAAAAATGACTCAATGCACACTTTAGGCACTTGATGGGAGCTGTGCATCGAAATTGAGAGTGTCCATACAACTGACAACGATAGCACTGGGAAATTGTAGCGCGCGCACGTTGCGATTAGATTTTAACACACATTTGGTCTAAAAACCTTAGTTCATAAATTGATTTTTCCGATCTCGGTAAGAAAGCCAACACCAGAGGCAGTCGAGCGCCGCTGCGACTGTGCCAACGTATTACCCTTGTAGGATTGAAACCTAATTCTTTTAGGTCATCCCTTATTTTATCTTCTCTCCAGGTTTCCAGGACGCCTCTGAGTACAACATGTAACTCTTTTTCGTCCTGAAATCTGAACGAGTAATGATAGAAATTTTTCAATGTTAAATATTTAATAATTTTGGGGTAATCCACCGGCGTGGGCGGATGTATTTTTACACCCTTTGGTACAGTGACAGCGCGGCCGTAGTCAATTTTGACTGATCGCAAATATCCCGAAATATCATTGCATTTGCTTTTATCTCTAATGACAATTGGAGGAACTCTCAACTTGGGAGGGCTGGTCTACAGTGCATCATTGACAACTGGTTTGACGTGCCAGGCTCGTGCTGGCAGCTCTGCTTGGGTATTGACAGATTGTGAGTAGAGAGATATGGACAGAGCTGGACCAGTGGTGCACCACTTTTGGGTGGTGCGTTTTATGACCTAACCCGAATGGTTCAGCGGTGCAGTTTACAACCTAACCCGAGATTAAACCTGATTTTTTACGATCTAACCTATCCTTTCGGTGGTGCTGTTTATGACCTAACCCGAGAGGTTCAGTGGTGCGGTTTACAACCTAACCCGGGATTAAACCTGACTTTTAACGATCTAACCCTTCCTTTCGGTGATGCGGTTTATGACCTAACTTCATTTTTTGTGGATTACGTTATCTTTTAAAAATTTTTTTACACGTTTTAACCTAAGCCAACAATAAACCTAACTTTTCACTATCTAACCTTAGTGGAAACGCCGCTGTTAAAGCGGCATAGTAAAATCATGATTTATATTTTCTAACTTAGTGAAACGCCGCTGGTGGATGGTAAAGCGAAATAAAATCCCAATTTATATGGTCTAACAACATAAGTATAATAAGGCGCCACATTTGTCACCCACAATAATTATTTATACCTAAATAACCTTCCCAAACCGTATTAAACAATAATAACCAAAACGGAAAATAACTCAAACAGAAAATAATTTTAGTTGAGAATGCTAAGCATAATTTAGAAATTATATAGTACTAAATGTTCTCAATTTTTTTCTTTTTTCTCCTTTAAGATACGTCAACGGCTACGGCTATGAAGTATGCCCGACTTGTCGAGGCTACTTATGGGAGATGCGAATCCGCGGGGGCGACGCAATTCAACGGATTATTCATAGAATTGCGACAGAAGTCGTTGCCGCCCGCCCCAAAGTCGCCCACCCCGAAGCCGTCCACCCCGAAGCCCCCCTCGTTGCTGCCGCCCGCCCCAATGTCCTCATCCCCGATGCTCTCGATCATTTACTGGTTCTAGACGAGGATGTTGCGATGATGGAAGTAGTTCATAATAATAATGATATATTGAACTTACCCCCCTATGAACGAGAAGATGATGGATTCTTCGAGGGGGGTGATTTCATCATCCTCGTCAATAGACCGCTAAATGATCGAGAGCTAATAGAAATACAGATATGCCCGAAATAAACAGTACTGAAACTAAGTTGGCGGCGCTGTCACACTCAAGTTAGCTAGTATAGACCTGTCAACTAAACCTCAAAGAAGTAATTAGTAGGGCCTAATTGTTAAAAATGGTGTTAAGTACAGAGGAGAAAGTGTTTCTGGTAGAGCATTATTTTCGCTCATACGGAATGGGCCGACATAATGGTGCAAGTTTGCTATACGTGTCTGATCAATTCACACAACGGTTTAATAAACGTTCTCCAAGTAATGCTGTAATTTTGAAGGTTATTGAAAAGTTCAGAAATACGGGTAGTGTATTGTGCCAACGAAAAGGAAATTCGGGGCGTCCCAGGACAGTTAACAACAACAATAACCATGAACGTGTTTTTGAGCAAATCTTACAAAATCCGAAAGCCAGCCAGGCAGGGACAGCGTTACAACTTGATTTAAAAAGAACTTCCTTTCAAAGAATCCTGAAGGAGCTGGGTGCATTTTCGTATGTGATTCAGGTACATCAACAACTACATCCTCGGGATTATCGCAGTAGAGTGGAATATTGCGCCAGAATTCTCGCGTTACAGTATGAAAATCCTGAATTTTTGAAAAATGTTTGGTTTTCAGACGATGCACACTTTCACTTGTCAGGCTATGTGAATCGTCGCACAAATCGATTTCTGGGCTTTGCCAGACCCGATGAGGTTCAAGAGGTTCCTTTACATAGTGCAAAAGTGAGTGTCTGGTGTGCTGTGTCCGGACACGGAATTATTGGTCCGTACTTCATCGAAGAGAATGGTAGGCAAGTCACACTTAATCAACAGAGGTACAGACACATTTTAACACGATTTATCCCTGATCTACGTCAATTCTGTCGTGCACGTAACTTGGCATTTCGAAACCAATTTTTTCAGCAGGACGGGGCAACTTGCCATACTGCTGCCGCAATTCGTCAATTTCTTCAAGAACATTTTCCAAGCAAATTTATTTCACGATTTACTGACTTCCCTTATCCTTCACATTCTCCAGACCTCACACCTCCAGACGCATACATTTGGGGCATGGCTAAAAATGCCGTTTTCAAACGGGCACCACAAACCATCGATGAATTAAAGGATGCCGTAAGAGTCTTCTTCGCAGCTCTGAGACAACCCTTATTCAATAACATGACCAGAAACTTAGAACATCGTTTTGAAGTCTGTCTTGAACGAGGAGGTGCACACTTAGAACATATAATAAAGTGTCAATAATATGTATTTTTTAAATATATAATACGATTACAAGTTCAGTACTGTTTTTTTTGGGCAATACTGTATTAGATAGCGAGGAAGAAGTTTAGTGTACTTTTACCCATTTTTTTTTTATTTTATATAGATTTTTTACATCAAAAAGATCAATGTCTTATTTTTGTTTTCCCAAATCCCAATTAACGCTAAAAGAAAATTCAATTAGATATTTACTTTAGATATTTTAATAAAAAATTCAATACTATTAGCGCCACCTACGCACAGGGTTAAAAAGTATGAGAAACTTTGCGAATATCATTTTCCATAGTTCTCTCGACTACCACATCGATGTCACATTTCAATATTCTTGCCAACATTTAACTTTTGAAATTAGCATAATAACAAATCCTTTACAATGAATTAAACAACCGCATACATAATTTTAAAATCTTATAATAAGAATATAAGCTAAAATTATAATGTGTAGCAGCTCCAAAATCTAACAAGTTTCGACTAGTCGAATGACGTCAGTTTACATCTGTGGAGAATACCCAACTCTCAACTCATAAAAAATAGTCAAACTTTGTCGGTAAATACCCTTCTATGATGTAGGGGAAGGACAGGTAACTCCAGGTGCTTATAAAGAATCGTTAAAAACATTAAATACTTATTTCTAGACTCATAAAAATTAGGCGCAATCGAACAATAAATGAATTTCGTCATGTATATATTTATCAGTAACACATTACTTTCGACATACGAAAATTCAAATTGATAATTACTTACCTTAGTACTTTTTAGAAGCTTGAATCATTGCATATAACCGTCTGAGGGTACCCATACTTCCCCTAACATATTTCTCCGTTACCGGGGGAAAAAGGGGTATAAAAGCGGCTTTGATGGGATAAAGATTTCAGATGCAAGTTAAACTTGAAACCGAAGCAGCTTAAAAAAGTTTAAAAGTTTGCTACCTTGATAACTTGCTTTTGTAAGTTTTGTTAAAGGTGTTGAAGCGACACGTACGCTCTACAATCCCAGGTAGCTCCTGCGCACGCGCGCCACAATTTCTAATACGCTGACGTTCAGCTAGTTCGACGTAAACGTCTTTTTCTTCACTTTCACCCAGCATTCCCCACGGCTACACATCTTTACTCCACGACCAGAGATCCTCTTCTTCAGGCACTGTTGTTATTGGCCTTTTTGAGCCACCCACGGGGTTTGGGTCGCTTGCCACTTCTACGCCACCAGGCCGCCAGCAGGACGGAGGTTTAGAAGACCCTAACAGGTCCTGGAAACCAAGGGCAGGATTGGCATCTCGGTCTGGGCCCTTTGCCACCTCCGCAGCGTCGACGGATGAGTCATAGCTAACTCCCCGGAGTTCTGATTGTCCTTGGGTAGACGGAGAACCCATGGCATCGATGATCCAGGCCTCCAGGAAGCCGCTCGGCGAAGACGGTAGCAGCACTTCTTGCATTCTGTCGATTACTGTTGCGAAATCTGAAGCCATGTGTCTGACTTCCAACAGCTTATTTAAAATGAAGTTAAAATATCAAAGTTCTATTCTAACTTTGTTCAATATTTTATTCCTTAAAACTATTTTATGTCTAAGTATTTTTTCTAACTTATAAACACAAAATAAACAACTTTATTAACTTTTAAAAAGAGTTTTATTCATCCAATTGACAACACTTTATTTGTAGCCAAAAAGTCCCAGATTATGCTTTAGGGAACTTTTATGCAAGTACAAATGAATACTTTTTATTTACTGTAAAAATATCTCATCAACTCGAGATATGACTAATTATGATGACTGCAGCTAATTTGATCTTATCGGTTTGAACCCCCGTGAATGACTGAATTAACAGCACGAAAGTCGGCTATTTATAGGAAAATCGAGTTACAGAACAGTGTTTAAATTTGTTTTCAAATTTGAAATAAAATGGAGTGCAGCATTTGCAAGAAGACTCACTCGGCAGCATCCGCTTTAAAAAGGCATCAAAAGCAACAGCATTCAAGTAGTCAGAAACAATTTAGTTGTCATTTATGTCCGCTAACTAGCAACAGAAAGGATATTTTTAAAAAACACCTTAAAAACCATGAAAAAAGCGATCATTAGATGTCAAGAATGCCAGGTAGATGTCAACAGAAAAAATATGAGCGCTCACTTAAAAACATTATTTCATAAAAAAAATTTTTTGCATCAACATTGGTCCAAATGTTAAGTTGATAAATTCAGCTTTTAAAAAAAATATTTGTACATATAGAATAAGCAGTGCGGAAGAAACAATATAAAATGTAAATGAATTTATGTCTCAAATTAAACCAGATGTCCTAAATTTAATCAAAAAGAAAATAAATGAGCAGGAAAATGGAATGAAGATCAACTTTGAGCTTTTTTCCTCATATATATTAGCATCAAAACAAAATGAAGACGGAAATGATGTACAAAATGAAATAAAATCATTTAATAGCAAATATCGCATTGCAACGATATCCTCAAATTTGGAAGACCTGTATTCAGAATTTTCTGAAATATTAAAAGTAAAAAGTGAAGAGTTTCAGGTAAGTCATACTAATAGTATTATTCGATTTCTTATATCTAAAAAAAAAATTATTTTATTTTAGCAAAAAGATTCCGGATGGTCAATGATTGGAATTTTATATTTGGAAGTAAACTTGCTTAGATTTGAACCATTTCGAGGATCATCTTATATACCTCTTCCAAAAGACATAGAAGATAAAAAAAGCTGTTATTAATATAAAAAATAGCGATAATACATGCTTCGCCTATAGTATTCTCTGCCATATTTATCCTGCTGCTGAACATGTTGATAGAGTTAGCAATTATGAAGAACATTTAGATGAACTAAATTTAAATAATTTATCATTTCCCATGGAATTAAATAATATCCAAAAATTTGAGAAGCAAAACAGCGATATAAGCGTCAACGTCTTTGGACTTAACAAGAAAAAGGATAAACATGATGTTGTAGGACCTTTATATCATACAAAGCAACGAAAAATTATTCATGTAAATCTCTTATACATTGAAGATATTTCAACGGGGGCATCGCATTTTTGTTACATAAAAGATTTAAGTAAACTAATCTAATATTATTGAATTTAAAGATCATCATAAAGCATTTTCTATGCCATTCTGTGTATATGCAGATTTTGAAACTTTGCTGGAGCCTATTCACATCGCAAATCCAGATCCATCGAAAAAATATACAGTAGATACACATGTACACAAAGCATTCAGTTTTGCATATTTTGCGAAATGTGAACATGACAATTCACTTTCATTTTTAAAGCAATATAGAGGTTTGGATTGCGTCGAAGTTTTTTAAAAGTGGTTAATTCAAAATGTTAGAGAGATACATGAAAAATATTATTCGAACCCAAAGCCTATGAAAAAACTAACACCTCAGCAACAAAATGATTTTTTAAATGCCGAAGTTTGCTTTATATGTCGAGATATATTTCCACTGAACAATGAAGATATATCTCTTAATAGAGTGAGAGACCATTGCCATTTCTCAGGTAAGCGATAAAAATTATTAATATAGCTAGCTATTATAAAAGGTTATATAAATATCAAAAATAAATTGTATTCACAATAAATGTAATTAAATTATGATTTTTAGGCTTATACCGAGGTGCCGCTCATAGCAAATGCAATCTAAAATATAGAACGCCATACTCTTTACCTATACTTTTCCACAATGGTAGTCACTATGATTTTCATATTTACATCGAGGAAATGTTGAAAAACTCTGAGAGCATCGAAGTAGTTCCACAAAACAAAGAACTCTATATCGCGTTTATTACAAAAATAAACTTAAGCCAGGATGAGAATGATACTGATTTAAACGAAGCAGATCAGAAAAAAAGATATTTTTATTTGCGTTTTTTGGATTCTTTCCGCTTTATGGCTAACAGTTTAGAAAACCTAGCAAAAACTTTAAGCGAAGATCAGCTAATTGAAACTAGAAGACTATTTTCAGATAGCGAACAGTTCAATTTAATGCAACGAAAGGGTGTTTTTCCCTATGAGTTTGTTGATTCATATGCAAAACTAGAATCTACTAAACAACTCCCAGCAATATCGGATTTTTACAGCACATTATATGAAGAATGTATTACCAAAGAAGATTATATTCATGCACAGAAAGTTTGGAGGACATTTAATTGCAAGAATTTAGCTGAATATTCAGATTTGTACTTGAAAACTGATGTTATTTTGATGGCTGATATATTTGAATCTTTTATAACACTCTTTCGCTCTCTATACAATCTAGAAGCATGCTTTTTCTTCACTCTTCCATCGCTAGCCTGGTCTTGTATGTTGTCTTACACAAAGGTATGATGATTAGCTTTCCATTTTTCATCGTAAGGTTTAAAATGCTTTATTTTTTAAATAACAGGTAAAACTAGAACTACTTTCCGATCCAGATATGCTACACCTAATTAGAAAGGGGATCCGAGGCGGCGTCGTACAATGTGCTCACCGACATGCTATTGCAAATAACAAGTACATACCAGACAACTTAGAAGATGAGTTTAATTACATAAAGTATGATTCAAAACAAGAGGAAACTTATCTCACCTATTTGGATGCCAACAACTTATATGGATCAGCTTTATCACAGTACTTACCTTATGGCGGCTTTCGATGGCTTAAAGATGATGAAATTCAAATATTTAACGTGGTAAATCAACGTTCAAACGATGAGAGTGCAATAGGTTTTATTTTAGAAGTAGATTTATTATATCCGGAAGAAATTCATGACTTACATAACGAGTTACCCTTCTGTCCTGAAAATATGGTTGCGCCTAATGGTACAAGTCGTATGCCCAAGTTAATTCCGAATTTATGTGATAAAAAAACGTTATGTCATACATTATAGAAATTTATATCAAGCCCTTCAACATGGTATAATTTTAGAAAAAATTCATAGAATTATTGAGTTTAGACAGTCTGACTGGCTAAAAATCTATATAGATAAAAATACAGCGATGAGACAGGCGGCAACAAACAATTTCCATAGAGAGCAATATAAGCTGGCCAATAACGCAGTTTTCGGCGTCAAAAAAAGGGGGCTCAAACTTATATTTCTCAATCTAAAATAGATAGCGTTAAAGTTTTTAATGAAAATTTTGTAGGCATTCAACTTAAAAAAGAAAAAGTTGTTTTTAACAAACCAATTTATGTAGGTTTTTGCGTACTTGATATTTTAAAGACTATCATGTACGAATTTCATTATGATTTTATAAAAGAAAAATACAAAGATAGTTCAAAACTCTTATACACGGATACAGATTCATTAATATATAAGATAACTACTAAAGATTTTTATGCAGACATGAAGGAAAATCTTAATAAGTTTGATACGTCTAATTATGCACTGAATAATCCATATTCAATTCCTTTGATAAACAAGGCTGTTTTGGGGGTATTTAAAGATGAAGCTAAAGGTTTGCCCATGCTTGAATTTGTCGGTCTTAGACCAAAATTATATGATTATGTTGTAGCTAAACCTAATAGCAGCGGACATTACGGCGAAATTATTAAGAAGGGAAAAGGGGTCAAGAAGTGTGTCATCAAGAGACTTAAACATAGCGCATACAAAACATGTCTCTTAAGCAAAAATATTGTTTTAAGTAGACAAAATGTTTTTAGATCAATAAAGTATGTTATACATACAGAATCGGTTAATAAAATAGCTTTGTCTGCAAACGATGATAAGAGATATATTTTGCCTGACGGAATAAGTACTCTTGCGTGGGGTGTGGGGTCATTATAAAATCAACTTTTTAAATGCTCCATTTGAAGGATTTTAATAATGTTTCTTAATTATACTATATTTTGAAAAATATTAACCATATGCTATTTTTTCAAGTTGGATATACTGCTAAAACGTATCTCAACAAGAATAAACATGTTTCGACAAGTCTAAACCTGTTTCAATTCGTCTAAAGCTGAAAGCTGTTTCGACACGTCGAAAGCTGATTCGTATTGCCCAAGGCTGTTTCCATCGGTTGGCACCTGTTTCGACTTATCGAAACTTGTTTGTAAACGAGGGTGGGATGGGTGGGGAGACTGTAACTATAAAAGAACTTAAAGCTGATGGTTTAAGCTATAAGTAGTAAGCCAAATGACCAAGTCGCTACAACTACAACATCAAATTAAAAGTTTTTCTGAAAAAATTAGAAAATTGAAAAAAGATATTAAACAATACGAACAAAAGAAGCAGATTACATATCTACTAAAAAAACTTACAATATAAAAATTTAAGAAAACGTGGCTAGCCAATCGTCTTTGGATTCATCGGATTTATGCTATCCAGAGTATATAGATATGATCCTTCTTAATTATAGCGAAAAAATAGAGGAAGAAAAATATTTGATTAACGAGAGCATTATACATCTCCTCACAGCTCCCATAAAAATTTCTACAGGCTTAAGTACTATGCAGGACTTTCTGCCGACAGTCAAGCTAACATACGTTGCTCCCTGCTCTAAGGACAGCATTTCTATATCATTCATGGATATAGATTGGCATGAAATTTTTGAACATATGCTGAATATGTCTCCATTAGTTAATGTTGACGGAACACTAACTGAAAATGAAATGATTTTTCAGCAGTTTAAACTTACAAGCATACCATGTGAAGGGCAAAAATTATTAAAATTAGAAAAATATAATAGTATTTTGTATTTTTGTAAAGAATGGCTTCAAGAAATTAAATTATACTCTCATGTTATAAGCTATAAGCTAAAACTTTTAAAATATATTGATTTCTCAAGCCATTATACCAGTATTTTATTATATTATATATTATATAACAGAATATGATAATGATGTGACACAGTGGCGGCTCTACCATAAGGTCATTTGGGCAATGACCTCCCACGCCAAGTCACCAACCACCCAGCAAACATTTATGATTGGTTTTAAGTCGGCCGACTGTGCGCAGATCTATTTTTGATCGGGATCGGTTTACTTGGAACGGTAAACCATTTAATTTACGCCCCGTTCCCGACAATCGGGAATAGTAATCGGATCTGAATCGAAAAAACATTGATATTTCGATTGTCGGTTGAACACGATCTATTATATGTCGATTATTTTATATTAACCGACGCTCTTTCTTTCGTCATCGAAAATGTTAATTTTAGACGGCGAGAGCCAACGGAATAGGTAATGCAATAAAAATTAGTTGGGAATTCAAATTTTAGCGCCATTTCACGGTAGTATCGTATCCTGCATTACCGACCACTGCATGTGACGATGACGTCAAATGCAAATGGCGTTCTTTAGTTCTTTGGCTTCGGTCGGTGTGTTTTTGTGTTTTTCGGCGTTGCATACGATTAGAGTGATTTGCTGTTTCGTTACATTTTCATATTTCCAAATTTCAGGTAAGTTTTTTGTCTTTTCATTTAGGTATTTTTATTGCCAAGTATAAGTTCAGTAAATTATTGTTAGGTAATTCGTGGTTTACGGTTTTTAAATTTCATTTATTTTACTGGCAATTCACTGACATATATTTTTTGTTTGTAGGTTGTACGATTGTGATCATTGTGCCTTCTAAAATTAAAATAATGTCTCAAGAGGCTTTGATGATAATTTATGTTCCTATATTTAACTTAAACATATAACGTTATATTATACTGTAAATATTTTGTCTGTTAGAGGTTTTCCAATATTTTTATGTTCTGGGAAAGATGTGTAATAAAAAAACGTTTCATATTTAAATATCAACTGTTTTAATTATTCTATTTGAGAGGGCTTTGAGTTATGTTATATTAATCCCTATTATCTGTACCAAAAGTGAAAAGACTAAAAATGAATGTATCTAATTTAATGTATGATCACTCTAAAATTATATAGTCATCATCCTATTTTATCTATATCTTTAATTTTTTTTTTATTTTAGTTACTTATAAAAGGGACCAAGTAATAACAATAAGTTTCAATTATCAGTTTTTAAAAAATTTTTAAAAATTTTTTGGATTTTATATTTTTTACATTCAAAAAAATCCCTATGCCAAGCTGTAATTTGCGAGTGTAGGGATTTTTAAAAGTAAAAAATATAAAATCTAAATTTTTTTTAAAATTTTTGAAAAACTGATAACCGATAAATAAAATGTATCCATACTTTGAATATACCTCATTTAAATGAAAAGGAATATATGACGTAACATAAAATAAAACGCAATATTTAGATATTGTACCAACAAATTTTGTGTAAAGAATATGCATCTAAATGAGGATCGAGTTGTAAAGGAATATCGGCAAGATATCGGGACCCCCAATTGGCCGATTGCTGGCTCTGCTATCGGCCAGGCGGTCATATACGGTCCGGATCGACGTTGGCGTCCGGCATTGGCCCGATAATCCGAAACCAATCGGCCGACGTTTAATCGACGCTCAATGTTTGCTGGGCACCTAACATATTAATATTTAACTTTAAAATTAAAATTGATTCAATCAACCAAACTTTACTGCTCGGATACTATTACCTCTAAAATATCCCTCGTATTTATTAATGCAATGCACACGCAGCAAAACAAACTAGACGTAACGCTACTTGTTATGCGTCCCCGCAAAAATTTCAGGTCAAAATCGAGCTTGCCCACGAAAAATAGCGTCACCCAACAAAGCCTGTTGGGGTAAAGAGAGGAATAAAATTCGCCCCTGCGCGTGCAAAGAGAGACAACTCCAAAAAAGTGCCATTTGAGATAACCTTGAAACCGATCTTTAAAATTGTCATTCTTTAATTGTGCAATTGGTGACATCTCAAAAATATGTCTTTGTGTGTTTTATCTTATAAGTACAAAAGGATACATTTCATTTCCAAATGTGTTTTTAGAGTTAAATTTAGATAAATCTATATACACTTATATTTGGATTGTACAGATTGAGCCAACTTGACTTAACTCGTTCAGCACTAAATGTTCTTAAAGTTGTCTTCAATTTCACAAAACTTGTCAGAGCTTGTATACTGTACGCTTTGGTGTGCTTCTCTGTTTGCTTAAGTTTGTGGTTAAATAGTAAATATCATATACGTAAGGTGTTAATTTATAGTCAGGTGGATTAAAACGTTAAATATTATTGTGGCGGGAGAATAAACTCTGTTCTATTATTTATTATTAGGATATTATTGAGGTTATGTCTTCCACAAGAATGAAATTTCTTGCCGATTTAAGAAAACAAGCTGGTGTAGGAACTGGTAAGTAATGTTTTTGTGTTTTTGGGTAAAATTATAAATATTCCAATTTATCCTAGTAACGGAATTAATAGTTGTTAATAATAAAATCAGGGAGATGTCTCTATTAACACTATTGTTTTAAACTTGTCTCGTGTTTCACTATATTAATTTAGGGTACCTATATACTTATCGTAAAAACATTTGTAGACTATGCACATTAGGGCGTGTATTAAGAAGTGATCTTATTAAATTGGGTATTTTGAAAATTGAAATGCTACTTATTATAAGGCGTTTAATATATTATATTAGCTTCTCGTAGTTCTTCCAAAATGGATATAATTTCATTATCATGTGCCGTGCTTCCAGCTAATTTAGACGCCCAAAGGAGGCGGAGACGTTCGATCAATTCCTTGGGAGTATTTCAGTAAACAAATTCTTTATTTTTAAAGTTTAGTTGTTTGTTATTTAGCGGCAATCGTGTTATTGATTTTCCTTCTTTAAAAATAAGAGGTCTTATTAAGTATAAATATTTTTTTGATTGACTGCGGTTAAGTCCTTGAGTTGGATTATATTGATTAAAAATTACATTTGTTTTATGTAGAATTTCTTGATGTATACTTTTTGTTTGCTCGCTTATAGCACTAGGATTTTCTAACGCTTTTGGATGTTTTAAAAAAAGTATATCCAAAAGTTCTGCAGATGCTGGATATGATGCAATATTTGTACTCCCACGCCAAAAGGAAATCCCGCTTGGAGGAAATCTAACCTCAGTGTTCCCCATATGAAGTTTATTTTTTCAATCTACGCCAATTTCATATCTTACATCAAACCTTGATATATTACGTTTTATTTTTTCCACATAACTCATCGAAACTGTATGCGGACTAGACTGCGAGGAAAAGTCTATCTTTCTTGATTTTAGCTGTTTATCATGTTTGGTAATAGGAGGTGTATCACTTAAATCCGACGTTGAGAAAATATCTTCTGCAGGTAGGTATTGTACTGATATATGGTGAAACAGCGTCGAAGGTCTGATTAAAGCTGTTGTCATGAACATCAACATCATCAGGCGAATAAGGCTGGTTAGTTGTTTTCTCAATAGTGGTTTGGCTTTTGTTAGCTAAGAGAAGCTGCACATTAGATTTTCTTGATGCAACTTGAACAGCATCAGAAATAGATTTTAAACGAGTTGTAACAGGCTGATAAAATTCTTCAAGTCCACTTTTGTTTTCAAATTGCCTATTTTTAATGCAATGATATTTTTTGCGCACAGCATCAGTTGCTTCAATCAGTTTGCGTTTAAGCTCAATTTCTGAAGTATCGTTCATTTTTTTTTTACTCCTCTCCCTTTACTGCCTCAATCTTAAATGATATAAAATTTTAAAAATAAATGTATTTATCAAATCCTATTCGATATCTACCTCTCTTTAAATCGCTATCTTTATCAATAACTATAGGAAACCATATTTTTCTTTCCAACACTCTGCACACATTTCTAAAAATTCGGAAAATGATACATCTGGAGAAACATGATCTAAATAAATGTGTTTAAGAATTGTTTGATCTTGATTAAATAGAATAAGAAAATTAGCATTATCACGAATTAATTGCTTTGAAACTTTAGAATATGTCTGAGCTAAGTAGAAACAGTCAATGTTTTTATGTCTCCCCATACCAAAATATAAACGAATAGTATCTTGTCTTTCACAAATTACATCATCAAATATAAAAACAGAATTGGGTTTAGCATCCACAGGATTAACTATTTTCTCATTGGAAGCATAAGTATAAAAACCAATTTCCTTAATCGGCTTAAGTACTTTGTGAATATAATCATATTTTGGTTGATATAAGGATTTTGAATAAATATAAGGTATAGGTGCGGGTAATAAGGCCTAGCTAAGGGAGATTTGAAATAAAATAAAAACTATGCATCCGAATCAACAAATTTTAATGTTAATTAAACCTATAGATCAATTACTGTCGTTTGTGAACCGATATAAAACTACCCGTTTAATACCGATTACACGGTTCGTTATAAATAAAAGCCCGGGTCAAAATTAAACTTCTATTTATCAAAATACTAGTCTAAGTTAGGCACAGTTATCTATAGTACAATATAGAAAAGGTGTAATCAAAAACAAATGAATTCATATAAAAGAACGCAATAAAAAACTTAAGCTCGGAACCCTCGACCGATCGCTTACAATTCTTTGTATGCACTATCTCGGCCCGAAAACCCAAAAACATAAACATGCAGGGTTCTCGGAATTCCATCGTTTTGGCGACGTCTGGCAGGGTGTTGTTTGTTTACATTATAATCGGTTACATTTTATTTTAAAAGCATTGGCTTTATTATTTTTGAATTTTTGTTGTACAGGGTGGTTAAAAAAGATATTGAATAATAAAATGAATGCGAAATATGATATGGCTCTGACAATTACTATAAAATATAAACAGAAAATGGCAACTTCTGCCGTAAACAAAAACAAAATGAAACATTGTTTAAAACCTTGTTAGTAGGCCTTATTATACTGTAGTAGGATAATAAGGCCTAAGACTTAAACATACATAAATAATCAAAATCTCAACAAAACAACAAATTCAACAACAATTGTTTTTGTTTAACAGCCATCAGGACACTCAAAATCATCTGTATCATCCGCTGTCAGACTGACACACTCCTCATGATACCACTTGCCGCATTTAGGATATTGCCTCATATCAGCCATCTTATTCTCCTCACAACCGTGACAGTACCAACTCGCCTGGTTCTGTTTAGTACCACTTCTATCTTTGAGGGTTGAGGTCTTTTTTTTTTGTTTCCTTCCTTGTTTTTGTCAAATAGGTCTTTGGTGACTGGAGTTCCCCTGTAATTTAGGGCTTTTCTTCTAATTGTTGGTGTTTTTTCAGTATTTTTGACCGGTGTGGACATAAGCTGCTGAAATGCTGTTTTTTTTAGTTGCGCGAGTGGCACATTATTTTCATCATCGTCCGAACTAGAACTTCTATAAACCATGCGATAAAACTTTCCAGGGGGTCTGTTTGGGATATGGTTAATTCTTTTTTCTTGTATTGTTGATGTCGATTGCTGTGGGGTAATTGGCCTGGGGGAGACGCGAGGTTGCGAATTTTCGTAATTAACTTCGTCAGATACAGGAGGAGCTGGAGCTTCTGTCAATAAAGATGGAGCTAAAGCTATTTCTGGGACAGCTTGTGAATTCAATGGGTATAAACCAGTTGCTTTAAAGCCACTTGTAATGTTATTATGGGTCATGCATTTGGACCAGACATTTGATAGGATAATATTAAATCGTGCTTTAGTTAGTTTTTTGTCTGGATTTTGTTCCATAAATAATAAAACTTCAGCATCCCAGTGGTGTTCAAAGGATCGATAAACGGCTTTATCCAGGGGTTGCAGTTCATGGGTGGTGTTTGAAGGTAAACAGTAAGTATAATGATATGTCGAGTGAATCTGCAACTTCAACGATGGATAGGTCTAAGTGACAAGCTGCTATATCAAATATTAAAAGGCACTTTCCTGCACTTTTGTACTTGGCTAGATGCTTCAAAAAGGTTTTGAAAAGTTCATTAGTCATATAACCCTTTGTAGATTTTTCTACCAATGATTCCGCTGGCAAATTGTCATATAATTCTGGCTTCAATCGTTTACCTTTAAATATTATCATTGGTGGTATAGCATTACCAAGTGCATTTACACAACCCGCGATGGTAACACTTTCAGCGTGTTCCGAAGACTGTAAATATACTCTTTTAGCCCCCTTCTTTGCCAAAACTGTCTGTTGGTGGTGGATTATTAGACGGCAACCTTTCTCGTCCATATTAAGCATAAATCTTTTCAGGATGAGTTTGCAAATCTAGATTATCATAAACTTCATTAACTCTTTTGAAATGATCATCAACGATAAATTTATTAAGTTTTTGTGCCCTAGCCGGGTTCACGAACTGGGCTTTTCTTCTAGATATTTCCGGATGTCTTTTCATGAACGCCTTAAAGCAATCTTTACCAGCAACTCTAGCATGTTCGTTAAAGTTATGCTTGATGTTAATAAGCTCGCAAAATTTATAGACCAAACGTCGGAGAATCCATGGTGTTACAGGTAATCCTACTCCAGCAAACCTCATAATTCTGTTAACAAGCTCAGCTTCCTGGTCGTCACTGAGTAAGGATTTTCGACGTAGTGTTTTTTTCAAACTGCCAGTCTGGAGATGATTTCTAATGGTTCTTCTGGGAACTTTATACCTCCCAGCAGCTTTATATGTGCTTAGCAATCCTCTTTCTACTGCTTGGACAGCCGACACCAAGTCATTTTCAGACCACAATGCTCGTTTGGGAGGCATCGTGGTTGTAATCACTAAAAGTAACAATAAATAAATTAGTAAACAGTAGTATTATTACTTATTTACATTCCTAACATTTTGAAAAAGACATACAATAATCTGTAAAACAGAAATGTTGATAAAAAAAAAGGAGGATAATAAGGCCTACGGTCAAATTTGGTAGGCCTTAATAGTCGCTGACAACTTGTGTAAAGAAACCTAAAAATAATTCAAATTCAGACCATAATATATTATTCAAACATCAAAGGTCGTAGAAGCATGAAATAATAGAAAACTATAGCGCAAAATTATATATACCTATAAGTGTAATATTATAAAAAATACTTACGATTGATTGGGACGATTTCTTATTATACGTGCCGCGCAACCGCCGCTCACAATGAATTACGTCGCACTGGAGGCAGTGAGCGAGCTACGCATCGCAACAAGTTCGAGGCGCCATCTATGACTGTTAGTTACCTACGAGTGTGACCTTGACGGATGTCGATCATTTTAAATGGTATTTTTGTTACTTAGGCCTTATAAGCCGACAGGCCTTATTACCCGCACCTACCTTATATATTTTCAAAACAAAGGCCTTTAGGATGAGTTAGAAGAGTTATCATAGCATTTGTTTTCCCACAATTTGAAGGACCTATTAAAAGCGCTCTTATTGAATTTGGTAATAAAGGTCCATTCCTTTGATTAGCTGTCAAGCCTGCTCCGACGCTCTGATCCAGATTGTCGACTTCCAATTCATAGCCTGATTTTTCAATAAACATATTGCTGTAAATATACTTTACTTGCACACTATATTTTATTTTAATGTCAGCCACCAAACGATTAGGACGTATATCCTCTCGCTCCAGCAGCACCAAGGCGAGTGGTAAAGGCTTAGTTTTGATACTGTAATAAATAAGTTACCAATTGAATTACATTTACCTGATTATCAGTATTGCGGACCTGGAACAAAGTTAGAGAAAAGACTCACCCGCGGTGATCCTGGAATAAATTCATTAGATACTGCATGTAAAAAGCATAATATAGCCTATATGCAAAACATAAAAAGATAAGTGAACGACATAAAGCAGATTACGAACTTGAACAAAGTGCTTGGAAACGTGTAAAGTCGGCAAACTCTAGTTTTGGCGAAAAAACTGCAGCTTGGTTAGTAACGACTGGAATGAAAATAAAAAGAAAGCTTGGTATGGGATGTAAAACCCCAACTGGAATGAAAATAAAAAAGAAGCTTGGTAGGGGATGTAAAAAAGCATTAGCTAAACGTAAAAAGAATATTAAAATAAATAAAAAACAGAAAAAAATAGTTTTCGGCAGCGGGATTATAAATAAAATTAGTAAAAATTTAAAGAAACGTTTAAATTTAGACCCAAAAAAATCGGATATACAAAAAATGGCAAAAATTTGAATAATAGTGGCGCAAAAAACATTAAAAGCTCTCGGAGGTAAAAGAAAAATACAAACTCCGCGCATCATACCATTACCAAAGCAGGGAGAAATTTTACCTCTGATTCCTATATTTGCAGGACTTTCTGCTTTGGGTTTGTTAGCTAGCGGCGCTGCTGGAATCATAAGAGCAATAAAGACAGCTAAAAATGTTTAATCGGGAAAGCGTTATGATAAAAATATAGATGAAGGAAAAAAGGGTAATGGATTATATCTTAAACCATATCGCAGTGGTTTGGGACTATAATCTAAAACCATATAAAAGTTCAAAAACTAATAAAATCCCTACCTCCAAAAGCGCTTACAAATTTCGACTTGTCTAAGTATGCATTACAGCTAAATATTCCATATTTGAGAGATGCTATGCCGAAAACAGGCCCTAACAAGTTTGAAAGTGGAATTGTTAATTTGGATGGTGTGAAGGGGGTAGGGACGCATTGAGTTGCGTATAAGAAGAAAAATGACAAAAAAAATTATTACGATAGCTTCGGAGATTTACCTCCACCAAGTGAGTTAGTTAGTTATTTGTATACTGGCCGATATAAAACAGAAAAGATCTTCTATAACTACATTCGCGAGCAAGATTACCAGATACAGTCTGGTGTGAACATTTATGCTTAAAGTTTCTTGCTAAAAAAAGTTAAGAAATGGAGAATGAAGCTATAAAAAAGATGTCTCATTCTATGCATGTGTTTTTCAAATCGGGAATCTTATTAAATGTGACAAAGGAGGAGTTAGTTTATATGCCCAAAGAAGTTATTATAAATTGTGCATTTCGAGAAATCCCGTTTATTTGGTCTAAGCTGCCTAAACATTTACAAGTAGAGTGTGACATTTTCAATTACTTTTTTTGTGCTGAACATCAACAGAGTGAGGATGGAGATGTAAATGATGGTCCTCCGAAGCGAAAATTATTCTGTTGTTATTGTAAAATGAAGGATATAAATATAGCAACAGAAAATAAAATTGAAGTTTCCCATCAGATAAACGTTGTATATTACAATCAATATTAAAGTATTCAGGATTTTTTTTGTAGTCATGTCGTGCACGTTTACCCTATCAGATCATAGCAACGTGTTGAGCGCTAATTTTTTTCCCTCGCTTGAGCTTGAGAAGAATTCAATATATGGTTTAGGATTGTTGGGATTTTACACTTATAATTCAATTTTTAACATAGATGAAAATAATAATTTACTTGGATTTGGGGAGCCTGATCAGAAAAAGTTTACTTACTTTAGAATTAAACCAGGAGCATATGAAATTGATGATATCCATAAAGAAATTCAGAAAGAAATCAAGAAAAAGAAATATTTAGAAAATAACAATGAAGTTGATGATATGAATAAAATATTTAGTTTGGAGGCTAATAACAACACTCTAAAGTGTCAGCTTAAATCTACGGTGGATTTGGACTTTTCAATAAAATCCTCTTTAGGGAGAACGCTTGGATTTAAAGAGAAAGTGTATAAAGCTAATAGACTTCATGAATCCACTCTGCCAGTGGATATAATGAAAGTACGGATGATACGTATTGACTGTAATATTATATCTGGAGCATACTTAAATTCTACCAAATCTCATACTTTATTCGAATTTGATATTGACGTTAAACCAGGCTATAAACTTTCTAAAGAGCCGCATAATATAATATATATGCCCATACAACCTTTAGGTCGTCAGTTTATAGATAACATTACATTGAGAATCTTAGACGATCAAGGAGACTTGTTTAATTTCCAAGGAAAGAAAATTATCATTAAACTAGAATTAAAGAAAATTACATATTGGGATTTCAATATAATTCTCAGATTTATAAATATCAAAAATCGTTTAAGATAATAAAAGATAATAAAAGCAGTAAACCTAAAACTATAGCAATTCTGATGAAATCCGTATACCAATTCATTTTCAAGATCTAATACTTGATATTGCAGATAGTTACATATATATTGAGGGTACATTTAATTCTAGCGATGCAACAAAGACATGCTATTTGTCAAATAATTGTTTGGCCTTTTTATTTGATGAAATTAGATATGAAATGGGTGGTGAACAAGTATCTATAGTCAGAAAACCTGGAATCACCACAGCGTTAAAGACATTGGTATCATTTAATCCACTGCATAGTAAAAACTTACTTACCACAGTATGGGGTTTCAATGAGGAATGTCAGGCTATTTTGTACAAAACAAGCCATATATTTAGCGGAAAATTACCATTAAAATATCTATTGGGTTTTGCTGAGGATTATTTGAAAGGAGTTCTTAACGTAAAGCAAGAATTAATATTGGTTTTATCTAGATCATATGTTAACTGCTACGTTGGCGAAGTAGAAGCAACTATTAATGTAAGCAAAATTGAATGGAAAGTTCGTCATATTGTTCCCGAGGATCGACAAAAGCTTAAACTGCTTTCTCGTATAAATAAAGGTGACAATAATGCTCAAGTAAATATAGCTTATAGAATGTGGGACTTATATAAGCTTCCCACACTACGAGAAACGACTTCAGATATATGGGCTTTAAAAACTAGTACCAATCTTGAAAAACCTAAATATGTAATTATAAGTTTTATAAGTACAGAAAGTTTGGACAACTATAAAAAGAATGCGATAGATTTTATTAGCGCGGGTATTCGAGATATTCGCGTGTATTTAAATAGCAGCGTATTTCCTTATGAAAGATGAAACTTGGATTTTAGCAAAAAGCTTCGTGGTCCTGCATACTACGCATACGAAAATTTTCAGCGTAGTTACTATAATCGGCAAGATTGTAGCCCCCTACTTGATTTAGATGAATTTTTCGCAAACCCGGTCTTTGTCATTGATTCCAGCCAGCAAGCGGATAATAACATAAAAAACTCGACAGTAGATATCAAAATTGAATTTGAAACGCGCAAAAAATTTGCAAAAATCATTAAAGTTTTTGCATTAGTGTTACATGATGCATTTTTAAGCTATAATGCTTTAGATGGTTCTGTTCGAACCGGATGTAATTTTTTAGGTAGATAAATTTGTACTAATTAGTTTACTTTAATAAATAAGTAAGTATATGTATAAGTTATGCACTTTTGTACATTTAGTATTTTTAAATGAATTTTGAATAAATTATGATTAAATTATATTATGGATTTTATTTTACCCTAACTAATCTAATTTTGAATTTAAGGTTTGAGCGTAGCATAAAAAAAAGTTAGGTTATGTTGGTAATGTACTAACTGTCATAACACATAACCTAACCTTATGCATGGTTAGGTTAAAACGTGTAAAAAAATTTTAAAAGATAACGTTATCCACAAAAAATGAAGTTAGGTCATAAACCGCATCACCGAAAGTAAGGGTTATATCGTTAAAAGTCAGGTTTAATCCCTGGTTAGGTTGTAAACCGCACCACTGAACCCCTCGGGTTAGGTCATATATAAACAGCACCACCAAAAGGATAGGTTAGATCGTAAAAAGTCAGGTTTAATCTCGGGTTAGGTTGTAAACCGCACCACTGAACCGCTCGGGTTAGGTCATAAACAGCGCCACCGAAAGGATAGGTTAGATCGTAAAAAGTCAGGTTTAATCTCGGGTTAGGTTGTAAACCGCACCGCTGAACCATTCGGGTTAGGTCATAAACAGCACCACCGAAAGGATAGGTTAGATCGTAAAAAGTCAGGTTTAATCTCGGGTTAGGTTGTAAACCGCACCGCTGAACCATTCGGGTTAGGTCATAAAACGCACCACCCAAAAGTGGTGCACCACTGGTCCAGCTCTCTCCATATCTCTCTACTATGGTGACGTTTTCTGTGTCAAATGATTTTGCAAGGCTTTGTTGCTCGATTTTGGTAAATTAGGCCAAGCAGAACTACCGGCTACATTCTTGCTATTTGTAATAGCGTTATCAGGGACAACATTTTGTCTCTTTCTTGTCTTTCTATATACCTGACTAGGCCACTGCTCGCTACTCTCCGAATCAACCTCTGAATCGCATTCCATGCCTGAGCCGGCCTTGTCTATGACTATCGCATTTATGTCGATTTGTTTATTATTAAGTTTGCTAGCAGATGCCTTTTTAGTATCATTCAATATTAGTTTTGTTTGTTGTTTGTTAAATATCACGTCTATTTGTGAATTTACATTAGAGTTTAGCTCGTCTGTGTCTGGATTAATGCGGTACCTACTTAATTCGTGCTTCAACTCCCCTATCGTTTTATTTAAGTCTCTAACGTCCATTGCTCTCGTGAAACTATCCTCCTACATCTGCCTCATTTTATTTATCCATTCAACGTTGTTTTCGTCCAGTATCCTCTTCTCGCAATCTTCAATTCTCTGCTCTACTGTTAAAGTCGTCTGCGGCATAATTTCATCATCCGACATTGGTATGGACAGGTCCTCTGGCCGGGGGGCAACCCCCTCGCCTTGCACTTCCATTTGTATGGAAATTTAATACGATTTTATTATTTTTTGACTTTGACAGATAAAAATTATTTTTTGACAAATTTCTGGAAAATCGAAATACTGACGGGAGCGATTTACTGTCACTGTCAGCGACTGCACACCACCTGCAGACTTCGAATGTTGAAGTGCGACTCGTAGACAAAGGAGATGCGCTTATGGTAGGGATAGATTTTAGGATAGATAGGCAACTTAGGGCGGGTATTATAAAAGAGGCAAAAGTTAACTTTGATTCTAACTGGTTAACTTTCCTAGAAAAATTGATAGTTTTATAAAGTTATCATTATCCTGCAAATGTAAAAAGTAAAGAATAATTTTTAACAACCTAACCTATAATTATTTATAATCTGTCACTGACATTATCGTTGTAATGTCAGTGTAATCTGTCATCAATATCGTTTCTCTCCTTAATTTTTGTACTTTGATCAATTATTTTATATTTTATAAAAACATGGAAAGAACAGCTATCAATTTTTATGTTATGTCAACAAAAGTCTTCAAAATCGTCCAAAATTACCAAAATCTGTGCATCAGTTAACTTTAATTGATACCTACTTCACCCAATAAAGTTAACATGGGGATTGTCAACTTAATCAACTTTATCTTTATCGCACCTTAGCTGGTGCGGTTGAACTCGGAGAGAGAAAGATAGAGAACGTTCCCCACGCTCATTCTAAATACATGTTTTGCCACTACCAACGTTAGGATATGAACAACCTTATAAAACAAAATCCCTACAATAGCGCCATCATCGTCTGGTTGAAGAACTAAACGAACGGGAAACGATCTTCACCATTTAAGTTATCCTAGCCTGGTGCGACTGATTATCCCTACAACGATCTTTATTTAGACCGCTAAAAATAAATTGGCATCAGTATATGATTAATGCTTTCACAATCACAATTACAAAAGTCATATTATGGATTAACACCGGAACCGATTTTTTCACCATCAGAGTTTAAAACATAATATGAACCCATCACCTACATTGATTGTTCCCATCAAAAGGAAACAATTGAAACTGGACCCATTGTTATGAGAGTAGAGTTTGAATTACATAAAGATCTTACAGACAATATTTCTGCTTATTGTCTAATTATGCATGTCAATATTTTTAGCTATAATCCTCGAATCTAACCAAAAATGCTACACAAATTTAACGTTATATAAAATCAAATGTTTATATTTCTCGTTTAGCAGTATGAATGAGGAATTAGAACAACGCTTATCCGCCCTTTTAAAAAATTCTGCAAAACTAAGGCAACAAATACAAGAGTATTCCAACAAGAAATCCATGATTAAACAGTTCTCTCATGAAATTATGAAAATGTTGACTCAACTCCCAAATTCTCCGAAATAATTAAAAACTTAACAGAGAAGGTGGATTATGTGCATGTAAGAGGAAATGAAAAAGCTGAATACATAAGGCGAAGTACCTACTCGCTAGAACCAGAAATAGAGCTTGATGAAGATCCACCATTACAAAAAGAAGAAACCTGCTGTTTTTTACCACTCTCGATCAGAATTTATATGTGCACTCAGTGGCGCAACCAAGGGTGGGGGCTACCGGGCTGCAGTCCCCCCCCCCAATACCGTCTTCACCATAATGGCACACGGGGCCCGTGCCCAGGGCCCCCCATTCTAAGGGGGCCCGACGACTTTAACAATTTCTCTCACACACATTTATTCTCAAAACATTTTTGTCGGGCACATTACACTTTTTTCACAAATCAGTAATCTATACTACGTCATTATATCGATGACTGCGCCTAGTCCTACTGTACTAATTAATAAAATTTCCGAACGCATCCTACAATCCTACCTAATTTACTAACTCACGCAGTCACGCAATCCCTCCGATTCCAAAGTCAAGCTGCACTGCTGCACGCTGCACCGTCTAAACAAGGCCTAACATAAATTAATAGAATAGAATAGAATAGAATAATAGAATTTTATTTAACTATGGTTGTACAAAAAATATACATTATAGCAGGTCAAAAAAAAACAATGTCCAAAATACATAGTAAATAATATGACAATGAAAAAAGTAACATACAAAAGAAAATATTACAAACTAAAATAAAATAATATAACTAGACATAAACATAGTACAAAGTCGATACATGGTTAAAATAAAATATTACGTGGTCAACGAATGGTACGCACTGCCTTAAAGACAGGGCCGTTCCTGGCGAGCGTGCAGGACGTGCATGCACGCAGGCGCAAAATTTTAGGGGCGCAAAATCGACGGTCATTCAGTATTCTTTATTACAAATTTAAAAAAAATTCTCTTATTTTATGATTTCAATATGTCTAAAAATTCTACCAAGCGTTTGCCTTAATAATAGCACAAATGTGTTCTTTCCGTAGTTTCCTTGTTAGGCAGTACATGCCCCGACTTTTAAATTTATTTGTTCGATTTTAATCTGGCATGATATTTTAGGAAAAATTAATATAGTAAGTAAAATACTACAAGATCCGAATAGAAACTTAAATGACTGCCATAAAGAAATTGAAAATCTAAATATTTATTTTAACGAAAAACGGTCAGACAAAAATTTTGATTTGCTCATCAGTAAAGCAGAAAGCTAAAGGAGGAGCAGAAAAAAACGATGTAGAGCAGATATTCCCAATAGTACGGCAACGAAAAATTAAGCAACAATTTTCATATGAAATAAGGATGAATCTGTAGCAGATCCAAAGCAAAAATTTAAAATCGATTTTTGTTTTCCAATTTTAGATACAACCATTCAGTCTTTACAAAGGCGGTTTAAGGGTATAAACAAATTTCAAAATTTATTTGGGTTCTTATGTAATTTTGAAAATTTAGAATCTGACTTAATTAAAGAATCATGTGTAAATTTAGATACCGCATTGCAAGTTGAGATTAGTAGAGTAATATCTAAAGACATTGACGGCTTAGATTTACATAATGAAATTTCAACATATAAAATTCTTAATCCTAAAAATACTACTGATTCATCCTTTCCCATAGACATTTTAAATTATATAACTAAAAAAAGTCTACAGTCTCTTTTTCCAAATTTATTTATAGTCTTAAGGATATACCCATTACCCATTTCAGTAGCTTCAGGTGAAAGAAGTTTTTCTAAGTTAAAACTAATAAAGAACTATTTAAGGACAGCAATGAGTCAAGAACGCCATTTTTCGATTGAAAATAATATTTCTGAGGCTCTTGACTCAACGAGCTTGCATCCGTGAAAGCCAGACGTGCTTTGTTTTAGCTTTATTATTTCTTTTTTGTTTTGTTTATTACAAAAATAGTATTTTTTCATTTTTGAAACGTTTATTTTTTTATCATTAAAATATTTCTGTAACCTACCATATAAGTAGGTACCAGGTATAATATTTTGTTTTGTGTTTTTGTTATTGTTTATTTTATTTAGGTTAATTTTATTCTCCTTTAATTTTCTTGTGAATGTATTGCTTTTAGTTCCTACTATTTATTATATTTCATAAACAATCAAGTAAATAATCGTAATGATATATTGATTATAAGTACTGTTTATATCGTTTTTTTTTTGTTTCTTTAGGGTATATTTTTCTTTTGATATACTTACCAAATATTTTTTGTGATTTTGTTTGTTTTGGTAATTCAATAAATATTTTTTCTAATTATTTTTATCAGTTTTCTTACATTTCAAATCATTGCCAGTTTTTCGCGAAATATATTAAAAAAAATAGGACCATTTTTTTTTTAACTAGGGGCGCACCAAAGAAACCTGCACGTAGGCGCCAGACACCCCAAGAACGGGCCTGCTTACAGAAAAAGATTTGAGGCAAGGAATTCCTGAACAGAATAAAAACAGTGTTTTAAAAGATAATTTTTTATTGCCATCTTAAATCTTTTCTCGCCCAAACTCTGCATTTCGCTGGGCAATTTATTATAAAGTTGGAGGTTTAATAAGTTTTTAACAGACTTTGCCAATCTTAATCTTGGTGTCAGGAGAGTATCCTTTCTCAACTTATACTTATGAATCGTACTGGATGACTGGTAACTTGATTTTTTCTGGTGAAATATAAAAATGCATGGCAACGGCATTATTTCGAGTCTTTGAAATATGTGTCGACAATGTGCTTGATAATGAGAGCCAGTAATAGTTCGAATGGCTTTTTTTTTAGATCTAAATATAATTTGGGCTGCGGAACTATTTCCCCACAAAGCTACTCCATAACAAAGTTGAGAATGAAACAAGGCAAAATAGCTCATCCTCAACACATCAAAATGTACGAGCGCTCTGAATCTGCGCAACAAAAAGTTAATACCAGAAAGTTTGCCACGGACCATTTCCACATGGCACGACCAATTCAATTTATCATCTATTTTAATACCCAACAAATTCACACACCTGCCCTGACCTACACCGTTACTTGTTGAAATTTTTAATGACTGTGTTTTTTCGGTATTCAGTTTAAACTTATTAGCCTGAAACCACTCCTGGGCTTTTTCTATGCAATTGATTGAGATTGTATCTAACGATTGTATCTAACGCGTCTGCGTTACTATCAAAAGAGACAATGGTATAGTATCATCAGCATATAGCATACATGTGGTTGGTCGCATAAAATGACATAGATCGTTTATATAAATAATAAACAATAAACAATAATGGGCCAAGGATGAATCCCTGGGGCACCCCAAAACCGTTATTTTTCTTCTGTGACATTTCACCACAAAACAAGACATGTTGGGATCTGTCCGAAAGGTAAGATTTAAAAAGACTAAGAGCAGGGACCCGAACCGGAATGAAATATCGGTTCCGTTCTGGTTTTGGTTCCAGATGAAATAGAGAATTTAGGTTCCGTTCCAGTTCCGGTTCCGAAACAATTATTTTGATTCGGTTCCTATCAATTTTTAGCGGTTCCGATCCGGTTCCCTTCAAAATATGAAATTTCGATTCAGATTCGGTTCCGATCCGAAAACGACCGTTTAAACTTTGAATTTTCAATCCTGTTTCATACAAAAAAATTAAGAAAACCGTGTCGCCACAAATGCGACCACTATATAATGAGCAATGGTTTCGTTCAGTCTTGTTTGCATAAAGACAAAGAGGGAAAGAAAAACCACTAGAATATTCTAAATAATTATAAAGAAACTTAAGATTAGGTTAGGTTTAATTACTGCACAGGCATGTGTAAGCTATCTGGCAAAGTATCACTCTGAAAACCGAAAAAGACCCAAAAAAAACGTTTTATTTTTTGGGGTTCGGATTCTGTAACTAAAATTTTCTATCAAGGAAAATATGTGTTCGGTTTCGATTCCGGTCCACAAAAAGTATCTGTTCCGGTCCGGTTCTTACCAGTTAGCGGTTCCGGTCCGGGTCCCTGACTAAGAGCAGTACCCCGAATGCCGTAAAATTGAAGTTTGTTTAAAAGTATCTCGTGGGAGACACAGTCAAAGGCCTTAGAGAGATCACACAGCGTAACAACACAGTGTTCCGAAAGCTCCAGACCCTCAACTATGCTTTCTATCACCCTAATAACAGCCTTTGTAGTTGACAATCCCGGCCGGAAATCGAACTGGGAAATATCAAAAAAATCATTACTTTCGAAATACTTTAGAATACGGTCCTTAAGGATACGTTCAATTATTTTTCCTATCAAAGGCACAATGGTAATTGGTCGATAGTTATCAGGTATATTAGGGTTGCCTTTTTTAAAAAGGGGTATTACTTTATTTGTTTTTAAGCAACTCGGGAACTTGCCCTCCAAAAAACACCTATTAATGAGTATTGTAAGTGGGGATAATATTAAATCAAAAGTACCTTCTAAAATTTTATAGTTAATGTTAAAAATATCAAAAGATGAAGTATGTTTTATAGCCCTAAACACATCAAACACATCCTGCTCGATTAACGGAAAGAGAAAAAAAGAAGTGGATTTTTGAGGTACGCTTTCTAAAAGGGTCGAATTATTTAGGTTTATCTCTGGCAAGTTTTTTATAATAATGGGAGCCACTTCGACAAAAAAATTGTTTAAATCGTCCGCATTTAATGTAGATTTATGAATAGATATACTAGTGTTCTTTTGTTCGCCTTTTATTATTCTCCAACTATCTCTTATCTTATTTTCCGAATGAATCAAAAAAGAGTCATAAGCGGACCTCTTAGTTTCTTCAATGGATTTTTTATAATCTTTTTTCAGAATTTTGTAGAGTTGTTTATACAGGGGACATTTATTAACTGAATGTATAGTTTTAACTGCATTAAGCTGATTCTTTTTGCTCTCAATTCGTCAGTGAACCAGTTAACTACCGGTTTATGCTTCTTTTTTATTCTTTTTAAAGGAAATAAACTATCGATATTCTTTAGATATAAATTGTTTAAAAATTCTCCTAATTGATCAGCGTCAGCTTTCGGATCTTGAAACAGACGCCAATCCGAAACCAAAATTATATCCCTCAATAAATCCAATCCCTGTTCGTTTATTACCCTATGTCCCGTAAATACATCCTCAGTGTCAATCTTACCCTTAAACATTATGAATTGCCCAAAATGGTCAGACAGTCCTGGATCCAGAACACCGCTAACAAACAAGTCCTCCTCTATGTCGGTCACAATATTATCTATGCATGTTGAGGATAAGTCACTCCGCCTTGTACAGTCAAAAATTGTCTGTTTAAGCCCATAAGAAGCAAATGTTGATAAAAGTTCGCTCAACGCCACTGACGGATTCTGAAAATCTATATTAAAGTCACCCAGAAAGATGATTTTTTTATTCGGATTATAATATTTTTTTAGTAGTGCCTCCAGCCGACTCACAAATATATCATACATGCCATTACAGGACCTATACGTTGTTATAATTATAGTTTTGCACTCTGTTATTTCTATACCGCAAAATTCGGCATGAATCTCAATGTTAAATTCTGAAAAATCCAATTCCCTGACGCACAGCGATTCCCTCAACAACATGCAAACCCCGCCATGCCTAAAGGTTAGCCTACTAAATGAAGTTAATAAACTATATCCCACTATATTAATTTTTTGCAAATTAATGTCTGTAAGCCAGTTTTCTGAAATACAGAGTAAGTCACAACAAAAGTCATTTAAAAAGTCTGATAGCAAATCAACGTTATTTGACAAACATTGAATATTTATGTGAAACAAACTTATCATACCATTCGTCCCCAGAAATGTTCTAGCAAGATCCAAATCAAACATATGACCACTCTCTCCATCAGGAATATTGATAGTGTTGTACGGGATGGTTATTTGGTTATACTCGAGGTATTTTCCGCTTGTGTAAAAAACGATTTACTCGAACTCCTCTAGGCCAAAAGGAAGCGTCTATAGTCATAGTAAGGTGATTTTCATGAATCACCACCTTAAATGAAGAATATATCTCAGGATATTGAGAGTTTAATTTCTCGCAGGTAGCCTCACTGAAGGTTTGTTTTAAAAACAGAGTTAATTCCTCGGTTGTCATTTCAGGATGAAGCCCATAAACGTGCAGAAAGGACAGAATATTGCCTGCTCTAAGACCACAAGCCATAGTGTCACTGTTGTTGCCTATAATTGGTTTATTTGGTCTAGGCCGATTTTTCTTTCTGATTACTTCAGTAAAAGGAGGTTCCTGATTTAAGTTACTATCAGAAATAATTGTTTGAGCATCCAGAATTGATTGTGCAACCTCATGTTTGGAAAACACCTTGCTAGTTTGCTGCGTTTCTTTTTGAGTAACCGCGGTAAATCTAGGATCTTTGGAGCCACTTGGAATTTGCTTAGTAGCAGCATTGGTTAGTATCTCGGTTGACTTGCCGCGATTTCGGGTGTTAGAAACGGTGATGTTTGTGGGGTGCTTCTTTTGGTTTACAATAAAGCCAGGGGATGGGGCCTCTGGGTTAATTGGTGTTAATAACTTCCCTGCCGATTTTGCTTCTACCAACATTATTTTAAATACATTTATCACATCGGATTGTTCATGAATTCTTGACTCAAGGTGAGTAATTAGTAAATTTTTTGTTGTTAGTTCCTTTTCCAAAAAATCTGACTTACATTTTTGCTTCGCGCAAGCCAGTGAAATGCAACATTCCTGAAATACGTCATCAGCATCTACAAATTTATCTTTTTCTTCGGTATCCTGCGTTTTTTCGCCTTCACTCTGCTTTATGTACTTAAGAATATCACACTCTACTAAATTTTCCGGTATTCTTCTATAAAAAATAATATCGATAAGCTCATTTTTGTTTAATCTTGATAAGCGACCCACAACCGACTGCAATTCAGTCGCCATCTTGGAACATTAGTTAAATGTCGACATTGTCTATATGGTCTATGGTTGGGGGTTGGGGGAATCCGAATCCCCGAATGATGTATTAAACTTTCAGTCTGACAGGAGTGAGTGGACAGTGGAGTGAGTCAGTGAGTGGCGTTATTTTGTTTCGTTTGATATTTGTTCTACTGACGTTTTATAATAACCTCTTTTTGATTGTCATTATGGTTTTTTAATAACCTCCTTTTAGGCGCAGCGTGCTTAAAAAACTTTTAAGCACGTTACCAGGAGCAACGTGCTTAAAAGTAACGCAGGTAATTATTTACAATTAAAACGTAACCACAGACTAGGCATAATTTAATTTTTTTTGGCAAGTGTCAATTTTTGAAAGGGGCAAATGAAACACAGGTAATAAAATGTTAGTAAAATAAATTAAGTTTTTTATTATAAAACCTCAGTAGAAAAAATATTGTATACAACTCGTTACGAAACAATGTCTTTTAGTTTTAGTCACTTTGACGTGTTGTCCAACTCGGCTTCGCCTCGTAGGACAATTCACGTCGCGTGCCTAAAAGACACTTATTTCGTTACTTGTTGTATAAATAGCTATAAAATTGAGTAAGATAAACAGAAGTTTTGATTCGTGATTGTTCGTTTAAACATTATTTCATTATGTCGAAAAGAATAACATATTATTTAAGTGGTTCACAAAAAAGAAAAAAAGTTATAGCTCAAAAAGAAATAACGGAAAAACTTCCAAAGCTCACTTCGTTTTTTACGGTCGAAGAAACAAATAAGCCGAGATAATTCATTCTCATCACCGCAAGACAAAAGTACCTCTGAATGTCACCAGGAAAAAGAGGTTACGTGTGACGAAAATGACAAACACACATTAGATGCTGAAGCTGAACCATCGACTTCAAGCTACTGTGAATTAATAACTGCAAGCTTAGAGGATGTATCTGTGTCTCCTGACCCTGGTACTTACTGTGACTACATTTTACCGGAAGGAGTCCGTGATATTTGGATTCGAAAAGGGCCAGAGTTTTTCCAAAATAAAAATAGTGACTTCTCCGAAACTTCTACAAGTTTTCCAGATTCAAATGGTAAAACGAAAACTAGATACTTGACTAAAAATATTTTTATTCGTAAATTGACGAATGGTGAGTCTTTAGAAAGAAAATGGCTCCTTTATTCACCAGCAAAGAAAACTGTATACTGTTATTGCTGCCGTCTATTTAATACCACTACTGGTACTGGACATAATTTAAGTTCTCCTAATGGATATAAAGATTGAAAGCATATAAGTAACTTATTGATAGAGCATGAGAACAGTTTACAGCACAGGGAATTTATGATGAATTATGTTGCAAGAATGAAAACTACTGGACGAATTGATACTGAGTTGCTGTCCCAATATAATACAGAAATTAACTATTGGAAGAATGTGCTTAGGAGGATTGTTGCAGTAGTGAAATTTTTGGCTTCAAGAGGTCTTGCTTTTCGTGGTTCTAATGAGACATTAGGATCGCAAAATAATGGGAATTATTTGGGATGCTTAGAATTGATTAGTGAATTTGATCCTTTTCTTGCTGATCACATACAAAAGTGCGGAAATCGTGGAAAAGAAAGTACATCATATTTATCGGCAAATATTTTTAATGAATTTATTAATTTAATGGGACAACAAGTTTTCAAAACCATTGTCAAAGAACTTAAATCAGCAAAGTACTACTCTATTAGCGTAGATTCTACGCCAGATCTGTCCCACGTTGACCAACTGACTTTCATAGTTAGATACGTAAAAGACGGACAGCCTATTGAGAGATTTTTGCAATTTTTGCCTATGGATGAACATAATGCGCAATATATAGCAGATACCATTTTAAACTTTTTTGAAAGCCTTAATATTCCTATAAAAGATTGTCGCGGGCAGAGCTACGACAATGCATCAAATATGTCTGGAAAGTACTCTGGTGTTCAGGCAAGAATAAAAGAAGTTTGCGAATTTGCGATTTACGTTCCATGTGCGGCACATTCGCTAAATTTAGTGGGTGTTCAGGCTGTTGAGTGTGTTACTGAAGCAGAAACATTCTTTCAATTTGTACAAAAATTGTTTAATTTTTTCTCGGCTTCGACAAAACGATGGAAAATTTTGACAGAGCATTTAGGTGCAAATAGAGTCCTGAAGTCTCTTTCGGAAACTAGATGGTCTGCACGCGCCGATGCTATTAATGCTTTGCAAAATGGTAATTTAAATATTTCTGAAGCATTGTCTTCAATCGCAAGTGACATCAATCAACCAGGAGACACTAGAATGGAAGCCCAAAGCCTAGCAAAAAAAATGGGAAAATTTGAGACTGCTCTTCTAACGGAAATATGGAAAGATCTTTTGGGAGTTATGAATAAAACAAGTCTAAGTTTACAGAATAGCACTATGACTATGGACGTTGTAACGAGACTTTACGAATCTCTGATCAGTTATCAATACCGCACGCAATAATTTTGACCAGTACGAAACGGCTGCTAAAGAAAAAAATCCAGATGCTGACTACAAAGATACATTTGAAAGAAAAAGATTTCGCAGCACACGCATCACTTTTTTTGAAGGATCATCAGAGACTGCACAGTTGAGAGGCAAGGAAAAGGTTCGTGTAAATACTTTTATTCCCATAATTGACACATTAAATACACATTTAACAAAACGTTCGGCAGCATACCAAGAAATTGATAATCGATTTAGTTTTCTTTGTCAGTTAACAACAATCGAATCTGGTGAGTAGACCAAAAAATGCAAAGAATTTGCAGAATTTTATCATGAAGACATTAATGCACATGAGCTCAAAACAGAATGTTTTCATTTAAGCCAATATTTAAAAAACATAGCCAAGCAATCAGCGGATTTAAATATCTCAACCTTACATAACCTAATAAAATCAGATAAATTGAAAGAAACTTTTCCAAACGTAGAAATTGCTACAAGAATATTCCTTCGCCTAATGGTTACCAATTGTAGTGGAGAGCGGTAATTTTCGCAGCTTAAGAGAATAAAAAATGAGTTGCGAACAACAATGTTACAAGAACGACTGAGTAATTTGTCAATTATGTGCATAGAAAGTGATATCCTTCAAAAAATTGACTTTAGGGATATAATAGAAGATTTTGCGCAACAGAAATCCCGAAAGAAACCGTTATCGTAATCGTAACCAAAAACCCAGCAGCATTCTAATATCATTAATGACATATTATATCATACTGTTTGATTACCTATAATAAATGGTCATACTTAGTAAAAATTTTTTATTATAATTCGCTTTTTTTACTTTCCAAAAGGGCCCCAAATTCTTGTGTGCCCCAGCCTAGTTTAAGACGGCCCTGCCCCCCCCCCCCCCCCCGAGCAGGCTTAGCTCGGGTCGTCTAACTACCTGTTTACAAGAAAAATAAACTCGTCACTACCTAAGATAGGTAAAATTACACAAATATTGAAACGAGTCTGGCTGTTTTTCTGATTTTCTGTTGTGTTTTTTATTTTTCTTACTTACAAACCAAGTATCATCATTGAAAAAAGGGCGTGGCACCCGAAAATTTTTCCCCTGCATGCGGCGCTATTTTCTTTCCAGTCCCCCCCAACTCATTTTCCGGTCGCGCACTGTGTGCACTTACTTATATAATATAGTCTAATAGTTGAATGAAACATAAATGAAATTAATTGCTTTTTTATTCATAAATATTACGTACCTACCAAATACTTCTTGAACAATTATTTAATTTAATACAAAGTCTTTTACTTCATCTAAAAACGCTTCATTATCTTTTTTATTGTGTATAAGAAAATTGTTAAGTCTGAGGTATGTAAGTATATACTACATGCTTCAGATCGCTATTTATATGTTCTTGCGATTTTTATACATTCATCATAAGTACAAAATCTATCACATCCATTTTGTCGGCCCTGCATGGATTTTAGCTTCAAACGTTCGATCCATGGTGTATGTTTGGTTGTCTATTTTCAAGCCTGAAATACGTTGTCTTCTGTAATTCTAATGGCAGGGTAGGCACACCGACCCTAGTTTCGGTTACTTCAAAAGTAAAACAATTTATTTCGTGACGGCTCAGATGTAGTTTCCGAGTATGAGGTCCGGGGTCATAAGGGCGCTTGCAGTTTGAGAGGTATTAATATGAAAATTATTGTAGATAAATATTATAATATATTGTCTGTTTGACACTAGGTCGGCACTGCCGCCGAGTGCCGCGCCGCGCCGCCTAACCTTTATTGTTCTGTGCTGCCGCCCCTGAAAAGCCGCTGCGGCGTGCATACAATAAGTTTGCCGAACATTTTAACCTGCTTTTCCTGAAAACATGTGTTTATATCCTTGTTCGATCGTATGTGAGTCGGTAAAGTTCAACTTTAATGTTCGACGTATACTGGACCGTCGCGATTTATCATTATATGGTGGAATATATTCCTTCCCCTTTGAAAACGAAAAAAGACTACTTATCAGGTAAATAGTTTTTTTTTTCTAGGGTATGATGTGTGTAAAACTTCTTACTACGAAGTCTTTGTAAAAGAAAAGTTATATTTAAAATATGCATAGTCTTACCTTAATACACTGGTGCAAACCAGCATTAAGATTTGTTTGGCTGGTTCTCTCCTCCGTAAAAAGAATGAAAGAGAAGAGGTAGGAAATAACCTAGATTTTAAGTGGTAAGATAACCTAGATTTGATGTTTTCGTTTCGACAGTAAATAGTAAATGCAGTTAATTTGTTTCTGAACATGTGGGAAAACAGCAATAATCCATGTCGCGATACAACAGAAGTATTTTTTAATCAAGAAAAACGAAAAATCTTAAAACTAAAAATAAAAACTGAGCAGACTGAACATGACGAAAAGGGCCAGATAAGGTAATTTTGTTGATCTCATGGTGGGTTCTCTTGTTTGCAATTCCAAAATATGCGTCATTTACAGAAGGTATATTCCCTTCCAAATTAAAACAGTCAATTATTGTATTTCCAATATATAACAAAGGTGATAATAGGAGGTTTGAAAATTAAAGAGCAGTCTCCATGGTCTCAACATTTTGAAAACGCATTTTATTTCTTACTGTATTGTAAAACACACCTTTACATATTTGAATTTAGTTTAGAAAATAAGGTTTTACAGCAATAAGTCCGGTAAAATTTTTTTACCGGACTGGTCCTGTAAAATTTCTTTACCGGACTGATATTTGTAAGTTTTAGTTTAATCAATGTCAAACACACAATGTCTCCACTAGTAAATATAAGCACTTTTCAAATATACGACGCAGAATAAAACTTCATTATAATTTCAAAACATACTTAATTATAATTTTCAACAGAACAGTATGAAATAAAATATTGTACGTCATTCGTCCGGCAAATCCTTTACAGTATTCGTTTCAAAATTCCAGACTCGGCTCCTTCGTCGCCTCGTCTCGAAACATTTCACTCGTACATACTGTAAAAGTTGATTTACCGGACTTATAACGTAAATATCTATTATGTACACAAGACTCGTCAACTTAGGTAAAGATGTAAAATTCTCGGTAGTAATCTTGTCGAGAATATTCTTAAGTTTTTACTACCTTTACCTACAGATTTCTACAAGTTTGTCAGACTGTCTTTCCTGAACCAGAATTAGTTTGTCGATAGGTTGACACTTTCTGCTAAAAGTAGCTTAGTCATGCCAATTAAAATTTACAAACATCTTCCTAAGGCTCTAAAAGAGATAAAAGGTTACCTAAATTTCAATAGAATTTAAAGTGGCTATTACTGTGACAAGCAATTTATTCTCTGCAAAAGTTTTTTAGTATGGATTTTTAGCTTGACGCTTGAGGGGTAGTGAATAATAATAGACTAAGGTTTACTAATTTTCTTCCTTTACCTAAATTTGTTTGTGTAAGTTTTGTTGTATTTTAACTCTTTTTAGTCAAAATTTGTTTTTTTTGTGAGCTGATTTCATTTCATGTTACCTAACTTTGATTTAATTTTAATTTTAATTATTTTTTTTTTATAATAAACGACAAACCAGATGTCTAGGCATAGATCTATGTTGAATGAAATAAATAATTAAAAACAACAAAACATGCTTTATTATCATAAAAATACAAGGTATTCATAGACAAAGCTTTTTTCGGAGTATGAAGAAATATAAGGGCCATTCCAGAAGATATTGTACAATGTCACCTGGGTTACCGAAAAAAAAAAAAAAAAATAAGGATTTTTTTTATAAGATATGTGATCTAAAACACAAGCAATGGGACATATAAAGGTTAGCAGCGCTGAATATCCCTTATTTTGATTTTTAAGGCACTTTTTACCATCACCTGTGTTACTGTTTTGTCACCTAGGTTACCAGATTAAATTGTTCTTTCCTTTTTGGCGCTTTGGCTGAAATAATAAAAATTATACATATTTATAAACCAAAAGTCTATTCTTTTATTCACATACAGAATGAAAAACCTTAACATACAAAATGGAAAACAGAAACAACTTTGCAAAACATCACTAATATTACATTAACATCGTCTCTTAAATAGAATGAAATAACTTTATTTCTAGTTCGGTTTCGTCGATCGCGATGACGATTTTTAGCCCTACACTACTAGCAAGCATGAAAAAGGCTTTGTACTTGGGGTCTGTCATTTTTAAAACATTTTTGATAACTTTTTTTCCTGACTGATCACTATTGTTATACATTTTTTGCATTGAATCTTCAAGGAGATTTGCCTTCAAAAACAAATTCTTGGTAACAACAATTTTCCTTTTCATTTCGGGAGTTTTTAGCAAAAGTTTATTCACCATTACTTCGGCTTTTGCAGCAGGTGTTAATTCTCTCTACTCCGAGGATGGAGTAGACGGATAATTATTTCCGAGATTTTTTGTTAACCGCTGATACCTCTTTTTATATAGTTTCTTTCGTTTTTCCAGTTTATCAATTTGTGCTTTCAGTCTTTTTGCACATAATTGTCTGATAATTGCGGACTAGAGGGAGATGTAACCTCTATTATATTATATGTGCTAACTGTTTTTTCCTAATTCTCATTTCATTTTGGCTTCTTTTCCATCTATTTTTTAGTTTCTTGTGTTCTTCTTTTGTCATGTCTTTCACAAGCTTTTTATTCTTATGCTAATATTCCCTTATCTTCTTTTTTCACTTCTTCTACTTTACTTGGATCCAGTTTCTGACGCTCTCTGTAGCGTCTCATTTTTTCTGCTGCCGACAATGGCATTATTGGCTAAAATAATGAATATAGTGAAAGATGTCAAAAAGCTAAAAATTGTCAAAAGGCAATTGTTGACTATTTAAAATGGCAAAACGGTTGATTTTTTCTGCTGATAGAGTAAAAAGAGGTAACTCTGTCACCTAGGTTACTTAATTTATCACCTGTGTTACCATGCAGTAACCCAGGTGATTAGTAACACAAGGTACAATCAGCTGTTTCATTCCCCCTTTATTCTAGAATAACGAATTTTTAAGTTATGAGATCTAAGTGAAATTATCTTCAAGAAACAAATATTTGGTAGGTGCCACAAAACCTTGCTTAACATAATGCGTTTCAGGATAATACTAGGAACACAGGTGATATTTACTTTTGCCACTTACCTTAGAAAATTCGATTTAATATCAAAATTCACTCAAACGTGGTTTCTATCTCATTAAAAGCAAACAATAGACTGAAGTATCATCTGTTTGACATTGGGTTAGACAATGTTGCCACTTTTTGGTTTTTCAACAGTAAGAAAATCTGGTAACCCAGGTGAGGTAACGCAGGTGACCAAATTCAGGGACACATTTTTTTTTAATATTAGGGGTTGAGGGAAAAAACGTAAAATATTTTATTGAGTTGTTCTGGAAAGTAGGTTATACAATATATGCATGTTATAAATGCACAAGCAAATTAAATTCTACCTGAGTATTTTTTTAAACAAGGTTTTAACATGGCAATTTGTATGGGGGCAATGTATTTTTCAGTAACCTGTCATGGTTTCTGTATGGGGGACAATGTATTTTTCAGTAACCTGTCATGGTTTCTGTAACGTAATTAAATTTTTGTCATTCAGAAAGGGTTTTTGGGATTTTATTCTAACTCAGGATGAAAACACAAGCAGTTTGATTATAAAAAACGTTCCAATATGTTACTTTAGTATTGTCAAATTAAATTCAAATATAGGGGGCACCTGATGTACAACATTTTCTGGAATGGCCCATAAATCATGGAACATAATACAAAAAACAAAATAAAAGCAATTAATAACACCTACAGAGACAATGACGTAGTAATACACACAATAATAAAAAAAACAAAACATAACATATAATGGGTCCAATAGTTGAAGAGGCGCCTCGAATAACGTTGTAACCGACATTTTCTCAATATCGAGGTTATAGTGGAATAACGTTGTATATGAAGGAACAAAGACGATGCCAGAGTCAGTTTGGTTAGTTTCTGTATTGTAGAGGGGGGATACGATGGCAAGCGGGTACGTGAGTGGAAAAACGTTGTATATTCGTTTAACATGGCCGACCAACAGAGCGTTGTTCTTACGCCAAGTGCGATAAAATCATTATATAAGACTAAAAAACGTAAAATAAAGCCCGAAAATTGGAAGGACAACAAACGAAAATTATTAAAACAAAGTGGTAGGCAATATACAAGTCGCAACGGTATGCAGAAACCCGCTAAACCGCTGCCAAATGAGGTAATGGAACAACGTTGTAAGTGATTTTATTTGTTTTACTACTTTATTTCTTTATTTTAGGGGAGAGTATGTCGATGCAAGACAACAAAATGTGACTCATTACAGCAAGATGCAATTCTTGAACTTAATAATAAGTTTTACAAGTTCAATCATTCACAACAAACTGAGTATTTAATGAGGGAATGTATTGTTTTGTGTGACGTCAATCGTCGAGTGGTAGCTGAAGACGTATCACGCCGACATTGCACGTTCACGTACTGCGTAAAATCTGGTTCGGCGAAAATTCAAATTTACTTAAAAACACTATGTAATATTTTTTCCATAACACCCAGACGTGTTCAAATGGTGCAAGGAAAAATGAAGCAAAATGATGTTTCCACAAGCGATTTAAGAGGTAAACATACGAATCGTCCTCACAAAATTCCAAATGATATAAAAGACCTAATTCGCGAGCATATTAGGTCTGTGCCTGCTCAAGAAAGTCATTATAGTCGACAAAAAAATGGAAATATCAAATACCTCTCTGCTAATCTAAGTATCCAAAAGTTGTATGAATTGTTTGAAACGAAATATCCAAACCAAAAAGCCACTCTACACCTCTATAGAGAAATATTTAATACAGAATTTAAGCTTCGATTTGGTGCCCCCCGAAGCGACACATGTGCTAGGTGTGATTCGTTTTACGTACAGCTAGTAAATGCCCAGAATGAGGAGGAATTGATAAGGATCCATAATGAAAGTGAGTTGCATCACAGGAAAGCTGAAGCTGCTTATAGGTCAATAAAAGACGATACAGACTGTGCTAAAATCGATTCTAGTATCATAGTCTTATGTGTTGACTTACAACAAGTTTTGTTCTGCCCAACGCTGACGCATTCCAATGTATTTTATCAAAGACAGCTATCAAATTACAACTTTTGCATTCATTATGTTGGGACAAATGAAGCCACAATGCATTTGTGGGATGAAACAGTAGCGAGACGTGGATCAGCTGAAACTGCTTCATGTTTATTAGCCTATATCATGAACAAGTATACACCTTTGCAAACTGGTTTAAGAAGAAACCTAATAATTTGGTCTGATCGGTGTGTGGGCCAAAATAATAACTTTAAAATATTAACTTTATTACAACATCTTGTCATATGGGGATACTTTACTGAAGTCGAACACAAAAGTTTTTGTGTAGCGGGCACAGCTTTCTCCCATGTGACCGAAATTTCGCTCTAATAGAGAAAAAGAAGAAAACTGCTAGAGTCCTGCATCCTTTTCAATGGGTTGAAATATAAGCCAATGCGCGACCAAGTAAACCTTTTTTTGTTAAAGTTATGAAACAAACTGACTTCCGGGACATCTCCGAGCTAGAGAAACACAACCAGAAACCGAGCACTTTCAAGATTACGGAAGCAATGTGGATTCTTATCAAAAAAGATGATTTTACATCAGTTCACGTAAGAAAATCACACAATATACTCCAACCCTGAACTATACACTCCATTAGGAAAAAAAGGTCTATTACTCGTGTTCCTGTGATACCAATAATGTTGCCATTACTATATCAGAAGACAATCCCTCTGAAAAAGGCAAAGAAAGATAATCTTGTTCACATGGCAAAATATATAGAGGATAAAGAAATACAAAATTTTTACATAAACTTATCCGTCGAAAATGTATAATAAATTTCTATAAATATATTCTTTAAAAGAGAACTATTTTACTTTTGTTTTTAGTAAAGTAGAAACACGAAACAGATAATTTACAAAATGGAATAACGCTGTAAGTGCAAATTATACAACGTTATTCCATTTAGCATTAAAAAAAAATGCAATAACTACCCAGCCTGTAGAATAAAATATTCGTTTTACCTATTTTATTTTAAATTTATATAATTGTGTCACAACTAAATCATAAAAAAAATTTAATCCTATTTTAAGCATGTCATTAAACGTTTTTTTCTTCCCCTGTAAAAATGTGTTTCGGCACTTACAACGTTATTCGAGGCGCCTCTTCAGTTATTGTTACAAAAAAGAGTAAAAAAGATTAAAAGTAAAAAAAAAATGAATTGAATTTTGATTAAGTAATGTCTTTGCGGGTTCCCTCTCCGGCTTCTGAACTTTTTTAGGTTAAGTTTCTGCTGTTTTGGGTCAGGTGAGATGTGGTTGAGCGCCGAGAGATGTCTCTCATTTTTTTTTTCATTTGGCCATCATATCAGTGCGATTAAAGCACTTTGTGGTATTTTCCTTCTAATCGGACTCTAGCCTAGCTGACAAGCCGTGATACGGCGAAACGCGTCTATGGATGGGTCCGAGGATGGCTCTGGTGAATGGGAAAAGACACATTTTAGGCAAAGTAAATTATATACGTTCCTAAACTGTTTGTTTATGTTTTAATTTACAGGGGCACACAAATATATTCGGACCAATCAGAAGCAGAGGTCAGAGATGATGAGGGTGAAGCAGGAAGTGACCAGACTTATGTGGATTGGAAAATTAAACACGAGGAACTAGACATCAAGGAGGACAAATCTGAAACAAGTGATAATAGGTATATTTTGCTTAAGTTGAGCTACCCTAACCCTATTATACCGGGTGCCACAAAATATATTTCTTTTTTTTATAAGGGATACTAAAACAAAGTCTTAAATGGTTAATGGTCATAGTTTCACATTTTTTACTGATAGAGTTGTTAGCTTCGCAGTTTCTGCTATCATGTTTTGATTTTTAAAAGGGATATTTTAGTTTAGTTTAGTTTCTCTTTATTGCCATCAAATCATTTTACAAAGCAAAAGCAACATCAAAAACATGGATTTTAGATCCTTTCGAATTATATTTTAAAATTGACACAGTAGTAATTATGAAAAACAACTTACTTAGTAAAATCACAAAAGTGTATAAACATAGAAATGTACAAAAATACACAAATTAAGAGAGAAAGTTGAATGAGTAATATTGTTTTTCCTAAATTCAAATTCAAATTCAAAACGTGCTTTATTTGTAAATATAAATATTTGATCACAAAGCCAATCTTACACCTAGTAATAAAATGTACTACACAGTTACAATAATAATAAATAAGGTAATAAACAAGAACGATAATACATATTTGAATTGTACCCAAATGCATGTAGAAAGTAGCTATAAAATAATGACAAAATCAGGACCAAACACAATCAAAGCGCAGTGCTGAAAAAATCCTGAACACTATAATAAGCTCCCGCAAGCAAGAGTTTCTTAACCTCTTTCCTAAATTTAACTGGATTGGATATTAGTCTAAATGACTGTGGTAGATGATTAAACATCTTCTTACCATTATATAAAATTGATTTTCTTACCAGTTCAGATGTAGGAATTGGGAGGGGAAGTTGATGTTGGTATCTGAAGTTATACATGCATTCAGCACATAGCTGATTTGTGAATTTTTTATGTATAAGACATACACTTTCCAACACAAACAAAGATTGAAGGGTCAAAATTCCATTGATCAGGAATAAAGGTCTACATGAGTCTCGCAGTTTGGCCCTAAACAAATATCTAATGGCTCGCTTCTGTAAGATAAACACACTCTGAAATAGCTGTTGGGAACAAGTGCCCCAGAAACAAATTCCGTATCGCATATGAGACTCAATCAAGGCGAAGTAAGCATTCCTGGCGACTTCCACAGGCAGCTCATTTGACATTATCCTAATCGCATAACAATTTGACGCCAACTTGTTTTTCAAGGAAATTATGTGTGATTCGAATTTTAAACGGTTGTCAATGAAAATTCCCAAGAATTTACTCTCTGATAAGTTCTCAAGTAGAGAACCATTCAGGAAAACATTTACCAAATTGCAGCCAAATGACATTACATTAGTTTTGTTTATATTCATGGACAACCTGTTTGCATCGCACCAGGATTTAATAATCTTTGTGTCCGAAGCTATAACGTCGTTAAGAAAACCTTCATCTGTCTTCCGCCATAGTATAGTGGCGTCATCAGCGAATAAAGTAAATTTACCCGATATGTTAGTACTAGCCAGGTCGTCAATATACAGCAAAAACAAGATGGGTCCCAGAACAGATCCTTGTGGTACCCCAGACTCTATAACCTGCAGATACGATTGCACTCCGTTAAATGAAACCCTCTGAACTCTATTAGTAAGAAATGAATTAAACCATTTCAAAGCATTACCCCTGAACCCGTGATGCTCAAGCTTGTGCAACAGTATGCTGTGATTGACGCAGTCAAATGCTTTGCTTAAGTCGCAAAACACAGCTGCTGCCACCTCCCCGTCATTCAGACTCAGATACAGACTCTCAAGAAAAGAAAAGATAGCGTCATTAGTGCTCTTATTGGCTTGAAACCCAAACTGTTTACTGATCAAAATGTTATTCTTAAGTAGAAATGCATTCATACGATTTTTTACCAATCTTTCAATGATTTTAGAGAGCATTGGTAATAAGGCTATTGGTCTGTAGCTTTCAGCCCGGTCATGAGTGCCGCCCTTAAACAAAGGCACTACCACCACTTGCTTGAGGCGTTCCGGAAAAACACCTTCACAAAATGACATGTTGATACACTCGCACAAAACAGTAATTGCCTCATCCGGTAGCTCCAAAAACAGTCGAATGGAGATCTCATCCCATCCAGCAGCCCCATTCTTTTTAATTTCGGAAATAGTTTTTTTAACTTCAATCAGTCGGAGAAAGAAAAAATGAGTCCCGGACACCAGTACCATTCAAGAACTGTTTGAAATCTGAATTATTAATAATAGTAGATGTGTAACACAGCCACCAACTCAATTAATCTCTAATATATCCCCCTAGCAAAGCTTCCCCTAGCAAAGATCCCCCTACACCAACAAACCTCTAAATTGCCATACTTAAGACTAACTAAAAATCCCATTTCCATTAACTTAAAACAAGTATTTAATTCAAAAAGAATTATATCTTTAGCAGTACCTACCAATCAATCATTCGTAGGAGACGAGGGTGTTTTGTGACAGCTACAACCTCAAGAAATATATTGAAAATAATTTCATTATTAAATCGATAGACAATAAAGAAGAATCATAATGAATCACAGCCCTTCTGTAGCTATTATGTTAGCGCATATAAATGGTGAAAAAGAACTAATTGAATTTACAACAGAAGAATTAAAACTGTTACCTCTCGAATATCTAATAAAATTTGCAAGACCTTACGAGCTTTTAACAATATATAATAACCTGCCTATAGATTATCGAACCGATTTTGGTTTACGGATATCATTACCATGCTTCATTCACTACAACAAATCGGACTCTAAAACACATTTTGATGGTCCCGCTTCCAGCCAAAGAAACTGTTTTTTTTGTAATAAAATATCACATGAATATTTAATATAAATCGTAATAAAATTAATTTGAATTATTTAGTACTGCACTGGAAACACAGGTTTTTGTTAGAACATCGTTTTTATTTAAATTAAGTATATACAATATGTTATGCAGACATCCTTGAAGCCCAGTTCAACACACTTATTTAGGAAAAAAATTGCAAACGCCTTTATGTCGACATCCTTGAAGCCAATACAGTTCAATAATAATTTTATTGATTTACAAAAAAAATAAAACGTTGGGATTTTGAAGGTCTAATCTGTAAACCAGACAATCAGTTCACTAAACTTAATAATTAAAATTTATTTTTTGAACTAGACAATGAATAATTCATGATTAACCCAGAAACAATGTCCTTAGCTGCATGCTACAATATACATCAAACCAAAAATCTTACCCTTTACATGTGAGACAAAAACAAAGCACATATCTACATACTATATAAAGTAAATATTACACGAATCACATATTGATAAAATATGCTTAATTTAATTCATTCCACTCGAACAGATTTGTAGTTTTAATATATAAATGAATTTATGAAAAGCTTTCTATTCTAGCGCATGCACCACAATATTTAATTTTGATTAAATCAAGTAAGATTCATACACATACATTTAACTATACAGAAAATTGCTTCTTACATAGACGTATGTAGGTTCAAATAAATTCTATGACTTATTAATGCTCTTATATTAGGCTGTAAATAGGTTTTTATCGATTGTTAAGCCATTAGATGCTAAAAAAAAATGTATGTACCCAAAAAAAATTATTATTATTATTATTAAATCCAAGCTTGTCCAGCGCAGGTTTTGAGGGTGTATCTAGGTTCAAATAAATTCTGTGACACTGAATCTAGGAAAAACTTTCTTTTCTAGCGCATGCACCACATTATTTAATTTTAATTAAATCAAGTATTATATAGACGTATGTAGGTTCCAATAAATTCTATGACTTTTAAAGCCTGTTTACATTAGGAAATTGCACGTGCAATGCAATAAAAAACTGCCTTTAAGCATGCCCACTTGCGACTTTGCAATCAGCTGTTGCAATTTTCTTTGCATTGCATCAAATTAGAACACGCGCTATTTTTATGTCAAATGGCATGCAATTTTTGTGTGAAATCACAGGTACCAACATAAATAAATCAATTCATCCATTGATCCATGCGGAGCAAAGCCAAGCCAAGGTAAACTAATATATTTCGTTATTTGAAAACGTATTGATAAAATATGCTTAATTTAATTCTTATCTAGCGCATGCACCACAAAATTTAATTTTGATTAAATCAAGTCTTACATAGACCTATGTAGGTTCAAATAAATTCTATGACTTTATTAATGCTCTTAATCTACAACAGTGCCATTATGACGTATTTAGCATTATCATTTGGATGTCATTATGACCTTCATAATAGCACTGAAAATTTTAAAAATTACGAAAACGTTATCTGATATCAATTAAATTTAGACGAATAAAATCTATTTGCACTGTCGTAGATTAAATTTTGAATGATGCACGTTCGATATGAATTTTGTTAATGAAACTTGTGCAATTAAACCACTCGTTTTGAGGGCGTATGTAGGTTCAAATAAATTCTGTGGTCTACTAATGCGCTTGAAAAAAATTTTATTTGTCGAAATATAAAAAATATCCTATTTTAATTGTGTTGGACTATTAAAAAGCATTTAAAAAAAAAATGTATGTACTAATATTACATTTAATTTTTACTATAATATATAAAAAACAATTAAACATATTATTAGTACATACATTTTTTCATCTTAATGCAGATAATTTTGTCTTGCAATATTTTTTACATCCCATCATCAAAGCAATAACAACTGGAGATGGTCAAGGTTGTTAAAACCACTTTTTTGTGTATAAATAGATGCCATATTCTTGTGGTATTCATTCACAAGCTACTGCTAGCTACAGTTATATATACTATTTATACTAAACCTAAAAATTTAAAATAATGGTCGGAAAACCAAATATTCAAATCTTACAAAACATTTTAATTAGACGTAAAGTATTAGATATTAATTTAGAAAACTTCAATCTCGACTTTAACAATTTTCAACCAGTTCAAGAAGCTGAAGTCCTGGAAAATCACGAGACTGCAATGGAGGTACAGCCCGAAGTACAATTTCAACCCGGTGGAATGCCACATCCTCAACTTGAAATTATTGAACCATCTTCACCCCGGAACGAAACAGAAGGAGGTATATTCCATTTAAATGAGATAGATTTTAATTTAGAAGATTTCAATCTGGACTTTAACAATTTGCAACCACTTCAAGACCCAGAAGTCCTAGAAAATCTGGAGGTTGCAGCAGAGGTTCAACCACTTCAAGCCGCAGAAGTCCTGCAAAATCTGGAGGCTGCAATGGGGGTTCAACCACTTCAAGCCGCAGAAGTCCTAGAAAATCTGGAGGTTGCAGCGGAGGTTCAACCACTTCAAGTCGCAGAAGTCGTAGAAAATCTGGAGGCTGCAGCGCGGGTTCAACCACTTCAAGCCGCAGAAGTCCTAGAAAATCTGGAGGCTGCAGCGCGGGTTCAACCACTTCAAGACGCAGAAGTCCTGCAAAATCTGGAGGCTGCAATGGGGGTTCAACCACTTCAAGCCGCAGAAGTCCTAGAAAATCTGGAGGTTGCAGCGGAGGTTCAACCACTTCAAGCCGCAGAAGTCGTAGAAAATCTGGAGGCTGCAATGGGGGTACAACCCATTGCAGCAGCAGAACTAGATCACGAGAAAGTAATGCAAAAACCCACTTCTAGAGCCGAGAGATTTTACAAACATCAGAAAGAAATGGAAAACCTTACAAACGAATACAACAATATCAGTCAAAAGAGGGCACTAGCTTTAGAAGAAGTAAAAGATTGCGAGCTATTAATTGTAATGATTAATAACAAAAAAAGAAAATCCATAGAGCATTTTAAAAGCAGCAACGAGGAAAGCAAAATTTTACTAAGAATGCAAAAGAGATATAAACATTTTAATTTTTAGGTTTAGTATAAAATATGTACATATATATAAAGCTAGCAGTAGCATGTGAATCATTTAATAAACAAATGTTTATGAATATTTATAGTTAATATTTTTTTTAATTCCATAGACATTCCTATTACATAGAATTGTAGGAATTGAGAGTTTGAAAAGTTACGAATGATTATAGTCAAGTTTGAATTCACACATAATGAAACAAGTTAGTTTTAACGAAAAGCTTAATAAAACCTATACCTTATATGCATGGAGCTTTGCATACAAAAAAGCGAGAGAAAATAATTTTGAGCGCTATGTTTTAGACAGATATCGCTTTCGTAATAGGATAAAGCATACAGAAAATATTTTGAAACACATCTTGGAGGAAAGCTATAGAAATAAAATGTACAAAGATTGTTATATGTGACTTTATTTTAAAATAAATTATAATAAATCAGTTTTTAAAATCCAAGAGTTATGTGATGCATCCATTCCTAACCATTTGACATGAATTTTATTTCCTTTTCTTCTTAAAACCCGCTCAACTAAATATACATTTGGATGTTTAACTTTTTGCAGTTCATGTTCGTAGAAGCCACCTTGAATATCTTCACTTCTCTCGTCCTGCAACAAGTATGTTCTCGGAAATGTTGTCTTCATTTCTTTAATTTGAAATATTTCATTTGACCAGTTTGGTGTATATCCTTTTTGAAAGGCTTCCCTATGTTTACTGATTCTGACATAGTCACCTAGAGCGAATTTCGGAGCATTAGGATCAATTATTTTTATATTAGTATAAGCTGATTTTAAGACTTGGTTTTCATTTTTTTCGGTAATATCAATGGGTTTTAAACCTGTTGTGCTATGTCTCGTAGCATTATACTTAGCAACTATATCTTTTAATATATTTAACCACTTATAATTTCCTTGCAAACTAAATTGCTTCCACATTAAACCTTTTAATGTCCTATTCACTCTCTCAACGATGCTAGCTTTTAAGTTTGAAAATGTACTGTAGTGGTTTACGTTGTAGTCACCCATTAATCTCTTAAAATCTTTGTTATAAAATTCCTTTCCCATATCAGATTGAATATTTCTTGGTGGTGTCTCAACCTTTTCTAAAATGTTTTTCATGGCCAAAGTTACATCTTGTGCACTCTTTCTTTTGACGGGTTCAACCCAAACATATTTTGAAAAAGCATTTATAACAACCAAAATATAACGATATCCTTTATTAAATTTTGCATATGGTTGCATTTCCACTAAATCAATTTGCATTAAGTCGTCCAATGCTTTAATTACTACTTTTCTCCTTGGATAATTTTTTCGAGCAGGTTTATGTAATTCATCAACAAGTGATTTTTTAGTGAGAGACATAACGATTAATTAGATGAAATGAGCTAATAATAATCCCAATAGCTTTTATACGTATCATCCCATTCTTTAAGCTTTTGAGGTAAAATTACTGTATCTTCTTTGAAATATTCCTTAATTTTATCAATATTCTTGCTAACGTCATCAAGATTATCTTTAATTTTGGTGTTTAGGTATTTTAGTGATGTTGGATTAAGAATGGTGTCAAGCTCACCCATCCCCTCGTCTATTTGATTTATTTCTTTATGTAATTTCTTAACAATGCTTTCTAATAAAGAATTAATACTAATTACAATCCGCCTTTCTGTTAAAGGTATCTCATAAATTTGTCGACCATTAAGGAAATGATCCACTACATCTGCTTTAGTTGTATTTAAATTTTCAACATCCTTTCTAAAGCTTTTAATTTTTTCTTTTGCGTTAAAAAATACCACTTCCTTAACTTTTGATCCCATTATTTCGTTTATTTTTTCAATATTCGTTTGTAAAATTAAATTTTCATTTTTAACGAATTCTTCTAATGATTTAATATACTTAATAATTTTATTAATATTTGCATTCATATTTACATCTGTACTCATTTCAGAAACTTTTTTTTCAATGTCTGAAATTTTTAATGAGATATTGTTATTCTCTTGTAAAGTTGATTTAATATTTTCTATTTCTTCTTTATTTAAATGTTCTATGGATTTTAATTCTAGAATTTGTTGTGACATAATGTTGAGTTGCTCTTTTAATGCTACGAATTTTTCTTCATCCTTTTTGTGAACTATTAAGTGTAAATTCAAAACCCTTTCAATATTGTTTGCATTCTTGTTCATTCCGTCATGAACATCTTTGAAATGTTCCACTTCTGTTGAAATTCTATCATAAACAGTACTTGCAAATTTTTCAAACTTTGTTATAAGATTGTCTGTTAACCTTTTTTCAATGTCGTCAATATTTAACACGTCTTTTATATTAGCTTGTAATTTAAAAAGTACCTTCTGAGTTTCTTGTTGTAAACTAGCAATACCACTTATCTGTTTCTCTATAAGACCTACTTTTACTTCAGAATCTAATACTTTCTTGTCGATATTTTCTAGAGTTTCCTTACTATGATTTTCTTCCTGTTTATATTTTTGCTCTAATGTTGTTACTTGATCTTCACAAAATTTTAGTTTTTTCGTTATATTGCTAATATTTTCAAAAACTTCAAGAGAGCGTTTATTCTGCAACTTTAGCTCTTTTTCAAAATTTGAAATTCCTAGTTGGTTTTGTTGCAATCCATATTTAAAGTGTTCAACTACTTTGTTTTCAATGTAGTTTAAGTTTTTTGAAATATTATTGGTTACGTCATTTTCAACTTTTTTTACGAGGTCTTTAATATCTATATCAGTTATTTTGTCCCGTTTTGAAATATGACGACCAAATTTGTCAATAGTCATTTTGTAAATGCATCGGAAACCTTAGATAAATTCTTTTATATGATGACGTTGGCCTCTCGTAGTTCTTCTAGAATAGAGATAACTTCATTATTATGACCGGTATGACCAGCATTCATTGAAGCCACTAATAAACGAAGTCTGTTAACAAGCTCGTTAACATCATCCCAATATACATAATCAGTATTGTTTTTATTAACTTTTAGAGTTAAACCCGATCCTTGTGTAGTCGGAGCGCTCCTTTGAACTCTATATGGAGCTTTACGTCTGGTGAATGCTGAACTGGCGAATGCTGAAATTAGATTTTCGGCTGCTGGATTAAGAGCTATTGTTTTTGTTATTCCTTTTTTTTGTAAGTATGGCCCAATTATTGTAACATATTTACGCGAACCATTTCCTTGAACTTGCTCCTCAGGACTGTTATTTCTACGATATGCATTAGTTCGTGCTAGAATATCCATATAATTATCCAAGTCTTTAGCACTATAACCTTTTGGATCTTTTTTAAATATTAATTCATATAAACCGGGGGTGCCTTGATAGGTAATCTCTTTTACTTTAATATCTTTCCCAATAATTTCTACAGGTTCTTGTGTTAGTCCCAAAAAAAATTTTTCAGTTTCCAAATCATGAACTATACCATAATGGTGATCAAACGTATGTTCTAAATCCTTGACACCTTCATCAATGTATTTACGAGGTAAGTCGTGAAAGTCGTTTAGCCAATCTTGATACCCAGGTGTACCAACATAAGTCTGGATTGTTTGTCTAGTTTGTTCCAATAGATCTGAAAGATTCCCTATCGTTGAATCGGATGATGAAGATAATGGCTCTGTTTCAGCTATAACGCTCGTTTCTTGTATGGTTGGGATATGACTTACTGAAGCGACGCTAGTATCAAAAAAGGAGGGTATTTCTGTTGGCAGAACTGGGGTTTTCCCAGTTTTTCTTATGTTTTTTTTCTTTGAGGGGTTGATGTTTTGTAAAATCTTGTAAATGATGGTTCCTCGTCTTTTATGTCAACAGGTTCAACTTTCCCAATGGTTGAAATTAATTCTTGCAAAGGTTGTGTTATTGGTTTATAAGTTTCTTCCAGTCTCGACTGAGACTCGAATTCGGCATTTTTTAAAGCTTGATATTTTTTTTTTACTGCCTTTCTTGCTTTAACAAGTTGCAATGCTAATTGTTCATTCATGACTGGTTATTTTTAAAATACCTGCTTCAGTCTAATGATGTTGTATTTATAAGTAAATGTATGAATCGAAACCTTTTCGATATCTGCCTGAATGTATAGGGGAATCTTTATCTATTACCAAAAATCCAAACTTATCTCTCCAACACAATAAACACATTTCTTTAAACTGATTATATATCATATCAACGTTTACATGATCATCATAAACATGTTTTAAATTTGTATTGTCTTGTTGAAAAATAACAATTAAATTTGCATTGTCACGAATTAGCTGCTTAGGAATAGAAGAATATGTTTGACACAAGTAGAAACAATCCGTGTTTCTATGTCTTCCAAAACAAAAGTAATCTTTTACAATTTTCTGATTACAACAAACTACCGGGTGTTTCTCAAAAGACGCTCACCCCTATAACTTTTTTGTATTTATAGATATTAAAATGAAATTTTGGAATTGTGCATAAGAGATGAGTCTGCATTTATTGGCATAATTTTCGATTTGTTAGCACTTCCGGTTTAACCGAAAGTGACCTTGACTTTGGTATTTTAAATGGGACACCCTGTATATTTTTACCTATTTGGATTCAGAATGATATTCTGAGTAAAATGACATCCCACTTGTCATTTTTTGACTTGTTATAACATTTTTATTCTTATTTTTTGCATTGACTCTAGAGGGCCATGAATCAATTAAATAGGTTAATTTATAGTCAAGTAGTTTACGAAAAATAAAATTATGTCATATTAATTGACTTTCTAAGTTTCACAAGCGTTTAAAAAATGAAATGACGTTTACTCCATTTTTCCAAATGGAACGATAGTGGTTCACTAGGATATTTGAAACGAGCATTTTTTTCCCAACAATTTGATACCATACACTCTTATGCTATTTTAAAATTAACACGAATAAATTTGCCTTAAATCCCAATCACATATTTAAAAGCGTTATGTATTATTATTGCCTCTCTAAAGAAAAGAAATATAAAGGCGGCTTTGAAAAACAATTGAATTGAATATCAAAACCAATATGGCTCTAATTAAAAGTTGTTCAAATGTCATTCGTTTATAAAACTTAGATTGTAAATCAGAAACAATGGTTAGTTTTACTAGAAATGAACAAATTGTTATGCTCTTAATTTTTGGAGAGACCAGAAAAAATTCTTCTGAGGCCGCAAGATTGTATGCAGAGAGATTTCCAGGTCGTCGACTTCCAATCCGGCATTATTTTTTTAAAACTGGAACAAAAAATGCGTACAGAACCCAATGAGGATGCGGTCAATAACTATGTTGTAAGTGAAGAGAAAAAAATTGACGTACTATCATTAGTTCACATAAATATTACTGCCTCAGTCAGAGAAATTGCTGTTGAATGTGATACTAGTAGCTCGTCAGTATTGAGGATCTTACATAAATACAAATATCATGGATACAAATGCCAGATTCATCAACATCTCTATCAAAATGACCATGCCAGAAGGCTTGAATACTGTAACTGGTTTTTACAAAGACATCAACAAGATCCAACATTTCCGTCGAAAATTCTTTATTCGGATGAGAGCCGATTCATAAATTTGGGCATGTTTAATAGAAAAACAAGATAACCTGCATTTAATGGAAGAAGGCAATTTTCAAGAGCGATTTGGATTCAATTGCTGGTTAGGTATCATTGGGGATAGAATTGTGGGACCAATTATTTTCGATGGTCACCTTACCGGCGAAAGATATTTAGGTTTCTTGCAAGTAGAAATAGTACAATTTCTTGAAAATTTGCCTCTAGTTGAACAAATGGCTATTATTTTTCAACAAGACGGGGCTCCACCACATAATTCTCGTGCTGTTAGGGAATACCTTCATAACACGTATGGGGAAAATTAAATTGGCACTAACGGACCGATAAGATGGCCAGCAAGGTATTAAACTTTTTGGTAGGTTATGTCTTTTCATCTTTTAATATTTTTATTTTCTAAATTAGATCCCCGACCTAACTCCGTTGGACTTTTTTGCATCGGGGACCCTCAAAAACAAAGTCTACAACGTTCCACCAGTCACCCGTGCAGAACTTGAAAATAAAGTGAGAGCAGCAATTCAAGAAATGAATTTAAACCAGTTGAGAAATGTAATGAGGGCAACTGCCGAAAAAGTGGAAAATTGTTTTCATCAACAGGGAGGACCTTTCGAACATTTAGAGCGATGATAATTGGTATTATATTTAAAGTCCTAGATTGATTTATTAATAATGATAAACAATTACTAGCTACTATTAGTTGTTTGTTGAGAATGAATTAGTTAACTGTTTAGTTCTTTTAGTTTAGTTTTAATTAAGCCTAGTTGCCTAGATCAATTTCTTAACACCTGCGTAAGTTTTAAAATAGCATAAGAGTGTATGGTATCAAATTGTTGGGGACAAAATGCTGGTTTCAAATATCCTAGTGAACCACTATCGTTCTATTTGGAAAAGTGGAGTAAACGTCATTTCATTTTTTAAATGCTTGTGAAACTTAGAAAGTCAAATAATATGACATAATTTTATTTTTCGTAAACTACTTGACTATAAATTAACCTATTTAATTAATTCATGGCCCTCTAGATTCAATACAAAAAATTAGAATAAAAATGTTATAACACGTCAAAAAATGACAAGTGGGATGTCGTTTTACTCAGAATATCATGCTGAATCCAAATAAGTAAAAATATACAGGGTGCCCCATTTAAAATACCAAAGTCAAGGTCACTTCCGGTTAAACCGGAAGTGCTAACAAATCGAAAATTATGCCAATAAATGCAGATCCATCTCTTATGCAAAATTCCAAAATTTAATTTTAATATCTATAAATACAAAAAAGTTATAGGGGTGAGCGTCTTTTGAGAAACACCCGGTATATCATCAAAAATTATTATTGCGTTTGGCATTACTTCTTGGGGTGAAATTATATTCTCATCATCCTCGGATTCACAATAACCAATTTCCTTTATAGACTTAAAAAGTGTTCTTAAATATTCATATTTGGGCTGATATAAAGATTTTGAATAAATACAGGGTGTTATGGAAATGACTTATTATTTTTTAACCCGTAAATATATAGGTCGAGACGAATTGGGGAAAAATTGCTATAAATGGCGCTCGAAGCTAGAAATTCGAGAAAAATGCCTTCAAAAATTTAGGTCCAAAACACCTACGCGCCAATGACCCAAACAGCTGATTTGGGTAATTGTTTACTTTAGTGGAAATGTTGAATTTTTCGCTAAAATTTCGTATATAGGCTAATTAAGGGTAGCTGATCACAATTTTCCTTTTGCGTTTAGGCGGCAAATGCACTGGTTTTGAGAAAAAAAAATGTTAAAGTTTTTCTAACTCACCGGTATGTTATTTTGCATGTAATCCTAAAATGTTGCTTATTTCCAATAAAATATTACTTGTCGGAGTCATAGTATACACTTCTGAGTTGAAATAAACGAAATATGCCACAAGGAAACTCTGAAAAACGGGATAACTTGTAAGCGAACAGAAAACTCTACGTTATCTGGAAAAAGACGGGGGCTCACTGACAGCTGGCCAAAAAAGCAGAAGCAAACTGCGCACCCATGTTGTCAGATTGTTAGTGTATTATAAATTGCCTATACTTGTCAATTCATTTTTATTAATTGAATGAATCCTATTGGCTCGAGCTAGCATATCATTCTCCTGGATGGAAGCCATTAATAATTACAAGAAAAAGAAGAACAATCTGGCAACGTGAGTGCAATGAATCTGAAAAGAGACGGTTCTACTTTGTCGGCGTATTAACAACGAATTTAATTAAATTTGTGCCTTTTCCATTGTTTTTTTGCTAAAATGTTGCTCTTATTTTATGAACAGATAGTTTGGTGAAAGTTTTATCACATATTTTGAAGGGAAAACCATAAAATCTAGGAAATTGAAAGGAAAGAATACCCTAACCTGTAAGTGAAAAACTTTAACATTTTTTTCTCAAAACCAGTGCATTTGCCGTAAAAACGCAAAAGGAAAATTGTGATCAGCTACCCTCAATTAGTCTATATACGAAATTTTAGCACAAAATTCAACATTAATTGCACTAAACTAAACAATTACCATTCCAGCAGTTTGTCTTGTCAAAAACACATGTGTTCAGGGGCATTGAACTATCATGGAAGGCGCACATAGTCCGGTTTTAAGGTATTTTACAAAATTCAAAATACTTCCGATTTTAGAAAAAAAAACTATCAAGTGTAACTCTAGACCACCTCAGGAGTGGCCCCTTAAAATATAATAAGTCATTTCCATAACACCCTGTATATAAATTTTCAAACCGTAACCCGTTGGGATCTTCAATTAAACCAATTACAACATTCGTTTTACCACAACCTGATGGACCGATAATCAAGCATCTTTTGCTACTTCCCTCGAACAGTATTCCATGTTTTCTAAATATATTTGTTGATGTATCATGATTCTTAATTATTACAGAGTATGGTTGCTTTTCAACTCTCATATTATATGAAAGTACTTAAGTTCACTGTCAAACTAAAACTAATCATTATATGTTAAGACTTTAACTATATAATGTTTCAATCACACAACAAACGTGTTATTTACAAATCGAACGAGAAACAAAGAGGATCTGGTCTGCTAAACACTCTTATTAATAAATTACCCTTTGAATTACACATTCCTGGTTACAATTTTTGTGGACCTGGAACCAAATTAGAAAAAAGATTATCAAGAGGTGACAAGGGAATAAATTTATTAGACGAGGCTTGTAAAGAGCACGACATTGCCTATTCACAATCAAACGATATAAAAAGTAGGCACGTTGCTGATAAATTACTATCTGAGAAGGCTATAGAACGAGTTAGAGCAAAGAACGCTAGTTTTGGAGAAAAAGTGGCTGCTTTAGGTGTCAGTGGCACTATGAAAGTTAAAAGAAAGTTAGGTATGGGTATAAGAAGAAAAAAAACAAAAGGTCGAGGAATAACATTATCTCAAGCCATTTCTCAAGCTAGAAAAGGAATTAAGGGCAAACAGTTTAAAAGTTTACATGATGGTATTAAAACAGCGGTAAAGTCAATTAGGAAAAGTGTGAAAGTTAGACAACCTAAGAGAAGAGTAATACCCATTCCAAAAAGTGGTGGATTTTTACCATTAATACCATTATTTGCGGGTTTGTCGGCTTTAGGTGCTCTTGGAGGAGGGGCTGCCGGTATTGCAAAGGCTGTGAATGATGCAAAATCTGCGAAAGAAAAATTAGAAGAAGATAAAAGACACAATAAAACGATGGAGTCTATAGCAGTAGGTCAAAAAGGAAGCGGTCTCTATCTAAAACCATATAAAACCGGATGTGGTTTGTACTTGAAACCCTATTCAAAAAACTGCTAAAACATATACCTCTGAAATCTCTTACCAATTATGATTTGAATAAATATATTAAATTTTTACAAATTCCCAGTTTTAGAGGTATATTTATGCGAAACAAGCTTCCTAAAAAAATAAAAGAAAATGAAAGTGCTATTATTAATCTAGATGACTATAATAGTAATGGGACTCATTGGACTGCTTACATTAAAAAAGGAAAACAAATAACATACTTTGATAGCTATGGTGATCTCCGACCTCCAACTGAACTAATGAAATATTTTTTTAGTGATAAAAATAAAAATGTTATAAATTACAATTACAACAAGTATCAAACCTTTAACACCACAAATTGTGGACAATTATGTCTAAAATTTCTTTATAACAATACATGACACACAATAAAAATTTATTCGTTGTTGAAATATTAACACAACATGTCCTATAGTTTTGTTATTAGCGATAATTCTGCAATATTATCGGCAGAATTTAACCCTCCCATATATCTAGAAGAAAATACCGACTATGTTATAGGACTTGTAAATTTTGAAACATTTAATGCAATTCCCAACATTGATGAAAGTAATAATCGTTTCTTTTACGGTGAAACTGGTAAATTTTTAACTATTCCACCCGGAAGTTATGAAATTGATAATATCAACAAAGTACTACAGGAGAAATTGGAAGAAGAACAAATTTCGTTTTATCTTCATGCTAATAATAATACGTTGCGATCAGTAATTAAATGCACCGAAAATATTATTTTTAGAGAGGGATCTATAGGTGCATTGTTGGGATTTGAAAATCAAATACTGGATTCGGGGCAATTTCATATTTCTGAACGACCTGCAGAAATAATTAAAGTAAACTCAATAAATATCGACGGTAGTATTGCTGAAGGTTCATACTTAAATGGTAATCCAGTTCATATAATACATCAATTTTTTCCCAGTGTGGCTCCTGGTTTTAAAATCATTGAATCACCCCAAAACGTTATATATTTCCCAGTTACAGCCAAGGTAATAGATAAAATTACCGTTAAAATATTGGACCAAGAAGGAAAAACGAATAATTTTAGAGAAGAAACCATAACATTAAGACTACACCTTAAAAAATTAGATAAACGATGGTGATTATTTATAACAGACAACAACGATTGAGTGGAAAGCTTAATAAGAAAAAACACAACCATAGTTTCCACAGTAATAAATCAAACTCTCAGAGACTAACATCTTTAAATCGTCAGTTTCTTATAAGTTTGGGTTTTAAACTTAAATAAAATATGGATACCCTAAATGTAACACAAAATCTTTATATTGATAACTCAATCGTACATTCAGAATATCATGGTTATGAACCCTATCTACCTACAAAATTGGGAAATAACGATGAGATTATAATTCCTGTTCATGAAATAGAAAAATATACACTTCCTTCTGAAAGCTTTCTTTACATAGAAGGTAAATTAACAAAAGGTGATGGAACTGTTTCAAATACATTGAAACTAATTAACAATGGGATAGCTTTTCTTTTTAAAGATATTCGTTATCAACTAAATGGTGTTACTATAGACTCAGTAAGAGATGTTGGCTTAACATCAACAATAAAAGGATTTTTATCCTATAACAAAAACGAGTGTAACAAATTAAAAAACGCTGGTTGGTTTCCCATGGAAACGTCACAAGTGGTTGATGCAACAACAGGATTATTTAATGTTTGCATTCCACTTAAATTTTTAATGGGTTTTTTTGAAGACTATAAAAAAATAATTTTAAACTCTAAACAAGAACTTATCTTACTTCGAGACAATTCGGATAAAAATGCAACTGTTAATACTGTTGATGAAATCCCAAAGATTGAACTTACGAAATTAACTTGGAATATACCACACATTTCTGTAGCGATCCCTCAAGAACTGGAGCTAACGAAAATTATTAATAAAAATACTGATTTAATAATGGCATTTAGAAGTTGGGAACTAATAGAATATCCTGAATTACTAAAAACAAGTCGTCATAATTGGCCTGTCAAAACTTCAACCAAGGTGAACACCCCTCGACATGTAGCAATCTGTTTTCAAAAAGATTTAAGAGATAAATCCACAACTGACATGTCTAGATTTAGTGATATCAAAATGCGGAACATAAAAGTTTTTTTAAATTCTGAGAGATATCCCTACAGCGATCTTTATTTAGACTTTGCTAAAAATAAATTTGCATCAGTATATCAAATGTTTTCACAATTCCAAATGTCATATTATGGATTAACACCGGAGCCGATTTTTTCACCATCCGAGTTTAAAACATATGCACCCATCACATACATTGATTGTTCTCACCAAAAGGAAACAATTGAAACTGGACCCATTGTTATGAGAGTAGAATTTGAATTACATGAAGATCTTACAGACAAGATTTCTGCTTATTGTTTAATTATGCATGACAAAATTTTTAGTTACAATCCTCTAACCAAAAATGTTAGACAAATTTAACATTATATAAAATCAAATGTTTATATTTCTTGTATATCAGTATGAACGAGGAATTAAAACAACGCTTATCAATCCTTTTAAGAAATCTTGCAAAACTAAAACAACAAATTGAGGAGTATTCCAACAAGAAATCGATGATTAAACAATTCTCTCTTATGAAATTATGAGAATGTTAGCTCTTGATGTTCAAGGATTTAACATAGAAAACAATAAGTTTATTCCAAAGGAGTTAGCAGCCTATGATGGTAAAAGTATATGTCATTATATTTTTAAATCACCCTTTCCTATAAAATTCCTATCACCTAATTTACAAAAACAAGCCGTCTGGTTAATGAAAAACCACCATTGTATTTCATGGAATGAAGGGTACACTCCAGTTCACAAATTCTCCGAAATAATCAAAAACCTAACAGAAAAGGTAGACTATGTTTATGTAAAAGGAAAAGAAAAAGCTGTATACATTAGGAAGTACTCAATAAAACCAGTAAGAGAGTTCGATGAAGATCCACCCTTACAAAGAGAAGAAGCCTGCTGTTTTTACCACTCCCAAGCAGAATGTATATGTGCGCTTACTAATGTATATAAATTATATAATAATTGGCTAATGATTGAATAAAACACATACATAAAAATAAAATTGATTTTTATTTAAAAAATTAGGTACCAAATACTTCTTGAACAATTTCATTTGACACAAACTTTTTTACTTCGTTTAAAAACATCTCATATTCCATTTCCTTCATTGTGTACAGGAAAGTTGTTAAGTCTGATGTATGTAAGTATATCCTACATGCTTCAGAACCCTTTTCATATTTTTTTGCGATTTCCATGCATCCATCATAGGTATAAAACTGATCAAATCCATATTCAGCTTCATGTTCAGCGTCGAATGCTAAATTGTCAAATTTTTGTGTTAGATTCTCCACAGCAGTTGTTAAGTTTGACGCCTCTCTTTCAGGTACATATGCAAACCACATCTTGAATCAGAATACTACTGTTTAACTCTTTGATTATCGTTAAATACTATTGGTTGTTGGTTGGGAGGAATTAAGCAAATATTTATTTTAAATACATATTTTATTTTTCGAGACATCTCTTTACAAACTCATTGCAAGCAAATGTTTCAACATCCTCTACAATACAATCCGGATAAAAATTTAATAATTCCAATACACAACAAACATTAAAACTGTTTTTGTTAGGTGAAACAACATCATAAACATTTTTTATTAAGTCACCATTTGTAGCTGAAATACCACTAACAAGTATATTGTAATATTTTGCAAACTCTTGCGATTGGAGAAGATCGAAACGGTATTTGATTAAATTTACCAAATTCACTAACTCATTTATGGTGTCACCTGCTAGAAATATTTCATTGCCTCCATCTTGAGTAATTTTGATTATTCTTGAACTATTAATAAACACAAAATGAATTTCATATCCATTTCCCTGCATGGGTTGCCATCCAAAACCTTTGGAGTAAATAAAGCTCAACATTATTCCTTGATTTTTTAAAAAGGAAATCCACTGATCTTCATTAAAAATCACATTTTGATTATTCTTCAATCCACAAAGTTTAATAACTGGAGCATATTTTCTCTCCAAAGAGACTCCAACACTGATCCACTTGGATTTTGATTTGTTTATGTAGTATATGGATTCACCTATAAGAGCAACAGCTCGTTCATTGCTAAACTTGGGTTGTTGGTGAGTTGTTGTCGGTTGATTCATTTTGAAGTTTATGAAACTACTACTTGTATCGCTTTAAATCATTGCTTAAATATCAAATAAATGAGGAGCAATTGTGGTGGGGAGCGGTGGGAGGATGTATTTATCTAAGAGAAATTTGAATTTAAACTTCATTAACCAACCATGGATCAAACAAATATTTTTATTGATGTTCAAGGATATCACTGCTCTTTTGGGTATATCCCAAAAGAATTAGCAATTTATGATGGGAGTCGTTGTTCAAACTATTTATTTAAGCCTCCGTTTAAGAAAAATATGTTATCCGCTATTGATCTAAAAGTAGTTCGTTGGACTGAAGAGTATCACGGAATGGAGTGGGATTGTGGAAATATAGAACAAAATGAAATTGATGATATTTTTACACATGTGTTAGAATTTTATCAATCACCCAAGATTTACGTGAAAGGAAATGAAAAAACAAACTTTTTAAAAAAGTTTATAGATGAGGAAATCATCATCAATATTCCCATTGCTCGAGAACCCAAACTAAGTAAATTTAAGAAAATTCCAGAATGCTATTTTCATAAAAATGATAATCCGTGGCATTGTGCATTAGCAAATGTTAAATTATTATACCAATATAAAAATTGTATTGAATAAAACCTTAATACTAGAAATTTGTTTTTTTATTAAAACACAAATAGGTACTTTTAAACATTTATTTATAATAAACATATGCTTTGAACAATATAAATCCTAACATACATATAAACAATATAAAAAATATAATTAATAATATTATACACAAATATAAGTTACATTCTTCTGTTTTTTTATACAACTGATTCCATTTTTCTGTTACTACAGACGTTTTATTAAAATAATATAACCTTAACTTATATTCTAAAAGGGTAGATTTAATATTATCATTAACCTTGTAAGAAAATAGTCCACTGCTAATATTCATTCTTCTCCATGATGATGGGTAAGTGTCATTTTTTACATTATCAACTGAAACAAATTAAAGCTTCTCGAACCCCTGGATCAACTTGTATGTACAAAGTATTGTTGACAAAAGCAAAGAGAAATATCACTCCTACTGGTAACAGAGTCATTTTAAAAATATACTTATTTTCCTTAATTTTTATGTTTTATACTGATCATGAACTAAATGTTCAAGAATCTGACAACAAATATTAATATCCTCATCATCAGTCTTGGATTTATCATTTATAATATTTATATGTTCATGTCCCCAAGCCAAAGTTCTATAAGATTCGGGGATAATGTATCGCTTATCATCTTTTGGAGATAATGCTACCTTGTTTTTTAATTGTGTAAACATATCATGCAATATGGATTGAAAGATATTCATTTTTCTAAATTTAGTTTCAGAATTTTCAACAACATCTTTATAATCTTGTGCATTAATTGAATTATTTATAACATATTTCTTAACACCCTTCGCTTTCTTTTCAGATTTGTCTTCCAAATTAACACAGTAGGCTTTTGCACCTGTTCCATAAAAGTTTAGGATTGGTTTACCTGCAAATTCATCTTTCATGCGCCCTAATACTGACGTATTTTTAGTTATATTATGTACATTAGTTTCACTATAGTTAGAAGTATCAAAATAATTTAAATTTTCTTGAATATCTTGATAAAAATTTTCAGTTTCAACTTTTATTATCAAACTATCAGTATCCGTATATAATAAAATTGCGTTGTCTCCATATTTGGCTTTGATATAATCATAATAAAAATCATAAATTACTGTTTTTGATAATTCCAAGACTGAGAATCCAACATAAACAGGTTTATTGTAGGTTACCTTTACTCTTTCCATTTGTATTGCAACAAAATTTTCATTAAACACCAATCTATTTTTGAAATTTGGTTTTGCAATGAGAGTCTCTGCTCCTTGCTTTTTCCCAATATTCTTCCAATGAGTTATTAATCTTATGTCAACCCTCTTATCAATATTTTCTAAGGATTTGCCATAAATAGCGTTATTAAATAATTTATAGGAATCTTTTTCCAACTTGTTTTTGGATTTGTTTCTCATTTCAGTATTTAAATCAATGTATGGTTTTAAAAATGCTGCTTGTTTAAATTTAATTGCTCGATGAATTTGAGTTAATTTTAATCCATTCTTTAGAGCTTGTTTAAGATTTCGGTAGTGAATTACATATTTTTCTTTATTATTTAAATGACAAATTAATTTTGTTTGCTTACTATTAGGAGGACACATATTTTCAGCCAAGAAAGGTAGTTCATTGTGTTTAACATGTAAGCTTTTGGGGTAATTCATATCTACCTCAAAAACATATCCGCATTCAGCATTATCGGGTATAGATAAAACATCTAGAGCATCAATTTCATCTCTTGTCATCCAAGAAAAATCACTTATTGGAAGATATTGACTCATACTATGTCCATATAAGTTAGTTGCATCTAAATACATTATAAATGAGTTTGGTTTTGTTGGATTATAATTTTGAAAATGAGGGTTATTTGCTTCAGCTTTTCGAACACTGCAATGACAGATACCACCTCTTATACTATTTTTAAAAAAATGCAACATGTCAATATCTGTTAATAATTCTAGCTTGGCATTAGTTATACGCAACATAGAATCCCAACTTAAACCTGGTGATGTATAATAATGAGCAGGATCCAAGTTAAAGATATTTAATGATATATTTCGAAATGCTTCAAAAAAATCGGTTAATATAAGAACATCAGAAAATAAGTAAATTTTTGTGTACTCCATTAGGTTTTGACAGTTAAACAAATTCCAAACATTAATCGCTCTCTTATAATCTAACTCATCAAGAGGTTCATCTTTAAGTTTATCATAAAACTGATCAATACTTGGAAGTTGGGTTTCATACAATTTTTCAAAAGAATCAACGTAAGAATAAGGATAAATCCCTTTTTTTCTTATTTCATCAAACTGGTTTAAATCTTGAAAATATCTTTTAATTTCTACACATTGTGTTGTTTCTAAGCTTTCGCCTAGTTTTTCTAATGAGGTTGCAACAAATCGAAATGAATCTAAAAATCTCATCTTCATGAAAATATTTCTCTCTTTATTATCTTTGTCCTTGTATTTATCAACTAAAATTGATTTTGTAAATGATACATATTTTTCTTTAGTTTGTGCAAGTACATCAATGTTATTTTCTTTACAACAAAGCTGTTTAATAAACAAGTGACTATCATATCCGGTTAAATTGTGGAAAAAAATTGGTATAAAGTATGAAATTTTAAAATTTAAATTGCAAACACTATGGGCTGCTGCTCGAAATTTCCCTGTTAGATGACAATGATCTCTAACCTTTTCATCACCAGGTTTAAATTTTTCATTACATATGTGACAAGCGGTGCTATTTTTATAAGTTTCTCTTTGTCTGATAAAGAAATCATTGGAACTACATGTTTTAGATTATCATTATAGATTCTGTGAACATGACTTTCAATTCGTTTACAAAATTCCTCAGCAGCATCCAAACCAAAATAGTGATCCATTACTGATAAAGAATCATTATATGAACATTTTATAAAATAAGAAAATGCATAGGGTTCGTGTTTAAATGTACTTCGACTATAAGAAACCTGATCATTTTCAGGTTGATCATATTGTAAAGGTTTTAAAAAGCATTCAAAATCTGCATAAATTACAAATGGAACTTTCAGCTGTTTTTGAAAATTTTCAAACTGTAAAATATTTTCCGGTATATGTTGACCATACTTGTTAATTCTTATTTCATTAGTGGGAATCTTTGTAAACAAATGATTACAGTCGTGTGATTGATGTAAATCCAATTTATCCTTTGAATTGAAATAAATTAAACACCCATCACAGAAGTACTTTTTATATGTAGTTTTATTAATTTGGGATGATACTAGACGTGAAATATCTTTAATCCAACAGTAATGATTGTTAGTATCATCACTAAATAATAGCAAATTTACATGCGTTAGAAGTCTTTTAGATGTATAATGAAGAGGACCAACAACTTCCCATTTTAATTCATTATTTTCATAAACACTCTCTAAACCGTAAACATTCACAGATATTTGATTAAGAGTCTCGAATTTTGATATGTCTTTTAATTTCATTGGAAAATCGATTCCTTCAAAATTTAAATAATCAAAAAAATCCGGATATGAACTTGTTCTCTCAGTGTTGATTTTTGAAGGAAACAACGCACTTATGACACTCCATGCAAAACAGTATTCATCAGTATTTTTAACATTTATAACTGCTTGTTTTTTCGATATTTCCTTTGGCAAGGGAATATAGGTTGAGGCCCTCATTGGATTATATTTATTAACGTTTATTTCCAAACGTAGGATTTCTTCCAAAGCCCACCCCGATCCGTTTTCTGTAAAAATAGACATCTTTTCCTTAATTTCACTAAAGAATCCGCTATAAATATCACACAAATCAGTTGAAGTGGTTATCACCCTATTCTTAGTATTGAATGACTTAGTTTCTACTGTTTCCTTAGTTTGTAGCAAATACTGTCCAAATAATTCAACATTAATCTTAATTGATATATGTTTAACTACTTGACTAGAAATTAATCTCAAAAACTTTTCTTTCACTTCATCGAAAAATTCACCAATATCTACATACTTTTTAGATGGCAGCAACATGTAAGACACAATTCTGTTTTTAAAGGCTGAAGTTAAAATCTTTACATAACCATCACTTTTAACCACTTTACTTTTATGTAGATTCGAACGTAAATGTGCACCGTGTTTATTTTTCACATACCAGGTATTACAGTCCTTACATCGTGAAAGTATTAGTTTTGGAATTTTAGGTTGTTCTTCCAGCTTGATGATCTTTGATTGTAACTGTGTACTTTCAGCTTTTCGTTTTTCAGCAGAGCAAGATGGTCTATAAGGACATGATTCGCGTTTGTGTCTATACAAATTTGATTTCTGTGTAAAAGTTTTATTACAATCACTGCACAGATGCATTATCACGAGTTGATAAGAACTAATCTAAACTTATTCTTCTCACTTGGTTTACTATTTTACAGATTAAAGATGAACTGAAAGTAAATCGAGACCGTTACTAAATGGTAGGACAGTTATTACAACATTAAATACTTGTCAAGAGTGGTGGGAAGAGTGATATGAAAGTGAAGGGGAACGGGTGTATGTTGGTGGGAGGATTGAAAAGCTGATCCCTACTGCGCATGTGGATGGGTATGCAGGAGCTTTGTTAGGGGGATTTATTGGTAGGGGAAGCTTTGTTAGGGGGATTTATTGGTAGGTTGGTGTAGGGGGAGCTTTGCTAGGGGGGTTTTTAGTGGGTGGGGGGACATTTTAGAGATTCATTGAGTTGGTGGCTGTGTTACACATCTACTAATAATAAAAGTTATCGATAATGAGGTAGCAACAGAACAAAAGAAGTTGTTCATATCTTCCGATAACAGTTCTGATTCAACTAACTTTTTAGCCGTACCCCGCAACTCATTGACACATCTCCAGGCCTCTCGTTGTTTGTTATCGGCGTGAGTTATTCGATTACTATAATAAAGTTGTTTAGCACATTTAATTGTTTGCCTGTAAATACGCCTGTAAGAGGAAAAGACGCTATCAAAATATTCGTTGTTTTTAAAATATTTCCTGATATAATGCAAACTTCGCATGTTTTTCGATGAAGTTCTAAGACCCTTAGTAATCCATGGTTTTCTTGATTTTTGTTTTATTATTTTCACCGGAAATGAAATGTTAAAAATATTACATAGGCACTCATGAAATAAATCCAAAGGATTTTTTAAGATTGAACCTAATATGGTCTGCCAGTTTGTGTCTTTGCTCACCTGCGAGAACTTACGAAAGTTTGATCTTGAAAATATTCTACCCTTACGCTTACTCCTTACCCTATTGTTTTTAAAATTAAAATTAAAATTTAACCTACACGTAATTGCATCATGGTTAGACAGCCCTGCTGATACAACATTACAGTCAACTTCTGTTTCTTTAAAATGTATACATAAATAATCTATCAGGGATTGCGACTGTAGTGTTCTTCGTGTAGGGGTGTCAACGCAGACATGCAAGTTAAAACTTTTTAGCAAAAGTTTAAGCTTTTGGGTATTGACATTAGTCCTGTCCAAATCCAAATAGTTAATATTAAAGTCCCCACACAATACAATGTGACAGCGAGGTGATAATTCCGTCAGAACAATCTCTAATTTATTTAAGAAACTATCCAAGGTACTGTCGGGCGATCTATAAATACACACAACATAAATATTTAATTTGGCACAGTGTATCATTGACAGTTCAAATATTTTTTCTTGAATCAAAAAATCGAATCTATTACAGGACACAAAACAAAACAAGCTTAGTAAGTCGTCGTGAACAAGGATTAATGAACCACCGTGAAGGAATTGAGAGCGGCAGTATTTATTTAAAATAGTATAATGCGGTATATTAAGTGACTCATTTGGTTTTAACCAATGCTCACAGAGCATTACAATGCTAGGATACATGAGGCCATCCAAAAATAAAATAAGTTCATTTACCTTGTTCCTGACTGACTGGATATTCAATAGCATTAAGGAGAATTCGGTGCCTCCACCCCTTGGTCCAAAAAAGACAATTCGGCGTTTGTATCCAAAGAAGGTAATTTTCCCCCTTTATCAATCCCCATCTCTGTCATAGTTTTATCAAGGCGCAAACAGTCGCCATCCAGTGCAACCATGTTTGTTGTACATAATTAGACGTAATTTACCAACTCCCTTCTGAACCGTACAGCACTTGTGATATCCCTGATTGACTTTGGGAGCATCTGATATGCTGTTACTGCCTAGTATGGCCCTCTTTCAAAAAACGTTGAGTTATGTGGGGCTATGGCAAGATCATCATATCTGCCTCTTGTGTTCATAGCCGCCTCGGATGCATTGGCCTTGTTACTTGAAAACAATTCCTGGTGTTTTTTTACAAAAATGACAAGAGATTTAAAATAGAGTGCTGGAGTAGTTAAAATTTTAAGTTCTTTGAAATAAGGTTTACATGACATTCTTAGGTGCAATTTCAGATTGCTCTTTTTTGAGCTATAAAGACTTTCTCCGCGCCTGGCGCTGCTCCCCATCAAAGCACACTATAAGATATACCTAATAATTATATATATTTTTTCAATAATAGGTACATCCTAATTTACAAAGAAAGAAACAAATCACTACCATATATTATAATACAACACAATATATTGACAGCAAACACAAGCTAATGATTGAGATTTGAATTCTCCAACACACAATATAGCTACCACTCTCCTAATACCTACAGCAGACAAATTACGTTTGAAAGCGTATAGGTTTCTACTTTCTCTTACAGCCCTGGACGGACTGTTGAATTTATTGAAACACTTAAAGAATAGACAATTCATAGTGTTTTTGAACTTAGTTCTTCAAATATAGACATTATTAGTGCTTCTAGTGAAATGATTGTGTATATCTCTTCTAATTCGGACAATATTTTGACCGAGATTTTGACTCAAGTAAGGAGGAACAAGATTATGTAAAATTTTAAAAATAAAAATCATTGTTTGGTATTTCAAAGAGACCATGACTGATTTCCATTCCAGGCACTCCAACATTAGAGATATTCGGGTATAACGATTGCACCGAAGTATGATCCTCATACCGCGATTCTGCAATTTTTGTGATGTGGCTTTGCTATTGCCATCAAGGAGGTAGAGAAGACTAGCATAATAATTAAAATGCGGCTGAATAATTGCTCGACATACAAGCAGCCTAGAATTCATAAAGAGGTCAGTTGCGACTCTTGAGAAAAAAAAATAACTTACATATTTTTTTCCTAATGTATTCAAAGTGCATTTTAAAAGATAATGGATTATCAATGTGAAACCGTAGATACTTGATATTTGTAACAATCTCGATTCTTAAATTATATATGTTTAGATTAATTCTCTCTGAGTTTAATTGAGCATATTTATATTTAGTAGTTCGAATGCGCGACGAAAATCAAGAAAGACTGCTGACACAAAATAACCCTGGTCAATGAGCTCGTTCTAAGTGAAGTCAGTCAGTTGGATTGCTGATTCACAAGTATGGTTCTTTCTAAATCCTGATTGATTAATATAGAGTAATTTATTAGAGTTAAAGTAATCGTAATGTTGATTATATATGGCTAGTTCCAAAATTTTTTCAATTACGGGCAAGTGTTTATTGGGCGATAGTCAGTCCAATGAGGTATTAATATATTTTAGAAATATATGACCTATCACATTAAAGAAGCTTTTGAGAATTTCGGTATTCAGTATGTCTTCGTTTTTTTATCTGTTATCTAGGGAGTAAACAATTTTTTTTAAATCGCTTGTAGATAGAGAATTGAATTCCGAAAATCTGCTATTGATGTTAGCAGTGGCGTAGCCTCGTAGCCAGCATCCTGTGGCGGAGGGATTAAAGCGCCGCAGGCAAAAAATTTTTGGGACCACGCACAAATTTCGTAGGAATTCACTTTATGCTCCGTAGGGAACTGGCTCCAAATGAAGTTAAAATCCGCTATATAAAAAAAAATAATATAATGTGGTGGGACGCTCTCGAAACCGGTTTTATTAAGTTTATTCCCATCACTCTTCATTACTAAAAATAAATAAGACCGATCTTGGTTTTTAAGAATTATTATTTAAGTAGTAAAGGGGCGCCACGACGAGGGGGGGGGGGGGAAAGCTACGCTACTGGATGTTAGGCAATGTGCCAGAAGACCACGCATTAGACGCTGGTACTTATTGTGTTTCTTATTTTGTCAATACTTGATACAAAAAAGATATTAAAGTTCTCCCTCCGCAATTTCTTGCTCCTTCTCCAGATGAAAATTTAATGTATTTTTGTGTAAATGCTTTTGCAGTATCATGGACTAGTGTTTTTAGTGTTTTCCACATTAGTTTGCTGTTGCTTCTATTTCTATCAATTTTATTGTAGTAATACTGTTTTTTCTTACTTTTAAGCAGATTAACAAGTGAATTTCTAGTTGACTGGTAGAGTAACCACTTAGTATTTTTATCAGTAGGATTACCATTTTTTGAAATCGACGTATGTCTTATCTCTTTCTCTCGCTTTTACCTTAAGTTCCCTATCAAACCAAGGCAGGTTATTAGCCTTGAAGGTAACCTCATGATATCATGATAGGGGGATATGCTGTTAACAATTATAGAGAATGTATGTTTAATTTCATCTAAGATTACGTTAACATCAACAAAGTTTAGTAAAATGGACCAATTGATCCCCAGGAGTTCTAAATTAATCTTATCAAGATTAGCCGGTGATAAATTACAAAACTTCTTTTTTTCAGATTCTGTAGTCCTTTCTGTACTCTTTAATTTAAAAGATATCACTGAGTGATCAGTTATTTTTGGCAAATTATGCACTTTGTAGACTGGTTCAAAATTAGAAAGGGCAAGATCAATAAGAGAGCTGGAGAGATTGGAGCACCTTGTAGGTAATAATACTAATTGATCTAAACCTAACATATTTATAATTCCATTTAGTTTAATAGAGTAGAAACTGTTCTCTAAATAGTTAATGTTGAAATCGCCTATGATCAGTAATTTCCCTTCATAATTGGTTGGGAAGTTTTCCCATAGTTCCTCCATATCATTTAAAAATATAGCGTGACTAGAATTAGAAGAGTGGTATATCACTCCCAAGATAACGGATATATTTAATATTTTAAGAGCAATAAAAATATACCAGTAGTTGTTCACTATGCTACAAGACTTAACTAAGGAAAAATCTAAACCTGTCTCTACATAAATCAATACACCTCCAGTGTGGCATGAGTTAGAGTCACATCTTATAAGTGTGTAGTTGTCCAGAGCTAATTCAAAATTTAAGATGTCAAGTGTGGTTCTTTATTCACTCAACAAGAGAACATTTGGTTTAAAACGCACTATATTAAAAATAGATCATTTTTATGGGCTAGAAAGCTTTCAATGTTTGTGAAAACGATGTCCAAGTAGAGGTCATCCGATTTGTATGAGAGTTGCATTTATCACATTTAGGGCTTCCGGTTTGGCTGCGCTTGTTAAAAATTTGGTTTCAGTTTAGTCGGTTATTTCAGTTGTACTGAGGTGGATAATATTTTGCAACATTTGCACCATCAGGCCAAAAATCGGACGACATGTAGTTTTTCTGAAAAGTCTCAGGGACTCCTAGCTTAAAAGAAGCACTGCGTCGATTTCTATATTTGGAGACAAGTTTTTCGCATTTATATAAATATTTATGGGTTGGATCAAATGCTTCAATTATGTTTTCAGGAGTAGTATTTACGTCAATATTAGATATATATATATATATCCATGACAATTTTGCAAGTCTTTCCCCTATGTTAGGGTTTACAATTCTGATATTTCTCTTACTTTGTCCAGAACAAATCATCCCTGGTTTTCTATTGTTGTCAGCAAGCGTTGTTAATTCATTGTTAACTAGGTTTGGTGCCTGTTCGTTTGAGTTGCCTGTTGAAATGTTGGCATATTTCTATAATAATTTACTAATTCGATCCTTTAAGGTGTTAATTTCAGACTGTTGTTTTTCGGACTTCAGTTGTAGGTCATCCACCAATTTCTTTATATTGAAAATATTTAGGTCAGTGTAAGTAGAGAGTTTTTTACTTCCTATTTCAGTAAACAGATGAATGGTTTCTTTATTGGTGTCAATAAGATTAGCAAATGACGTAGTAATGGCATCAATTTTCGACATAATATTTTTATTGTCAGTGTTCACCATTTCCAGCGATTTGTTGGTGGACTCCATGGATTTGTAGAGTTTGTCTATTTTCTCTGTATTGGACTTGAGTTCATTGAACATTCTTTGCATAGACTTGGATATGCTATTCTTCATGTCCATTAGCATGTTTTTTGTGCTTGACTCTGTTAATTTTATTTGAAGACAGTCTTTACCGGATTATTTAATGCAAGGAGATCGTTTTTTAACGGTGACACCTTTTTGCTCAGATGCGGAAAGAGATGAGCAATTTACACAAAGTATTATTTCACGTGTCACATTTAGCATGCACATAAGTTTTCGTCTCCTCAGACTTGCACTTGCCGAATAAAGTCATGGTTAGAAATAATCCTGTGGATAAATCCTAAGTGTTTTGGTTGTTTAGTATCACATCAGCTTTCTTATATTTGTATGCCAAAAACTAATGTTCAGAATGAATCGGATAAGAATATTTTATTATTTATATAGATTTGTTTTTTTAGGTATTGGTAATTAAGATTATTCAATTTTATTAAGATCTTTATTTAAAACATTTACGCGTTCCAATGCGGCACTTTATAACAAGGCCGTCAACATGAAACACTAGTAATTTGCACCACTTCATTCACGAAAGAAACTTGAAAAAACGGCGGAGCTACAGTCGACACATCAACAACGTAGAACGAAGATCATATCATATAACAGATTGCACGGATGCATAATAGAACAATTTTATGCTGTCAATGCTTAGATTGTGCCTTAGCCGTGGTATAGCAGTACAATGGCTGTTTATACTACCTGCAGTTGATTGTATTTGTGTGCTCCAGTTTAAATTGGGGTCAATACTGAGTCCCAGAAACTTAGTCTGGTCGGTTTGTTTAAAGGATTTGCCACCGAGAAGAACATATAAAGATGCATCAGGAAGTCCCGCTTTTTTAAACGTCATTAAGTTTGTTTTTCAATATTGAGTTTGAGATAGTTAGATGCACACCAATGTTCTATTCTCTCCGCTGCAGCCGAGCTGTCGATCGAAAACTGCGACACTGATTCGGCAGTTAGAACTGCATCTGTACCATCAGCAAACTGAGACACAAGATCCGCATGAACCATTGCAGACAGGCTATCAACATTTCCGGTTGCTAAGGTATGACTTAATAAGTTTGGTGCATATGCCACGGATTCCAAAATTGTTAAATTTTAATATTAGTTACTGATGGTTTACTCTGTCAAAGGCTTTGGAGAGCTCCTCCACTATGGAAGTAATTGTTTTTAGGATTGCAAGTTGCGTTGATTCATTCGGTAAAGATCCAAACTGTGTCTCAGACAAGAGCCTATTGGAAACAACAAATTCCCTGTATGGTTTTGTTATTTTCATTCAGCTTGGCAATCTGAGTACAGCCGTGCCCAATTTGTCACATTTTGGTATGTCGTCTACTTTTTTAATCTGGTCGTTAGCTGCGCGCACTTCGCTTTCTTATACTACAAGCGATAATTTTGTCGAATGATTGTGATTTATAAAAATTGCGTCGACCAGTGGTAAGGGGGGGGGGGGGGGGCGGGGGGATTTTTTCCCAAAGACCAAGAAATTTTAATGGAAAATTAACTTGGTCTTACTCAGGGTTGATAAAAATCATGATTTTTTTCATTTTTTAAAAAAAATTACCAGCTTTTACAAATATTATTATTTTTAAATATTTGCTGCTTATTAACTGCTTATATATTGTTTTCTTAAGTAAACAAATATTTTTAGGCAGGAATAGTACAGATACGAAGCAAAACTGGAGAAGTTTTGACATGCAAATTTCGTTCGCGTAGTTTTTGCAAGTTTGCGCCTTTGTCGAAACTTGTATTAACGTAAAAATTTTACACCTCTACTTTTTAACCAATAAGATGAATTAATTTTGCCTAGTTACCATGGCAACTAAAAAAATTTCCGGAAAATTTTTCGAGGCGCCACGATATTTAAGTGAAAATTTTTTGACAGTTAAAAAGGTAAACATATTATGATCTACAACCATTAAATAATGTATATATGTCAAAAACAACAATACCCTGGCCAACTTGACAAGCAGTGAAATTAATTTGAAATGTCAGGTTGGTATAATAATTTTTTTCCAAATTATGGTGTGAAGTGGTGTGAAATTTTCTTACCGAATCCCACGCAAGCTTAAATTATTCCTGGATATTTTCTTTCGGGCACGAATATTTTAGGAAAATTAATTTTCAAGATATTCGTGCCCTCAAGAAAATTTCCTGAAATAATTTAAGCTCTTATGATATTATAAGTGAAAATTTCGTCCGCGCAGTATTGCAAGTTTGCCGCTTTGTCGAAACTTGTAATAACTGGCAGAAAACGCCCGGCTATATAAACGATACGCACTTATTTTAGTTATCAGTAATATTTTTGCTTTAGGGGTTAATCTATCAAAACATTTGAACTCGTGACAAGCCGGTGCAGAAAGGAATTAAGTGTTTGGCAGCATTTTATAAAAAATAAAGTGGTGGGCAAACTAGGTTGTAGAGCAGTATGTAAAAAGTGTTGTAAAGAATTGCAAGGTCTAGTGGACAGACTGAAAAGTCATTGTGAAACCTGCAAAAGTGAAACTAGTGATATCAGCAGTGGTCTCGAAACTTTGCATGGTGATTGTCAGTCACAGCCTTGAACTAGCCAGAGTGAAATTATCCAGTTGGCAAAGAAACAGAAAAGCTATAACTGTGAAAAGGGAAGTGTAGGTGGACGTGAAAATAATGGAAGTAGCGGTCATTTGGATTCTTTTGTTGTTCGAACTGGACAAGATAAGAAAAAATAATTGGACAGACAAATAGCCAAAGCCGTTTACGCAACAAATTGCAGTTTTAGAGCTATAGAAAATAAAGAGGTTCGAAAGGCCATAGAAATGCTAAGACCTGGTTACCTTCCACCATCTAGATGTCAGTTATCATCAACGCTCTTGAATGAAATATTTGAAGAAGAAAAATCTAATTGTTTTAACAAGTTATCTGGACAATCTGTTTGCATGCCCTTAGATGGATGGTCCAATATACATAATGAACCGATAATCTGTGTCGTTTTGACTGCAGAGGATGAAAACAGTGTTCTTTTAGAAAGCATAGATACATCTGGTCATCCCCATACAGCTGACTATCTTGCCGAATTGGCTATTAACTCAATAAATAAGTGCAAAATGAATATAACTGTAAAGTTACCAGTATTGTTACCGATAATGCGAGCAACATGGTCAGTATGAAGAAAAAAATTACCGAGTCGTCCAATTACCCTCTAATTACATATGGTTGTTCGGCACACTTACTTAGTTTGCTCTCCAAAGATTTAGGAGCATCGCAGATAAAAGAACATATAGTACATATTGTGAAATACTTCAGAAATACCCATTTGCCAAATGCTTGGTATAAAGAAAAGGGGGGCAAGAAATTGGTCTTACCTTAGGATGTTCGATGGAATACACTTTCAGATTGTCTTGAGACCTATGTGAATGAGTGGCCAAAATTGTTATTAATATGTGAAGAGCATAAAGATCAAATTGATCCAGTGATTTTTAAAAAAGTTTCAGATATCTGTATTAAAAGGATGGCTGAAGATTTTCTACAGTTGCTAAAACCAATTTTTATAGCACTGGATGCAATGCAACAAAAAGGTGCATTTTTATCTCGAACAGTTTACATATGGAAAAAGTTACTGGCTATTTTTGACAGTTTTGAATTTGAAGAAAGAAGCTTGCGTCAATATCAATTATTTAAGAACAGATATGTTCAAGCTCTAACCCCCTTTCACTTTTTGGCGTATATTTTGGATCCTACAATAAACAAAGAAGAATATCCATTACTAGCTGAAGAAAAGAGAGATGCTCTACACATTGTTTCCAAATATTTTACAGACACAGGATTATTACCATTACTAATTAAGTTGGAAGCTAAGTCGGACCCTTTTCACAAAACTCTGTTTTCAGAGGAAATAATCAAAAATGTAACAGAAGTACAATGGTGGAGATCTCAAGAAGATGCTTCAGAAATTAAGCAAGTGCTCCCTATAGTAATTTCTGTTTTGTGTGCCTGTGCATCGTCTGCTGATATCGAAAGGATGTTTTCTACTTATGGATTCGTACATTCAGATATAAGAAACAGACTTGGCAGTGACAAAGCAGCTAAACTAGTATTTCTATTTAAGCATTATAACACTTAGTTTTTTTTATATTTTTTTTTGTTTAAACGATGGTGATTATTTATAACAGACAACAACGATTGAGTGGAAAGCTTAATAAGAAAAAACACAACCATAGTTTCCACAGTAATAAATCAAACTCTCAGAGACTAACATCTTTAAATCGTCAGTTTCTTATAAGTTTGGGTTTTAAACTTAAATAAAATATGGATACCCTAAATGTAACACAAAATCTTTATATTGATAACTCAATCGTACATTCAGAATATCATGGTTATGAACCCTATCTACCTACAAAATTGGGAAATAACGATGAGATTATAATTCCTGTTCATGAAATAGAAAAATATACACTTCCTTCTGAAAGCTTTCTTTACATAGAAGGTAAATTAACAAAAGGTGATGGAACTGTTTCAAATACATTGAAACTAATTAACAATGGGATAGCTTTTCTTTTTAAAGAGATTCGTTATCAACTAAATGGTGTTACTATAGACTCAGTAAGAGATGTTGGCTTAACATCAACAATAAAAGGATTTTTATCCTATAACAAAAACGAGTGTAACAAATTAAAAAACGCTGGTTGGTTTCCCATGGAAACGTCACAGTGGTTGATGCAACAACAGGATTATTTAATGTTTGCATTCCACTTAAATTTTTAATGGGTTTTTTTGAAGACTATAAAAAAATAATTTTAAACTCTAAACAAGAACTTATCTTACTTCGAGACAATTCGGATAAAAATGCAACTGTTAATACTGTTGATGAAATCCCAAAGATTGAACTTACGAAATTAACTTGGAATATACCACACATTTCTGTAGCGATCCCTCAAGAACTGGAGCTAACGAAAATTATTAATAAAAATACTGATTTAATAATGGCATTTAGAAGTTGGGAACTAATAGAATATCCTGAATTACTAAAAACAAGTCGTCATAATTGGCCTGTCAAAACTTCAACCAAGGTGAACACCCCTCGACATGTAGCAATCTGTTTTCAAAAAGATTTAAGAGATAAATCCACAACTGACATGTCTAGATTTAGTGCTATCAAAATGCGGAACATAAAAGTTTTTTTAAATTCTGAGAGATATCCCTACAGCGATCTTTATTTAGACTTTGCTAAAAATAAATTTGCATCAGTATATCAAATGTTTTCACAATTCCAAATGTCATATTATGGATTAACACCGGAGCCGATTTTTTCACCATCCGAGTTTAAAACATATGCACCCATCACATACATTGATTGTTCTCACCAAAAGGAAACAATTGAAACTGGACCCATTGTTATGAGAGTAGAATTTGAATTACATGAAGATCTTACAGACAAGATTTCTGCTTATTGTTTAATTATGCATGACAAAATTTTTAGTTACAATCCTCTAACCAAAAATGTTAGACAAATTTAACATTATATAAAATCAAATGTTTATATTTCTTGTATATCAGTATGAACGAGGAATTAAAACAACGCTTATCAATCCTTTTAAGAAATCTTGCAAAACTAAAACAACAAATTGAGGAGTATTCCAACAAGAAATCGATGATTAAACAATTCTCTCTTATGAAATTATGAGAATGTTAGCTCTTGATGTTCAAGGATTTAACATAGAAAACAATAAGTTTATTCCAAAGGAGTTAGCAGCCTATGATGGTAAAAGTATATGTCATTATATTTTTAAATCACCCTTTCCTATAAAATTCCTATCACCTAATTTACAAAAACAAGCCGTCTGGTTAATGAAAAACCACCATTGTATTTCATGGAATGAAGGGTACACTTCAGTTCACAAATTCTCCGAAATAATCAAAAACCTAACAGAAAAGGTAGACTATGTTTATGTAAAAGGAAAAGAAAAAGCTGAATACATTAGGAAGTACTCAATAAAACCAGTAAGAGAGTTCGATGAAGATCCACCCTTACAAAGAGAAGAAGCCTGCTGTTTTTACCACTCCCAAGCAGAATGTATATGTGCGCTTACTAATGTATATAAATTATATAATAATTGGCTAATGATTGAATAAAACACATACATAAAAATAAAATTGATTTTTATTTAAAAAATTAGGTACCAAATACTTCTTGAACAATTTCATTTGACACAAACTTTTTTACTTCGTTTAAAAACATCTCATATTCCATTTCCTTCATTGTGTACAGGAAAGTTGTTAAGTCTGATGTATGTAAGTATATCCTACATGCTTCAGAACCCTTTTCATATTTTTTTGCGATTTCCATGCATCCATCATAGGTATAAAACTGATCAAATCCATATTCAGCTTCATGTTCAGCGTCGAATGCTAAATTGTCAAATTTTTGTGTTAGATTCTCCACAGCAGTTGTTAAGTTTGACGCCTCTCTTTCAGGTACATATGCAAACCACATCTTGAATCAGAATACTACTGTTTAACTCTTTGATTATCGTTAAATACTATTGGTTGTTGGTTGGGAGGAATTAAGCAAATATTTATTTTAAATACATATTTTATTTTTCGATACATCTCTTTACAAACTCATTGCAAGCAAATGTTTCAACATCCTCTACAATACAATCCGGATAAAAATTTAATAATTCCAATACACAACAAACATTAAAACTGTTTTTGTTAGGTGAAACAACATCATAAACATTTTTTATTAAGTCACCATTTGTAGCTGAAATACCACTAACAAGTATATTGTAATATTTTGCAAACTCTTGCGATTGGAGAAGATCGAAACGGTATTTGATTAAATTTACCAAATTCACTAACTCATTTATGGTGTCACCTGCTAGAAATATTTCATTGCCTCCATCTTGAGTAATTTTGATTATTCTTGAACTATTAATAAACACAAAATGAATTTCATATCCATTTCCCTGCATGGGTTGCCATCCAAAACCTTTGGAGTAAATAAAGCTCAACATTATTCCTTGATTTTTTAAAAAGGAAATCCACTGATCTTCATTAAAAATCACATTTTGATTATTCTTCAATCCACAAAGTTTAATAACTGGAGCATATTTTCTCTCCAAAGAGACTCCAACACTGATCCACTTGGATTTTGATTTGTTTATGTAGTATATGGATTCACCTATAAGAGCAACAGCTCGTTCATTGCTAAACTTGGGTTGTTGGTGAGTTGTTGTCGGTTGATTCATTTTGAAGTTTATGAAACTACTACTTGTATCGCTTTAAATCATTGCTTAAATATCAAATAAATGAGGAGCAATTGTGGTGGGGAGCGGTGGGAGGATGTATTTATCTAAGAGAAATTTGAATTTAAACTTCATTAACCAACCATGGATCAAACAAATATTTTTATTGATGTTCAAGGATATCACTGCTCTTTTGGGTATATCCCAAAAGAATTAGCAATTTATGATGGGAGTCGTTGTTCAAACTATTTATTTAAGCCTCCGTTTAAGAAAAATATGTTATCCGCTATTGATCTAAAAGTAGTTCGTTGGACTGAAGAGTATCACGGAATGGAGTGGGATTGTGGAAATATAGAACAAAATGAAATTGATGATATTTTTACACATGTGTTAGAATTTTATCAATCACCCAAGATTTACGTGAAAGGAAATGAAAAAACAAACTTTTTAAAAAAGTTTATAGATGAGGAAATCATCATCAATATTCCCATTGCTCGAGAACCCAAACTAAGTAAATTTAAGAAAATTCCAGAATGCTATTTTCATAAAAATGATAATCCGTGGCATTGTGCATTAGCAAATGTTAAATTATTATACCAATATAAAAATTGTATTGAATAAAACCTTAATACTAGAAATTTGTTTTTTTATTAAAACACAAATAGGTACTTTTAAACATTTATTTATAATAAACATATGCTTTGAACAATATAAATCCTAACATACATATAAACAATATAAAAAATATAATTAATAATATTATACACAAATATAAGTTACATTCTTCTGTTTTTTTATACAACTGATTCCATTTTTCTGTTACTACAGACGTTTTATTAAAATAATATAACCTTAACTTATATTCTAAAAGGGTAGATTTAATATTATCATTAACCTTGTAAGAAAATAGTCCACTGCTAATATTCATTCTTCTCCATGATGATGGGTAAGTGTCATTTTTTACATTATCAACTGAAACAAATTAAAGCTTCTCGAACCCCTGGATCAACTTGTATGTACAAAGTATTGTTGACAAAAGCAAAGAGAAATATCACTCCTACTGGTAACAGAGTCATTTTAAAAATATACTTATTTTCCTTAATTTTTATGTTTTATACTGATCATGAACTAAATGTTCAAGAATCTGACAACAAATATTAATATCCTCATCATCAGTCTTGGATTTATCATTTATAATATTTATATGTTCATGTCCCCAAGCCAAAGTTCTATAAGATTCGGGGATAATGTATCGCTTATCATCTTTTGGAGATAATGCTACCTTGTTTTTTAATTGTGTAAACATATCATGCAATATGGATTGAAAGATATTCATTTTTCTAAATTTAGTTTCAGAATTTTCAACAACATCTTTATAATCTTGTGCATTAATTGAATTATTTATAACATATTTCTTAACACCCTTCGCTTTCTTTTCAGATTTGTCTTCCAAATTAACACAGTAGGCTTTTGCACCTGTTCCATAAAAGTTTAGGATTGGTTTACCTGCAAATTCATCTTTCATGCGCCCTAATACTGACGTATTTTTAGTTATATTATGTACATTAGTTTCACTATAGTTAGAAGTATCAAAATAATTTAAATTTTCTTGAATATCTTGATAAAAATTTTCAGTTTCAACTTTTATTATCAAACTATCAGTATCCGTATATAATAAAATTGCGTTGTCTCCATATTTGGCTTTGATATAATCATAATAAAAATCATAAATTACTGTTTTTGATAATTCCAAGACTGAGAATCCAACATAAACAGGTTTATTGTAGGTTACCTTTACTCTTTCCATTTGTATTGCAACAAAATTTTCATTAAACACCAATCTATTTTTGAAATTTGGTTTTGCAATGAGAGTCTCTGCTCCTTGCTTTTTCCCAATATTCTTCCAATGAGTTATTAATCTTATGTCAACCCTCTTATCAATATTTTCTAAGGATTTGCCATAAATAGCGTTATTAAATAATTTATAGGAATCTTTTTCCAACTTGTTTTTGGATTTGTTTCTCATTTCAGTATTTAAATCAATGTATGGTTTTAAAAATGCTGCTTGTTTAAATTTAATTGCTCGATGAATTTGAGTTAATTTTAATCCATTCTTTAGAGCTTGTTTAAGATTTCGGTAGTGAATTACATATTTTTCTTTATTATTTAAATGACAAATTAATTTTGTTTGCTTACTATTAGGAGGACACATATTTTCAGCCAAGAAAGGTAGTTCATTGTGTTTAACATGTAAGCTTTTGGGGTAATTCATATCTACCTCAAAAACATATCCGCATTCAGCATTATCGGGTATAGATAAAACATCTAGAGCATCAATTTCATCTCTTGTCATCCAAGAAAAATCACTTATTGGAAGATATTGACTCATACTATGTCCATATAAGTTAGTTGCATCTAAATACATTATAAATGAGTTTGGTTTTGTTGGATTATAATTTTGAAAATGAGGGTTATTTGCTTCAGCTTTTCGAACACTGCAATGACAGATACCACCTCTTATACTATTTTTAAAAAAATGCAACATGTCAATATCTGTTAATAATTCTAGCTTGGCATTAGTTATACGCAACATAGAATCCCAACTTAAACCTGGTGATGTATAATAATGAGCAGGATCCAAGTTAAAGATATTTAATGATATATTTCGAAATGCTTCAAAAAAATCGGTTAATATAAGAACATCAGAAAATAAGTAAATTTTTGTGTACTCCATTAGGTTTTGACAGTTAAACAAATTCCAAACATTAATCGCTCTCTTATAATCTAACTCATCAAGAGGTTCATCTTTAAGTTTATCATAAAACTGATCAATACTTGGAAGTTGGGTTTCATACAATTTTTCAAAAGAATCAACGTAAGAATAAGGATAAATCCCTTTTTTTCTTATTTCATCAAACTGGTTTAAATCTTGAAAATATCTTTTAATTTCTACACATTGTGTTGTTTCTAAGCTTTCGCCTAGTTTTTCTAATGAGGTTGCAACAAATCGAAATGAATCTAAAAATCTCATCTTCATGAAAATATTTCTCTCTTTATTATCTTTGTCCTTGTATTTATCAACTAAAATTGATTTTGTAAATGATACATATTTTTCTTTAGTTTGTGCAAGTACATCAATGTTATTTTCTTTACAACAAAGCTGTTTAATAAACAAGTGACTATCATATCCGGTTAAATTGTGGAAAAAAATTGGTATAAAGTATGAAATTTTAAAATTTAAATTGCAAACACTATGGGCTGCTGCTCGAAATTTCCCTGTTAGATGACAATGATCTCTAACCTTTTCATCACCAGGTTTAAATTTTTCATTACATATGTGACAAGCGGTGCTATTTTTATAAGTTTCTCTTTGTCTGATAAAGAAATCATTGGAACTACATGTTTTAGATTATCATTATAGATTCTGTGAACATGACTTTCAATTCGTTTACAAAATTCCTCAGCAGCATCCAAACCAAAATAGTGATCCATTACTGATAAAGAATCATTATATGAACATTTTATAAAATAAGAAAATGCATAGGGTTCGTGTTTAAATGTACTTCGACTATAAGAAACCTGATCATTTTCAGGTTGATCATATTGTAAAGGTTTTAAAAAGCATTCAAAATCTGCATAAATTACAAATGGAACTTTCAGCTGTTTTTGAAAATTTTCAAACTGTAAAATATTTTCCGGTATATGTTGACCATACTTGTTAATTCTTATTTCATTAGTGGGAATCTTTGTAAACAAATGATTACAGTCGTGTGATTGATGTAAATCCAATTTATCCTTTGAATTGAAATAAATTAAACACCCATCACAGAAGTACTTTTTATATGTAGTTTTATTAATTTGGGATGATACTAGACGTGAAATATCTTTAATCCAACAGTAATGATTGTTAGTATCATCACTAAATAATAGCAAATTTACATGCGTTAGAAGTCTTTTAGATGTATAATGAAGAGGACCAACAACTTCCCATTTTAATTCATTATTTTCATAAACACTCTCTAAACCGTAAACATTCACAGATATTTGATTAAGAGTCTCGAATTTTGATATGTCTTTTAATTTCATTGGAAAATCGATTCCTTCAAAATTTAAATAATCAAAAAAATCCGGATATGAACTTGTTCTCTCAGTGTTGATTTTTGAAGGAAACAACGCACTTATGACACTCCATGCAAAACAGTATTCATCAGTATTTTTAACATTTATAACTGCTTGTTTTTTCGATATTTCCTTTGGCAAGGGAATATAGGTTGAGGCCCTCATTGGATTATATTTATTAACGTTTATTTCCAAACGTAGGATTTCTTCCAAAGCCCACCCCGATCCGTTTTCTGTAAAAATAGACATCTTTTCCTTAATTTCACTAAAGAATCCGCTATAAATATCACACAAATCAGTTGAAGTGGTTATCACCCTATTCTTAGTATTGAATGACTTAGTTTCTACTGTTTCCTTAGTTTGTAGCAAATACTGTCCAAATAATTCAACATTAATCTTAATTGATATATGTTTAACTACTTGACTAGAAATTAATCTCAAAAACTTTTCTTTCACTTCATCGAAAAATTCACCAATATCTACATACTTTTTAGATGGCAGCAACATGTAAGACACAATTCTGTTTTTAAAGGCTGAAGTTAAAATCTTTACATAACCATCACTTTTAACCACTTTACTTTTATGTAGATTCGAACGTAAATGTGCACCGTGTTTATTTTTCACATACCAGGTATTACAGTCCTTACATCGTGAAAGTATTAGTTTTGGAATTTTAGGTTGTTCTTCCAGCTTGATGATCTTTGATTGTAACTGTGTACTTTCAGCTTTTCGTTTTTCAGCAGAGCAAGATGGTCTATAAGGACATGATTCGCGTTTGTGTCTATACAAATTTGATTTCTGTGTAAAAGTTTTATTACAATCACTGCACAGATGCATTATCACGAGTTGATAAGAACTAATCTAAACTTATTCTTCTCACTTGGTTTACTATTTTACAGATTAAAGATGAACTGAAAGTAAATCGAGACCGTTACTAAATGGTAGGACAGTTATTACAACATTAAATACTTGTCAAGAGTGGTGGGAAGAGTGATATGAAAGTGAAGGGGAACGGGTGTATGTTGGTGGGAGGATTGAAAAGCTGATCCCTACTGCGCATGTGGATGGGTATGCAGGAGCTTTGTTAGGGGGATTTATTGGTAGGGGAAGCTTTGTTAGGGGGATTTATTGGTAGGTTGGTGTAGGGGGAGCTTTGCTAGGGGGGTTTTTAGTGGGTGGGGGGACATTTTAGAGATTCATTGAGTTGGTGGCTGTGTTACACATCTACTAATAATAAAAGTTATCGATAATGAGGTAGCAACAGAACAAAAGAAGTTGTTCATATCTTCCGATAACAGTTCTGATTCAACTAACTTTTTAGCCGTACCCCGCAACTCATTGACACATCTCCAGGCCTCTCGTTGTTTGTTATCGGCGTGAGTTATTCGATTACTATAATAAAGTTGTTTAGCACATTTAATTGTTTGCCTGTAAATACGCCTGTAAGAGGAAAAGACGCTATCAAAATATTCGTTGTTTTTAAAATATTTCCTGATATAATGCAAACTTCGCATGTTTTTCGATGAAGTTCTAAGACCCTTAGTAATCCATGGTTTTCTTGATTTTTGTTTTATTATTTTCACCGGAAATGAAATGTTAAAAATATTACATAGGCACTCATGAAATAAATCCAAAGGATTTTTTAAGATTGAACCTAATATGGTCTGCCAGTTTGTGTCTTTGCTCACCTGCGAGAACTTACGAAAGTTTGATCTTGAAAATATTCTACCCTTACGCTTACTCCTTACCCTATTGTTTTTAAAATTAAAATTAAAATTTAACCTACACGTAATTGCATCATGGTTAGACAGCCCTGCTGATACAACATTACAGTCAACTTCTGTTTCTTTAAAATGTATACATAAATAATCTATCAGGGATTGCGACTGTAGTGTTCTTCGTGTAGGGGTGTCAACGCAGACATGCAAGTTAAAACTTTTTAGCAAAAGTTTAAGCTTTTGGGTATTGACATTAGTCCTGTCCAAATCCAAATAGTTAATATTAAAGTCCCCACACAATACAATGTGACAGCGAGGTGATAATTCCGTCAGAACAATCTCTAATTTATTTAAGAAACTATCCAAGGTACTGTCGGGCGATCTATAAATACACACAACATAAATATTTAATTTGGCACAGTGTATCATTGACAGTTCAAATATTTTTTCTTCAATCAAAAAATCGAATCTATTACAGGACACAAAACAAAACAAGCTTAGTAAGTCGTCGTGAACAAGGATTAATGAACCACCGTGAAGGAATTGAGAGCGGCAGTATTTATTTAAAATAGTATAATGCGGTATATTAAGTGACTCATTTGGTTTTAACCAATGCTCACAGAGCATTACAATGCTAGGATACATGAGGCCATCCAAAAATAAAATAAGTTCATTTACCTTGTTCCTGACTGACTGGATATTCAATAGCATTAAGGAGAATTCGGTGCCTCCACCCCTTGGTCCAAAAAAGACAATTCGGCGTTTGTATCCAAAGAAGGTAATTTTCCCCCTTTATCAATCCCCATCTCTGTCATAGTTTTATCAAGGCGCAAACAGTCGCCATCCAGTGCAACCATGTTTGTTGTACATAATTAGACGTAATTTACCAACTCCCTTCTGAACCGTACAGCACTTGTGATATCCCTGATTGACTTTGGGAGCATCTGATATGCTGTTACTGCCTAGTATGGCCCTCTTTCAAAAAACGTTGAGTTATGTGGGGCTATGGCAAGATCATCATATCTGCCTCTTGTGTTCATAGCCGCCTCGGATGCATTGGCCTTGTTACTTGAAAACAATTCCTGGTGTTTTTTTACAAAAATGACAAGAGATTTAAAATAGAGTGCTGGAGTAGTTAAAATTTTAAGTTCTTTGAAATAAGGTTTACATGACATTCTTAGGTGCAATTTCAGATTGCTCTTTTTTGAGCTATAAAGACTTTCTCCGCGCCTGGCGCTGCTCCCCATCAAAGCACACTATAAGATATACCTAATAATTATATATATTTTTTCAATAATAGGTACATCCTAATTTACAAAGAAAGAAACAAATCACTACCATATATTATAATACAACACAATATATTGACAGCAAACACAAGCTAATGATTGAGATTTGAATTCTCCAACACACAATATAGCTACCACTCTCCTAATACCTACAGCAGACAAATTACGTTTGAAAGCGTATAGGTTTCTACTTTCTCTTACAGCCCTGGACGGACTGTTGAATTTATTGAAACACTTAAAGAATAGACAATTCATAGTGTTTTTGAACTTAGTTCTTCAAATATAGACATTATTAGTGCTTCTAGTGAAATGATTGTGTATATCTCTTCTAATTCGGACAATATTTTGACCGAGATTTTGACTCAAGTAAGGAGGAACAAGATTATGTAAAATTTTAAAAATAAAAATCATTGTTTGGTATTTCAAAGAGACCATGACTGATTTCCATTCCAGGCACTCCAACATTAGAGATATTCGGGTATAACGATTGCACCGAAGTATGATCCTCATACCGCGATTCTGCAATTTTTGTGATGTGGCTTTGCTATTGCCATCAAGGAGGTAGAGAAGACTAGCATAATAATTAAAATGCGGCTGAATAATTGCTCGACATACAAGCAGCCTAGAATTCATAAAGAGGTCAGTTGCGACTCTTGAGAAAAAAAAATAACTTACATATTTTTTTCCTAATGTATTCAAAGTGCATTTTAAAAGATAATGGATTATCAATGTGAAACCGTAGATACTTGATATTTGTAACAATCTCGATTCTTAAATTATATATGTTTAGATTAATTCTCTCTGAGTTTAATTGAGCATATTTATATTTAGTAGTTCGAATGCGCGACGAAAATCAAGAAAGACTGCTGACACAAAATAACCCTGGTCAATGAGCTCGTTCTAAGTGAAGTCAGTCAGTTGGATTGCTGATTCACAAGTATGGTTCTTTCTAAATCCTGATTGATTAATATAGAGTAATTTATTAGAGTTAAAGTAATCGTAATGTTGATTATATATGGCTAGTTCCAAAATTTTTTCAATTACGGGCAAGTGTTTATTGGGCGATAGTCAGTCCAATGAGGTATTAATATATTTTAGAAATATATGACCTATCACATTAAAGAAGCTTTTGAGAATTTCGGTATTCAGTATGTCTTCGTTTTTTTATCTGTTATCTAGGGAGTAAACAATTTTTTTTAAATCGCTTATAGATAGAGAATTGAATTCCGAAAATCTGCTATTGATGTTAGCAGTGGCGTAGCCTCGTAGCCAGCATCCTGTGGCGGAGGGATTAAAGCGCCGCAGGCAAAAAATTTTTGGGACCACGCACAAATTTCGTAGGAATTCACTTTATGCTCCGTAGGGAACTGGCTCCAAATGAAGTTAAAATCCGCTATATAAAAAAAAATAATATAATGTGGTGGGACGCTCTCGAAACCGGTTTTATTAAGTTTATTCCCATCACTCTTCATTACTAAAAATAAATAAGACCGATCTTGGTTTTTAAGAATTATTATTTAAGTAGTAAAGGGGCGCCACGACGAGGGGGGGGGGGGGGGAAAGCTACGCTACTGGATGTTAGGCAATGTGCCAGAAGACCACGCATTAGACGCTGGTACTTATTGTGTTTCTTATTTTGTCAATACTTGATACAAAAAAGATATTAAAGTTCTCCCTCCGCAATTTCTTGCTCCTTCTCCAGATGAAAATTTAATGTATTTTTGTGTAAATGCTTTTGCAGTATCATGGACTAGTGTTTTTAGTGTTTTCCACATTAGTTTGCTGTTGCTTCTATTTCTATCAATTTTATTGTAGTAATACTGTTTTTTCTTACTTTTAAGCAGATTAACAAGTGAATTTCTAGTTGACTGGTAGAGTAACCACTTAGTATTTTTATCAGTAGGATTACCATTTTTTGAAATCGACGTATGTCTTATCTCTTTCTCTCGCTTTTACCTTAAGTTCCCTATCAAACCAAGGCAGGTTATTAGCCTTGAAGGTAACCTCATGATATCATGATAGGGGGATATGCTGTTAACAATTATAGAGAATGTATGTTTAATTTCATCTAAGATTACGTTAACATCAACAAAGTTTAGTAAAATGGACCAATTGATCCCCAGGAGTTCTAAATTAATCTTATCAAGATTAGCCGGTGATAAATTACAAAACTTCTTTTTTTCAGATTCTGTAGTCCTTTCTGTACTCTTTAATTTAAAAGATATCACTGAGTGATCAGTTATTTTTGGCAAATTATGCACTTTGTAGACTGGTTCAAAATTAGAAAGGGCAAGATCAATAAGAGAGCTGGAGAGATTGGAGCACCTTGTAGGTAATAATACTAATTGATCTAAACCTAACATATTTATAATTCCATTTAGTTTAATAGAGTAGAAACTGTTCTCTAAATAGTTAATGTTGAAATCGCCTATGATCAGTAATTTCCCTTCATAATTGGTTGGGAAGTTTTCCCATAGTTCCTCCATATCATTTAAAAATATAGCGTGACTAGAATTAGAAGAGTGGTATATCACTCCCAAGATAACGGATATATTTAATATTTTAAGAGCAATAAAAATATACCAGTAGTTGTTCACTATGCTACAAGACTTAACTAAGGAAAAATCTAAACCTGTCTCTACATAAATCAATACACCTCCAGTGTGGCATGAGTTAGAGTCACATCTTATAAGTGTGTAGTTGTCCAGAGCTAATTCAAAATTTAAGATGTCAAGTGTGGTTCTTTATTCACTCAACAAGAGAACATTTGGTTTAAAACGCACTATATTAAAAATAGATCATTTTTATGGGCTAGAAAGCTTTCAATGTTTGTGAAAACGATGTCCAAGTAGAGGTCATCCGATTTGTATGAGAGTTAAGACGCATTTATCACATTTAGGGCTTCCGGTTTGGCTGCGCTTGTTAAAAATTTGGTTTCAGTTTAGTCGGTTATTTCAGTTGTACTGAGGTGGATAATATTTTGCAACATTTGCACCATCAGGCCAAAAATCGGACGACATGTAGTTTTTCTGAAAAGTCTCAGGGACTCCTAGCTTAAAAGAAGCACTGCGTCGATTTCTATATTTGGAGACAAGTTTTTCGCATTTATATAAATATTTATGGGTTGGATCAAATGCTTCAATTATGTTTTCAGGAGTAGTATTTACGTCAATATTAGATATATATATATATATCCATGACAATTTTGCAAGTCTTTCCCCTATGTTAGGGTTTACAATTCTGATATTTCTCTTACTTTGTCCAGAACAAATCATCCCTGGTTTTCTATTGTTGTCAGCAAGCGTTGTTAATTCATTGTTAACTAGGTTTGGTGCCTGTTCGTTTGAGTTGCCTGTTGAAATGTTGGCATATTTCTATAATAATTTACTAATTCGATCCTTTAAGGTGTTAATTTCAGACTGTTGTTTTTCGGACTTCAGTTGTAGGTCATCCACCAATTTCTTTATATTGAAAATATTTAGGTCAGTGTAAGTAGAGAGTTTTTTACTTCCTATTTCAGTAAACAGATGAATGGTTTCTTTATTGGTGTCAATAAGATTAGCAAATGACGTAGTAATGGCATCAATTTTCGACATAATATTTTTATTGTCAGTGTTCACCATTTCCAGCGATTTGTTGGTGGACTCCATGGATTTGTAGAGTTTGTCTATTTTCTCTGTATTGGACTTGAGTTCATTGAACATTCTTTGCATAGACTTGGATATGCTATTCTTCATGTCCATTAGCATGTTTTTTGTGCTTGACTCTGTTAATTTTATTTGAAGACAGTCTTTACCGGATTATTTAATGCAAGGAGATCGTTTTTTAACGGTGACACCTTTTTGCTCAGATGCGGAAAGAGATGAGCAATTTACACAAAGTATTATTTCACGTGTCACATTTAGCATGCACATAAGTTTTCGTCTCCTCAGACTTGCACTTGCCGAATAAAGTCATGGTTAGAAATAATCCTGTGGATAAATCCTAAGTGTTTTGGTTGTTTAGTATCACATCAGCTTTCTTATATTTGTATGCCAAAAACTAATGTTCAGAATGAATCGGATAAGAATATTTTATTATTTATATAGATTTGTTTTTTTAGGTATTGGTAATTAAGATTATTCAATTTTATTAAGATCTTTATTTAAAACATTTACGCGTTCCAATGCGGCACTTTATAACAAGGCCGTCAACATGAAACACTAGTAATTTGCACCACTTCATTCACGAAAGAAACTTGAAAAAACGGCGGAGCTACAGTCGACACATCAACAACGTAGAACGAAGATCATATCATATAACAGATTGCACGGATGCATAATAGAACAATTTTATGCTGTCAATGCTTAGATTGTGCCTTAGCCGTGGTATAGCAGTACAATGGCTGTTTATACTACCTGCAGTTGATTGTATTTGTGTGCTCCAGTTTAAATTGGGGTCAATACTGAGTCCCAGAAACTTAGTCTGGTCGGTTTGTTTAAAGGATTTGCCACCGAGAAGAACATATAAAGATGCATCAGGAAGTCCCGCTTTTTTAAACGTCATTAAGTTTGTTTTTCAATATTGAGTTTGAGATAGTTAGATGCACACCAATGTTCTATTCTCTCCGCTGCAGCCGAGCTGTCGATCGAAAACTGCGACACTGATTCGGCAGTTAGAACTGCATCTGTACCATCAGCAAACTGAGACACAAGATCCGCATGAACCATTGCAGACAGGCTATCAACATTTCCGGTTGCTAAGGTATGACTTAATAAGTTTGGTGCATATGCCACGGATTCCAAAATTGTTAAATTTTAATATTAGTTACTGATGGTTTACTCTGTCAAAGGCTTTGGAGAGCTCCTCCACTATGGAAGTAATTGTTTTTAGGATTGCAAGTTGCGTTGATTCATTCGGTAAAGATCCAAACTGTGTCTCAGACAAGAGCCTATTGGAAACAACAAATTCCCTGTATGGTTTTGTTATTTTCATTCAGCTTGGCAATCTGAGTACAGCCGTGCCCAATTTGTCACATTTTGGTATGTCGTCTACTTTTTTAATCTGGTCGTTAGCTGCGCGCACTTCGCTTTCTTATACTACAAGCGATAATTTTGTCGAATGATTGTGATTTATAAAAATTGCGTCGACCAGTGGTAAGGGGGGGGGGGGGGCGGGGGGATTTTTTCCCAAAGACCAAGAAATTTTAATGGAAAATTAACTTGGTCTTACTCAGGGTTGATAAAAATCATGATTTTTTTCATTTTTTAAAAAAAATTACCAGCTTTTACAAATATTATTATTTTTAAATATTTGCTGCTTATTAACTGCTTATATATTGTTTTCTTAAGTAAACAAATATTTTTAGGCAGGAATAGTACAGATACGAAGCAAAACTGGAGAAGTTTTGACATGCAAATTTCGTTCGCGTAGTTTTTGCAAGTTTGCGCCTTTGTCGAAACTTGTATTAACGTAAAAATTTTACACCTCTACTTTTTAACCAATAAGATGAATTAATTTAGCCTAGTTACCATGGCAACTAAAAAAATTTCCGGAAAATTTTTCGAGGCGCCACGATATTTAAGTGAAAATTTTTTGACAGTTAAAAAGGTAAACATATTATGATCTACAACCATTAAATAATGTATATATGTCAAAAACAACAATACCCTGGCCAACTTGACAAGCAGTGAAATTAATTTGAAATGTCAGGTTGGTATAATAATTTTTTTCCAAATTATGGTGTGAAGTGGTGTGAAATTTTCTTACCGAATCCCACGCAAGCTTAAATTATTCCTGGATATTTTCTTTCGGGCACGAATATTTTAGGAAAATTAATTTTCAAGATATTCGTGCCCTCAAGAAAATTTCCTGAAATAATTTAAGCTCTTATGATATTATAAGTGAAAATTTCGTCCGCGCAGTATTGCAAGTTTGCCGCTTTGTCGAAACTTGTAATAACTGGCAGAAAACGCCCGGCTATATAAACGATACGCACTTATTTTAGTTATCAGTAATATTTTTGCTTTAGGGGTTAATCTATCAAAACATTTGAACTCGTGACAAGCCGGTGCAGAAAGGAATTAAGTGTTTGGCAGCATTTTATAAAAAATAAAGTGGTGGGCAAACTAGGTTGTAGAGCAGTATGTAAAAAGTGTTGTAAAGAATTGCAAGGTCTAGTGGACAGACTGAAAAGTCATTGTGAAACCTGCAAAAGTGAAACTAGTGATATCAGCAGTGGTCTCGAAACTTTGCATGGTGATTGTCAGTCACAGCCTTGAACTAGCCAGAGTGAAATTATCCAGTTGGCAAAGAAACAGAAAAGCTATAACTGTGAAAAGGGAAGTGTAGGTGGACGTGAAAATAATGGAAGTAGCGGTCATTTGGATTCTTTTGTTGTTCGAACTGGACAAGATAAGAAAAAATAATTGGACAGACAAATAGCCAAAGCCGTTTACGCAACAAATTGCAGTTTTAGAGCTATAGAAAATAAAGAGGTTCGAAAGGCCATAGAAATGCTAAGACCTGGTTACCTTCCACCATCTAGATGTCAGTTATCATCAACGCTCTTGAATGAAATATTTGAAGAAGAAAAATCTAATTGTTTTAACAAGTTATCTGGACAATCTGTTTGCATGCCCTTAGATGGATGGTCCAATATACATAATGAACCGATAATCTGTGTCGTTTTGACTGCAGAGGATGGAAACAGTGTTCTTTTAGAAAGCATAGATACATCTGGTCATCCCCATACAGCTGACTATCTTGCCGAATTGGCTATTAACTCAATAAATAAGTGCAAAATGAATATAACTGTAAAGTTACCAGTATTGTTACCGATAATGCGAGCAACATGGTCAGTATGAAGAAAAAAATTACCGAGTCGTCCAATTACCCTCTAATTACATATGGTTGTTCGGCACACTTACTTAGTTTGCTCTCCAAAGATTTAGGAGCATCGCAGATAAAAGAACATATAGTACATATTGTGAAATACTTCAGAAATACCCATTTGCCAAATGCTTGGTATAAAGAAAAGGGGGGCAAGAAATTGGTCTTACCTTAGGATGTTCGATGGAATACACTTTCAGATTGTCTTGAGACCTATGTGAATGAGTGGCCAAAATTGTTATTAATATGTGAAGAGCATAAAGATCAAATTGATCCAGTGATTTTTAAAAAAGTTTCAGATATCTGTATTAAAAGGATGGCTGAAGATTTTCTACAGTTGCTAAAACCAATTTTTATAGCACTGGATGCAATGCAACAAAAAGGTGCATTTTTATCTCGAACAGTTTACATATGGAAAAAGTTACTGGCTATTTTTGACAGTTTTGAATTTGAAGAAAGAAGCTTGCGTCAATATCAATTATTTAAGAACAGATATGTTCAAGCTCTAACCCCCTTTCACTTTTTGGCGTATATTTTGGATCCTACAATAAACAAAGAAGAATATCCATTACTAGCTGAAGAAAAGAGAGATGCTCTACACATTGTTTCCAAATATTTTACAGACACAGGATTATTACCATTACTAATTAAGTTGGAAGCTAAGTCGGACCCTTTTCACAAAACTCTGTTTTCAGAGGAAATAATCAAAAATGTAACAGAAGTACAATGGTGGAGATCTCAAGAAGATGTTTCAGAAATTAAGCAAGTGCTCCCTATAGTAATTTCTGTTTTGTGTGCCTGTGCATCGTCTGCTGATATCGAAAGGATGTTTTCTACTTATGGATTCGTACATTCAGATATAAGAAACAGACTTGGCAGTGACAAAGCAGCTAAACTAGTATTTCTATTTAAGCATTATAACACTTAGTTTTTTTTATATTTTTTTTTGTTTAAATTAAGTATTTTTTTTGTATTAAAAAGGTTTTTTTAGTTTAAATTTTTTAATTTTTCTAAAGTTTTATTTTTGTAATAACCAGCTGTTCTCTTCGATTATTATAATAAAATATTAAATAACACCACATAAAAATGCGTCTGGGTTTTATTTTTTGTATGAACAAATACATTTTAAGTGTTAAAATTTTAAAACTCTTTTTTAAATTAATCATGTTTTTTTTTTAAATCATACTGATTAAAATCATGATTTTAATCGTGATTTTATTCAATTGATTTTAATCATCTCAACCCTGGTCTTACTCGATTTTTGATAATCTCGGCTTCAAATTTTGCCGGCAGCGCTTTTTTGTGTTTCTCTATTTATTCATTATTAACAAAATATTTTAAAGCAGCTATTAGACAATATATTTTTTACAACAAATATAAAGGGTTTAATGATACCATTTCTTTAAATCATATCTCTCTAACAGATATCAGAAAGTAACTTTAGGTCAAGGTTCAAAGCGAGTCTTCTCAAATCAGACTGAAATAAAATTAGGCACACCACAGGGAAGTTCCATTGGACCTCTTTAGTTTATAATATACATGAATGGTATAACTGAAGTATACGCTGTCAACAAAGACTCTACTATAACCAACTATGCCAATAACACTAATCTTTTAATAACAGCATCAAGTTTACCTCTTCTAATTGATACATCACAAATGGTAATGGCTGAAGCGTCTAATTGGTTTTCCAAAAGTGAAGTAAAAAAGATGATTTGTCACGCAAATTTTGAATCGCATGTTAGATATGGAATCGTTCTGTTTTGGAACAGTGGTGACGTGAAAAGACTTTATTAAATTTATTTGAGAGAGGGCATTAATAACACTCTTTAATATTGGCCCAAGAAAAACCTGCAGAGGTAAATTTAGGGAGAACAAACTTCTCACGCTCGCTGCTGTTTACATACAAGAATGTATTTTATTTTTTTCTTGTAAAAAACAGAGTATTATTTGGAGGAAATGAGTCTCAGGTTGCTTATCCCACAAGAACCATGAATTATTCTGATCATGTACATAGGTTAACATTTTACGAGAATAGAAATAAAAATTTTCTATAATAGTTTATCCATCCGAATAAAACTGTTAAATAATATTCGGGCAATAAGGAAAATAATTTTTGAAACTCTTCCTGGTATTGAACCATATTCAATAGAAGAACACTGTAGGAAAATTATCAATTATTAATAATTTTGCTTTTATCCTGAAACTGTTCCATTTTATGTAGGTACATGTATATAATTTTGAAATAAAGATCATAATAATTATTAATATAGTTATTGAAATTTATCGTGTCCGTAATTAGCTTAAAATTTCTTAAATATAAACAAAGAATTAATTACCACAAGCAAATTAAGAAACAAAATATGAGCATAGAAATTCTTTTTTACTGAATCAAGCAGCGAAAAAATAATCAGGGTAAAACAAAGTCGTTTATCACTACAGGGATTTCGTAACAAACGGAACAAAGTTGCGTAATTTGATGCTTAGTAATAATCCAAAGAGTAAATACTTAGATTCCGAGTACTTCCGACGATATTCGAAAGAAACTGAAAAATTGTCAAATGGTTTTTTTCAGTTTGAGCCTTAATAATACTAATAACAATAATAAATATCTTACAATAATCATGATGGAGTATGGTTCTATCAAAATCAAAATATTTGTTTAATGTTAATATACCATCAGTACTTACACACGTCAAAAAGGGAAATCAACATTATGTAAAAAAACAACAACAAAGAGATTACACAATGACACTTAACAATAAAAAAAAAACAAATTTAACATTGTCACACAAAATCACAATTTAAAAATTCATCAAATGAATAAAAAGCTCTTTGCAACAAAATTCCTTTAACTGTGTTTCTGAATTGAACTTCGGTTAGGACCCTTATGTTCTCAGGTAAACAATTAAAAAATTTAATGCCCCAATATCTAGAGCCGTTTGACACCTTTTCAATCGGCAATGTGCCGGAACTAAGTTATTACTTCCCCTAGTTTCATGGCTGTGGACTTCACCGTGCACTCTGTAGTTCCCAAGATTTTTTTTAATGTGCATCAGGCTGTCCAAGATGTATTGGGACGGAAGAGTCAGAATTGCTAGGCTCACGAAGGTTTGCCTGCAATCCTCCCTAAATCCTAGTCGCGCCACAACCCGCACAGCCTTCCGCTGCAATCCAAAAACACGACCAGCCTGAGCCGCATGTCCCCAGATCAGAGCATAGGACAAGGTGGAATGAAATAGAGCAAAATAGGCCGCCCTTAAAACCGTTCCAGAAACACACTCAGTCAGGCGTCGAAGCGCAAACAAGCCGCTTCCGAGCCTTTTCGCCACTTGATCTATGTGGATGTTCCATTTTAGTTCGGGATCTACAAGGACACCCAAGAATTTTACTTGTGTCTCGTTTTCAGTCGCGTCCCCCAAATATCGCAGCGAAAAGATTACTTTGTTCGTTTTGTCCTGGTTCAGAAGCAGCTTGTTTGCACCAAACCACTGAGCAGCGCTCAACTGTGCAACCCACAGCCCCCTCCCCGCTTTATCCAGGGAACCTGCCGAGACAGAGAGTGTAGTGTTATCCGCAAAGAGTGTGTAGTGTGCTTTTGTATTATCAAAAGGCAAGTCATTGATGTATATCAGAAAAAGAATAGGTCCCAGAACTGAACCCTGGGGTACCCCAATGTTAATTACACTCTCCGCAGGCTCCGCCCACCCGCCGCCACAACCTGAACCCTGTTTTCCAAATAAGATTTCAAAAGTGAAATGCTGTCAAATTATAGAATTTTAGTTTCTGCAAGAGAAGGGCATGGGTTACACAGTCGAACGCTTTGCTCAGGGCACAGAAAAGCACCGCATCATACTTTAGTGCCTCAAAGGACTCCATTACTCGGTCAACCAGATCAAGTATTCCCAGAACTGTAATCCTTTCTCGGCGAAAGCCAAATTGGCATTGTGCAAAACAATCATTATTCTCAAAATAATCCACCAATCTCACAGCCACACACTTCTCTACTACCTTGGATATTATCGGCAGAAGGCTGATTGGTCTGTAGTTGGATACATTATTTTTATCACCCTTTTTAAAGATTGGTATGACCATGGCTTTTTTTTAAGACATCTATTTTAATCAAGAACCCTTTTATCGTCGTTTTAAACAATCTTAAATTTGTGATGCATTTTAAATGAATTGGTAGGTTATTACTTTATTATTATTAATTTCAGGCAGGCATAACTTTTTTTGGTCAGTGTTAATCTGTGTATTGGATAATTCACATTCATGGTTCTTGTATTATATCTATGACACATTTGAGGTTCAAACATATTTCTTAAAAAAAAATAACAGGCATTCATATACATAAAGTCCATATATAGTTAAGATTCCAAATTATTTGAAGATACCCCTGCAGCTGTCATTATAACCCATTTTTTTTATCACTATCAAAACACGTTTTTGGGTAACAAATAATTTTTCCATCAAACTTATTACCCCAAAGCATAATGCCATATTTTATGATAGATTCAAAGTTTGCATAATGTATTATTTTTAGACACTTTTCATTCATATAATTGAAAATTACCCTAACTCCATAGCAGACCGAATTTAGTCTTTTAGAAAGCAAAGTAATGTGATTTGACCAGTCCAAAAACTCATCCACAAGCTCTATATTACCAATATCTACTTCCAATGCCCTAGGCCCGGTATTTTCACGGATGAAGAAACCGGGCATTAAGGGCTACGGTTGTGGACGGTACATAGCAGAAAATGAATTGTGAGTTTATTTATGGTCCAATGGATTTCAAATTTGGAATGGTATATAGGTAAATATTAATATACGCCGATGCGTTGTCACTATTTTTTTAGACGACCTAGGGCCGACGTACTCAGTTTTTTTTTTCATAAACTATTAAAAAAATTTAAAAAACGTTCCGCATCGGCATGGCTATTACCATTTTTTTTACGATCAAACTAAACGAATTTAAAAAAAAAAATTGTAAGTTTGTCTAAATCATTTTCCCTCCGTTTTCAAAATACGGCCGTCGGCTACCGACCTCTTGCGGATTAATTCATCATCTAGAACTTATAATAATCTGCCAATTCATGTCAAAAATTCAAATAACTTAAATATGTTTAACAAGAATCTGCAAAGATTTTTGAAAGATAACTAATAAAAAGCGTAGAAGCTATAATAATTATGTGTATAAGCGAATTAACAGTTATGAATGGCTTCATTGTGTATGACAGCACCAACCATTGTTTTCGTAGCTCTAAGTTTGTTAATTCTCCTTCATACCAGTGTTCTTAACACTGATTTAGGAATAGAATATATATATTTTGTAAACTGTATCAGCAGCTAATAAACGTTTCAAAAAAAAAAAAAAAAAAAACTTACCGCAATCGCACGTTTTACGCTGGAAGGCGGGGCCAACTAGTGCGGACGGACTCTGGGATTTTGGAGCGTTTATTAATTATTTTATGCTGAAACCTTAATGTAATTTTCGATGGTTAGTCGCGTTTGCAGCTTAAAAACGTGTTTAATAATAAGTTTATTGATTCTTCAAAAATTAGCAGTATCATAGGGTTTGTCAATGCCTACATGTTGCAGGTTTTGTTTTAATTGTATGTATAAATAGATAAATAAATAGACATTATGTATATTTTTTTCATAATAATAATATATTCCACTTAAATTATGCGGGTTGGTGGCCAAACTTGATCAAAGTAAGGGTAATTTTTCACGAAGAACACGATGTTCGGGGTCCCGGCTCGATTTGAGTGGGGAGTTCACCCCTTAGAAGTCATAAACACCCTTTTAAGGGGTGTTTTCGAGCAAATAATTGCCTAGAGACTCGCAGATGTTTCTGCTGATGTAAGTTTGGAAGGGTGTATGGGGTGTTGCCTCAGTGGTTTGGTGGATCTGTTTAAAATGTTATTAATCTTTATATGTATTTATCTCCTATATTGTGTTACATTAAAAAAATCTTAACATCGATGTTTATTTTATTTTAAACATCGATAAATCGAAATAAAGTCTGAACTTCCGAACGGTGTAGTAGGTATCAAGTCTGAAGACAATTCTAATCGACCTCGGTAGCCGGGTGGGAACGATTTCGCCTCGCAATCGAGAGGTCCCGGGTTCGATTCCCGGCTGGACATGGGACGTTTTTAGGTGTTTGTTAAATATTTTATTGTAATTATATTATATTATTGAATAAAACCGGCTGAGTGACTGAATAACCAAAGGCAATTTTAAAAAATAAAGAAAAGGTAATTCTGGAAATGGCGCTACAAGTTCAGTCAGTGTCAGTATTCTTATTTCTAATTTCCCCTAATTTCCCCTGTTCGTTTTTTTTTTTGGGTTCCCCTGTCGGCCTGTTCTATTCTTAAAATTGGCGACAGTGAACTGTTAAACTGTAGTTGAACGGTTAGAATGTTGTAGACGAATTACAAAAAGGAATAATACGCCTTAGTATAATAAATAAATAAATTTAGGTGTAGTGGCTTGTGGTGAGTGAAGGTATTTTGGTTTGTTTTATTAATACCATAATACCTTCCCTTTCTTTCAAATTGTGAAAAATGTTAAGAATGCCTTGGCATTCCCTAATAGTTTTTTTTTGCAAAACCCCCCTTCCTTTAAAGAACAAACCTTTTTTCCATATTGCCAGTAGTTAGTAGTACCGAGACTCATAGTACAAAAAATATGTACCATGGTGCCGCCGTCTATTTTCTTATATCGATGCATTCGCATCCGTAACCATAAGATGACTAATAAGCACTAAGCGTAATCGCGCCTGGCAAACATCAAGGGCATCAAGCCAAATTCAAACAGCGGCCCTGGAAAAATATTGTTACCGCCTACTCCTCGACGAGCAGTTTCCCCCTCGCCGCGACCGTCCAAGCAAACCTACCGAAAGTCGTAGCCCTTAATGTAAGAGATTAGGGCAGCTTTTCATTTCCCTTTAGTATCTGTAATTAGTTTTGTAACGTTTTATTTTTCTTGAACCACCTCACATCGCTTTTGTAAATACTGACCTGAAGTTTAAAAGATTTAAATAAAAGACCTATGGCAGGTTTATTGAAAACCTAGGTTAAATGTTAATTTTGCAAAATAATTAAGGCTGTAATTTATATTTTATCTAGATTTTTCTAATCCGGCATTGTGTTACGCATGATCTTTTCTTTTTATTACCCACGTCTTTTTCTGTGTAAGAGTAAAAATTATCTCTTTGAAAGGATACTACAAAATTCATAGATAATTAACTTAAATCGTAACAAAAATCTGAGGGGCTACTAACTCCCTTAAATCTGTGTATACAGGGTGTCCCACATTCGAGCCTCATCATGGGGATCTCGGAAACTATAAGAGATACAGCATCGGTCAAATTATGGCAAAGTTGCGGAATTTGGTGCCCAGTAATATGGTAAAAAAATATCTGAGCTATCTTTTTTAGTTTTAGAAATATTAAAAAAAAACAAAAATATTGAATTTTGGTTTTTTTAAATTGGACGACTTATTTTATCCGCTACAAAAAAACAAACACAACATTGTTAAGGCAACTTTTTTCGCTCCATATCGTGGTGTTCTTAGAATTTCGTTTCAACGTTTCGTTTTCGTGGAACTATTATCAACTTTAATTTTTTAAATACGGACCTGCATTTTTTATTTTATTTTTTGAAATCTCTTTAAGCCCTGAATTCAACCATGTAGCGCACTTAATTATATCTAGACGTTTTGATGCCATTATTACATCATCAGGAATGTGATAATTAATTTTAAATTAATACGGCCCTGGTGTTACTTATTTTTTTTACCAAATACAACATATAAGTGGAGCCAGAATTTATTAGTTATAAAGAATTAATTTCGTATAATAATATATAACATATATTTTAGTTTTTATAATAACAAAGTATAAAGTAAAACTAAAAAAAAAAACAAAGGTGGCTTAGACGTCAACTTTATGCTTACTTGATTGTGTGGCTTAATTATGTTGACAATTGTCGCCATATTTTTATGTTGAATATTTCAGCAAAATTATGTTTTCTGCTTTAGAAAAACGCGACATGTTACGAGTTTATTATTCTTCCAATAGGAATTCACAAATTTTTTGTCAGCGTTATTTTCAGGACTATCCTGAACGCTTACAGCCTCATTATACTTATTTTGCTACACTTGATAGAAATTTAGCCGAGTATGGTAGTTTCAATAAACCAAGAGTAAACTATGGAACACGTATGGAACCAGAAGAACAACAAAATATTATCAATTCGGTAAGTTTTAATTTATTTTAAAAAATTACCAAATTTTCTATTTAGAAAATTTTATTTAAGGTTAATTATGCCCCTCGCGCTTCAACTAGGCATTTCTCCAACGAACTAGAAAAACCGAGGATGAGGATCTGGAGAACCTTAAATTCTCATGGATACAAACCATACAAAATTCATATCAGTCAAACGCTTAGGCCTGGTGATTCAGAAAGAAGACTTGAATTTTGTAATTGGCTTAGCTTCAAACTAAATGAAGATGATAATTTTTTAAACAAAGTCATTTGGACTGATGAATGCAATTTTACAACCAATGGATTATTTAATAGACACAATGAACATTATTGGTCTGTGGAAAATCCCAGACAAAATCAGGAAGTAAGACCTCAAGGACGACTTTCTTTTAATGTGTGGGTTGGAATGTGGAACAATAAAATTATTGGACCCTTTATTTATGAAGGCAACCTCAATTCGCGAAAATATTTGGATATAATAAATAATAATATTTTGGACGCATTAGATCTCGAGCCTTTGGACTTTAAGACACTTATGGTGGCAGCAAGATGGCGCTCCGCCTCATAATGGAAGAGAAGTAACCGAGTTACTAAACGAAATTTTTCCAAATAAATGGATTGGAAATCGTGGATTTATACGATGGTCAGCAAGAAGTCCTGATTTAAATCCGTTGGATTATTTTCTTTGGGGGTACCTACAAAATCGTCTGTACCGTAATACGCCACGCGATATTAATGTTTTACGAGGAAATTTAATCCGAGAAGTCAGGGCAATCCCCGCACGGGTTATTCAACGGGCGATATTTAAATTAAGGAGGCTTACTCAAAAATGCATTCGAGAAGAAGGGCACTTGTTTGAACACTTAATATAATCAGTTTTTTACTTTTTGTTTCTGTTATTTTCCGTTTTTATTTATTTCCTACATAATATATTATTCATTTATAAATGTGTTATAAGATTTCTTCATTTTTCATTTACTCTCTTTTATTTAAACAATTTATATTATTCATATTATATCCTCTTGTGAGTAAAACAAATTAAACAAAAATATCTTGTGAGGTGTCTTAAACAATTTGTTAAATACCTGTTTGACAATCAGACATCATTATTTCTAGATAACCGAAAATCAGGCTTGAGTTGGCGAATGCCAAGATATTGGCGTTCAATAAATTGGTTAATGGGCTATTGTTTGCTCCAAAAGTTGGCTACTATTACATGGCATGCAAATGCATTTTTTTTCTTTAAAAAAATACTTTAAATAAATTCCAGGGTCGTATTTATTTAAATATTAATTATCACATTCCTGATGATGTAATAATGGCATTAAAACGTCTAGATATAATTAAGTGCGCTACATGGTTGAATTCAGGGCTTAAAGAGATTTCAAAAAATAAAATAAAAAATGCAGGTCCGTATTTAAAAAATTAAAGTTGATAATAGTTCCACGAAAACGAAACGTTGAAACGAAATTCTAAGAACACCACGATATGGAGCGAAAAAAGTTGCCTTAACAATGTTGTGTTTGTTTTTTTGTAGCGGATAAAATAAGTCGTCCAATTTAAAAAAACCAAAATTCAATATTTTTGTTTTTTTTTAATATTTATAAAACTAAAAAAGATAGCTCAGATATTTTTTTACCATATTGCTCTGCACAAAATTCCGCAACTTTGCCATAATTTGACCGATGCTGTATCTCTTATAGTTTCCGAGATCCCCATGATGAGGCTCGAATGTGGGACACCCTGTACATGGTGTCTCATTTTCGATACTTTTAGGGGGTATTGGAGTTATTATCAAAGATAGAAAGTTGCGGTTTTCGCGTTAATGTGCTACTTTTTAACAAAACGAAAGGTTTCGGTGTCAAATATGCCATGGCTGTCTTCGTTTTTATTCTACAAGGGTGATTTTGAAAAACTTCGTTTATGCGTTAACCGATCAAAAAGGTAAAATCTTATATTGATAGAACTTTTTGCGTAGAATTCAGAGGCGTAATCAGTTTTTTTTTAAACTTTAGTTATTCAGTTGTTAACGAAACCTGTTTTTTTTTTAATGGGATATCCTGTATATTATTTTTTTCAAAAATATATAGATGTTTATATTGATTTTGAAATACCAGCTAAAAAATTCGATATTTTTTACTTTTTTACTTAATTTGTATGTTATGACTAATAATTCTAAATAAAATCTAAAAATATTTGTAATTTGAATTTTAATTAGTAATTTCATAATGTATATCGAAAATAGGGATAATAATTATCAAATTATCAATGCACAAGTAACTTAACCATGGCTCCTCAGTTACAGTCTTTTGGGTTTCTGAGCAGGGTTGTAGTTCGTATAGAAAATATTAATTATTCAAATTTTACAGCCAACCTGTCGTAGTAACTGGTAGAAAATGAAGAATTAATAGAACCAAAGGCTGAATGAAATTAGAATTTTATTAATATACAGGGTGTTATTTAATAAATGTCCGATATCTTACAGGATGATTCCTCAATTATTTTAAGGTGAAAAGTTCATATATACATAGGTCCGCAAGTCCTTCATTCTTGAGATACAAGGTGTTAAAAATTCATTTTTATTTTTGTTTTTTGTAAATAATTTTTGAAATAATGTCTATATTTGGACGAAAATACGGTACACAGAATAGAGTACACAAAATTTTACAGTTTTTTTACTTCAATCGTTTAACTATACAAAAACCAATCGGACAGGCACTGATTGAAAATATAGGATAAGACGACAGGACTTAATTGATAAATTTACTATAGATAGAAGTTAAAATAGGTTACGTAAAACCCACTAAAATACGTAAAGTTACGTCTTTCGAGCTTATGTTGCTCTGTTTCAAAAAAATATATTTTAATATTTGAGCCGGTTGACTAATGGGTCGATAGAATTGAATGCTATATAACCAAACAAAAAATGAAACCGGGGTCAAGGGTTAAACAAAAAACAGTTCGCAGCAAAATTCGTATTTAAATTAATTATTAATTTCAAGTGAGGCTTTTCTCCAATTAGTTATTATGAAATAATCATTAAATTAATAGAAAGTTACTCATCTTTTACACAAGACACTCTTAAGTGTCTAACCATCTAACGGCTTATTCAACGGCCTGCTCCCAAACCGCTTCAAGCAAGAGAGGGGCACAGCAAATGGCGGTAGAACTTGACGACTCCGTCACGGGCCTGCAACTACCATAAAATCGACTTCACACCGGGAAATCTGCCTACCACTGGGTGAAGTCGTCTCCGTACCTTTCACCGAGACAGTCGAGCTGCAAACAATAGATTTCGCTCCCGTTATCAGTTCAAATCTACAATAACAATTTTTTATTGCGATAAGAAATTGTTGACAAAAGTGGAGTTTTCGCACAAGTGCAAAAACGTGAAAATTTCAACATAGATTCCTCAACTAAAAGACGTCTTCCTGCAAATAAATACCGGGTGTTCGGTCACCCGGGGCTTTTATATATTTGTACTTACCTGTATATAGTGTATAATTCAACCAAAAATGGAGAAATCAACCCAATCCGTTGGATCTGCAGTTTCTGGAGACTCCAAATTCTCGGAAGCACAATTCGAAGCTATAGAAAGTCCATCAAACACCTTTACTCGTAATTTAATTATACGAGAAAGTATGAAATTGAAACGCTTAGCTGCAAAAACACATAAGAAATATTTGCAGCAATATCATGAAGAATGTGGAACTTGTTCCCGTTACCTCGCTTTACTGGGAAAGGAGTTGACAGAAGAAACCAAAATGGGACATCGACAAATATGTACTCTACACTTCCAGCAGAAACATGGCAAGGACATTCCGCTACTAAACAAAGACGATGGAATTACCCTCTATCCAGTGGAAATAGATGCTGCATCAGCAACAATCTACCAGTTTTTCGACATTCCCTGGTATAGTGATGAAGATGAAATACCTGTAGAAACCCCACAAGAAATACCTGTAGTAAATCCGTTGGAAAATCCTGAAGAAATCCCAGAAGAGCCAATGGACCAGAGTTCCTCCTCGGCAACAAAAAGGAAGCCTGAGCACTCACCGCAAGAAACAGGACCCACCAAGAAACAGGCCCATACATCTACGCCAGAGGCTGAAGTAATAGCAGCCGCTCCTCTTGAAAAGCCTAAAAAACAAGAAAAAATTCAACAAAAACAAGGAAAATCATTAAAACCTATACATAACTTACCTGAGATGCCGCCACCACCTACTTACCCACCTGAAGAAAAAGGGAAAAGGATAGCACATACACCCAAACCTTCTACTTCAAAACAATTCAACGTACCTGTGGACAATAGGTATGAAGTACTTACCGATGATTCGGAGGATGAAGAACTTGAAGATTTTCAGCAACAGCGGTTCACTTTTGCAGATATGGCTCCTGGACCAGCACCTAGAAAACCTGAAAAAATAAATAAAAATATTAAGAAAAAGGACATGCCACGCCCTATTATCATTGACGGTACTTGCAGTAACAAAGTGGAATTTCAAGAAATTCATAATAACTTAAAAAGCAGAGTAAAGAAGGGCACCTTTACAATTAAGTTTGCAAAACGAACCACAATTGTAAACTTTACCAACAAAGAAGATTATGACACTTACCTGTTATATCTCCAAGCTTCAACAAATAAGAAATATCACACTTATGCCAGCACAGAACAGCAAACAAGAGCCTTTGTTCTTCGAGGACTCCACCAAAATCCAGACCCGGACGAACTTTCTGATGCACTGAAAACAGACCACAACATTGAAGCTAAGAAAATATTTAAAATGAAGAAGACCTTCACACCACTTTACTTGATCATCCTGGATGCTAAGTACAACCTGAAAATGCTTCAACAACAAGCAAAATACGTACTCAACGTTGAAGTTACATGGGAAAGAAGAGTACAAAATTCGCCCATTATCCAGTGCAAACGATGTTTGCAATGGGGACATGCTGCCACCTACTGTGTCAGAGAGCAACGATGCCTGAAATGTGGGGGAATACACATTATCTCCCAATGCCCTGTTGAAGGAGAAGAAGCCACATGTGCAAACTGTCAAGGCAACCATAGGGCAACTGACAGAAATTGCCCTGTTTACATTTTCCGACATCAAAAGCTGATTGAAAACCAACAACAGCAGCAGAGACAGGGGAAAAATTTATACAAACCTGCACCAGTTCCAACAGCCAATCCCTGGCAAAGAAGCCAAAGAAGCCAAATCCCCGGGGGGGACAACGCAATGGGCAGGGCAAATGCCCCATCAATAAATTCAGTTGCAGCTTTTCCACCGCTGAGAAGACCGCAGCCTCAAACTAGTGAACAAGTGGCGGAAAACATACCACAGGTAAGCGACCTCATTGAGGCTATGTCCAATATTACACAACACAATATTGAAGAGGCTATTCGCTTCTATAATGATTTAAATAAAATTTTTGCTCAAACTACTCCCGAACAAATTTGCAATTCACTAATAAATTTTAGATCGACTTTTAATACTTATCAGTTCAACAAATAAAGCAATAATTCAAATAAATTAAATAAAATAAAATAATTAAAAATCGAAAGTTATGAAAATAAACTTAAAAATAATTAACTTCAATATTGTGTTGTGAATTGCTATCGCTTTCACCTCACACTACATAACTGTATATAACAACAAAATACTTGTAAACTTTAATTTGTATATAAAACACACATATATATATTGTAAACTTAAATAGTAAATACACTAAGAAATCACATATTTTACTCAAATACTTGTAAATTGTATATTCTTATATTACACTAAACAAAACAAATTAAACTTCATGTTCACTACATGAAACACTCAACACAAATGATGTAGTCGGAGGAGTCAAACGCCCATCAGGCTGACTCCTCCCCCTATATAACAGACACTTTAGTGCCAGAAATGGCCAAACATGGCTGTTGTCAAAAAATTAAGAGGTTTTTTCACTCAACATTTTTTCCCTCAATACAATAAATAAACAAAAACTACTTACACACAAAAATAAAAAAAAAAAAAAACAACAAAAAACATAAAGCGAAAGCAATAAAATAATTGGAAAATTCTTTTTGAGGCGCTTCGCCGGTGTTAGAATAATTAAATTAAGTTTTAGCATTTAGTACATTGTATTGGCCATTCCAACGGCCGTTTGGGGGACCTCCCCCAAATATGCTGAGGGGGCCGGTAAAGCTTCTGCGAAGCCTCTTACCCACCCTCCAACTTTTCTAGGTTAAGGCTAATTTTAAGGGCCTTACGCCACAATGTATTGTGCAAATATTATTAGTAACAATAAAGAGATTTTTAAAATGAAATAAAAAATGGGTTGTCCTACACGTCAATCTGTCAGATTCTCGCAGCTCCAAGGTTGAAACATCCAAACAAGGAATAAGGAAAAAGTGTGCCAAGCACGAGTAATAAAAGGAAAAGCGGACAATGAATAATATTAATTTAACTAGGCCTTAATCCATTATTAAAGACTGTACAATAATGAGAGGCAAAACTTGCCAGTACAAAATTGTGCCGGTATAAAATAAGATGTGATAAGAAAATGAGTTAATAAAAGCAGGATAAAGTAAAATCCTGATAAAATAAGATCCTGAGAAAATAAGTAAAATGGGATTATGAAATAAAAGAAAATTATAAGATAAAATCGTAAGATGAAAGAAAAGAAAATCGTAAGATAAAGGCCTGAAACAAAATGAAGGACGTTAGTTCCAGGTCACAAGCACGGAGAATTAATTCTTTACCTATTGGTTGGCTTCTTTCTTCTTTTTGGTCGGAAAACAGATCCTCCAATCAGGGCTGGAATGATTAAAATCACGATTAAAATCATGGTTTTAATCAGTTTGATTTTTTTTTTAAATCATGATTAATTTAAAAAAGTGTTAAAATTTTAACACTTAAAATGTATGTGTTATTTATTATTTTATTATAATAATCGAAGAGAACAGCTGGTTATTACAAAAATAAAACTTTAAAAAAATTAAGAAATTAAAACTAAAAAAACCTTTTTAATACAAAAAAATGCTTAATTTAAACAAAAAAAAATGTAAAAATAAATATAAAAAACCTAAGGGTTATAATGCTTAAATAGAAATACTAGTTTAGCTGCTTTGTCACTGCCAAGTCTGTTTCTTATATCTGAATGTACGAATCCATAAGTAGAAAACATCCTTTCGATATCAGCAGACGATGCACAGGCACACAAAACAGAAATTACTATAGGGAGCACTTGCTTAATTTCTGAAACATCTTCTTGAGATCTCCACCACTGTACTGCTGTTACATTTTTGATTATTTCCTCTGAAAACAGAGTTTTGTGAAAAGGGTCCGACTTAGCTTCCAACTTAATTAGTAATGTAATTAACTTGCGTTGGGCTACATTCTTGGTGAAACCGTATATTATCCATTATGGGTAAAATGAAATGAAAATGAAAATGACCTGAAAGGGTCGAAACACGCGTGTCAGGTAACTGAATAAATAGTGAAACACAACAAGCAATTTTAATTTTACCCATAGTTAATTAGTAATGGTAATAATTGTGTGTCTGCAAAATATTTGGAAGCAATGTGTAGAGCATCTCTCTTTTCTTCAGCTAGTAATAGATATTCTTCTTTGTTTATTGTAGGATCCAAAATATACGCCAAAAAGTGAAAGGGGGTTAGAGCTTGAACATATCTGTTCTTAAATAATTGATATTGACGCAAGCTTCTTTCTTCTTCGAATTCAAAACTGTCAAAAATAGCCAGTAACTTTTTCCATATGTCAACTACTTGAAATAAAAATGCACCTTTTTGTTGCATTGCATCCAGTGCTATAGAAATTGGTTCTAGCAACTATAGAAAATCTTCAGCCATCCTTTAGATATCTAAAACTTTTTTAAAAATCACTGGATCAATTTGATCTTTATGCTCTTCACATATTAGTAACAATTTTGGCCACTCATTTACATAGATCTCAAGACAATATGAAAGTGTATTTCATCGAACATCCTGAGGTAAGACCAATAAGTTTCGAGGGTGGGAAATATATGAAAAATGCTATGATGATGGTTCCAAGATCAAAATGTTCCGGAGTTAAAAGCGCCCCCCGATCGGATCTCCGGGTGGGGGCGGGTCCTGGCGCCTTATCAAGCGATATTATCCAATCATCCACCATGTCCAGTAGCCTTACGGGTCCTTCGAACAATATTCTAAATGGAAATGGTGTGAAAACCGGAACCAAAGTCAGATCATCGATTAGTACGGTCAGCTATTTATATCCTGTGTACGACTTCCATCACCGATTTAGGCGGAATTTTGGCCTTTGTCTCTTTGTGCGGAGTGATATTTCTTGTCAACGAGAGGAGACACTCGAGCCTAACGACTTTGATGCAATGTGGTTTAAAATATCAACGTAGAGAATTACTAAATTCATCTGCTGCCTTTACCGGCCGCCAAGTGATACCCATTATAGAGACTTGTTCTTCTCTCTTGCTAATACTATCGACTTTTTGCAAACCCACCATCCCAATTCCAAAGTTGTCATCCTTGGCGACTTCAACGTTCATAATGTCAACTGGCTCAAATACTCAAACATGACCGACGAACAAGGTCGTGAAGCCGAATCCTTTGCCATCAGCTCTGGCCTCACCCAGCTGGTGGGTGAACCAACTCGGATTCCAGACCGAGATGGTGATTTTGCTAGTTTGTTGGATCTTTTCTTAACTTCAAACCCCGACTTGTACACTGTCACCGTGAAGCCGCCGTTAGGAACGTCTGAGCACAACTTTATTTCGGCACTGAACACACTACCAATTAGTGCCGAAGAGCCTCCTAAACCACGCAAGGTATGGCATTATACATCAGCTAAGTGGGATGACTTAAGGGACCATTTTCGAAGTTTCCTTGGCGGGACGTTTGTTTTACCTCTGATGATCCATCCATCTGTGCAACAGATATATCGGAGGTTATCCTTACTGGCATGGAAGCCTTCATCCCTTTCTCAAAAAAGTGCCCTTTTAACGGCAATCCTTGGTTTACCAAAAATTGCGAACGAGCTGTTAAATCCACCTCTGACACGTTCTGATGGCACCATTGCGACCAAAGCACAGGAGAAAGCAAACCTACTGGCGGAACTATTCTCTTCACATTCAACGGTAAATTTTCAGGGAAGTACTCCACCGAACATTCCCCCTGTAGAATCGAGAATGCCTGAGATTGTTTTTCGCCAACGTTAAACGAATCTTGAGGAGTCTTGACACTAAAAAGGCTTCTGGTCCTGACGATATTCCAGTCATTGTAATTAAGACATGCGCTGACGAACTGACACCGGTATTTTGTAGGCTTTTTAACTTATCCTACAAAAAAGGATTATTTCCTTCTTGCTGGAAAACTGCACGAGTCTAGCCCATACCCAAAAAAGGCAAGAAGACCTTGCCAAACAACTATCGTCCAGTCGCATTGCTTTTGGTTATATCCAAAGTTATGGAGAAGGCTATCAACGGAAAATTATTAAAATACCTGGAAGGCTTCAACATTATTAGTTACCGCCAGTATGGATTCCGTAAGTCTAGATCAACAGGAGACCTTCTCGCTTATGTTACTCATGTTTGGAACAACGCAATAGAACATCATGGGGAGTCCCGGGCGGTAGCACTAGACATTTCCAAGGCTTTTGACCGAGTATGGCATGAGGGGCTCCTAACTAAAGTGAGAACATACGGAATGCCGGTTCAATTTTGTTCATGGCTGTCGAGCTTTCTTAAAGACCGTTCTCTGCGAGTGGCGATGGACAGATTTCTTTCAGACACATATCATCAACGCCGGAGTCCCTCAAGGTTCTATATTGTCGCCCACCCTTTTCTTACTATACATTAACGATCTTTTGGAAAAAAACTAAAAATCCTATATATAGCTTCGCTGATGACAGCACACTTGTTTCATCTTTTACTTTGGATGCTCGGACATCGGCTGCTAATGCACATCTCTATAGGCAGCAAGAGGTCTCACATCTCAACAAAGACCTGGAAGAAATTCTGTCTTGGGGTGACAGTAACCAAGTAGAATTTAACGCTAAAAAGACCCAGGCGGCAGTTTTTTCTAAAAAAGTTAATGTTGATGAACCGGGTATAGTTATAGCGGGACACTCGATTCCCTTGGCTTCATCAATTCATTTATTGTGCGTTAATTTGGATAGTCATATGTCTTGGCATAGCTACGTTGCGGCCATTGCTAAGGCAGCCTCGCAGAAGCTTGGAGTACTTTTCCGAACAAAGAACCTCTATACACCCCAACGACTTTTGATGCTCTATAAAGCCCAAGTTCGACCATCGCTGGAGTACTGTTCGCATATTTGGGGCTCTGCTCCTAAACATACCCTGAGATTGCTAGATTCCATTCAAAGAAGAGCCATTCGCTTGATCGGTGACCATAGTCTGACAAACAACCTGGAAAGCCTTGAACATCGAAGGCAGGTTGGCGACTTGAGTCTATTTTACAAATATTTTCATTGGCAAGTGTTCAACTGAGGTTGCCCACTTGATAGCACCCAGGGCGGTGCATGGTAGAAATACACGACGAGCCACTGCAGCCCACTAGTACGTGGTTCAGCTTAGTGTCCCTCGAACGACACTGTTTCAAAATTATTTCATCTGGAGAACGTCATCACTCTGGAACGACCTCCCTGAGATCGTGTTCCCCAACGAGTATAATCTTCAAAGATTCAAGACCAACGTGAATCGTTTCCTGCGCACACGCTCCGCTCCCAGAGCGCCATAAAGGATTTATCCTGCAGTTCTGTGCCTTATAATAAAAAAAAAAAAATCTTGCCCCCTTTTCTTTATACCAAGCATTTGGCAAATTGGTATTTCTGAAGTATTTTACAATATGTACTATATGTTCTTTTATTTGCGATGCTTCAAAATCTTTGGAGAGCAAAGTAAGTAAGTGTGCCGAACAACCATATGTAATTATAGGGTAATTGGACGACTCGGTAATTTTTTTCTTCATACTGACCATGTTGCTCGCATTATCTGTAACAATACTGGTAATTTACAGTTATATTCATTTTTGCACTTATTTATTGTGTTAATAGCCAATTCGGCAAGATAGTCAGCTGTATGGGGATGACCAGATGTATCTATGCTTTCTAAAAGGACACTGTTTCCATCCTCTGCAGTCAAAACGACACAGATTATCGGCTCATTATGTATATTGGACCATCCATCTAAGGACATGCAAACAGATTGTCCAGATAACTTGTTAAAACAATTAGATTTTTCTTCTTCAAATATTTCATTCATGAGCGTTGATGATAACTGAAATCTAGATAGTGGAAGGTAACCAGGTCTTAGCATTTCTATGGCCTTTCGAACCTCTTTATTTTCTATAGCTCTAAAACTGCAATTTGTTGGTTAAACGGCTTTGGCTATTTGTCTGTCCAATTCTTTTTTCTTATCTTGTCCAGTTCGCACAACAAAATAATCCAAATGACCGCCACTTCCACTATTTTCACGTCCACCTACACTTCCCTTTTCACAGTTATCGCTTTTCTGTTTCTTTGCCAACTGGATAATTTCACTCTGGCTAGTTCCAGGCTGTGACTGACAATCACCATGCAGAGTTTCAAGACCACTGCTGATATCACTAGTTTCACTTTTGCAGGTTTTCCAATGACTTTTTAGTCTGTCCACTAGACCTTGCAATTCTTTACCACACTTTTTACATGCTGCTCTACAACCTAGTTTGCCCACCACTTTCTTTTTTATAAAATGCTGCCAAACACTAAATTCCTTTCTGCCCCGGCTTGTTATGAGTTGAAATGTTATGATAGATTAACCCCTAAAGCAAAAATATTACTGATAACTAAAATAAGTGCGTATCGTTTATATAGCCGGGCGTTTTCTGCCAGTTATTACAAGTTCCGACAAAGCGGCAAACTTGCAATACTGCGCGGACGAAATTTTCACGTTAATACAAGTTTCGACAAAGGCGCAAACTTGAAAAAACTACGCGAACGAAATTTGCATGTTAAAACTTCTCCAGTTTTGCTTCGTAACTGTACTATTCCTGCCCAAAAATATTTGTTTACTTAACGGAACAAAATATAAGCAGTTAGAAATATTTAAAAATAATAATATTTGTAAAAGCTGGTAAATTTTCTTAAAAAAATCAAAAAAATCATGATTTTTTATCAACCCTGCCTCCAACTGTACTTCTCAAAGTTGTATTGATAACATTTTCACAAACACTACATATTTAAATATACATAGCCTTGTGATTCACAATGCAATATCAGATCACACAGCCCAGAAAATTGTATTTAAATGTAATAGTACTCCTATAAAACAAACATATTATAAGAGGTTTTTTGGTGAAGAGAGTAGAAAGGGGTTCTTTGATGCATTAAAACAAGACCAGTGGCTAGACTTATTTGCTCTAGATAAGACGGATGTTAATCAACAATGGTCAGCTTTCATGAACACCTTTCTACTTTTGTTTAACCAATATTTTCCTAGGAAATCATTTAATCCAAATCAAAAATCACGTTGCCTATATTCCACAAAAAATGATCAATTAAAGGAGGTTAAACAAAGACTGGACATTTTATTAATGTTAAAACGTAAGAATAGTAACTACAAGGACATGTATTCAAGCGTAAAAAAAGAATATGATCAATTGTTGATACAGGCTAGGTCAGAAAGTTATAAGCATAAAATACAAAACTCTGACAACAAAAATAAATGCATGTGGTCTATTTACAAAGAAATTACAGATGTTCCAATTTCTGATAAGTCCGTGATTCCTGGCAAGCCTGACGAAATACCTAATAAATATAATGAATTTCTGCTGGAATCCATTTCAAAACTTTTAAGTAATTTTGATCAGGTATCCTGTCAAATAAATATACCTGAAAACCCAAGGTCTATGTTTTTAAGGCCCCTTACAGGGGAAGAAATTTTGGCTTTAACTAAAAAAATCAAGAATAAACACAGTTCTGGTGATGATGAAATTCCTGCAAGTCTCGTTCGTCAGGTTATACCAGCAATCACTGATGTGCTATGTTATGTAATGAATAACTCGTTGAGGCAGGGTGTGTTCCCTGCACAATTAAAGATGTCGGCTATAAGACCTCTGTATAAAAATAAAGGTGATATTGATGCATTCGATAACTATAGACCCATAAGTCTGCTTCCCAGTTTTTCCAAGCTGTTTGAAGCTGTTATGAGTGTAAGGTTGATGGAATTTTTTCACGATTGTAAACTTTTTTCTGATAACCAGCATGGATATATTTCAAAGCGGTCGACACAAACCGCAATTTATCAATTTACTCATGCAGTTCTGAACCAGCTGGAAGGGGGCAACATTGCACTTGGGTTGTTTTTAGATCTGTCGAAGGCATTTGATTGTCTGGATAGAGATATATTATTTCGAAAGTTATGGCTGTATGGAGTTAGAGGATGTGCCCTGGATTGGTTTAAGTCTTATTTGAGCGAAAGAACTCAGCGAGTTGTTGTAAACGCAAATGGTATAACTTATAAATCAGAGATATTGCAAAGTACGGTAGGTGTTCCACAGGGCAGTATACTGGGACCAATTTTGTTTATAGTATTTTTAAATGATATCAATCTTGAAATTAATAATGACAAGTATTTTTTGACACAGTATGCTGACGATACAAGTTTGTTAGTAAATGGTTCAAGAATGGCTGAAATATCTGAAAATGTAAATAACCTATTCTCACAGGCAGAGATGTGGTTTGAAAGAAATAAGTTGTGTTTAAATAAAGCAAAAACCAATGCCGTACTTTTTAGAACTAAACAAAACAAAATTGCTAAACAGGAATCTGTTCATGTTGGCAGCACTGAGCTCAAACTTCAAAACAATACTAAGTTCTTAGGTATCTATATCAATGAATCTTTCGATTGGTCCTGTCACATTGAGCACCTTAGTGAAAAGCTGAATAAAATTTGTTACTGTATTCGTACTATTGGTAAATATTTAAATGAAACGGCTAGAAGAACGCTGTACTTTGCAAATTTTGAAGGCACTGCACGATACGGAATAATTTTCTGGGCTGCACACTTTAGGGCTCAGAATATTTTCATAATTCAAAAACGGCTATTGAGAATTATCTACAAAATGTCTCCACTGCAGTCTTGTAGAGGAATCTTTAAATCCAAGGCCATATTGACAATATATGGTTTATATATTTATGACATACTTTTATTTGTTTTTAAAAACAAGGATAAGTTTGAAAATATTTTTCATAATAATTGCACAACTCGAAGAAGCAATTTAATATATCCAAGACATAAACTAACCTTATACGAAAAAAGTCCCTATTACATTGGCCTTAAATGCTACAATAAATTAGATAATAGTTTAAAATGTATATCAGTGGAGAAAATATTTAAACGGAAACTGAAAGAATATTTGATAAATTTGGAGCCCTACAGTGTGAATGATTTTTTGGGTGGATGAATGGATGTACCAGCATATATTGTATACTTGTAGAAATATGGGCTACATTAGCCATTTTGACGTAATTTCATTTTATGTTTTTTGTATAAACTATGTAATTTGAAATATAAATAAAATAAATAAATAAATAAATAAATAAGGGCTGACGAGACACAAATCGGTAATTTCAATCCAGAATCATCTGCGACACGTTTTAGTGCCCTTTGTCACAACATTTAAAATATCACGTCATTCCAACCTGCTCAGAAGGGATTGAAATAAATGTTTTCAACAACGTTTACAATGTGATTTTTTACTCCCTTTTAATATTTAGGAATTCACATACTATCACAGAAGTTTACAACATGAACAAACAACAAACAATATTCAAACCACAATCAGGAACTCGGATTAAAACGTATTTCAAATAAAGTTTATTGATCTTTTTTTGACTATATTTAAAAAATGTGAGAACCCAGAAAGTACTATTTTTTAAAAATAGAATAGAATAGTTTTGATTTGTTATCTAATTCGAGTTAAAATTTTAGTCAGATGCCTTGTTACTATGTACCCTACATCTGAGTCAGTTTAAATATTATAGCCTCATTTTTATTAACACAATACATCCTACTTCTTATAACTAACTTCTTTAAGAAAAAAAAATATCAAATTAAATGTTACAATGCCCTGAATAACTTGACCATGTGCCAAGTTGTAATAAAATTAATTAAAATTTGAGAATTATGAGCCGACATTCTGTCTTTCAAGGGCAAGCAACAGTTTTTTTTTGTCGATGGTTAGTGCCTGTATCAAGTACCTATACTCAAAGTCCTAAATTTCTGTCAGTGACTCATCACTAGCATATAGAGAGCTCCGGGTTGTGCGACGTCAGGGGAATGAATTCCAGTGGCGTGTGCATTTCGAAAAATAATAAATGATAAAATTTCATCGGAACTTCTGTTACAGTTCGAAAATTGCATTTTATAAGTTTGATTATCTCTGTTAAATTTTCGGTTTTAAATTGTTAAAATACATATGTAGACTCTCACCTTAAACATTAATAATTGTTAATTAAGTTACCTACCTGAAATAGCCAATATTTTTATTATATTTAGTTTCAAACCTTTGTTGATGTTTATATTTCAGGAATGTTATGTATCTTGTAAGACATAGCTAAATGGATTGATTTCTTCTGTTCATCGTTTAATACTAGTTGCAGATAGGTTTGATTTCAAATATTTCTTTTAGTTAATTGGTAATTGGTAATTTATAATTATATAACCTAGTATAAAAGTTGTAGGTTAATCGTCTCGGATGTTGTAAATCGGCTGTGTTTTAAGAAAATCGATAATAGGTCAGTGTCAGACTGACAGTTTCTGTGCGTTTTCACAGCGACTTCTGGTTAATTTTTGCTTGGTCGCGTGGGTCGACTCCGGTCGCCATTAGTTTTCTGTGTTGTTGAGAGAGGTTAGTTTCCGTCTAACCTTTATTGTTCTGTGGTTTTCGTAGATAGGGTGACTAAATTTCTTGTCATTGTTTTGTTTTGGTATCTATGTACGTTGGAGAAAAATAAGAATCGTCCCTTTCGACCATGGACACTGGAAGTTAAAGCACGTTTGTGGAAGCAGCTCCCCAAGTTTAGTTTTTTTGGGCCGAGCAGGCTAATGCAGTGTCGATAAAGCATCCACAAATGTTTTAAAAAGGGTATGGTTTTGTAGTTTGCATATTCCTTTTGGCGGAATGCCGATTTAAAATGCTTTAATGAACTTCAACAGCGGTCATAGACGTCATCTGGTAAATTGGGAACCCTCGTTAGTTATTTGAGGGTTTTTGTTTGAGGGGCTAAAAGTCCGAGTACAAACCAGAGTACTAGTTTATTTTGTTGGGAATGCCTGGACGCGGGACGTGCCAGTTGCCATGTACCATTTGAGTTCTTGGAGACTAGCTGTGTAGCAGTATCCACGTTAGCTGTTTGAGAGACCATGGGTAGCACGTAAAGTTGCAGCTAAGTATCTTTACCCTGTGTTCATTTTTCTTTAAAAAGTAGTCAACTTAAAATCTTAATATTCTGCATTTGCGTATTGTTTGATATACAGTGTTTTAATAAAGTTTTGCGCCCATGTTATGTACAGAGCTTGTGCAATGTAAACGTGTAGCGTATGTCGACATAGCGTTAAGACGTCACAAGAGTCTCTAGTATTTCAAAGCGTTAGGTAGTCTGTTACAGCTACTTTTGTTGTAAATATAGTTACAATTTATGATTATAAAGTAAGTATTTTTGTTTCCCGGCTAAAGGCCATTTGATTCTTCTAAATTTAACACTTGTAACTTCGACATTTTAATTTATATATGCCAAGTAGCTTGCATTTATAAAACCAAGTAACCAAGGGCTTAGCACCACCTTAAGGATAAATATTTGTATTGGCCTCTGCGAAAATTTGGCTTTTATTTTAAATAGAGTGACATTGAGGGCTTAAGTGAATGAGAGCTTATAATAAGCTAGGGTATACCGATTGTGACATAAGTGTTTTTTTTTTCTAGTTTGTTTTTATCTGAGGCCAAGCACTAGAACATTGAAAGGCTTTTAGGTAAAATAAAAGGTGGCGCCTTCAGGATTTGACTATAACTCACTTATAAGAGTGCTAAACCTCTCAAACTAGAAACAAAATAGCGAACCTACCCTGAGTTGAGCTAGCTAAGGGGTGTCTGAAAAACATCCTTCAGGTCGTAATTTGGGTTTTGTATAACCGATAAATTGTGTGTGGTTTTAATTTTTCTTAACACTTCATATAATTTTTTATAAATTAAATTTATTTTTGTAACCCTTAAAACCTGATCCAATAAAGCCGGGAACAGAATAAGCAAACATGGTTGAACAACAATTGAGTAACAGTTGGTCAGCTGTTGGACAATTGAACATACTAGAAGTTGATAAACTGTTGTAAAACATCGACATACCAAGTTGCTAGATGTTTGTTCAGTCAGTGTCAAAATAAACCCCAAAGAAAATGCTTAATACGCGTGGGGTGCGTTTTTGTTTCTATAAGCCTCATTTTCATTATTCCAGTTATCCGGATAATATCTTACCAGACCGATCAAATTTATAATTTGCTCTTCAGTCCAGTCGAGTGATGAGACAATTTTAAATAATACTGACTGTCAATTGAACTGATATGTGTTGTCCTAGAACACTAGAATTAAACTAAACGCAAATTCTGCAATCTATATACACACGTACACATCGGCGCTGTTGCAGGTGTACTTGGTCTTTCCTTTGATGTAACGCGTCGCCAGCGAACATCGCACACAGTTGGTCAACAGGGGCGCAACTGTTGCGCAACACGTACTTATTGTGCAAACTCGTGTGTTCCACGACTATTAGCAAGCCAATGTTTGCTTAGCCTGTTTCCGCCTTAAAACGACGACTTTTTCACTAGGATTTCTTAGTCCTTGTGAAAATCCATCCATAAATGCCTGCCTTGAACTTTTAATATTGCATGACGAAATCATAACTAACTACTCTCCAGAAGGGCCATATCTGACTATGAATTGAAACCAATATTGTCCTTCAGTCGCAATAAAGAAGGCCGAAGGACGATATTGGTTTCAATTCATAGTTTTTTTTTTAATATTTAGATCTTGTCATACCTTTTCAACTTTGTGCTCTTCATTAAGCCCTTTTTTCGGTTCGTCGGTTTAATACAGTTTTTTCCCTTTTTCCCGAAACTCCCATATATTTTTCAAATATTTTCGCCGCCATACAGTAATTAAATTTTTTCAGTTAGTAGGCTTTTTTCTAGCCGCCGTTTGGTGATTTCAACCCAGCGCGCCCTCCGAAATCACTTCAATACTGGCCAGTTCGGCCTTGTCCCGCACCGGAAATCGATTCTTATTTGGGTCACTACGGTTCGAGGTGCCGGAAATGTGACGCAAAAAAGAACTGGACTCCCATGGCCCGTCAGATCACTTAAGAACATTGAGGCAGTAAGAGCTGCAATGTTGCGATCCCTGCAGCGTTCTGCAAATTTCTGATATGCATGTGAAGTGCTTCTCGAAAATGTCCCTGAAAACGTGATTGTGTTTTTCAGTGATTAAACTCATTTCCACTTGAGTGCATGCGTCAACAAACAGCATGCGTTATTGGGCTACCGCCAATCCCCTTGAACTTCGTCAGAGGCCTTTGCATTTACCAAAAGTCACTGTTTGGTGTGCAATTTCCTCAGTTGGGATTGTTGATCCATGTTTTTTTAAAGAAAATGAGGTCACGGTCACACTCAATGACGATAGTCACACTCAATTCAGCCTGTTACGTCAACATGCTCGAGGATTTTTTTTGCCACGACGATGAAATGGACTGAGGGGACATATGGCTCCAACAGGACGGAGTAACGGTTCACACTTCAAGAGCATCGATGGCTGTTTTGAGGGAACACTTCCCAGGGTGCCTCATCTCCCTAAGGGGCGATTTGGAGTGTCCAGCGCGCTGTCCCGATTTGGCCCCTTGCGATTTTTTTTGTGGGGTTATTTGAATATATTGATAGAAGACCTGAAGGCCAACATTCGGGAAGGAACGGCCAACATACCCGTCGCTATGCTGGAAAGAATCATGGCAAACGCCAGAATTCGATTGACCCAGTGTATTGACAATGTGGGGGGAGGGCGTCACCTACCTAGTATGATTTTCAGGATCATGTAAAATTAAACTTTAAATGTCTACCTACGTTAGAAAAAAAAATACGAACATGTTTGGTTCATAAAATGGGTTTTATTGCATATTGAAATAAGAAAATGATGCTGCCGCACCCTGTACCTAGAATTTATTTCTTTTAAAGTTCGTTTGAAAACTCTTAATGATATTCAAGTGCTATTTTAAATGCATTTAGCTGATTGTGGCATGTATGACAAAGTCGCCTCTTAAGTTCACTGCAAAGTTTAATATAATAATAATAATAATAATAAGTTTATTTCAAATAGTTACAATATAATAAACATGTTAATATGTTATTCTTAATAAACTTATTCATAAATTCCCCGAAGACGTGCTTGTTACAATATTTTTATTCTGCCGCTTCGTAGATTTGGTGAGTCACTGACAGAATTTGTGAACTTTGGGTATAGTGAGTAGCCCTAAAGAATTTTTCGTGTAGTGCTTGATGCTTCATCATTAAAAAGGTCAAAAAAAAATTAAAATATTACCCATGTGACACCCGGTATTCTATTAATTAATATATTTTTACCTAATGCCAATCATTTTTTGTATAGCGAAATTAACACCCAGCACGCATCGAATTTAGCTGTAACCGACTATAACCAAGACGTTCAGAATTCAGGAGCAGAAACCACCGTAATTAATGTGTCAGAGAATCTGTCAGGATCGCCGGCTTTAAAAGAAAATTCGGAAGGTTGCAACTACCCAAGCTTTTCTTCCATATTTCACATAAAAGAAGAAGATAAAGAAGTATCAGGTGCCAAATTAATTAATATTGAAAATACTGGTGATTTAATAACGGATGATTTTGAAATTGAAACCATTCCACACACACGAGTTTTTAAGCACGGACCTAAATTAATTGTTTTGTTAGAAAAACTGAATATACCCAGAGATAGTGGAGAACTTAGCAACGATAGCAATCAACATGAGTTTGACAGTACGGTATCAAAACGGTAAGTGGTATCTATCTGTGAATTAAAAATGTTTTATTTATTTATTTCCATTACATAGGTTGATTTGTTTCTATTCAACTCTAGTTGTTCCAGGTGTTTCACTAATAATGGCTCTTGGCCGTATCTTAGAAAGTGTTAGTCGTACAGCTGGCGAGAAAACTTGTTTTTTTAGGAAAAGTAGTCATGAGAAATTCTGGAAATTATTTTCTAGTTTCTCATGCCAACGCTAGAGGTGGCAGCAGTAACGGTAAATCAGAGAAACTCAGTTTTCTTAAAAGCTGCTTAGTTAATGTATACCGAAAATACCAATTTTGTATACTTCGAAGTTTTCTTAATAAAAGTCATCCATTGCCAGTGGCCTGAATGATTGTGTTGGATTTTCATGTATTGAGAGGATGATATCCAAAGTCTTGTCTCCCCCGGTCACTGCCTGTTTCTCGAAATTTCTTTACCACTCGACACACCGTTGACTGATTTATTGGAGGCCTTTTTAAATGAAGTGGTTGTTGGGGAAGGTTGAACATTATCTGTAATAAATGGTGCCGACTCCGGTTTGGCTTAACAGAATTTAGTGAACTTAGATTTGTTAAAAAGAGCTTTCCTGACTCTATATTCCACCTAATAAACTATGGCAATATGTAATATTGTAGGCGCTGCCTTACAACTTCACAAACATGGCGCGTTTTTTCCCAAATTGTAAATTAACCATCATCATTAGTATATTTAATTTCACGTCATTACAAGAATGATTAAAAGCCTAAAAGTCAGCAAAAACCGCTACTTGATATATTTTTTTTCAAACCGGAGATATTAACAAGAACAATCATAAATACGGAAAAATATGATAATATATTATAAGTTGGCCATGGTAGCGGTTGTTTTAACAGTCAAGTGGATGGAAAAACAAAGATATGAATTGAAATTATGCATGTGTTTCACGCTGAAAAATGGTTACGTCAGTATACCGAATACTCAGTGACCAGTGACATCCTAAATGTTTTTAAATTGTCGCCATTCTCGTTACACGACTCCAATCTCTCCCTGGTTGAAAATACAGCAGTTTCCCACTTCTGCCATTGAGATACGGCGGCTGCTGTCCATTATCTTTTAAATCATGTTTTTCCTCATGGGGGGCCTGGTGAACAATGAATGAATTTATATGGGCTCAAATGAAAACAGATGTCGCCAGAAAAAACACGACTTATAAAATGGTGGTTTTAATGAAGCTGAAGTGCGGAAAAGTGATAGAAGAAGAAGCTAAAATGTGACAGGTAGATATAATAATCGAAGAAATGGTTGAGTCGCTTATTATACACGATATTAATAAAAGTTCATCTTCCGAATCGGAATGATTAAGCCATGAGACAAAGTATTATTCAATTTTTGTTAGATTCTATATTACATCTTGTTTTTGTAATTATATTATGTAAAATAGTACCACCCATTGTTATTCATTAGTTAATATGATTTTTTAAATGTTTTCATATGTTATAAATACCTACTGATATAATATAATACAATTTTAGGAGAAAAGACATATTTAAGATTTTTAATTTAAAAACTTCCCTAATACACGCTCTTGGCTAAGGAATTTTCCTAAATCCTCAAATATAACAATAGCTTGCGATAAATTCAACAACAGCCCCGCCTAACGTTAGTATCATCTATACAAACGTCAACCAACCATCGTGGGGTCAATTCCTGTAAACTCTTAAGCAGGTACCAGGTACCTATTAGAGATTTGTTTAAGCAATTACTGCTGTTGAGAAAAGATGGCGCTAATAGGTACCATCCAACAAATGTGACGTGACATAATGGTCACGTTCATAAGAACAGCGCTACATTATATTGGGCGGTTCTCACTTCCACTCACAGCTCATAATAATATTGCTCAACCAGTGGGAATAAGAACCACCCGAAATAAAGTGCCGCCTCGCCTCGCCCTAAATAGTATTCTTAATTTTGTTTAAGTTACTCAGTTTAACGCTGAAAAAAGAGTTGAATGGCGGTTATTAAAACCTTAATAACAAAAAGTAAATTCGTTTCACTTAGTGCACTTACTGCTAGTAAATAGTTTAATTAATAATCAGCTTCTAATCACAAGTAAAAATTAAACTGCCATTATTAAAGACTTTACTACTCTTTATTACTTACATTAGTAAGTTTATTAAAAGTAAAAATACAACCGTACCAGATTAACCAGACAATATTATAGCTTTTCTACTAACGAATTCAACTATGGTCGAAAAATTCAAAAATCTGTTCCCTTAAGGCCCAAATTATTAATGTCCTGCTGGTGATACTTGCCACATAACTTCCTTGGTAACAATGGTTTTAAGGCTATCTTTAGCCATCTAAAAGTTCACCTTGATATATATCATAGAGAAAAAAGGCTGAGTGACCATTTTGTGGTAACCGATATTCAGCCCTATGATCAAACACACAAGTTAACTTTTAACGTACCGTTTCTATGACGACAACCTAGAAAAACCTACTTGTTAATTTTTCACTGTGGTTAAAAAACAGTTTTTTTGAAGTTAGCGTCTATAGTTAACTTGTGTGTTTGATCATTTTTATATAACATCAATTATATGTTTGTCTAGGAAAACTAAGGCTGAGTCCAGACTATGGAATTCAGCTATAACCGACAATAACCGAGAATCGCATCCCTCCATGTGCCCGGAAATAGCCCAAATAATGTTAAACAATTTATTTCAAGAAGCAAAGACCACCAAAATGAATGTGTCAAAAGATTTGTCAGGATTACCGACTAGTAAAGAAAATTTTGAGAGTTACCAAAGCTTTTCTTCAACGTTGAAAATAAAGGAAAATCAGAAAACCTTATTGAGTGATCCGTGTAAAATTGAAAATACTAGTAATTTAACGATGGGCGTAGGTCCAGAAATGGACCATTTTAAAATTAAAAACGTTTCACCCCATGCACCTGAACATTCTTCTGATAAAGAAATTCTTAAACAGGGACCAAAATTAATTATCCTTATAGAAAAACTGAATATATCCAAAGAAACTGAAGAACTTGACACCGATAATAATCTACATCAGATTCAATGCACTTCAAATCGGTAAGTGTTATCAAACTAAAAAAAAATGTATTATTTATGTATTTAAAATATCGACTAAATCAGCCAAAGGTACGACAGATAATTATTTTGTAATAAAAAAATACAACACAAGAAACGTTTGCGCAAAGGTTACATTATGTTTTCAGCATATACAAATTGCAACTACAACTTTATTAGGAGTCACATATCCAAATTATACTTGCAATATTACTCTAACAAATACAAATATTTTACCAATGTTTTTATTGTATTTACCAAACTTTCTATTGATAGTCGCGTATGTCCTGCCCGTTGCATTTGAACTTGAAACCGCTGCCTTTATAGAATATGACAGAAAATAAATATGAATTAATTAAATATTTTAACAGCAGCTTGGTAAATGCAAATAATTAATTATTAGATATTCTGTTAACACGGTCAAATATCAGGGAGGAAAATATATATTCTTTCCCTCTCAGTCTCAGTTATGTAAGGATGCGTGAGAATCTGCAAACAGTTTCCTACGCCCCACGCCCCCATTCGAGCAAGGAATGATATCTGAAAATATTAATTATTCAATGGATGTAGCCGTTACTTGATGAAGATCCATTATAGAAACTTGATAGGAAAAATACAAAATGTATAAATCTTCACTTATATTATTTATTCCACACTATAACAATTGTTTCGACACACAGTGTCTTCGTCAGATAGTAGAAACTGAATAACATTAACAAACAACTATATTGTAAAAGGATAATTTGTTATTCAGTTTCTACTATCTGACGAAGACACTGTGTGTCGAAACAATTGTTATAGTGTGGAATAAATATTAATTGTTAGTGAAGAAGCCAGATGGCATATAACATAGGACTTACCTTTTTCTCTTCCTCTATGAGCTGTCAGTAGTATATTTCTGAGAAACCCGCCGCCACATTTACATATTACTACACGCTTGGGCTCACCGCTGCCACATTTAAATATTACTACACAGTTATGTTCACCTCCGTCATTAAAAACATCTTGGTACGCATTTGGTAGTACCGCAGCCGCCACACCAACGCGAAATTTGTCACGTATCTCGGCATAAACAGATGACATCAGAGAGTAACATTGAAGGAGGAAAAACTGCGAAAAACAGAGAGAAAAGCTGTCACCCAATCATATCATCCCAACATAGAAACTGCTTAACAAACAGGGACCTGCAGAGAGCTAGACTTACAGCTACGTCAACAATAATATTCAAATTTAAATTCGAATAAGCTTTATTGTCAGAAGATCCAAAGGCTTATGGATAAAGCAATACAAATAATATTAAATTACAATTAAAATCACAGTATCTTATAAATACCCAGGTAAATCAAAAATATGATTATTGAAAAATTTTACAAAATAAAATAAAAATGATGAGTCAAATAAATTATGTATTAGGGCATGAACATACAACATTAAAGATGAAACAAGCCTAGTTAATTATATAAAACAAGAGGATGCAGTACATAAAAAGGTACATTATTAATTATTAAATTAAGTCATTTATATAAAATATAATTCGAATTCAAGTATACTTTATTCTTGAAAGGATGTTGTGGTTCTCATCAACAAAATTGGTATAAAGTATTATAAAAGACTGTATATATTATAATACCGGGGTAGTATTCAGTGAAGATTATCAGGATTAGATAAACGACTGAGATGAATAATTCTTTTCTTTATTTAATATTAATATTTTATAACGTCATTAATATTGGATTAAACTTTCTTTTCCTTTTCCCTGGTATAGATTGATCTCTTCTTAAAACTTCTGTCAACTTCAAATTAGATTAACCTCTTCGGGTGACTTTGTTAACTCTTGTCAACTTTAAATAGGATTAACCTCTTCTGGTGACTTTGTTACGTTTAAATATGAATGAAACCTAAAAATGTCATTTTTGACAATTCTTGCGAATGATTTTGAATATAATAAATCAACAAGAATCAAAATTCTCTATTATCCTACTATCAAGGAGAATTATACTCAGGTAAGGTCACTGCGTATATTCTCTATGTCTGGATTTATAGAAAAAGGGGGCTCCGCTGTTTTGGGGTACTACTCTCGTGTCAGGCCTCCGCGAGTAGACTCAACAACAGAAATGGGGACGAATTTTAAATATTTATCACCCTTAACCTTACTATTATGGAGAGTTATACTCGTGTCAGATCACCGCGTATAATTTCTCTATAGCTAGGTTTATAAAAAAAAATGGGGTTCCGCTGTTTTGGGGCACTACTCTCGTGTCAGGTCGCCGCGAGTAGACTCAACAGCAGGAACGGGGACAAATTTTAGATATTTATCACCCTTAACCTTAAGGATCTCACCTATCAGGTTTTTAAGTTCTTACTTCCTTCGAAGCTCGATCTTGAATGAATCAATCCGATGGTTATATGTGTAGTACTCTTAAGCTAGCTCAATGAGCTTTTACTTCTTTTAAATTTGTTCATTGCTTATCTTCCACTATTCTGAAAAGGTTTTTTGAAGTTCTTTGCCAAATCTTAATTTTTTTATTTATTTCATGCATTTTGTGTTGAAATCATTATCTTTGGGCTCTATTTTTATTGTATTTTTCTTGGATCTCTTTTTAAATATCATAAGTTTATTTGATGTTCGTTTTTTATTAATTTATATTAATAATTTTTGTCGTTAAGCAGATGTTGAGCTTTCTATTAGGGGGGGAGCCAATCCTTCGGGTATTTTTGTTTGTCACGTATCGTCGAACGTATGTGAGATGTCTGTATTGTTGGGTTTGTCGATAAATCTGTCCTATGAAAATATTTTGTAATAAGTTTTGTTGCATGTTCTGTCAAAGTCTCCATTTTTAAATCTCTATGTATTATTCTAGTAGGTACGTGTCTTTGTGAGTTTTTTATTAATCTAAGTACTTTGTTTTGTAGTCTTTGTGTTTTTAAAAATCTTGTACTGTTTACGGTGCACCAGGTCGGTACACCGTATGTCAAAACGGGTCTTATTATTGTCTTGTAAATGTGAGTCTTTGTTTTGAGTTGATGTCTGCTTTTTGCGCAGAGTAAGAAGTACACCGCGCATAGTTGTTTATTAGCTTTTTTAATTCTTTCATCGACATTGTCATTCCAAGTCAGCTTTTTATCGAAGGTGAGGCCAAGATACATGGCTTTATGGCTCCAATCTATGGATTTGTTGTTGACCTTGACCCTAGTTTTAGGTAATCTTAATCTCGATTAGAGCATCTTGCATGCCGAATCTGATCAGTTTTAGGACAAGTCCGTCATGCCAGACCTTATCAAATGCCTTTGAGACATCGAAAAAGACTGCTTCCGTCGACTGGCGGCGGTTGAACCCTCTAAGTATGTTAGTAGCGAGCCTTGTTGTCTGGCGCACCGTGCAATGAGCAGCTCGAAAACCGCACTGCTCTGGTGGTAAATCGTTATTGTTTAATACAAAATCGGTCACCCGATTAAGTATTAATTTTTCAACAACTTTGCCAAGACAAGATAATAGACTTATTGGTCTATAGCTGTCTGCCAACGTTAAATCTTTACCTGTCTTTGGGATCAGCACCACTTTGGCCCGTTTCCAAGTGTCAGTGAAGCGGCCCGTTTCCAAGTGTCAGGGAAGCAGCCCTTTTCAATGATTGCTTGGGTTATGTCTGCTATATCCAGAACTGTATTTTCTGGCAGATTTTTGACTGCTTTGTTTTTGATACCGTCAAAACCGGGCGCCTTTTTTGGGTTGATGACCCTCAGGACGGATTGAACTTCCTCAGCAGTAACTCTAGGTAAATTTTGGTTATCCATATTGACTCTTGGCATTTGTTTAAATATTTGCACAGTCCTGGTGATCCGTGCGTCCTTGTTTGGGTCTGTTGTCGGGTATTCACTGAACTGCTCGTAGAAATTTTCTGCGAACAGTTCAGCTTTACCTTGTCAGTCAGTTACAAATTGGTTGGTTAGTGGGTTTTTTAAGTAAGATGTGGGCTTTCGCCCACCCTTAATTAAACTTTTTGTGAACTTGTATATGGAGTTATCCTCAATACGGAGTCCCTCCATCTTTCTGTTCCATACCTCGTCTTGTTTGTCATTTAATTTTTGTCTTAGTTCATTTGTCAGTCTGTTGGCTTCTGTTTTGATACGAGGATCACCAGTCCTGTATGCCAGACGCAACATTCTATTTTTATTTTTAATCTGCTGAGCGAGTTCGCCCCCGATAATTCCCTGTTTTGAAAATCTGGATGTCACAGTCATCGATGACTGTGCCATGGCAGAATTTATATTGTGGGTAATTATTTCAACCTCTTTCGATATGTCCTCGTTAGATTCCAACTGGCCAGTTCTAGGATACTCAGACATTATCATTTTAAACATTGGCCAGTTGGTTCTTGTTCTTGACAGAAATCCATGGTTTCTGTCCGCGATATCACCGTATTCTACCATAACTGGTCTATGATCAGAGGTCAACTCTGACAGCACTATTGGCTGAGATAGTTGACCCGTGTTCTTGATGACAAAGATATCCAGAATTTCCGGTAAAGAGCCCACTTGATGATGAGTATGCTCCACCGGCGGTAATATATGATAATTAAAGTCCAGTGACTTGTTGTAAAGGGTGAGACCTCGCACGTTTTGGCCTCTGCAGCCCCAAATGCGATGTTTCGCATTTAGATCTCCCCCTATAATTACAGAATCATTGCAATGAAAAATTTTTGCCAGACAGTCACCGTTAAAATTAAGAGTGGGACTGCAGTAGGCAGAACCCAATTTTAGCCAGTGATTCCTGGTTTTTATTTTAATGAAAGTGCCCTCAATGTGGGCGCAATTTAATGGGCCCGGCACAACTTGCGCACTGATACGTTTTTTGACAAGAACCATGGTTCCGCCCTTCCGCCTGTTCTCTCTATCATTACGATAGATGCTATAATTGGGGCAGGTGAACCTCGCAACTTTGAACCAAGTTTCTTGTACAAGAAGAAGCGCATCAATGCTATACCTCTCCAAAAAATCAATCAATTCGAGTTTTTTACCCTTCATGCCGTTTATGTTAATCGTGGCCAAGCTGAAAAAAGCGATTTCTGTTTGCACCGCCATTAGCGTGATGCAGACATTAGACAAATTTTTCGATTCTAGAAATTCCGTGATCTTCCTATACACAATAGGGGTTGGAGGGTTGAGTTTCACCCCTTCAGGGAGTGTAACAGCATTACCAAAGTCGATTTTGTGATTTTTTAAGTATTGAAATACTTTAGTATGTTTTTCCTTTTGACGTAACACTATTGGTGGCACCTTTATTCTGCGCACCTGTGCGGTATTGTCTTCGTTGTTGGTTTTTGTCTGCGTATTTGTGTTTGTCTGTTTTTGTAAGTTGTTTGTTTGAGGTTTTTTCCTCATAATCTTTATAAAATTGTCCATGATCTCATTATTTGAGGGTAATTTTGGAAAATCGTCAATTTGCCTATGTTGTCTCTTTACGTCAGGGTTTGTCAAAGTTTGTGTAGCATGTCTCTTTCTTTCTTCGTTTGTCTTTTTGTATTTTTCGTCATGTTTTGTTTTGTCTTCTTCGTCTGAGGTGTCCGGCAGTGGTTCGTCATGTATGTCAACCATTGTTACGTCCTCGATTACGTTAATATCGTCCATTGTTTGTTTGGTCTGTCTTTTATTAATATTGTCTATTTTGTCATTTAATTTGTCTTGTTCTTGTTTTGTAATATTTGTGGTGTGTCTAAAGGATTGGCTTTCGTACCTTTCAATTATTTCGGTTAGTTTTTTGTTACTTTGTTTGAGTTTTTCAATTTCCATATCTTTTTCCATTTTTAGTTTTCCAATAGTCTCTTCCATCTTTCTTTCCCATCTCTCATGCTGGTCTCTCAGTGCTTTGGCCCATCTCTCCTCCTGTTGGTTAGCCCTTCTTTCTATTTCGTCTCTAATTGCGTCTGACATGGGTGGATCGCTGCCACTGTCATTGTTATTTTGATAAACGTCATCTGAAATATTAGTTATTTTTAATTTATTTTGCCGAATTTCGGTTTCCATGCCCTATCACTCGGTATAATTCTCCTTCAAAAACTCTTTTCTAGCGGAGCCAGAAAAAACACGTCCTCTCGCCTTGACTGACAGGACGGGTGAATCAATCCGGGAATTTCGCGCGCTTTTATAGCCGTCGGTAACTAAGCGAATTGTTTGTTATGCGAAGGGATCAAAAATATGAATCTGCCAATAATGACTTCATGTCAAATAAAAGGTTAAAATAATAAATACGAGGGAAATAAGATTCCAAACAATGAGAACTTAATGAAACAAATTAGAAACTACTGTTACAGTATATCTTTCAGAGTTTAAAAAGAAAAATGTTGATATTTAATTCGCAGTGATCAAGTTTGCTCATATCCATTTTCATATTACCACGTCTATTCTTTTGGAAAGCGACTAAGTCGTGACGCGGTGTTTCAATCTTAGTAGAAGTTTTTACAGGCCAATTATGTCTTGTAGTTTCTAGTAATTCAGGATATTTAACTAACTCCCAACTTCGAAAACTAATTAGTATTTCACTGTTCCTATCGATAAGTTGCGTTAATGCTAATTCTTGTGGAATGGCCACAGTAAGATGAGGAACTCAAAAATTGTTATAACAATAAATTACAATTTTTGACGTTTCATTTGACAGTACCGCATCATCAAGAGTATTATTACTTCTAACGAGTATAAGCTTTTGTTGAGAATTCAAGAGAATGTTGTTATAATCTTCTAAGAATATTTGTCATCTGTCATAATTTTATCTGCGGCTTTTGCTTTTGGATACCAGCTAGCATTTTCCATAGTGCACTCTCATTTTGATTAAACGATTTATAACCATTCGGTGTAGAAGTGAAGCCGAGAAGTCTAACAGAGTCAATAGTAACCCCGCTCAAAACATAACGCATCTCTTTAAATGCGGGAGCATTTTTGATTAATATAGTGTTTCTTAACGGAGCACCATCCTCTTTGGTAACTTGTAATTGTAAATAAATTTTACTTTTGCAGGGTAATGGATATTTTCCTGTCTGTTGTAAACAAATTCTAATTTCATCATTCGGTCGTAGTTTTGTGGGATTACAGGGATCAAAGGAAAATACCTCCCAAATTAATATTGAATTATCGACAAGAACATTTTCTTTGACGTATAATATATACTCCATGTTTTATTTAACTTTAAAACCTAAGCTTATAAGAAACTGACGATTTAAAGATGTTAGTCTTTGAGAGTTCTGTTTATTACTGAGAAAATTATTATTGTTGTTTTCTTTCCTATTATGCTTTCTACTACAGTGTTGTTGTTTTCTGTTATAAATAATAACCATCGTTCATCTACTTTTTTAAAATGTAGTCTTAGCGTTATAGTTCTCCTTTTTAGTCTAATATAACTAACTACACTGAAAAAAAAAATTGATGTATTATGTGAACCGGATTACCATTTAAGTATGGGAATGCATCTGGGTTAGATAATATATCAATTAAAGTCATAGAAAACCTGCCATACAATGCGATGGACTATTTTGTTCAGTGCATGAATGAAAGTTTTCAAACAGGATGTTACCCCGAGTGTTTGAAAACGGCAATAGTGATTCCAATACATAAGGGTGGCGATGCGACATGTCCCTTAAACTTTCGCCCCATCTCTTTATTACCCACGGTTTCTAAAATACTTGAGAAGATTGTTAAAAAGCGTATAGTTGCACATTTGAATGCAAATAAGTTATTAAGCATGGTCAGTTTGGTTTCCAGGAGTCGCGGGGTACGGAAGATGCAATGGTTTCATTCTTTGAAAGCGTTTATTGTAGCCTGAATGATCGCGACATTGTGGCCGCCTTGTTTTGTGACTATTCAAAGGCTTTTGACTGTGTGAACCATGATATTCTTTTAAAAGAATTGCAGCGGTATGGTTTCGGTGGAGTGAGCTATAACTGGATTTTGTCATACCTTAAAAATCGTTATCAGCTTGTTAACTTTCAAGGAAGGATGTCCCGCCCATCGCAGATTCCCTGTGGGGTCCCACAGGGGTCGGTTTTGGACCCAATTATTTTTCTCTTGTATATAAATGATTTAGCAAGTATTAATATCAGTGGAGTATTTATGTTGTTTGCAGACGACACCACTATTGTTTTGCGGGGCAAGAACAAGAATGAGAGAGAGTTGAAGGAGACAATTTCACGGGATGTGGTTATGATAAAGGACTGGTGTGATTCGAATTTACTTACATTTAACATTTCTAAGACAAATATACTAACTTTTAAATTTCACTTTGACGATCTTTTCATTTCGGGGACACACATTGAAAATAGGTCAGATTCAAAGTTTTTGGGAATTTGTATTGATAGCGGCTTGAAGTTTGGAAGTCATATAACTACTTTAAATAAAAAAATTGCAAGGGGCTGCTATGCTGTACGGGTGGTCTCGAATGAACTTGGCATTGTTGCAGCAAAAGCTACTTACTTTTCATTTATTGAGTCACACCTGACTTATGGGATAGCTTTTTGGGGATACTGTAGTCAACAGCTGTTTAATTCAACATTTATTTTACAAAAAAGAGCTATTCGCTATATATGTAAGGTTGAGCCTCGAGAACATTGCAAACCCCTTTTTGTTAGACTTCAGATTCTTACTTTAACGTGTCTATTTATTGTTCAGACTGCATCTCTTGTACATAAAAAATATTTCGGTACTATCATGGAAGGTGGTTCCGTCTTTCCCATGTTATTGCGACGTTTTGGATGCACCGTATTTGTTGTTGGAGTCTGTTTAGGTTGGCGTCCCCGTCAAGTACAATCATATATAAAGGTATGTGTAGTGTGCGTAGTAGAAAAACGTTTTTTACGTTGAGTTTATGTTCATTCTTTAATTCGTCTATTATATCCTCTATTGTTGGTCTGTGGTCAAGTCCTCGTACTATAAAAGCATGTGTCTTTGTTTCTTTTGTAGCGTATGTGTGATATTTTATTTGTACGTTGACTTGAAGTTGTCGAAGGTACGCGTTATATTCGTCAATCTCATAGATGTTTAGAATTATTATATTTCTTGGCAAGCTTTAGATTAAATCCCTTCTTAACTATTCTAGAAATTTCCGCGTGAAGGGGTTTGAAATCTTGGGGGGATTTAACATTTCCGTCAATTACAATTGGGGGTGGTGAGATCTTTTTTGATTGTTGAGTCTGTTGTGTTTGTTTTGTTTGTTGTTGTGACGTATTTGATTGTTGTCTTTGTCTGTAATTAATATTTTTATTTGTTTTGAGAGTCCTTTGTACGTGTCTACTTATTTCACTGCTGGTGTCTCCGTGGTCTGTGTCATCGTCGTTGTTGGTTGTGAAGTGTTCCGGTTCCGGTTCTGTCGGGGTAAGTATTTGGTAAGTATTGTTAGTTTTGGTCGGTGGATTGTAAACGTACGGTGTTATGAATCTAGAGGGATTTATTTTCTTGGCGACGGCGCAGTCTGCTTTTGGTGAAGTATTGAGCCTCTTCGTGCCTCCGACTGTGATCCATGGTTCATTTGGCTTCGATTTAGAGTGGTTTGCGGATTGTAAATCGATTGAAATTTGGAGATTTCTGGCCATTCCTTCATCGTCTTGTATTTGTTTTAATTTAGGAACTGGGTCAACGTGAGAAAGGTCAGTTTCCATTGTGCTTGGTTTATTTATATTTTTGGGTTTATTTTGTTTCCCTTCAGCGAACACGGGAGTTTTCGCACGTCCGGTTGTCGATGAATCTGTGAGGTACGCGTCAGTGTCTGTTTCGGTCTCGTTACTTTTCGGTGCACTCTTTTTAAAGTTTACTTGATGACTGTCAACAAGATGATTAGTGATTAGGAGTTTATTTATATTATCCCACTGTCCCGTTTGGATTTTCTTTTGAAGTCGCGACAAAACAAACAATCTGCCCACGTCACTTGCAGTTTGCTTAATTATCGTGTTTTGTGTAAATTTACGTGTATTAGTTAGCGGAGGCGGTTCCGCAAGAGATTCACTGTCCGTGGACACGTCCATTACACTTTTGGGAATTTTGTGATTGTTCGCGGGGGGGGGGGGGGGGGTGTTCTGTGCATCACACAATTTATATTATAAACACTTGTCTATTTTACACTGTTATTTACACCTCTATTAATTATTTACACTTATATATACACTAATTTTAATATTTACAGTTCACCCCTCCGTGGGGTGAATGTTGGGAATGATCCGACGGGATAAACACGCCACTCCAGACGGGATAAACACGCCACTTTAGACGGGAATAACACGTTCTTTGACTATTTCCAGGCGGAAATACACGTTCAATAACACAAAAACCACTTTTTATTACGAGACAAGTACGCTTGTCAACCCCTTGTTAAACAGGGGGTGCCACGTTCCGCGTAAAATGTCAATTTTGTAAAGGAAAATTTTGAAAAATTTAATAAAATAACACGCCGTTATTTGCTGAAACTCCACTTTAACAAACCCTAAAAAGGCGAAAACAGAGACCGTGATGACGCCTAACAAAGGGATTAAAAGATGTTAATGATCTGAAGAAACATGCAGGGAACTATATATTTTTTACACTTATTAAATTGTGGAGGAAGACTCCTTAGTTTTACTTTCATTACTTAAATTAAAGACCAAGCTATTGTCAAGAGCATTTTATAATATAGACGAATTTTTTCAACAAAATAATATATACTCTTACTTTTTGAGGTTTATAATTTTATTGTGGTTTCTAAATTGTAGTTTATAGCCACTGTTATGTGTATGTTATGTTGATACTTTTATTATCATTTTTAGATCAAAATTTTTTAAATGTGTGAAGTGTGAACTTAAATATTATTTAATATTAACTGCACCTCAGTTAGGATGTTAAAACACGTGATAAACTCTTAATTGTACGTTATTCTATTATTATGTATTCACTGTTGATGTCTTACTACTAACTTTTTAAGTAATGTGTCGCAACTCAGTTGCATAAGGTATTATGCGTTGTCAATAAGATGTATCTATTATGATACCTCTTGGACAATAAAGCACTTCCATTCATTCATACCCAATTCACTAGTTGAGAGTAAATCCTAGGGTCGGAGGTAACCTCCACTTTTGAGGTAATCCCAACCAATACAATTGGGCCTAAAACAGTTTTGTACCTAACATAAGGAGAAACGTCCGAAAAATTAAACTGCCGCCAAATCTTTCCCACTATACAGGGTGTTTCTAAATGTGGTACTGATAACGTGTTTTCATCCCCAGTTAGTGCCTATATACTAAAATTCAAAATATTATCTAAAGCGGGCTCAAACATTAGGGCAAAACCGATTTTTTTTTTCAAATTTTCAACACTCTGTATTTCAAGAATAAAGCGCTTGCGGACCCTAGTTTATATAACTTTTTCTCCTTAAATCACTTGTAGAATCACCCTCTTTATTATTAGCACAACATTTAGGAACGCCCTGTATAGACGCCCTAAACATAGGAATTTCGACGTGAGGTATTTACGTTACGACTAATATAACTTGATATTGTTTTTCTCTATTACAGCATTGCTAAACATCAAGATTGCAGCCTCCAGATCCATCAGCAGTATCATAATCGGGTTGTTCACGAACTAAATGTTTACATTGAGAATGACTTAGTGTTATTTCGGCCAAGCAATTTAGACGAGCACCGTCTTCATAAGGGTCCAGCGAAAGTTAAAATGTTTAAATGCGATCAGTGTGACTATCAAACTAAGTATAAACATCATTTGGTTCCACACTTTCTTAAGCACAAGAATCCATGGGAAGTCAATATGTTTAAATGCAGTCATTGCGCCATTCAAACTAGGTCGGAAAGTAATTTAAACCGTCACCTTCTTCTGCATAAGGATCCAGGGGAAGTTACCATGTTTAAATGCAGTCAATGCGCTTTTCAAACTAGGCATAAAGGGGGTTTAAACGTGCACCTTCTTCGGCATAAGGATCCTGGGGAAGTCCATATGTTTCAATGCAGTCAATGCGCATATCAAACTAAGTTCAAAGGTAGTCTAAACACTCACCTTCTTCGTCATAAGGATCCAGTGGAAGTCAACATGTTCGAATGCGACCAATGCGCATTTCAAACTAAGACTAAAGGTTCTTTGAAGGTGCACGTTCTCCAGCACACCAGTCCTCCAAAACGTAATATGTTTAAATGCGAACAATGCGAATATCGAACTAAGTATAGGAATGCTTTGAACATGCACCTTCTCCGGCATTCCAGTCCGGGAGAAGGTTTTATGTTTAAATGCGATCAGTGTAACTATCAAACAAAGTTTAAACGTAATTTTAAGAGACATCTTCTCCGGCATAAGAACCCAGGGGAAATTAATAAGTTTGAATGTGGTCATTGTGGCTATCGAACAAGGCATAAACGTGACTTAAAGAAACATCTTTTCGGGTATAAGAACCCGGGGGAAGTTAATATGTTTAAATGTGGTCAGTGCGATTATCGAAGCGTTCTAAGAAGCTGTTTAAAGTCACACCTTCTCCGGCATAAGGAACAAGCGACAGATAACATGTTTAAATGCGATCAGTGCTACTTTCAAAGTAAGTGTAAATCTGATTTACAAAGACACCTTCTCCGGCATAAATACCCAGAAGAAAATTTGTTTAAATGTGATCACTGTGATTATCAAAGCATTCTAAAGGGTAATTTAAAGTGGCACCTTCTCCGGCATAAGGATCCAACCAAAGTTAATATGTTTAAATGCGAGCAGTGTGACTATCAAACAAAGCGAAAAGCTAATTTAGAAAAACACCTTCTCCGACATAAGGACCCAGGGGAAGTTAATTTATTTCAATGTGATCTGTGCGATTATCGAAGCATTCACAAAACCCATTTAAACGCGCACCTTCTCCGACATAAGAGATTAGGGGAAGCTAGTTTATTTAAATGTGATCTGTGCGATTATCGAAGCATTCAAAAAAGAAAATTTAACTCGCACCTTCTTCGGCATACGGATCTAGGGGAGTAGTAGTAGTAGTAGCAATAGTAGGTGAGGGGAGGCACACGGACCTGGCAAGTGAACCGGCCGCGATCTTTTTTGCATACCCCTGAGGTGGGTTTAATATTCTGGGCCTCCGGTTATACCTAGCCAACAAATCTTTGTACTTTTCTTAGTTTTGTGTGTGCAGTAACGTCAGTGGTAGCTCGTGGTTTGGTAACCAGGGTCAGCAAAAGCACCGCAGGCATGAGACCACGCCCAAATTTCGTTTTTGTCTACTTAAAAATCTGAAAAAAACAAAATTTCTGTTTCTCTTTTTTAAAACATTTTTTCCTTCAACTGCTCGCTCACTATAAATCACCTACCATGAAAAAAATTGTAGTTTCTCAATTATGTTAAATTAATTCTATACGGCGAGTTTAGATGTTGCAAAATAGCAACAAAATGGTGTAATTACGGCATAAAATTCAGATGTACTAAGTTCTACTAACCTGAACTAACCTACCTACCAATATTTATTGTGACAAACTTGACAGTCGTTCTTTGTAAGTTGTATTACGAGAATAAGTTTTAACACGCTTTAGACACGAAAATCCTCGCTTAATTGACACAGATGTAGGTTACAATCAAGTCGAATAAAATGCGTTGTTTACCAAATAAAATAAATCAAGTTTTAGTTGACTGAGGTATATGCTTCTTGGAAATATCATGCTTTTGGAGAGCCCGAAACAGTTCGCACTGCGGATTTTGATTTTTTCGTTTTTTGTTTCTCCACAGATCTCTATAGCTACATAAATCTGTGGTTTCACTACCCGTAAGCCATGCATTATTTTTATACCATTTTTCTGATAATGACCTACTTCCCTTGGCTCTCTCCCGTGTTAATTAAATTCAACATTTTACGGGTCGGCCGACCATTGTTTTTTAATTTAATTTGTACATCCATGCAATGACGAAAATCCACATTTTAAACTTAAAATATATCGATTTAGATATAAGATCACTTTTAACCTCAGTTTCAACTTGGTTTTCCATGTCGTTGCGTGCGGTACCCTCAAATTTTCGGAAAGTCCAAACAGGAGAGTTTATTTGAATTTTAAAATACTTAACTGAGGTCCTAATCTTAAAAAACCAAACCGAAAGTTTTGTTTTTCAAAGAAAACACAAACTTTTACTTATTTTACACTAATTTAGTTATTTTCCTTCAAGAATAACCATAAAAATTTCAAAAACAACAGATGGATATACAAAATCTTTCCTGTCGATAATGAGTATTGGACATAACCATTACCTCACTTTAAATTTAGCGGCAGGTATGAAATTGCCGACCCAGAGTTTTAACTTCGATACATGGTCTATGTTTGGTTGCCTATCTTCAAGTCTTAAATTTTCATTCTTCGTTACCGATATTTTAACGAAAGGGTAGGCATGCCGACCCTAGCCTGGGTTACTTGAAAGTAAAACAATTTATTTTCGGGCGACTGAAGTTTGTGAGTAATACTATGAGGTCCGGGGTTATAAGGGCGATTTAAAAAGTTGAGCGGTTATTCTGGTAAGTTTAAGAGTTTTTAAAATGCAAATTGAAGTAGATAAGAGATAAGTAACATAATAATATACTGTCTGTTTGACACGGAGTCGACACTGTCTACCCTGAAAAGCCGCCACAGCGGTAACCTTCTCCACTCTCGTTCTGATGACCGCCATGTAAAGCCAACGCATAATACGAAAATTTAAGCCCCAACTGTAAACCACCGCGCGTCTACGCTGCCAGAGGGTCTCTATCGGCTTGTTTACTAGGTTGTCAATATTGCCTCCCCCCGTCAGCTTCTCGTTAAAAAGTAACTCCTAAATATTTCACTATATACTGGGTGACTTTCTTAAAATATTAGTAATACTAATATATAAGGCAATATTTCAACAAGGGTTTTAAATATTTTCATAAAATTTTAATGAGGTAATAGGGAAATGGGGGACAATTAATTTAATAACTATACTTTTTACATTTTACCCCTTTCTTTTGAGGTGTGCAGGCAAGTTTGGGATTTTATATGAGATGATGTATTTTTGTTGGTAAAATTCGAATCTACGTGAAAAACTACGTATGTTACCAAAATAAATTTTGACTTGCTCCCTTGGTTACAAAATTATTATTTATTATGATATTTCAATAAAGAAATAACTTCCAACCTAAATTCAAATTATTTAACTTCACCTATGCTTGAAAAGTTGTTTAAAATGTCCAAACCTCCAATCATCCACTTGACTTTGTCTTATGGTATGGATGAAACTTGTACAAGTGCGATATGATCTATAGTGCATCTTTAGCCAGCCGCCTGGAACCTACATGGGGGTCAATAGCTACCGCTCCTAAAACACGAACTGCCTTGTTTTCTTTCGTTTCAGTTCTACTCCGAACTCGTGGTATCGCCTTCAAATTGCCAGTAGTACGGTGTCTGGTTTCCAGCCTGTTAAATGCCATGTAAGATTTCGGGTTGTTAGGATACCTCTCTGACCACACTAGTGCAGCTTCTCCGTAGTTTTTTCTGCACTCCCTCAAAATTAACAACATGTCAACTTGCACATTAAAATTCGCTTCCATATTTTAAACAATAATCTGAGAAATAATCATTAAAACTTCAAAATTTTCAACTGACGTAAGTAAGCATTACGCATTTTCATAGAAATGCAAATTAATTCCGAAATAAGTGAACTTCATTTATTAGTAAAATTTATTTATTTTTTTTAATTTGATCAAATTTTTGTTAAAGATAATTCGGTAACCAGGGGAGCAAGCCCAACATGTTTTTGATAAATACGTAGTTTTTTACGTAGATTCGAAGCACACTTTTGTAATTATATTTTAATATCATAAGCCTCTAAAAGTCATTTTTCTTTAAAAAAACACACCACTTTAACAAAATAATCTTTATTCACTTATCGAAAAAAAAAACAAAAATAAAAAAAGAACGAAGGGATCATTTTACCCGCATCAGAGCAACGTTCACAAATGAATTCATCAACTCCGGCGCACAATTCGTGCGTCCATTTAAAGTTGCATTGAATCCATCCGTCATCCATCCGAATCCGAAGAGCTGGATAGACTTTCTTTTACATTTTTTGGTTTTTTTGTTTTTTTCTGTTTGATTATCTTACTATTTTTTGCATTTTTCGATTTTATTGTCTTCTCTTTTGTATCTTTTTTGTTGATAGCCTCTTCAAGAGCAGTTTTGTATGGCGTGCTGGTTAAAATTGAACTTCCACAAGACTTCCTCTTTGTCGTATTTCTCTTACCTTGAATCTTAGGCAAAGGTTGACATTTTTGTGGGTAACTGTGAAGGATGAATTTATTTGGTCATCACGTCTTAAGCTGGGCCCAGGGTCAGGATTTTTGTAGAGATTGTTTATTTCATTAGAATCATTTTCCGCTTTATTGGTAACGTCTATCGATGAATCAGCTACATTACATGAACTGGATCCTGAAACCACATCTTCAGCTTTATTAGGGACACTTGGTGTTTGGTCGGTTACTTCAGCTACTATGAACTCGACATCAGAAAAAACTTTAATTAAATATTCGTCCTTAGGATATTTACGACATATTAAACAGATTTAAAAAAAAATATACATGGTGTTTCAAGTACGGTACGTAGCTTAAGGGGGTGATTCCTTATGATATTCTAAGAGAAAAAGTTCATATAAACATATGTCCGGAGTTACCTCGATTTTGATATACAGGGTGTTTTATAATTTTTGTAAATATCCTTTTCCCGATTTTATTGAAATTGTCTAACGTTATTTATAATGATAAGGCTTAATTGGATGGTGTTATGTAACAGTGAGTCAAGCCACCGCCTACTAGTTTTGAGATAATAAGGAAAATAGTTTTGTAACTTAAAAAGAATTAATTGGGCAAAGCCCTATTAGTCTAAAACTTTTTATAACTGGGTTCCAGTCTTTTCAGGTTAGTTATTTTTATTTTTCGAAATTTCTGGTTTTAAAATCATGGAAAAAATGGAAAAAATGTTGGTTAACTCATTTTTACTTATCATTTTATTAAGGTTATACAAAAAATAGCAATAATGATATAGTCTTTAATTTGTCATAGTTCCTCTGTAACGGCTTCAAACTTCTGTTCATGTTCCATCTCTATTTCAAAGTCAAAAGACGTACCAAAACCGTCAATATCATCTTGAAATTCTTGGGAATTTGCTGATGATAAAAAATTATAAAATTCTGTAGCATCTTGAGGTACCAACTTAAACTTCTTCTTCCACTTGTTTGAGATCTAGGTGATCTGTTAATTCCGGGCCTGCCTCTGTATTATTTCCTGGGATGTGGACTGCCAGCTGTCTCTCCATCTCTTTGGTGGTCTTCCGGCTGGACGGGTCCCTGCTGGTTTTCCCTCTAGTACAATGCGTGGTAGTCTATCTTCGGTCATTCTCTTCACGTGGTTATACCATTCTCTTCTCTGCCTTCCCCATCTCACCACATCCTGTACGTCGCTTTGTACTCTAATGTCTGTGTTTCCCGGCTATTGTTTTCAGTACTGACATTTCGGCGACTCGAAGCATCCTCTTGGTCTTGTTGGTATCCTCTCTCGCTTCTATACCATATGTCATTATTGGCCTGACGCATGTCTTGTATATTTTGATCTTACTCTCCTTTCGCATATAAGGATTAGCCCATTCAGTTTCCCTTAGACAGCCTGATATTATGGCTGATTTGTTGATTTGGTTTCTTAGGTCCTTTACCGGGTCGTGAGCGCTGGACATATCTATGCCCAGGTATCTGAACCGCATGACCTGCTCTATGGGTTTATTATTTATTACCAGCTTGCATCTCATAGGTTCCCTGGCGATGGTCATGGTTTTCGTTTTTCCTATGGATATGTCCATATTGAGTTGCTGGCTGATCTGGTAGAACTTAAATAACTGTCTCTGTAGGTCATTCTCACTTTCTGCGAATATTGCAGCGTCGTCGGCGTAGCATACCATACTGATAGCCCTGTTGTTCATTATGTATCCTAAGTTCAGGGATGCTACTTCTTCTATGATTTTGTCCATCAGGAGGTTGAATAAAAATGGACTAAGGCTATCTCCCTGTCTAATTCCTCCTGGAGTGGGGATGCTGGGTGTGATAATCTCTCCAGCTTTGATTTGCGTTTTGTTAGTAGTGTTGAGGTTGTATACCGTTGTTACTATGTTGGCAGGGGCTTCTTTTTCCTTTAGAATCTTTATGATGTCCTCCAGGCGGACTCTGTCGAATGCCTTAGTAAGATCGACGAAGCAAATAAATGCCGGTGTATTGTACTCTATTGCTTTTTCCTTTATTTGTTTCGTTATGAATATGGCATCGGTTGTCGATCTGTCCTTTTTGAATCCTTGTTGTTCCTCTCTGGTCTTTATTTGCTCTTCTAGTTTATCCTTGAGCAGCCCTGTGAACAGCTTCATTGTTGAGCATAGTAGAGTTATTCCTCTGTAGTTCTCAGGCTTTGTTTTTTCTCCTTTTTTGTATATGGGAATTGTGATGCTGGAGTGCCAGTCCTTCGGAATTTCCGTGGTATTCAAGATTTTGTTAAACAGTGTTGTTAGTCTTGCTGCAAGCCCTGGGCCGCCGTATTTTAGAAGCTCGTTTGGTATGTCGTCTGTACCTGGAGCTTTTCTGTTTTTTAGTTTGTTCAATCTTGCCCTTGTTTCCATCTCGGTAACTGTTGCGCTGGATGCTGTCTGGTATCCTTCTGCCATCTGTGTGTCCTCGGCGTCATATAGCTTCCTGAAGTATTCTTCCCACACCTCCGTAGTGACTCCTTTAGCCTGTACGTATTCGTTTACGGGTTTCTTTCTGTTTTTGAGCATTTTCCACACCTTTCTTTGGGCACCATATAGGTCGTGATCCATGTCGCTTCTAAATTTGGCCCAATGTTCTCTTTTGATTGCTTTGATTCTCGAGTTGACTCTGTTCCTGATTTGTACATATTCGGTGTATTTTTCCTGGGTTTGGGTGCTTTTGTATGCTAGAAAGCTTTTCCGCTTTACTTCTGCGAGGTCCTTCACTTCTTGGCAGAACCATGGTTTGGTGGAGTTATTTGCATTGATGTTGATTTTCCTTTTGCCAATGGATTCTTCGGCCGCTTGATGTATGCAGTTCTTTATTTCATTCCAGTATGTTTCAACATTTTGGTTAGTGAGGTCGATCTTGGTCATTTTTTGCATTAATCTGTTTTCGTACAGTTTCCGGGTGCTATCTGTCCAGTGATTCCATGTTGTATTTTTCTATGTTTACTGTCGGTTTCCTGATTCTTCTTGGCTGCTCCATTAATAACTTGCACAGGATTAGATTGTGATCTGTCCCTAAGTTGGCTGAAGTCAGGGCCCTTACATCGAGTACTTGCGATGGTGTGATTGTTCTGTTTCAGGGAGGTTCTGAGTAATCTGTCGTTGATGTATTCTATATCTTCGATGCTTTGTGCATATTTCTCATGCAGTAGAATGCCGACTCCCGATTGTGCTCTTTCATGCTTGGCCTTTCCGCTGTAGATTAGTATGTGTTTTCCAAGCTTACATGTTCCTTGGCCTTTCCTTTTCGTTTCCGAGATCCCGCAAATGTCTATGTTGTGCTTTTTCATTTCAATAATGATTTCTTGATCTCTTCCATTCCACGATGTTATGTTCCAGCAGGCGACTCAGGTGATGTTGCGTTTGTATTTCCATTTTCGTTTTTTCCTTGTCATAGCATGGGTCGTCTTCGTGGTGATCCGTCCTGTTTCCGAAGCAGTGTCTTCGGTTCTATGAGCTGTACGTTTTTTTTACTTCGGGTAGGTTGCTGGCCTAACCCGAAAACCCTCCTCTTTTTTTAAACAATTCTTTTAAATCCGCTAGTTTTTCTGGTGATAGAGGTTTGCCGTTTGGCTACAAAAGGGGCGTTTCTCCATCTTTTAATAATAATTTGCGACCTTTTCCGCCTTTTTCAATATTTACAATTTGTGGTTCTACTACAGCAATATCAGTTTTCATGTATAATTTTGTTGGCTCTTCTTTTTGAAATTTTATTTCGTGACAATTTAACCATGAAACTTTTTTTTTAGCCGCATCAACTTTTCGGTTAGTAATAGCTTTAGTTAAATTTTCAACAGACACAAAATCTTCTTTTTGAAAGCATTTAATCAAAAATTTTCGTTTTCTTCTACACTTTGCCATGACATCTATGTAATCATCAGCTGTATACCATCTTTCTTGGATCTTGAGGGCCGATTCTGCGTCTCCGAATTCCGAGTCATTTGGCAAAAAGCTGTGGCCAGACGGCAAAATACTTATTGTGATAGTTTCAAAGCTTGGGTGATTAAGTAAAGTATGTCACATTAATAAAACAAGTTTAATACTACGGTTTTGGCCACCACAGGAATCTGACCATAGTATTAAATCTTTCACTGGCTGGCGTATGTGGTCTGTAATGTACTTTACAAGACATGATCCGACTTCTTGAGTGCCTCTTCCCGCAAGATTTTCGGTCCACACGTTAAAAATTCCTTGTTTTGCACTACCTACGTGAATGCCTAAATTAAATAAATTAAGTTGGCGTTTGTAGTATGCAATTCCTGTAGGAATCTTTGGTATTGGATGTGTTTTTTGTAGATCATAGGTAAGGGTTTCCACTTCTGGATTAGTTTAAGCTTCAGCTAGATCTTTGTTCATTTTGCTTCTTAATGTTGCAGCTTTTTGTAAATGAATATCATGAGCCGCTTTTATACCTTCTTTTTCAGTTTCCGACGAATTTAATATCTTGACTTGAAATGTGTCGCAGGTCAAGCATGTATACTTTTTTAGTGGTTTAAATGTACGGTTAAATTTTTTGTAAAAAATTGATTTGTATGTTGGCAAGCTAACGAGCTTAACATCAGTGGAAAATAATTTGTATAAGTCGTACATTTTAGCCAGATTTAGATCAGGATTAAGAAACTTTGAGTCGGTGTCATCTCTGCGATAATGTAGCATATATTTCGGAAAAGAGTCAATATGCTCAATTTCTTTAGAAACTTGATGTTCTGCACATTCCACTTAGTAATCCCCTTTTATCCTCTATTATCATTTCACTGGAAGTTTTCTTCAAAGCTACATCAATTCTATTTTGGGTAATCTGTAAGGTCTTCAGTAATGCTACTTTGCAAATCTCTTTTCAGCAATAAAATACTTTCTTGTTAGTTTTCTTTTTGATTCGGTTTTTGTGTAACATCGTTTTTTTTGCATCACTTTGACACAGGTTTTTATTAAAGCACATCTGGCAGAAAATGATCCTATGGTCCAAAACTGATTAAACAATTTTCTCCTTTCGTCAAGTGGCACAATTTCGGTACATTTTCGTTTACAAATACATCTAAAGTCTTCAAAAAAAGATTTAGGTGCTCCTTCTTTGTCTTTAGCAGAAAAATACAATTCATTTGAATTACACCTTTTCTTCCTTACTTTCCTATTTTGCGTCACGTATTTTCTTTTTCTTCCCCGACTTGGGCGACCAACGATTAAAGTATTATTTGGCTCTTCAATTTCCATGTCTTCATTGTCATTTCTATTTTCTTGTTCGCAGCAATCAAGTTGTTCGTCTTTAGTATTTTCTTCTTTTACCTGATGGACGGTATTCACTACCGGAAGACGGAAAGGGCTCAGACTCAGAGTCATTGTCATCTAAAGTCTGCTGCGCCTGTGCTACTTTTGTTGCCATCTCGACCAACCGCTTTCCACGACTTGTTGGATTCATTCTGAAATTAGCAATAATGAGTTAACCCACAAAATCAAGAAAATAAATGACTTAAAAGACAAAATATATATTTTGTCTACAAAAAACATATACAAAACACATAACTACTTTTATTTTTAACACAATTAGAAAAATCGCATTACAAAAATTAAAATAAAACACATTTAAAAAAAGATAGGTTAGAAAATCTTTTTTATGGTTTTTTCTATATAAAATGTAAAAAAACTTACCTCTACACCTTCAAACACGTTTAGGCCTAAACAGTTGCAACTATTTTTACTTTTTATTAATTAATTCTATGCTAAAAGATGATTTTAGGATATTCACCGGCACAAACATGAGGGATAACTCAATATTGCATAATAAAAAATCAGCTATTGTGGGTTAACTCATTATTGCCGAACGGAAAATTCGTCTTATCGGGATCTGTGGGTTAACATAACTGTCAATAGATTGCGCCACAGGCCAGCTGAGGTTTGAATCATTTCAGCATACTGTAAAGTATGTATTTATAAGTAGGTGTAGTGGTATAACTCAATTTTAAGGAAATTGTGGGTTGACTCGTTATTGCATACCACCATTCAATAGCCCTAACTAGATTAAATTTATTAAGTCCAGTGACGTCCCGGGGAGCACCTTAACGAATATTATTGACAAAAAAATGTACGCCACTGACTTTTTTCTAATTTTGATGTTTTTGTTCGGATTTACCAACTAATAATACAACTTTTAAAAAAAAATAAAAACCACTTTATTGCATGTACAAAAAAAATACTATATATTTTAAAGTTAATTAAAACATTTAAATTAAAAATAAAATTATTTTTTTAAATAGTGATAGGAGAAAAATGCAACAGTTAATCAAAGCAAATGTTGAAACCACCTTCTAATAAAACGCAGGATTGCAACCGATTTTTTTTTTAACTTTAACACCCTGTATATCAAAAACGGGGCAACACCAGACACATGTTCTATGAACTTTTTATCTTAGAACATCATAAGGCGTCACCCCCTTTAGTTAACCGTACTTCTGAAACACCCCCAATCATAAAGCCATTTATATAGGCAACGCTCTGATGTTAAGGGGTAAATGGTTAGAGAATTAATTCGCCCAATACCCCCCGGGTCATCCTGGCATCTCCTTAACCGTCTGTATATAGAAACCAGGGCTATTCCCAGGAACTTTATCTCTGTTAGTCCCTCATTGAAAAGATATCATTTTTAGTTTTTACGCATTCAGCTTAAGTTTGTTTGAGAGGAACCACAGTTAAGCCCTATCAGGTGCTCCCCTGGATCCCTGCAGTATCTCCTCCAGAGGCCCACCAGAGAAGGAAATCGTCGTGTCATCAGCAAAGAGTGAATATCGCAAGGGTCTCGGAATTTAAGAGATCGTTATATATATATTAAAAACAAAATAGGCCCCAGAATAGAGCCCTCTACCATGATTTGACTTTTCGCTGACCTCACACCGGCCACCTCCACCATCTGATGCCTATTCCGCAGATAAGAACGCAGCAGTCCAGTGCTGTGTGGGGAAAAGTTGTAGCGTTGCAGCTTCCGCAGAAGAATATCATGATCGACACAATCGAAAGCCTTACCGAGGTCGCAAAATGACACCGTACTGTAATGCATGTCATATGAAAGGAATTCAAAATTTCGGGGATCCAGAATTGCATATGGACCGTGCTCTGGTTTTCCGAGGTTTTCTGTTAATGAAAGTCAAGGGAATTATCCAAAAATTTTAAAAAAATTACTGTAAGTAAAGTGAACCTTGAGGAACAGAATACCGTCCCTTTTTTTTAATCATCGGCAGGTATATATATTTTTTGTCGTTTGATGTCCGAACTCACATCTATGTGTGGTGTCAGTTCGGACATGGGCTTATTTTCAATTTAAGTTAAATTATAACCATTACAAGTTCGGGCAAAAATAGTAAAAAAAAATATATATATAGAGGTCGTAATATCAATAGTTTTTAAAATTATTAATGCTTGTAAACTTTATAAGATTAATGATTATATCGAAACCGCTCCAAGTATTAATATTTTTAAATCAAGGTTAAATTGCCTTTTAGTGGATAAAACTTATTACTGTAAAATTTTTGATTGTTAACATCTTTAATTATATGTGGTATTAAATTGTTTTGCATTTTTTAGTTTTTTACTTTGCTAGGGAAACTTATTTGGCCTTTTTATCCATCTGTAAATTTGGGAAAATAAGTGATCGATTTACCTATTATTATTAATTAATTAATTAATTGAATATTTTTATTGAAAATTAAATAATTAGGAAGACACAAAATTATTACCTACAAAACATAAATCATGTTGTTTTCAGTCATTAGGTAGATTTATAAAATGAAATAAAATATAAAATGAGCTAAAGCTAAAATTGTCATAAACTTATTCTGCATATATAATGCATATGCATTTGATAAACGGAAAAAAAAATTCTAAAAATATTTCAACTTATAACTAAAATATAGAAAATTAAGAAATAATTAAACAAAGCAAATAGGTGGTAAGTATATAAATAAACAAGTTATTATTCTATATTTAAATGTTCAGGCAGGCTTCTATGGGCAGTCGGTTTATTCAGGGCCGGCGGAACACTTACAATTCGGTTGGTGGGTTGAGTAGAGTATAGGCTTATGGGTGGGGAAAACTCATTTTTTGTCATAAAAGATGGTTCATGACTTTTCGGGTTATAATCCATTTCGAAATAGGAAGAACAGGAAAACAAGTGATAATAATAAAGAAAGATCCAAGTGGTTTATTTCAATGTCAGAAAAAAGCTTTCGATACTACCAAGACTGCATTTTGAATGGACTGGAGTCAACGTCGGATACCAGAACGCATAGGGTAAACCATATAGTTATTGACACCTTAAAACTTTCAGTTACTAAAAAAAAAAATATTTTTATTTTCATATTTGTGACTTTTTATTGCATACTACCCATGTTCCATGCGTTTGTCTTTAGTTATTTGTGAAATGAAAAATTAAACACAGAATTTTCAGTCTAAGATAGTCATTTATCTAGATATTTCAGTAGTGTACGTATATTTAGTTATTGACACCATCAGCTCATTTATTGACGCCTCAAGATTACAGTTATTGACACCCTATGATTACAAACATACAAGATTAGAATAAAAATTTTTATTTTATATTTGTACACAAAAGTAATAAATAAAAGCAAAAAACACTAGTTTTGGCAAGTTTGGCATTTAAACTCAAAGGTTGTTTGATCAATGATGTCATGTTTCCTTAAACAGCTTATGTGGTATTGGCGTGCACAAGACATGCGCTGGCAAGCACGTATCCCCCGAAACGAATTTCTGGATACGGGCCTGTGCACTGGACACCTTCGTTTTTTTTTTTGAAAGTTGTTGGTGCATATAAAACAGAGTCCATTATATAAATGTCGATTTTGTCGGTAAAATAACGATGTTTTTTTTTTTTATGATAAGGCACAGCACTGCAGGATAAATCCTTTATGGCGCTCTAGGAGCGGTGCGTGTGCGCAGGAAACGATTCACGTTGGTCTTGAATCTTTATGTCAGGATTGTTCCAGTATTCTTCATCTTCTGTTTCAATATTGGATGGTACATTACTTTTGCAGACTGCCTCTGGATCCCCTAATGTTCTATTTTCTTTTTTAGAGGGTTCTTCACTTTTACTAAAATAATCTTTTTTATTCTTAATTGACAAGGATTTTTCTACGTCTATTTTGTTTGGCGCATTTCTTATCTGCTCCCCTTTGAGCAAATCCGCTTTTTTTTTCACAAATAGTACATTGGACAAGATATTGACTTTACCTTCCTTTTTCTGAACGCTTTTTACTTCAGTACCATTTTTTTTCCTACTTTTCGGATTTTTTTATTTTTACTTCCTTGTGCCGCGTTTTCTTTGCTTTCTACTCTCTTTTTTTTTCTTGCTTCTATTTGCAGTTCTTTTTCTTTCTTTTCTTCATTTTTTTTTCTTGCAGTATCTGAAATTCAGCAGAAGAAATCACAAAAGGAACTCGTTCTACATTTCTTTTGTTTTTTTCTTTCCGGAGTTACAGGCCAGTACAGAATATCCTTTAACTTTTTTTCTTTATTTTTAGGGCTTTCTTGTATATTTATTATTTCATCTTTACTTAAAATCTCATCAATTTTATTAATAATAATGTTTTCTTCAAAGGGTACGGATTCGAAAATAATCTTTGCCTCTTTGATAATGTTACTCAAATTTGACTCATCCAAGACTAGGATATCTTCATCATTTTCTTCCACTATATAATTTTCAATAACTACATCTTCTGGAATTCTGTCCAAATCATCGTTCAACTGACAATTAATATCTTCAATGGAGCAATTTTCTTTAATCAATGTTACAGATTTATTTTTATTAAAAAAATTCCAACATTTACGCAGTGCAACATAGTACTGATCACTTTCTTTGTCAGAATTATGGTTTAGAAGCTCTTTTTCGATTTCATTTCCTAGTATATCTTTAAACTGGGTATAGTCTAATTTGTCGCAAACTAAAACTCTGTCTTCTTCTCTTAAGCTTTATTTCTCTTCTACTCTTCTAATTTGTCTACTGTGTAGCCTGGGCTGCTTTCGCCCTTTCCAGTTTTATTGATACCTAAGCATTTGGAATAATCTAAAGCATTAGGATCACAGGGATGAAGGCCGCAAGTCTTGAAACCATTTTTAATTATGTTCTCATCCAAGCATTCATCTGACGTTTTTCAAAATCGGTGCAAACTTTTCCTTCGTGAGAGCAACCATTGGATTTTCTCGTCTCCATTTACCAACGCCTTTTAGCCGACCATTCTTTAAGGGCTTAAATGCTAAAACATCAGCCGGTTGTAGTATTCGGGTTGAGTTTGGATACAGCGACCCGAGGACTATTTGAAGTTCGAACATAATTTACTTATTTTAAGTGTTAGATGAGTTGTATGGCCATCAACAAATAGGATGATAGGAAAAGTCCTTCTTGTTTTTTTAAATAAGGGTATAGAACCATACTTATATATTCATAAAAAAGAGGCCCTTTCATCCATCCATTGTCGCTAACTCCATAGCCCCAATAATCAGGAATTGTTCTGGCTATATCAAGGGAACGCCTTTTGTTGGGAAATATAATCATAGGGGGTGTAGTTGTGCTGCACGCACTGAACGTAAACATTACGGTTATTGATGATTTCGCTGTTCCTTGGTCTATCTCGTACACGTTTGAACTTCCTCTTTCAGCAAGTACTTTTCTTCCTTTTGGACAGAGTTGGAAATTAGTCTCATCCCCATTAAATACGCGTGAGCAATCATTTAAAATGTCAAAATGCCCCGCTTGCTTTAAATAGCCTTCGATTGTCAAAAACCAACCTCTTATGTCTTTCTCACTGACCACAGAACTAGCAGATGTAATACCTTCAGCTGTACGAGATGACAAAGTCGGATGACGCCTAAGAAAGGCTTTGAACCAGCCATCACCTGGTGTGTTATTTTTAAAAGGATTATTTCTAGGAACCTTGTCAAGAAATTCTTTAGGTAACACTCGCTTGTATGTCCTCTTTTCTTCGTGGAAATCCTTTTTGTTGATTTTCTTTGATCCATTGCACAAGAGTATTTTCTTCTTTTTTGGATAAAATAGGATTTGGGCCGTGCCCTTTTTTCACAAATTTATTGCTCAATCGAAAAATAAGTGTAGGACGGGGCACGCCGAAAGTTTTAGATGCCGCTTTTTTTGACATGCCATTTTTTATAGCTTCTACTATGTGTTTTTCAGAGTATTTAATTTTTTTGAGCTTCTGTCCCTTTAAGCTTGACAATATCTAAATAATAGATAGGGAAATGCAAAAAATTGCAGAAATTTTAAAAATATAACCAATGCCTATAATAAATAAAAAATTTTAAAGTAGGGTACAGTTATTTGACACCTTGATTATCATAGTAGTTGACATGGTGTCAACTACTGTTTAAATGGTTAAAAATTATGATTTTAATAATAAACAATGTTCCTTTTAGTATAACAGTTTACCTAAAATATAGCAAATCCTAAAAAAAAATTGTAAAGACGTATTTCAGTTATTGACACCCCCGTGTCAATAACTGGTACATGAGATAATATCCGTATATTGACACCCAGGGGCCTTATTCTTCAGTCAGGAGAACGATCATTTCATGAGAACTGTCAGCGTTGTTCTCCACAAACTGGCTTATGACGTATTCTTGGTTTTAAGCGATTGATCACTTCGCATGAAAACCAAGAGAACTCGCTTCTCTTGCTCGCAACCAGTAGAAGAGGGTTCATATCGTGAGAATCATGCGTAATACATTGTTTAAAAGAGGAAATCCAAAGCAAATGTTAAGTTAACCTCAAACTTGTTTCATTTAACGTTTGGCAGTCGATTTTTGTGTTATATTTAGTTTTATTTTTTAAATGTTTTATTATGGATTTAGAGGAAGTTTTGGTAATTAACCAAGTACTCAATGATTTGGTTGAGGCAGAGGAAAATATGGTTCGGCCACAAAGACAATTAACTTCATAAGAGAAATAAAGTGAGGTTAATTTTGCAAGATTGTTTAAAAGATACAATTAGTTCACCATATTTACTCTAATAAACATGCATACAATATCAATAGCTTATTAAACCTTAGCGGAAAAATAGCGCCAACAGTAACGCGGCCATATTAGGTTTTATTGCCAACCTACGAATACGAAAATATATTTCCACTAAGAATAATAATGCTGCTAGCCATTTTTAGAAACACGAAATTCTTAGGTAAAGGTAGAATTAAATAAATAAAAAAAATATGAAATGGTATCAATAACTGTTGGGTTGGGGTGTCAATGATTGTAAGGTTTACCCTACATATTTCATGTGGTGAATCCACCACCCGAGATATTTTCGGGTGGTGGGTTGGGTACCCTGCACCTACACATAGACTTCCGCCGGGCCTGGGTTCATTTAACGTTTGAATAATATCTTTCGATTCTACGATTCTTTTACAGGAGGGGTGTATGAAATAGGTAAACTTAATTCCAATTTTTTTTCCTAGAAAGTTTACTACAAATAAATTCTTATTCGGTTTAACCTCTTGTTGTAAGTATAGAACCAACAAAATATCTACATTTTTCTTTTCACATGGAATTGCGAAACTGTTAGAAAAAAGTGTATACCTACCAAGTCGTTAACCTTCCTAATACTGACTGACTTCATACCCCGTAAAGTACTAACTGGGGTAATTTTGTACCCCAGCTAATTTATTGATTTTTTACTAAATTTTCTATAGTATCTTATATTTGATGTTAAATCAAACACAATTAATAAAACATATGAACAAAATACTTTTTATAACTTCTCACTATGTTCTAGGCAAACAAAATTTTTACCGGAGTCGCATTTATTGCGGGTTTTTCTGTCTTTTTGGCGAGGACAAATAACACAACGACCAGATGATCTCTCCGCTAAAGGTGGTATGAGGGCCGCCTAACTCGGGAACCACAGTGATCATGTGATCGCGGATTAGTTGCTGGATCCTATCCTTGTTACCAAATCTTCTACGTATTTGATCCTTTACAAGTTCTTTTCCAAGGCATATAGGAGGAATTTGCGCCTAGCATCTAGATATGACTTGTTCCAATCGGGATACTTTAGTCTTCATAAAATAAAGGAATTTAGAGCTGCGGCATCAATGAGATGACCAAAAATAACCATTGGCCATCTGTTTGTCATTCTTCGCGTAGTGTATTCCTTGACCATTTTATCCGCGGTATCAACGGCTCCTTTAGTAATATTGTAGTAAAGAACTATTTCAGGTTTATACGAGTTGGCCTCATCACTATAACTTCGTCTAAAACATGTTCAGTCGATAATAAAATGACAGCCTTGTTTTTGTCAGCTGAATAGGAAACTAATGTGTGGTCCTTGATAAAAGCAAAGATACTTGAGGGAGATGGATGAGTTTTCAACGGAAGAAGTTCCTTTGGAATAAAAGTTTTATTCTTGCGTACTGTACCACAAAGTGTCAAGTTTTTAGCTAAGAGCTTGTCGGCCAAAGATTTAGATGTAAAAAATTGTCTGTTGTAATTCCATACCCATCAGACAAATGTTCTACCATGTCAAGAACTACCTTTTCACCCTGATTCTCTTCTACAATATTATTCTGCTTACCGAAATATACCTGAAGGTTATGGGTATAGGCATTTGCAGCGTCACCCAGAGCCCAAAGTTTTATTCCGTATTTATCCGGTTTGCTTTTCATGTAAACTCTAAATGGAGCACGACCTCTAAAGCCGAGAAGTTGTTCGTCGACGGTCATATTAGTTCCTGGATACATCATGCGTTTGAAATTATAAACATCTAATTGGCGCTAACTTATCTACTGCTTTCCGTTCTGCTCTTGTTGCAAGGTCATCGAACCGTATACATCTTGTAAGGGCAACAAATCTGTCTCTTGACATGGTCGCAGGAAAAATTGGTCTACTATTATAGCACTTATCTGAAATCAACAACATTTCAACCGGCTCTTTTTTGGCTTTCAGTGCTCCTTGGGATAATAGAAGTCCTATATAAGCCTTTCCTTTATTTCAACGGGGTCTGTGTCCATACTTTTTGATTTTCTGGATGTTTTTCGTTCCATTCTTCATATTCCAAAATAGCTTTTTCATTTGTTTTTTCAACGATTATCTCCATAATATTATCGGTTAGAAAAAGGACATATACCTCTACCATGGTTTCAAAGTTTTTACTGTTTTCCGTGAGTTCAAGGCCATGTCTTATGATGTTCTTAGTAGTCGATTTCGTAGATCATATTGGTCGTTTATACCAGGTCGAACCGTCTTTGCTAGTACACGCAGGCATCAAACTATCATCGGCGACGTCATGATGATCATCATCGTGAGCTGCAACTTCCGTTGCATCGATAACGTCCGACACGAAATCCATTTGCTCAACCAAATCTTCCTCGTCAAATGAATTATCAAAAAGGGGCAAGCCATCATCTAGTTCCAGATTTCCCTCGTGGAATAGTTGTAGTTCTCATCTGTCAATTTGCTGGGGTTTTTTGGTTTTCTACTTGCCATTTTCTAAAAAAATCAAAAAAAAGTTGCAACGAAAAATAAAATGAAAACGAAGTTATACAACTCACCAAGTCAAGTTTTATTACGATTTCAAAAACTGAATTGTAACAATTTTGACTAACACTTCACACAAAGTCAATGTTGCACCAACGGTAGACGTAATAAAAATAAAAATACATTCGACGACCGAACACGCGATACTAAGAATTTGTAGGAAAATACTTGTCTACAACAACAAAAAAGAGTTTTTGCGCGCCCACAAGTTTTACGGACTGGGGTATTTTTGTACCACAGAAACTATAAACCTTGGAAAAATATTAGGATTGTTTAAAAGCTTATTTCATTTCAAAAACTAAGTTAGGAATATCGTCTAATTAGCATTTCTAAAAGGATTTTGACGCGTGATTAAGGAAAACGAAATTATCTTGATTTTTCATGAAAAAAATCAAGTTGGCGCACAAAATTACCCCAGTTTGGATTAGGAAGGTTAAGAAGCCGTACTTTTCCGTCTAACGTCATCTGTATCGTAACGTAACGAAAATTTAAATTGGGCATTCCTAGATGTCATGGGATGTGTCTAATATTACCAAGAAAACAACAAGATTTTTAAATTGCAGCAAAAAGTGACCCAAATAATAGGTAATACTCTTTGGTTGTAGGATTTATTTAAGACCGACATACACGTATTTGCATAAATTTAAGGTGGCAGTCGGTCATGAGTCCAAGATTTCCAATTTCTAGCATTGGCGATTCACCATTGTATGGGGGATATAGTGTTTTATCTCTTAGCGTTTTTTTTATTTCTCTGTTGAATAAATTATACATTGGATTTTAAGTGAATTTAATTATGTCAATATTTTTATTCGTGTACCTGTTGACGTGTGTAACACATTGTTTTGTGACTGGGCATCAATAAAGTATTGAATATCCCTTTCCTCATTTTAATAAGCCAATATACAGACGTGTCGAAAAAACCAAGAACATTTTAAATACATGTTGAAAATGAAAAAGGATCACTTATCAGGTATTGTATATCGTTTTTTTAGGGCATACCGTAGCGTGCAAAACTTCTTGTTTATTACAACGTCTTTGTAAACGAAAGATAATTTTAAAATATGGTTAGCTTTATAAGTCTTACTTAAATTCACTGGCGCAAGCCAGCATTAAGATTTGTTTGACTGGCTGTTTGCTTCCAATAAAAGAGAAGACAAGTAAGAAATAACCTAGATTTGATGTTTTTTGACAATAAACCAAACTCCAAATAAAAATAACCCAAGCGGTAGATTAAAGTGTTTTTGCTATAAACAGAACACGATTTAAGTTGTTAATTCGTGCCGTCTGTGTTTCATTTACCCGAGTCGCCACTAAGTTGGCGTTACACCTGAATTAATTTGTATCTGAAATCTGAACATGTGTGATTTGTGGGAAAACGACAATAATCCATGCCGCGATACAGCAGAAGTATTTTTTAATCAAGGAAAACGAAAAAAAGTAGGACTAAAAATAAAAACTGAGCACACTGACGATGAGGAAATTAGGTAATTTTGTTGATCCCATAATTGCTTGTCTTGTTTGAAACCCCAATGTTTTTTTTACCTAGGTACCTACCAATAGTACCAATTTTTCCTTTGTATCTTTTTTCTTCAGTCATTTATAAGATGTCTGCTTTTAGAACAAGTAAACATTTTGGTAACAGTTTCATATAGCGGCACGTTCTAGTTTCGCCCAATCCAAAATTTTCTGTGGGTACCTACTAAACTGCTAAACCGATGCTGCTGAGTATGGCAATGGTGGATTATTTCCTAAAGTTTTAGAGTTTTACAAAATCTAAAATTAGCGTAAAACGGTCACAAAAGCGGGCTGTTTGGATAGAAACCGATCTTTTCGGCGTTAAAAAATGTATGCATGCGCTTGATTTTAATAGGAAGTCTGTTTTGCACGTTTTCGTATGGCTTCACACCCAAAAGTGCATCAACATCATAAGGGGGGTTTATTTTAACCAATATGTCGTGACTAGTGTTAGAGTGTGCCTGAACTTTTTCCAAACTGTTAAGTGTGTTCCAGCGCACCTGAACTATTTCGAGACCATCAACAGTGTTCAAGTGTGTAGGTACAGAAGTCCAACCTTTCAGAGAGTGTCAAGGTTCTAGTAAAGTTGTTTGAAGACAACAAGCTTTAAATGATTTACTTAAAAAATTTCAATGTTCTGTATTTTGTGCCTACAGAATCTATTATATTCTATGTAGGTATGTGTTGTTTACTTGGTTGTTTATTTAGCTCAAAGATATAAGTAAGTGGATTACATAGGTTAAAAATTACTATTTTAATAATATGCCCTGCAGGCTGTATTCCTGGCTGCAATTCAAACTATCAAAGTGCTTTAAAGAGAATGTAGGTACTCGGTGGAATAAAATCTTGTCTAACAAATTATTAAATAAATCTCATTTGAAACACTATGAGGTAAAGATTGTGCACCTTTTACGTACTGGGAATGCTGTGCGACGACTTGTTTTTTGCAACGGTATCTATATCAAATACGAGTCGGCAGGCAAACAAAAGTAATATGGTCTGACGGATCTTATTTTATAAGCTTCACACAGGTATTCCCAATTCCTAGTTGTGAATGTAATATTAGTGATTTTTACATAATATTTATTTTAGCAGTAATGGCATATTCTTGTGTTTAGTTCACTGGTTTCATAGCCTAGTACCCTAATTTTCTAAATTTTTTGATTTGTGCGTTTATTGTTAGTAATAATTATCAACTACTATATATTTTTGAAAAGCTTAAAAATAGCCTAATCAAATAAGAGAATAATATACAGGGTGTCTCGTTTATAAAATCATGATGTTTGTTATAAATCTCAAGAAGTAAGACTCTCAGAAAAAAGTAAGCACGCCACTGAATTCCACTTAGAAAACTGTCTTAGAAACAATTTTCAATTTTTTGATAAGTTGCAGGGTACCCGAAATACAGGAGATGGTGAAAAGCAAACATTTTCAAAAACACCCTGTAGCCTAAAAACTAAGAGAGCTTGCGGCATCTTTCGTTTCACGAAAAAGTAGCGCAGTAATGTAAAAACCGCAAGTCTCTATCTTTACTATACTTTATTTCTTAATGCCAGAGAGCAATAAAATGTAAATTTGCAATGACAGGACCCATTAAGCAGGGTGGACAACTTAAAGGTTGCATTGTGAATTTCAGGTAAATTGCAATGATAGTTTTTATAAATTTCGGATTTCAGACCTACACACCCCGACTCGGTCCTAAATTAGGGTCGCCCTAATTCGCATACCATAGAAAACCAAGTTTAATGAATGAAATGAAAACTACCTGTAGTAACAGAGGCGTTACTAGAGGTAGTTTAAATATTAATATTTATAAAAAAAATGTAAGGGTGGCCAACTAAGAATGCGAGGTACTGTATCTGGGAAACTATCCGTGGAGGCTTGCGGCAAAAAAAATTATTACTAAAACGGCCAAGAGAAAAACCTGGAAAATATTTTCAAGTTTCTGAAATGGCCGCTAGGGGGCGTAACTGCAATCTTGAATCTAAAAAAAGTGATGTTTCTGTAAATTCCGCTATATTAACCTAATGAAAAAAATCCTGATCTTAAAAGTCGAGGATAATCTGAAACTTTTTTGATTGACACTTTTTGCAGTATCTCTAAAAATAAAGTGGTGGGGGGTATTCAAACGTTTCCGTAAACAACGTCCTGTATCTTCGAAACGGCTAAGCCGATTTAAACAAACTTGTGCTCGTTAAAAGAAGCTATTCTTGAGCTACAAACATCATATATTTGAAGTTTTGTAAGTTTCACATATCGCCGCTAGAGGGCTTTTTTCGACATTCCAACAGAAATGGTTAATTTTCTTAACAAAATAAAATGCATTGATATTATTTTTTTTTCATTAAAAAGTAGCTAAATGATGCCTAAACTAGCTCGCGAAAACCGCATCTCGATATCTTGTTCCTAACCCAAAATATCGGCAATAGAAAATTTTATACGAAAATCCCTTAAATTTTCATTTTATTGTAACTATATTTTTCTGGAATTCTTTCTATTTTGTGAGTTGTGGCCCTAAAAAGGACCAATTTATAAAAGGAAGATTTTTAATGCCCCCGCCAATGCTCGAAATGCTGACCATCACGTTCTATGCATTGCTGAAGCCTCTCATGGGTAGACAAAACTGCACTTTCAATTTCGGCTCTCGGTATGTTACGTATTGCATTACGAATCCGGTTTTTCAAATCTTCTCTGGTCGTAGGTTGCGTCTGAAACACGATGTCCTTTAACCGCCCCCATAAATAAAAATCCAGGCAAGTTAGGTCTGGTGATCGCGGAGGCCATGGAAACAGACTTCCTTTTCCAATCCAACGCTGTTGAAATACTGCATTAATATGCTCTCGCACATTAACGGCAAAATGTGCTGGGCAACCATCCAACTGCAAAAACAAGTTTTGCCTTGTTTCCAAAGGCACATCTTCCAACAACAACGGTAATTGATTGGCCAAAAAGTCAAGAAAGACGTTGCCATTTAGGGATTGCTCAAAAAAATATGGCCCAATAATTCTGCCTTCCAGTATGCCATACCACACATTTAAACTCCAACGTCCTTTGAACCGTTATTCGTGATATGTCTAACTCAAGGGATAATGCTCTTGTGCCAACATGAGGATTTCCTTCAATATCCCCAGTACGTAGTTAATATTTTCTTCTATTCTTCCAATTCTTTGCCGTTGAAACTTAGGCCGAAAACAAGCATTTGCTCGTAAACTCGCCACTAATCGGGGGAAAACTCTCGCATCGCAAGGACGTCGATTTGGATATCGAGCGGCGTAAACTCTTTTAGTTACTGCTGCATTCTGAAGACATTCAAAATAAACCGCAAGCATATCAACAGCTTCATCATTCGTAAAATGCTTTTTGTAAACACAAAAATTACTCAAAGTAACGCAAAACTTTGAGAACTATTGACAATTTGGATTATTTATGTTTTGATTAGGTATTTGTTTTGTTTCCATGGCCTGTTTCTGTTAATTGTCTTTTTTGTGCATAGAACGTGATGGTCAGCATTTCGAGCATTTGCGGGGGCATTAAAAATCTTCCTTTTATAAATCGGTAATTTTTAGGACCACAACTTACATAATAGAAAGAATTCCAGAAAAATATAGTTACAATAAAATGAAAATTTAAGGGATTTTCGTATACAATTTTCTATTGCCGATATTTTGGGTTAGGAACAAGTTATCGAGATGCGGTTTTCGCGAGCTAGTTTAGGCATCATTTAGCTACTTTTTCATAAAAAAAAATCATTCCAATGCATTTTATTTTGTTGAGAAAATTAACCATTTCTGTTGGAATGTCGAAAAAAGCCCTCTAGCGGCGATATGTGAAACTTACAAAACTTCAAATATAATGATGTTTATAGCCCAAGAATAGCTCCTTTTAACGAGCCGAAGTTTGTTCAAATCGGCTTAGCCGTTTCGAAGATGCAGGATGTTATTTAAGGAAACGTTTGAATACCCCCCCCCAACTTTATTTTTAGAGATACTGCAAAAAGTGTCAAACAAAAAAGGTTCAGATTATCCTCGACTTTAACCCTCGCGCGGGCACGCAGCGGCACTCTGTGCCGCATTTTTACATTTCTTAGATTTTTTTAAAGTTTGCTACTGCAGGCCAACGTCGCTCGAGCTATTCTTCATTGACTACATTTGGCACCACATAACGAAGCGCACCGGATGTTTTCAGTTTGTTTTAGTGTAAATCGAGACGTTAAAGTGAGACCCACCGATTTGCGGTATTCCGTGCCGCCCTGTCATGTAAGTAATTTTTATTGATATTTTTATTGTTGTAAATTATTTAAAATGTATATTCTTTTTTAAATTGTGATTATGGTTGATAATAGATTTTTTATTGTTTCAGGGACAAAAAAGTAAAAAGAAAACCTCTTAGTGAAAAAGAATTGCAAGAAATTGCTGACCGATTGTCAGATTTTGAGAAAGATATTGTCGATTTTACTGATGCTAGCGAAGGAGAAGAAGAAGTTATTGAGGATAATAGTTTTAACAGTGACTCAGAACAATCTGGTAATGAAGACTGTGAAGATATGGAAGAACTGCAGAGACAAGAAGATGAGCAGTTTTACGTTGGCAAGGATGAAGAAACCATTTGGAAGAACTCTTCAGTGTGTATGCACTCTAGAACTAAAGCTAAAAATATTATAAAGGTGTTACCTGGTTCAACAGGTGCTGCAAAAAATGTGTCAACTCAGCAAGAGTCATTTTTTACATTTATTACTAAGGATATGATTGACAATATTGTAACTTCTACAAACACATACCTCGAAAATAAAAAAATAAATTTTCTCTACTGAGGAGATAAAGACTGTAAACTAACTTTGTCCATTGAGATTCAAGCACTTTTTGGAGCATTGTATATAATTGCGGTAAAAAAAGGGAATCGTATTAACGTTCAAGAACTGTGGACCACAGATGGAACTGGAATGATTAGGCTGAGAGCTGCTTTTAGTTGCAAAAGGTTTTTATTTCTTTTACGTGCGCTACGTTTTGACAATATCAACGCCAGAAAAGATCGAGAAAAAAAGATAAATAAGACGCTATAAGGGATGTTTATATTTCATTTGTGAATAACTGTATTAATAATTACAGTTTGGGTGAATTTATTACCATAGAATAGAATAGAATAGAATAGAAAAAATCTTTATTTCAAATTACATCAATCTATACAAAATATATAAATAAACATGAAATGAAATGACGTCAGACAAAAATTTGCACCAGTGCACAATTTCAAATATATACAGAATATACATGTCTGAGAAAAACCATACTATTTCAACTTACAAGATACATACATATCCACATAAACATTCCTCACCCAACTGGTAACATAGGATATCTTAGACCTGGACCCTACATTTCCAAAAAATCACTTATACTATAAGGTTCCAATTCTAACAGTAATTTTTTTACCTCTCTCTTAAATTTATTTTCTGTTGGGGCCGTTTTAATATCATTACTCAACTTATTATAAAATTTAATACCCATATAATGTGGACTTTTTTCAGATAATGTTAATCGATGGATTGGGTAGTTAATATCATTTGTTCGGGTATTATAATTATGTTGGCTTTGCACCCTTAACATGTTCATATTTTTGTAGAAGAATAAAATCGTATCAAAAATGTATAAACCGAAATGATGATGATATAATACTCTTAACACTCTTTTTTGAATCACAAATATTTTTTGTATCTTTGAGCTTGTTCCCCAGAAAATAATACCAAATCTAGCAGATGCCTCAAAATTTGCAAAATACAGTGTTCTTCTCGCCGTTTCGTTTAGGTATTTAGATACAATCCGTAGACAATAACAAATTCGATTTAATTTACTACTGAGGTACTGAATTTGGTCTGACCAATCGAGGAACTCATCAATATAAATGCCGAGAAATTTTATATTTTTTTGTATGGTTAACTGATTTTCATCTATTTCAATAAATTCTGGTTTTTCCTTTCTGGACAACTTTGTTCGAAATAAAACTGTACCTGTTTTTTCTTTATTTAATAGTAGTTTATTGTTTTCAAACCAATTTTTACTTGTTAAAAAAGTATCATTTGCATTATTTACAATTTCAGGAATCTGTTCCCCGCCCACTAACAGATTTGTGTCATCTGCATAAGCTGTAATAGTAGAGTACTCATGATTTATTTCGAAGTTTAAGTCATTTACAATTATTATAAATAAGATTGGCCCAAGAATACTTCCCTGCGGAATGCTCACTGTATTTTGCATTATCCTTGATTTTGAGTCGACGTTGCTCTTTTTTACAATAACTCTTTGAGTTCTCTGACTTAAGTAGGATTCAAACCATCTTAAGGCATTCCCTCTTATACCGTAGAAATCCAGTTTTTTTAAAAGAAGTTCCCTATCTAGGCAGTCATATGCTTTAGACAAATCCAAGAAAATTCCCAATGCCATTTTGCCCTCCTCAAGGTGTCCCAAAATTGATCCTATAAATTGAAAAAGAGCTGTTTGGGTGGATTTTCCCTCAAGATATCCATGCTGGTTATCTGAGAGAAGCTTCCTCATAAAATTTTGAGAAACCCGGAAGCAAGCTTATTGGTCTATAATTTTTTAGTATCTCTGTATCACCTTTATTTTTATATAGTGGTTTAATTAAAGCTAGCTTTAATTGTTCGGGAAAAACCCCTTCCTTTAGTCAGTTGTTTATTATATAACAAATAACATTTACAATTACTGGAACGCTGAGTTTAATTAAACTTGTAGGAATTTCATCATCTCCACTACTATGCTTATTTTTAATTTTTTGGCTAATTTTCAATATTTCTTCAGATGATACAGGTTTTAACTGAAAGATATTATTATTTTTTTGAATGTTGGATTGCCACTCCGCTCGTCTTATATGATTTTTCATGAGTTCTGGAACTACTTTAAGCAAATAGTCATTATAATTATTAGATATATCATCAGCGTTTCCAGAAACCATTGTGTCACTTGTTTTTAGTTTACCTGTGATTTCATTATGAATAGACCACATACATTTGTTTTTATTATCGGAATTATTTATTTTATTTGCATAATTTTCGGATCTACTTCTAATTAATAAACTATATAAAATATCTGTATAAACGAACCTATAAAGATTGACCATTGTTTATTTACATCAAGTTTATCCGTTTCAAATACGTCTACCCAGTCTTGCTGCTTAAGAGAATTTACAAAATTACTTCTATTTATCAATGAAAAAGATCGTTTAAAATATTGTTTAACAATCTCGGTTTCTTTATGCTTCAATATAACTTTCTGAGCAGTATGATCTGATATACAAGTCTGTAAGATAGAGCTACTTAGATTATCTCCTGTAAAATTACAAAAAATATTATCTATGCAACTTTTGGATGTTAGTGTGATTCGCGTGTTATCATGGATTGTAGGGTACATCAGAAAAGAATTCATAAGTGATAAAAAGTCAGCTTTGCTATTGTTATCTTCTGCCAAATCTATATTAAAGTCACCTGCCACAAATATCTTTTTATTTTCATTCACTATTTTTATGAGTAAAAGGTCTAATTGTCTAAGAAATATTTGCAAGTCACCATTGGGTGGTCTGTAAACTGTTATTACAATACATAGTTCTCCTCCGAGTTGGCATTCAGTACACGCACATTCAAACTGTCCTTTTACTGACAACAAATTCAGTTTTTTGCGAGTTCTCACCTGCGCGTCTTTCTGTACATAGACTGCTGCACCACCATACCCCTCAGTACGACAAAAACAGGACACTAGTTTAAAATTATCTAGAACAAACATTTGAAGCTGTTCAGCATTTTTCCAGTGTTCAGTTATACAGAGAATATTGCAGTCTGGGTGTTCTTGTAACATATGGTTTAGCCTGTCAATGCAGTTACCAATGGACTGTACATTTTGATGGATTATGCTGCTAGAGTGATAACCTTGTATTCCTGACTTTTCTAAAAAAAATTACTTCCATTGCCATAGTTGGTATTTTGCCTCAGCTTCTCAATTTGTTGTAAGAATGCTGGGCATTTTGGATCTCTAGCTGTATGAATCCTGTCTTTCAAATTTATACGCTCGCAGTTTGGACAGTTCCACTTGGTGCCCACAGCGCATTCTCGACCTTCATGTTTTCCACCACACTTATGGCAGCACACATCACCCTTGCAATACTTAGCTACGTGTCCAAAGAGGCAGCACTTAAAGCATATTGCCAAATTATTATATTCCTTTACGTATGCTTTTGTTAAGTCTCGTCTTAGGTTTTCTCTTTTAATTAACCATTTTCTGGATTAGTTTGTAGAACCCAATTTTCTTTATTGTTGTTTCTACACGTTTTCTTAGTTATACATCTTATTTTAGTACTCACATTTTCTCCGAACACTTCTTTTATTTGAGGGTTATCATTTACTAATTCATTTATGAAGGTTTCAGAGTCATATCTTTTTTCTATTCCTGTTATCATCAGCATCGGATTACTGTTCTCCATTTCCTTTACCTGAAGTTTGCCATGATTTTTTAGAACGTTCTGCAATATTTTTTGTTGGGCTTCCGTATGACATTCTACTATCACTCCACCATTTTGTAGTTGCCTAATACTTTTGAAGGTTTCATGAAAGTCGCCATTTTTGTTGAGGTTTTGCTTGATCTCTTTTACTACCTTTTTCGGATCATCTTGTTCTTTTATTCTTACAAGGGTTTCATATTTTATTCGTTGTGGAGGTGTTTTCCATTGTTCTTCAGAAACTTGATTTTTCTTTTCACTTATGATCTTGGTAATTGTACTATAAGTTGTTTTAATCTTTGTTGGCTCATGTGTGGCTTGTGTGTTGTTGCCCGTATTTTCTGGAGGTAATGCTGGAAATAATGCCAAATTAATGTTTTCGTTTGCATTACTGTCCTTGTTGATTTTCTGAGAGAGTATGTAGTTTTCCTTCTCCAGTTGTCCTATCTTGTATGCTAAATTCGTTACCATAGCGTAAATTTTAAATGTTGCTTTTCGCATACCTATCATGTCATCTCTACTAAATTTATCCTTTTCTGCAAATACTTGAAGAATCTCTAGCAATTCTAATATATCTCCGAGTCCATGGTTAGTTTTTTCGTCCTTCAGGTCTAGGAATAGATTATCTTCTAAATCGGTATTTTGTCCTATGTTGGTCGATTGGTCCCCTTCATTTGTTTGTTTTCGTATTTTTTGTCTGTCTTCCGATCCTGCCGGACTTGATTCCGATCTCTGCCTCTTTTGTGATGTAATATTATCCGCTGAGTGGTCTTCCTTGGTGGGAGTTCGCATAATTGCTTTCTTTGGAAGAAAAACATTTTCCACATCATTTTGTTTTGCCTCCAAATTATAGCCGTTAGTTGGGTCACCCTGTATGTGGCTAGTCAAGTTGTTTACCTTGTTTGTTCGACTCTTATCAAGGTATGTTTTTAATACGTCCTTGGGTTTTTTTGCTGGGTCGATCCTACAAATATTTTCGTACATTGACGCATTAATTGATCCCACGGAATAACATCTTGTTTTTACACCTGCATTGTGTAAATCTGCTTTTTGTTTATCACATATTGCTCCACCACTATCGTCACTCATGCCGTTGGTTTTTATTAAACTTAATTTTAAAAAGAACCCTATTAATCTTTAAAGAAACCCACGAGCGATTTAAAACACGTCCGTCGCGACTACTTTACCGTGAAAGGTAGACGAGATGATTCATCCATTCCGAGGACGTTGTTGATTTGTGCAATACATGCCGTAAAAACCAGCCAAATATGGCATAAAAATATACGCTCTTTGTGATAGTCGAACATACTACACGTGGAATTTTGAAATTTACTGCGGGGGACAACGAGATGGACCCTATCAAACATCGAATGAGCCATTTGATATAGTGCAGAAACTAGTGGATCCGTTAAAAAATTCAAATAGAAATCTAACCACCGATAATTACTATACCAGTTATCCTCTGGCTGAATATCTTCTTCAAAATGGCCTCACGCTGATAGGTACACTAAAAAAAAATAAAAAGGAAATTCCTCCGGAATTCCTCCCAAATAAATCACGTCCAATTGGGTCTTCGTTATTCGGGTTTCAAGATGAAATAAATTTAGCCTCCCATGTGCCAAAAAAAAATAAGGCTGTACAAATACTATCTACCGTAGACGATAAAGGGGAAATTGATGAGGCTACAAATAAGCCAAATATTATTTTGGACTATAATAGGACCAAGTGTGGTGTCGATACGGTTGACCAAAAGTGTGCCTCTTATACCACCCAAAGAATTACTAGAAGGTGGCCTCTTGCAATTTTTTTTCGCATCATGGATATAGCAGGTATAAATTCTGAGATTGTTTTTAATAACACCAAACCTTCTGAAACAACGCCTAGAAGAAGACAATTTCTAAATAAATTGGGTTTTTCTCTAATGGAAAATCATATGGAGGAACGTGCTAAAATAAAGACACTTCCAAAAGATATTATCGAATTTCTTTTACAGTACCGTGCTCCAGCTGAAGTATCCGTTGCAATAAATGAAACTTATAGTGGACGTTGTCATATATGCAGTGCACATAAAAATAATAAGACAACAGTCGCCTGTGACTCATGCCATCAATTTGTTTGTAAAGGACATAGTAATAAAACAGTTCAGTGCAATACATGCTTGTATCTCCCCATGGAGGAAGACTGATTTTTTTCTGAATATTATTGTTTTGAGTTTGACAGTTTCATAATTAGTTATATAAGTCAAGGTTGGTGTATACCTATGTATATCTTTAACACTATCCCAACCAGCATAAATACATACATAAGACGTTTTAAGTACGTACTAGTCGGACATAAAGTACGTCTTATGCATGTACGTTATTGGACGTAGTACGTACATTTTACAAATTTAGTACGTAAATTGTCCACACAATTGTACGTAACTAAGACGTACGACAAGTACATCTTATGTACGTACGATAAACGTATATTTAATGTACGTACATTTACTGTACGTGTTAAAGATGTACGCACACTTCGTGCTATGTACGTACTACATACGTAAGAAGTACGTTGTTTGTACCTACAATGGATAAATAATAACTACTGATAAAGTATCTACAATAATATATTACAATAAATTTGTTGGTTAATATTTAGTAACATTTTATATATATTGTGTATATATGAATGTATTATTATCTATCTGATACCCCGGGATTATTATTTGTTTCCCCATCGTTATCATTATTTTTCGCTTTTTGTTTATATTTTAGTCAATCGGGGGTCCTCCTTAGCAATTTGGCTATTCCCTGCTCTGCCTCTTTTTTATTTCAGCTTTTTTCTGTTCTCAGAAGGGCATCTTAAATGAAAAGACTTTAATTACAACCCAGAAAAAATAATCTTTTATAGTATATACAAATACAAGTCAACTAAATAAAATAAGCCATATTTTAAAGAAACTTTAAGATGAATAAAACAAAAAAATAGGGGAGATAAAATAAAAATAATATCAAGATACAAAATACACTCATATCCTACTCTACTTGACTACTATACACTACACCTCTAGTTGAAAACGTCCAATTTCCGTTTCATCATTTAAATTAGTACTTACTTACTTATTATAACTTTTGCAATTAAAAACTGCGAAAATCTTTTTTTCTGGTATCTTTTCAGCCTGGTGATTCCAAATAAATGCTCCCATGCTTCGTTTAATAAAGATTGCAAATTATTTTCTGCCAATATGCACATTTTAGACTCCTAAAATGGTAAATGTACTTGAACATTATTAAAAATAAACATTCTTACTATATTAATACCTAACGAAAAGGGCTGTTAAGGTCTTATTCAATTGTTAATTGAATTTTACCTTAAAATACATATAGGTATCTGTATATCAAGTTTTACTATACTACTTTTTAAATAGAATGGGTGGTCAAATCTTACCAACTTTCTGAAATGTTCTGGTAGATTTAGGAAATCTTCAAGTGCCAGTAGATCTGCTTCACTATTACAAGCTCGATTACAAGTAACTTTTACTTGACTAAGCGCCCCAGGACTATAGTTTCAGTATTTGATACCTTAAAGTTTTTTACTTGGAATGTCAAGCCTCTCAGAAAAAAATGCTGTCTTAAAATTTCGGCATTGAATTCTGCTAAAAATAAAACAAATCGTAATCGACATAGCTAAGTACATTTAAGGTTTTTTAAGCTTCGAAACTGTTTAAGAGGCATTTATACCACTCAAGTTACTATTTACCTGTAAATTGTATATCAAATAATAAATTAACGAACAAAGAAATAAAACTTAACGCATTTAGAGGAAAACGTCCTGGTAAAATTCGCCAATTCGTTGAGAAACATCGGAAATACAACAAAAAGAAGCCACACTTACAAACTCAAAAGTTTGGTTAAGTTAATTTAACTGCACAGAAAGACGTCCGAATAGTGACGGATTTTTACGACGTAAGCAAGCGCGAAATTTAAATCGGTAGCGGATAATTATAATTAACCTTACAATCACAGAACAAAAAAATGTCGAAGTTTGAAAAAGGTATAATTTAATTATTTTTCATTAGTAATTTAGTTTTACATAAGGTAAAACATTGTTACATTATGTAATAAAACATACCTACATAACAACGTATCATCCCAACCGTTTTTAAGACGTTGGTACATTTAAGGATGATACATTGTACGTACAATCAAGAATGATCGTTGTACATACACAATATGTCAGAGAAAATACGTACTTAAAATGTACATTTTACTTACTGTACGTACGGGACATAAAACGAACACAATAAGTACGTCTTTAGTACGTAGGATGTTTGTTGGGACGTATATTTTTTGACATATTTGAAAGTATTTAGTTCTCGTTTTATAAATAAATTTATATTATTAAAAGTTTATTACCTTTTATTACTCGCGTATATGTCAAAAATAATTAAATTTTACTCTCAATATTGCTTTTTTCTACTTACGGCACTCAATGCCGCAGCGCGCCCGCTCTCGTAATCTTACAAGGCGCGCCCGCCGTAGGGTTAAAGATCAGGATTTTTTTATTAGGTTAATATAGCGAAATTTACAGAACCATTACTTTTTAGATTCAAGATTGCAGTTACGCCCCCTAGCGGCCATTTCAGAAACTTGAAAATATTTTCCAGGTTTTTCTCTTGGCCGTTTTAGTAATAATTTTTTTTGTCGCAAGCCTCTACGATGGATAGTTTCCCAGATACAGTACCTCGCATTCTTAGTTGGCCACCCTGTACAATAAATACAACTTAATTTTTAAATTTTAGTGATCACGTTCCGAGTAGTCCGATGAACTATCATCGTTGGGGTCCAGAGAAATAACAAGGGGCTATACAGTGTTTTCTAGCAACATTCTTCTATTTCAATCACGTGTTTGACGCACTTACTCCATTTTTCACAATCTACTGTCTTTATTCCCTCTTGCAAGAGGTTTCCAACGTCTCTCATTTTAAAAGTGATGTTACATCTTGCTGCAAACCCGTTTACTTGCGCCCACACCAATTCTATGGGGTTTAATCCACAGTGATATGGCAGTAGGCGAAGTACCGTTATATTTCGTTTTGAAGCGATTTCGTCGACAACAAATTTCGTACAAAGGGATTTAATCAACTTGCAATCTCCAGTAATCTTGGTTCAGCCAGTAAACCTGCAAGATGGCCGACATGTCATGTGACAACAGTCATATTTCAACGATTTAATTTTTAGTAAGAATAATATTGGCAGCAATACAATGGCGAGCAGCTGTTTATGGTCAGAACCGGACTTAAAATTGTAATAAAATATGTTAATTTCCATAATAATGAAAACAATTTTTTTAAATATACAGGGTATTCCTTAATAACCTAGTAATATTTCGGGGTGACTTCTCATGATATTTTTAGTAGAGAAGTTTATCTGAACGTATGCCCGCAACGGCTACATTTTTTTGCTACTAGGTGTTTCTATTTTATACTATCTTTAAAAGTACTTAAGATTATTTTCAATTTTAGTATGTGTTAATAGGATATAAAACCACATACTTTATTTAGAAAAGTTAGAGTGCTCCAGCAAGTGGCTTGCAAACATATCTTCTGATAATTTTTTATAAAACAAGTGGTGCACTGCTGTCATTTTTTCGTATGCGTATTTTTTCTGTCATTAGGTGAAATAGCACTTTAAGTCAACATTTTTTTTCAGTTTATTTATTTATTTATTGTTACACAGATTTACAAAGTAAATATTAACATTGTCAAACTATTATTAAAATTTTAAAACTAGTCTATATAAATACATAACATAATAAATGAAAATGGAAAGAACATACACTTTAGTGACATATATAACACGCATATGAGTCGCAAGATTCATGAAGGACCGAAATACTTACCAATGGAATAAAAGCAATTGTATGTGAGGTAGGATTTAATTTTACATTTGAATCTGTTTATATTTACTATATTTTTGAACAGGAGCCAGTGATTAAACACTTTTTGAATGCTCTAAGCCGAAAGCCAGGAATGTGAATACTGCTCCTGCAATCCCGTGTAAAGTAGGAGTGAAATTTGTCAACTGTCCTAAACTTGTCATGAAGTTTATCATTGATTAAATTATTGGAATTTCTCTCATGTAAGAAAAGTAAACGTATAATTATTAATAAGAGGTAAAAACATTCTGTTGAACTTGTCTAGTAAATACACAAGAACTGAGAGCAAAAAATGGTACACAAAAAGGATCAAAATATAGGTAGTAAAAAAAATGGCAACATAAAATTAGCTCTACTCGTCATCATCTGTTGAGTTCAGAATACATGTCGTATAATATTTCGTTTCTTATCTCCATGCAAAGGTTTTTAGGTGCTTCATCAGTTAAATATTTTCGTCTGGGTCGTTTCAAAACCAGTGTGGATTCCTGGCATTCATTTTTGTATTTTCGTACCGATTCAATTGATATTTGCAAGGCTTTGGCAGTTTCCTAAAATTAATGTGGCACTATAAATATTTAATAAGTAATCTCGAAAACTTTGGACTGGGAAGTATGACATGTTGTGAGAAAAACCTCAATTACTACTACTAACCTTGGTCGGAGGCAACTCTGGGTGGTTTTCCACAAAATATTTGAAAACATTTTGAACAAACTGCTGGGCAACTTTATTTCCTTGCATGAGACAATAACCTTGTTTAGGTGAAGAAGATGCTTCAGCACAATAATCATGGTCCATAACTTGTTCACTCATATTTTCCTATAAATACAATCATATGTTAAGAAGTGTTATTTATAAAAATAAAGGTCAGAATACTTAAAACGAATAAATAATTACAATGTCTAAAATACTTACCGGCAACACAATAGTACGATGGGAATAGCTCTGAAAAGAACTGTTTTTAGTATTAAATGAAGTTTCAAGGCACAAAAATGGATAAAAACGAATTAAAATGACAAATCAAAACACCAAAACAATGTTGACTAAACCTTGAAACAATAACACTTGAATATTACTTTATAATTATATCTTTGTCTAGCACGTTTAATTCCATTCAAGACGTATTTCGACGCCCGAAGCCGGTGTATCGCTTTACATGGCAATGTGGATTCAATTAATAGTACGGGAAAATAAAACAAAAAAATTTGCACAACTTAATTCTTGCTTTTATATTTTACATGTCCTGTAATATAACTAAAAAATGTTTTTGTGTGTGATGGTGTGTGTATGTGTATAATATGACTTTTTTGGCACTGGTTTAAACCAACTGGCCAGCTTTGATAAATGTTTTTAGAGGAAGAAAATGCAAAAAAAAAATTTTTACGGTTACTTAAAAATCGAAAGCTCATAAAAATATAAATATGGAGAAAGGGTTGCTTTGATTTGCATTATCTTAGCGAACAATCATAAACATGGAGGTCGGTATTAGCGTTTTTAAAAACGAAGTTTTTCGTAGTGGGTAAGCGTTTATCCTAAAAATTAATTAAAATTTATTGATTTGCCCGTACTATTGCAACTATAGCAGCGAAGAAGCAAAGCCTGACCTGGCCTGTGATCGTATAATGGTTCGTGTTAGTTAGCACCGGTGTGTGTCTCTCTCTTGCATGTATTTAACTCAACACGAGGAAACATGGTAGATATACGATCTAGGTACCTAATAAAAGTTGCTTTTGTTTATGTTTGGAATTTAATTTTAATAATTTCTGGTGTGAAATCCTAGTAACTTTTTATCTTCGTTTAAACGTGATTTGAGAGCACTGACATGATTTGTCCGCCGCCATCTTGCAGGTTTACTGGCCGAAAATACATTAGCTCCTTTTCCAGCATATCTTCATGAAATAACTACTTATTTACAGTAAGCCAATGAATGATGTCATTTTTTTTCCAAGAACACGTTGGTAGTAGTTAGTAGTAGAGTGGTAGCTGGCATTATCCATGACTATAACAGACCCAGGAGGAATAAGATCTAGCATTTCTGGGAAGTATTCTTCAAAGACATCAGCGTTCATGTCTTAATCATAGTCTCCAGTCTGTTCTGATTTAAATGCTAGTAATGCGCCATCGACGAATTCATTTTTGCTACCAAGGTGAGTAATTATTAATCTTTTACCTTTTCCCGATGGTGTTTCTATTCCAGTGGATCATCCTTCCATGAAAGCTTGCCTCGCGCTTTTTATATGTTTATCCTGTCATATTTTATCAACGGTATAACCTTCATTTAACCAAGTTTCGTCCATATAATAGATATTCCTGTTTTCCCTTCGAAACTGTCTAACTGCCAGCAAATGATTTCGTCTTTCTCTATTAAAAATGATTTTCTGTTTTGAATTTTTTCATAACAAAAATTCATTTCCTTCAAAGTTTTCCATAGTTTCTTCTTACCCATGGGTGGAATGAAATGATCCTATATCTATCCTATCCTCTATCTATATCTAATGTAGGTATTTCTTTTTTTAAGTAAAACAAGTGTATGATTCTTCTGATGGCAGTCTGTTTAGCCTCATTTATTACAGTTTCCTTTCTTCCTGTACTTTTCTTTGGTGACCTAATGGGGCCGCGTTTATCCCCCTGCACAAGTCAGTATATTGTTGACTGTCCGACTCCAGTCATATTCGAACATATTTCAACTATTTTTGCCACTCCGAATTCAAATTCAACAAATTGAAGCCAAGATATTTTTTATTCTTTATTTCAAATACAACAATTATTTGTCGTATGCCTAATCAAAATATAAACTCTGTATTAAAGCTTAAGAGCCTCAATCTGAATTATGATTTCTCAACTTTATTAAATAAAAATTCTCAATTTAAATTTTTCATTTTTCATGTAGCCTTTTCTTCTCATAAGTTGTTAGGCTCTATTTTCGAAAGTTTAGATGAAGCATGAATGCTTCAATGCGGTGGAGAATGTTGGAGAAACATGATCTTGAACAGATGGCAGATTTTATCTGTCAAACTGAACCTCGCCTTTTTGTACATTATTAAGTATATAATAACAACTAATTGTTATAATATGTAAAATGTTATAAATGTACAAATAAAGACCTTTATTATTATTATTATTATTATTATATAATATAAGTTAAATCCAGATATAAATCTTTTCTTTTCCTACAGCGTATATTTTGTTGAAAGGGTAGATAGTCGAAAGACAACAATAAAAGGAGGCTAACAAATGCTTGCCAACGTTTCGCTTTTATGGTTTAAAGATTCTTCAGGGCTAAAGTAATGACTTCTAAAATCACAAACTACTCTTAGCGGTTACTTAACTACAATTAACATGAAATATAAAATTTAAAAGAATATTATACTAAAGATCACAAGAAGATTTATTAAATTGTAACAACCACTAGACATTAATACAATTTATTGTTACATTGCCTCTTTCATTTTCCGTCCGTGTTCAGAATGGCTACACATTAGAAACCATGAAGAACAAAACAATGCACCAAATATCAACCCTTAAGCACTAAAACTCTTACCTTGAATTTTAAAAAGGGGGATGAGGCAATTTGATATTAAAAAACATAAAAATCTCATTTTTTAGGATGGAAAGAACATTAGAGCTAGTGTGATTTCCAAAAACATAATACTTAAAAAGAAACTCTAAAAACAATCGCACTCAATGCCCGCTAGGAGTAGTTTGTAATTTTAGATGTCATTATTTTAGCCCTGAAGAAGCTTTTCCTTTCAACAGAGAACATCATTAGACACGAATACTTAGAATCCTTTGTTTGTCATTTAAGGTTGATTCAGGTTAGTTTCCAGCTATTTATACCCTGAATACGATTTCCATCACCGATATAGGCGCAATTTGTTTTTTGGCTCTTCTTTCGCAGTAATATTTATTGTCAACGAGAGGAGATATTTGAGCCTAAAGACTAATGTAATGTGGTTTAAAATATAAACGCAGATAATTACTAAATTCATTTGCAGCAAAGATTGTTTATTTATTTATTTATTCAATTCTTTCTCCATATGATACAAAAAATATATATTGGATGCATCAATAAACATAACACAGTATAACAATAATAAACATTGCACCGTCCAATGCAACAGCAGTCTTAAATTTATCTTTGAATCGGACGAAGAGAAACGAAACAGAATCGATAAAACACACTAATCGTTTATGACACAAGAATCATTTATTAGTTTATTAGTATTTTTAATGATACTGGTTGTGTGTACAAATTTTGTACACACAACCAGTATAATTAAAAATACTAATTGGTTTGCACTTTTGTGTGGCAGCGGATGTCAGGGATCATAGGTTGTGGGAATCAAGTTGTATTTTTAAGTCTTAACATTAAAAGTGAGGCTTTGAATTTTCCTCGCGTTTAGGTTATTTCACTGGTTGGTTTTCTATATGTAGCTAAGTGAAGTAGACAGTTAGATCACATTTAATTTGGCGTTTATTCCATCCAATTCGGCACTTGTTTACAAGATAACTCTTTAATACATGATTAATTACTAACTTTAGTACAGGACAACTTTTATAACATCACTATATTTATTATTTGGTGCTTTTTGTTAAGCGAATGCCATTGTCATGTCCGACGAACGATGACACACGGTTATTTTGACGTACGTGTTTACCTTCTAATGGTTTAACTCGCTGTCGTTCCCGAGGAACCGAAAGTTTGCTCCGTCGTCAGAAAATCACGCCTTGCTGTCATACGAATCAATCACAAGGTAACATATTTTCCCCCTTGTCTAATAAGCTATTTATTGTTCCGCCATGTGTCTTTGGACCAATTGTTATTTTTCCCGTTTTTAATAAATTAATGAAGAACGAAACCCGTGACGGCGAACATGAAATGATAAAGATGCCGCTCAATATTGTACCGCGATGGGATTAATTTCCTGGCGGCAAAACGTGTCATAGGATATGCGTTTTTACAAGTTCTAAAAATATACGTTTTGACATTGAATTGTATTGAGAACACTTTTTTGCTTAATTAACCGTAGCGACAGGCCGCTTATTTAGGGACTAGTCGCTATATTAAATGATAATATTTGCAAGTTCTGTTATTTTTCTTGACGACAGTATTATTCGTTCTACGAACATTAGATGCATTTTGTTTCTCTGTTTCTCTGACCGTTGAGGAATTGTGTTGCTAATGGAATAATAGCTGTAGCAAGTTATAATATTTGAAAAGCAGCTATTTTATCAAGACAAAAAGTAGTATTGATTCTGAAACCATTGGTTGCATTTAATTTCATTATTTTTATTGCATTTGAATAATCGTTTCTCCAACACAGGTAGTTAATAAATGTTACATGAGTTTAAAGTAGTCAGAGTGACTGTACAATACATTCTCTATAAGTATGCTTTTTAAATGTTGTTTGTACTTGACGAAATCTTTGATGCTTCTTGTGCTCGCTCGGAGTTTGTTATATGCCTTTATCCCCATGTATAATGGAGACTTCTCATACAAGGATGTCCTGTGTTGGGAAATGGAAAGCTGAGAGGACAGTCTGGTCTGCATGCCCTTGTTGATTTGCAATTTGTAGTAATACAGAGAAAATATGGACATTAGCTTATACTTTTTAAATATTGGGGCAGCATGTGCATCCCACTGTGCTCCATCCAAGGCACGCACTAACGCTTCTGCAGAATAAAAAGTCTATTCATTTTTGGCGTTTTCTGTTAAAAATTAGCGTTCGGTGGTAAAGCTTTTTCCTTTTTTAGATAGAAGTTTAGGATACAGATGGCACATACCGGTATTTCTTAAGTTTGACCACAACAATTTTAAATATGTCAAATTTCTATCGCTTGCTTTGTTTTCGAAAAGTTTCTGATTATGATCTCACCTTTGGTTTCTATCACATCATTCTTTGTTTTTTTCTTAAGATATGAACGCAGATATTGTGCCTGTTCCCCTCCCCGTGTTCACATTTACCCGTTTGCAGTTACCCTAGTTGACCATACTTAATTATCTCATTAGAAAATATATTCCGATGTTGTTTATCGATAATTAGTTATTAATACCTCTCCTCTCCTACTTAAATAATTTGATTTATACATCACCAAAATATGACCCAGGTATACGGACTAAAGAGATCTTTTTCGTAAGAAAGTCTACAATTTTTGTTTTGGCCCGCCTATAAAAGGATAATTTTATGTTTTACAGGGACAAACAAATATTGCCTGATCAAACACAAGCAGAGGTCAAAGTTGAAGAGGGTGAAGCAGGAACTGATCAGATGTGTGGGGATTGGAAAATTAAAATCGAGGAACTAGACATCAAGGAGGACGAATCCGAAACAAGTGAAAACAGGTATACTTTGCTTAAGTTTAGGTACCCTGTTATACCGGGCACCACAATATAGGTTCCTTTTTTCCTGTAAGTGATACTAAAACAAAATTTTAGGTTGTTACATATAGTTGTTTCAAGCTTAATTTGATGACATAAAAAAGCGTTAGACTCCTGCCCATAGGCGTCACTTCTACCAAATCATTAAAATACGGATTGCTGTAAATTTTTAATATGATTAAATAGTATATATTGTAGCTTGTTCATTATAGTTTGTATCGATAAAAGGTTTGTACCCGTGACTTCGCTTGCAGAGAATATCCTTAAAATGGTCTTTCTGTAAAGAAAAATGCTAATTTTGCCAAAAACAATTTAAAAATATAGTTAATATTATTGTAAAAGAAACAAAAATCAACGTCTCGGTCTCAATATTTATTTTTGGTGACGCGTTTCGCCCTATAGGGGCATCATCAGACCTTAAAAATATGGTCCAGTCACACTAAACCCGTTCACAGTACGGGAAAACAATAGAAAAATATTAAAAATATTAAAAAAACATCAAAATACATTAAAAAATATAGACACGAACGTCCTTACAACACATCAAAACAATATTGTTTACTGTGAACGGGTTTAGTGTGACTGGACCATATTTTTAAGGTCTGATGATGCCCCTATAGGGCGAAACGCGTCACCAAAAATTAATATTGAGACCGAGACGTTGATTTTTGTTTCTTTTACAATAATTATAAAGGTCTCTTTGAGAATTATGGATGGGTTTTTTCAAATAGTTAATATTGATAAGAGGTTTGTATCCGTGACATCGCCTGCAAAGAACAGATGCATTTAATATTTTTAGAATGGTCTTTCGATAAGAAAAATGCTTATTTTGCCGAAAACAATTTTAAAAAAATTTTCTTTGTCCAGCCAGGACCGCGAGGAGGTACTATCAGTTTGCCTTGCCAAGAAAGCAGTGGGTACTATATTAGTTGGAATATACGGTTAGTAGTTAGAATTCACTACATATATTTTAACAACAAATTGATCGCATCAGCAGAATCACAGTAAACGTGCTGTAATATAACTAGTTTTTAAGATACGTGTTAAACGGACATAATTAATTTAAAATTCATAAACAAGTTAATGACTGGTATCGTCAGAACTTTTAGAAGTAGAATCATTTCCAGGTTAGATTACTACTGGCACTATAGGTGGTGAAACAGAATATCCATTATTTATTTTTATAACATGAGCCACGCAATTTTTCCATACATCGCTATTCATTTCGTTATTACCTGCCGAATATCAAGGACAACAACTGCGCTTAAAGTTGGAGGTTGATTATTGAGTGATATTCTTTGCTGACCAGAGCAACACATTAGGTACAAAGCCATCTTTACTTCCGGCAAGACAACGCGTTTTCCTCTTGAATACGGTGTACCAAAAGTACAATTTGTACTGTCTACCCAACCATACTTAACAGCATCATAGGTATCAAGCCAAGTATCATTTCAATAAATTATACTTTTATCGAATTCATAGTACTCCTTTATTTTGCGCAAATAGTCCTCTCGTAGTTCAATGTGAATGAAATATGTAAATTACAGTAAAGCGTTTTAACCAGCCACGCCACTGTCCGATTTTCAATAAAGCATACCTCAAGCATCAACTGATTGTAAAGCTGATAAGGGATCACCCAATTGGCGAACCTTTAACTATTTGCTGTTCTTGTCTACAGCACATAAATTTGTATTTATATGCTGCTCTATTAATTTTCTGACTCGGAGTCTCATTTCGCACTTTTAATTACGGGTGAGCCTCGACGATCTATCGCTAGGGTGTTGCCAGTTCTACAAAGTTTTCGTAAGTGTAGGAGGAACATAAGGGTTTGTTAATTGTTTATTTTTTTTAGTTTAACAACAGTGAAATTCCTTTTAGTTTGATTTAAATTATTTTTGTATAACTACCATTTCTGAAGTAATAAAAAAATTATTATAATATTCATGAATGACTTGTTCTTTCTTTCTTTGACATTGGAAATTTCTTGGTTCAAAGTAGATTTGCAAACTAGCTTACAAGAAAGTAAAGAATTAAAAAAAAAAAGATCTGACCGCCCCGATTATGATGCCGGTCCCTTTGAAGCATGGTTGAGTTGATTAAAATCACGATTAAAATCATGATTTTAATCAGTATGATTTTTTTTGAGGAAAATCATGATTAATTTAAAAAAGAGTTTTAAAATTTTAACACTTAAAATGTATTTGTTCATACCAAAAATAAAACCCAGACGCATTTTAATGTGGTGTTATTTATTATTTTATTATAATAATCGAAGAGAACAGCTGGTCATTACAAAAATAAAACTTTAAAAAAATTAAAAAATTAAAACTAAAAAAACCTTTTTAATACAAAAAAATACTTAATTTAAACAAAAAAAAAATACAAAAAAACGTAGGTGTTATAATGCTTAAATAGAAATACTAGTTTAATTGCTTTATCACTGCCAAGTCTGTTTCTTATATCTGAATGTACGAATCCATAAGTAGAAAACATCCTTTCGATATCAGCAGACGATGCACAGGCACACAAAACAGAAATTACTATAGGGAGCACTTGCTTAATTTCTGAAACATCTTCTTGAGATCTCCACCACTGTACTGCTGTTACATTTTTGATTATTTCCTCTGAAAACAGAGTTTTGTGAAAAGGGTCCGACTTAGCTTCCAACTTAAGTAGTAATGGTAATGATCCTGTGTCTGCAAAATATTTGGAGACAATGTGTAGAGCATCTCTCTTTTCTTCAGCTAGTAATGGATATTCTTCTTTATTTATTGTAGGATCCAAAATATACGCCAAAAAGTGAAAGGGGGGTAGAGCTTAGAGCTCTGTTCTTAAATAATTGATATTGACGCAAGCTTCTTTCTTCTTCAAATTCAAAACTGTCAAAAATAGCCAGCAACTTTTTCCATATGTAAACTGCTTGAGATAAAGATTCACCTTTTTGTTGCATTGCATCCAGTGCTATAGAAATTGGTTTTAGCAACTGTAGAAAATCTTCAGCCATCCTTTTAATACAGATATCTAAAACTTTTTTAAAAATCACTGGATCAATATGATCTTTATGCTCTTCACATATTAATAACAATTTTGGCCACTCATTTACATAGATCTCAAGACAATCTGAAAGTGTATTCCATCGAACATCCTTAGGTAAGGCCAATTTCTTACCCCCTTTTTCTTTATACCAAGCATTTGGCAAATGGGTATTTCTGAAGTATTTCACAATATGTACTATATGTTCTTTTATCTGCGATGCTTCTACATCTTTGGAGAGCAAACTAAGTAAGTGTGCCGAACAACCATATGTAATTATAGGGTAATTGGACGACTCGGTAATTTTTTTCTTCATACTGACCATGTTGCTCGCATTATCTGTAACAATACTGGTAACTTTACAGTTATATTCATTTTTGCACTTATTTATTGAGTTAATAGCCAATTCGGCAAGATAGCCAGCTGTATGGGGATGACCAGATGTATCTATGCTTTCTAAAAGAACACTGTTTCCATCCTCTGCAGTCAAAACGACACAGATTATCGGCTCATTATGTATATTGGACCATCCATCTAAGGACATGCAAACAGATTGTCCAGATAACTTGTTAAAACAATTAGATTTTTTTTCTTCAAATATTTTATTCAAGAGCGTTGATGATAACTGAAATCTAGATGGCGGAAGGTAACCAGGTCTTAGCATTTCTATGGCCTTTCGAACCTCTTTATTTTCTATAGCTCTAAAACTGCAATTTGTTGCGTACACGGCTTTGGCTATTTGTCTGTCCAATTATTTTTTCTTATCTTGTCCAGTTCGCACAACAAAAGAATCCAAATGACCGCTACTTCCACTATTTTCACGTCCACCTACACTTCCCTTTTCACAGTTATCGCTTTTCTGTTTCGTTGCCAACTGGATAATTTCACTCTGGCTAGTTCCAGGCTGTGACTGAAAATCACCATGCAGAGTTTTAAGACCACTGCTGATATCACTAGTTTCACTTTTGCAGGTTTCCCAATGACTTTTTAGTCTGTCCATTAGACCTTACAATTCTTTGCCACACTTTTTACATATTGCTCTACAACCTAGTTGGCCCACCACTTTCTTTTTTATAAAATGCTGCCAAACACTAAATTCCTTTCTGCCCCGGCTTGTCATGAGTTCAAGTGTTTTGATAGAATAACCCCTAAAGCAAAAATATTACTGATAACTAAAATAAGTGCGTATCGTTTATATAGCCGGGCGTTTTCTGCCAGTTATTACAAGTTTCGACAAAGCGGCAAACTTGTAATACTACGCGGACGAAATTTTCACGTTAAAACTTCTCCAATTTTGCTTCGTATCTGTACTATTCCTGCCTAAAAATATTTGTTTACTTAACAAAACAAAATATAAGCAGTTAGAAATATTTAACAATAATAATATTTGTAAAAGCTGGTAAATTTTTTTAAAAAATCAAAAAAACCATGATTTTTATCAACCCTGCTTTGAAGCCCTGTCGAAGCTTTTTTATCGAGTTTTTTATTCATCAAACTGACTTTGGAAAAAGTATACTTTTATGGTGTGGATTGTGGATCGCTGTGTCACATTGACAATTTTTACATTTTTTTTTATCTTCTCATGAACCGTTCGTGGTGGAATAATTGAATTTTTCCAACAATTTAACAACAATATAGGATATCTGGTGCGATAAAATTTGAACATACAGGTTGCTTAAAAAAAAAAGTTGTTAAACGTCAAAGTCGCGAAAGTGTCATGTATCGCTCACACCTCTGGATATAATCGATTGAAATTTTCTGATTTTGTAGAGAACATTTGCCTTCGAAGCCTACAGTGTTTGGGCACGACCGGAAAATGACAAGTATCTTTTTATCGATTGAAAATCGAACCAGGCCCCTTTTTGTAACCTACTTAATAGCTTAAACACGAAAAGTCGGATCAACATGATATTTAGATCATTAAGCATCTCAAATATTTTTTTTACTTTACATCTAAAAATTTTAGGAATGTCAGATTTTTCGAGAAAAACTAAAGTAACAACCTTTTAAATTGGGTTTTAATTTGGTTTTATCTAAAATTTTGATTACGGCATCAGAAGCGCTCCACAAAAAACGTAAAGTGTATATTTAAAATTTTAAAAATTTGTGTACCGTGCAAGAAATTTCAACTGTAATACAGTAGAGTCTTGCTATAGTGAACATATCATATAATGAACTATCCACTCCAGTGAACACACAAATATTAACATCAACCTCTGAATAGTAAACAAATAAAACCTCGCTAGAGCGAAATTGCACACAAAGAAATAAAAAAGGTAAAGTCAATAACGTTGCACTCGAAACAAACGGAAATTGACGACGCCGCCAAAGATTGTTTACATTTCCCCGAAGCGCATACATGTGTTTCTTTCGATATTTCGCAGATCAGTTGTTCAGTTTTAGCCGTGTTTCTAAAAAGAGTTTGTAAGCGGATATTCTTGTAAAAGGTATTTATAAATAATAATAAATAAATAAAAATGACTTTATATTTCAGCAAATTATTTTTAACAAAGCATTATTTTCAGATAGATGGCGAGATCTAGCTAAGCTATTCTATCTAACCATCGAAAAAGAAAGAATGAAAAATTTTGGTTAATAACACTAAACTTAGTATAAAATACAAAGTATATAAGGTAATTGTAGGCAATATCGCTACCCTGAACAAATTCGATTTTTCTGAAAATGTTATAGCAAAGTTACACAAAAATTTGCGATCAGGTGAAGTCTCCTAGATTATATAAACTATTAAAAATAGTCATGACAATTTGTTGTCCTTGTGACTAATTGTATTAGCACTTTTTTAAAATAATGTAAATTGGGGATATTGTCAACAGGGGGTAAGCAATACCGCCAACGAAGAATTTTAGGAGTGCAGATTTTTTTACGATAAATAAAGTAAATACTTACTGCATCTTAATCCTTAATCATCAATAAAACAATATCCTAACGTCAAAAAGTACTTACCACAGTGTGGACTGCGCAACAAAACAATTACTGGATGTTTTAAATTATAACACACTCGGTAAAAAGAGATAATCTTGTTTAATCTACCATACAACTAAAATTTGAGGTTATAGCCGAACATACTTTTCGTGATGGGCTTGCTTCATTGCCGTGGTAATACTCCCAGCGCAATCTATTATTTGGTAGTCAAATTTGCATACATAAAGCCCCTTGGCGATATTGTCAACATGGCGATATTGTATACACCTACCTTAATAGAAAAACCTATATCCAAATTACATCTATATGTTGATAACACTATAAATGACGAAAATTCAGAATACAGTATTCAAAGATAAGTTCCTAATTAGTAGTAAGGTTCTAAAGGGCAGTAAAAGAGTCCTGTTCACCATAATCATTATTTTAATTTGTTTTTTTTAGCTAAGAACAATGTGCCGCAAGTGATCGAATGTTAAAATGGGCAAAACTTAAAAAAATCACAATTTTATGTCATATTATTGAATTGCTGCATTTAGCCCTGTATTATTTAAAAATTAAAAATAAGAAATACAAATACACACATCAACACCAAAAATAACTAAAATTAAGTATTAATATTGTGTATAGTTGAAGTCAAGCAAATATTTGACGCGTGACACTTCCATCTTGTCATAATTGTCCTATTGTCCAATACTAGGTTATTTCGATTTCACCAACTTTATTACAGCTGATACTTAGTCAGGGCCGGACTGACGAATATTGTTATTCATAAACCTTTGCAGAAAATGATTGCTGGGAAATTGGTCTAAGAATATGAATTATAATATAAATAAATTTGTTTTGATAAATTCTGTGCATTGTAATGGTGGGATTCAGGATTGACCATTAATATCACAGGTCTTAACAAAAGCAATCTTAGTAGTGTATAACGATTAGTAGTGTATAACGATTAAATTAATAAATAAAATGCGGATCTGCAGCCCATATGATTTGACCAAATCGACGAGAAGGTATCTCGGTTTATGTATATCTCTTTTTAGTCATATAAAAGGATAAAGATACAAATACTTCGAGTGGGTGGTAATTATTATAATATAAATTAGCCATTAGTAACTTTTATATTATGAGTGGCCTGCCGTATTTGACACCCATGACAATATGGAAGTGTAATACCAGAGGTGTTAAAATTTATGCTAGAAATTTACAAAAATAAAAATAATTCCTTATGAACTGAATGTAAATAGACAAATTTTTAACCATAAAATTAAAAGTTAACCAAATATATTTTATTATCGAACCCATACAGATTTTCCGAAAACAGTAAACATCTGGTTAACCAGATAAGAATAAATTGATAAGGAATACCACCATAAAAAAAAGTCGAATAGTTTATACCATTATCAATATACCACTACAATGTCGATAAAATGTTCGGCAGTCTATAGATCATTTTTACCATTGATTAAAATGTTTTTATTATCAGCATCCCGCAAGTAATAAATCTTACCTGCTGCAGACCACGCTTTATTTTTTCCATGCTTAGACTTCGCGACGAACAACAACTCGTAGCGAGAACGCAATAAGTCCTCAAAAATGGCAAAGGACGTATTTTTCAACACTTTTTTTGCAGCAAATGCTTCACTTTTAATATTGGAGATAAAGTTTACAACAATTATTCGCGGTTTATCCATAACACCCGAGTTTTTTCCTAGACGAAAACAATAGTCAATATCCGCCGGTAAACAATTAACGTTGAGCTGATCCTTAAAAAACTTTAGCAATAGTTTGACTAAGTTCTCATTTTGTTTTTCTTCCAACCCGCAAATACGCAACCTATTTTTTTTGCTATCTTGCTCAAGTGAGTCCAGCCGCACCTGTATGTCTTTAATAGATTTGACATTCTTATGAATCAATCCACTAAGACTTTTTATCGACTCACAGACGGTGGTAAGTCTGCGAAAATTGCAAACATACTTGATTGAATCAGTTTTTCGACATCATTATCAGACCTGCTAGCATGTCTTGTAGTAGCACCACTTCCGCCTGCCATTTCGGTAATATTAGCCGGCACACCTTTATCATGCAGGTAAGACCAGAAAACAGCACGCGGCAGCTTCGCAATCAAAACCACCAAAAACGCCTTTTGGGAAGAGATGAACTCCTTAACAGCTCACCAGATCACTAACAATTACCACTCGGTGTATTATTCAACAAAATGACTGTCAAATAAAGTTGTCATTTTGAAATGTGTGCTTTATTGTTATAAAAACTCGTACATCGAAAATATTAGCCATGAATTACACTTTTGAAGAAAAAATATTGATGATTAAATGGTATTATCAAGGAAGTAGTTATCGAAATGTGTCAGACATGTTTGCTGCTCTGTATCCGAATAGACCGATACCTGCAAAATCTACAGTCGAAAGGACTATCAAGAAATTTGAGACAAAAGGCACTGTAATAAATAACTACAGATGTGAAGAAAGGCAGGAACAAAGAAGAGATGCAAGAAATGATAGGGACTTGCAAGTTTTATTGTGCGTGGAAGAAAATGATGGGAAGATCAGCACAAGGAAACTTGAGGATGACATAGGATTAGATCACACCACAGCGTTACGAGCTTTGAAACGACATAAATATTATTCATACAAATATGAAAAGCACCAAGAGCTAAGAGATAGGGACGAAATACGACGACAGGAGTTTCGTTTTGGTATGATGGAAAGAGCAAACATGGATAGGGAATTTTTAAAAAACATTTGTTTCACTGACGAATGCACATTTACCTTAATCAATGAACCCAATGTTCAAAATTATCGATATTGGAGCAAAGAAAACCAACACACGTTTGTGGAAACAAGGACGCAATATCCACAAAAAGTTAATGTATGGGCTGGGATTTTCGGAGAAAATATTATCGGGCCATTATTTCTTACACGAAATTTAAATGCAGAATATTTTTTGGAACTACTTGAAGATCATATTTTACCTACTTTACATGATGCCGCCAGGGAAAATCAGGAAGTTTGGTACCAAATGGATGGCTGCCCGGCACATAGTACCCTGGCTGTCCGGGAATATTTAAACCGTGCTTTTAATGGAAATGTTATTGGCTTAAATCATACAGTAAATTGGCCAGCCAGGTCTCCTGATTTATCGCCAAATGATTTCTTTCTCTGGGGCCATTTAAAAAACAGGATATACAAAGATAAAAAATACCCAAATCTAGACGAGTTAAAAAATGCTATTTCTGCCGAATGCAATAGAATTTCAGTTTACCAACTAGCGAATGTAAGAAGAGAATTTTATGATCGCCTCGGTTATTGTCTAGCAGTCAATGGAGGAATATTTCAACATCTTCTTAAATCCTAAAGTTCTAACAATTTAATAGTACCTACCTATTAATTAGTAAAATATTGAAACATGTAAAATGTCATAATTAACCTTGTAATTGGATACTTTATTTTAGTTTTATTCAGATTAATTTGTACTCATAAATACACCTTTAATATTTTCGATGTACGAGTTTTTATAACAATAAAGCACACATTTCAAAATTACAACTTTATTTGACAGTCATCTTTTACCTTAACTGGTGCCCGCAAATACGGGGCCATAAAAAGGAGAAATAGTTAAAAAGAAATCGGCGATAACCCGTCAACGGGCTCATCAAAAATATCTAAAGTTATTCTTTTGAATGTGGGTTTTAGTGCTCTTTAATAAACCTAAATAGAATTTTTCTCTAAAATAATTAGGGAAGCCAATAATTGACCCCATTTAAAATTACATGGGATTTCCTATGTCCCGCTCGACGATGCAACACCCGGTATACTCGTGAACAACACATTTTATACTTTATATTTATTTCATTTGATTCTATTATTAAAATAGGTACGTACCTACTTTATTTCAGTAACTGATCATTTTTCATTCATTTTTGAACAACTTTGACTAAGAAAGCTTGACGTTTTTCACTAACGCTGTTACTTTGCGTCGAGGATTTAGGACAGAATTCCTTTGTTTGTTTCTAATTTAATAAATTTATTGAATGAATAATATTGGGGGGGGGGGGGGGTTAAAAAAAGAGAAAGGGGTGCCACTGTTTTGCAGCCGTGTCAAAAACAGAAACAATCATAATATTTTTACTTCATTCAAAAAGAATATAATATAATATACTAAACACTAAGTAATCATTTACCTATAGTTCTCTAATACATTTTTTGTGACCTTGAAAACCACTTAAAATAGTAAGTACAGCAAAATAATATTTTGCCTAAGTAAAAAAGTTACTCCTGTATTTAGTAAGGATATTGTTAACGTTGTTTCGGGACATTTATTTGGCTCCGTGACTGCGGCACTGATTGTGTTACCTTGTCCCGGTTTATTAAAACAACAACAAAGATTAAAGCGATTATGGTTTAAGACAACAACATTCTGACAACGTAATAATAAAATAATAACGGATGTAAATAATTTCATCATTACAATAGTCAACCACAATTTTATCTAACCAGTCATCAAATTTGGATCACCCTGTGAAGCACCATTTTCGAGATTAATCTATTTAAAAACTACTTTGCATGCGAAAAAGATAACATAATTAATATTATTTACTCAAATTTTAATATTTTTCACAATCTCATTTATTAAAAATATCAATTACTAAATTCCTGCTACATATTATGTTCCTCTTGAAAAAATTGAAATTTACTTCGATCACTTATCGGTATTCGTCTTTTTTACACTAAATACAATTATTTTGGCATGCAAGATAATTTTTGGATCGATTTCTCTCAAAAATGATGCCCTAAATGGTGTCTAATTAAGACTACTTTTTTTGCAAAACACGTTGAAGTTTTCTAATTTGACATAAAAAAATATAAGAAATATAAAAGAAAATAGGTATATTTTAACTCCGCCCTCCCCTATTTCTGACGCTGCTTTTTAATTGTCGACATTTTAACGACAATAGTTCGATTCTGCCTATAAAGTTTATTCGAATACCCAATTTTCAAGTTTGTATTTTTGTTGATTTAGAAAATATAAAGGAAAACGTCTTCAGAGTCTACTCTTTGCGAGGCTGTAGCTCGGTCATAGGAGATATAGGACAAAATGTTACATCATCTTCGGACTTTATTTTGACTCGATCTAGCCAATCGCTAATTATTGACCACACCTTTTAGAACACCCTGTATATACACATAAAATCAAAGAAGACCGCTTATTGAGTAAAATTTATTTTCGATTACAAATTTTTTCATACTATGCTTAAATCGTTCAACACTTTGAACAGATTTAATAATAATAATAATAGTAAGTTTATTTCAAATAGTTACAATATAAACAGGTTAATATGTTATTTTTTAATAAACTTATTAATAAATTCCCCAGAAGACGTGCTTGTTAGTCGTGTGCAAAAAATAATATACCTTTATACAGCTCATGAGGGGATCTTTATAAAAAGGACTGTTCTTTATAAAGTAATCCAACAGCCCAACATAGAATAGCCTTTCAAAAATTTTGGAAAAAACTGACAAGAGCGATACTGGTCTATAATTTACAATGCCATCAAGATTGGCCTTCTTATATATGGGTACCACCTTAGTCAGCTTAAGTATTTCGGGAAAAAAACCATGCTCAAAACAACAATTTATAATATTGCTTAGGAGAACGCTTATCACATCAGACACCCACTTAACCACGCTGTTAGGTACGTCTTCAAAGCCCGTAGAATACTTTATTGGCAACAGCTTAATGAACTGACCCACATCTGCAGAACTCATGGGTAAAAGATTAAAAGGAATATGGAACATACATTTATCTATATTTTCATGAAGCAGTCGGTCAGCGAGACTATTGGGATCAAATTACCGTAAAAGTAGCTTACTTATTGTACTGGCGTACGTTTGTTATTATTCCAAATATTATCGAGCAAGCGCCAAGTTGACTGACCTACATTACTAGATGAGGATAAACTACTATTGTTAAAACTTTGTTTATGTTTACTCACAACTTTGTATACACCTTTCTTTCTGGTAGTGGTCTAAAATACCTTCATCATTCGTTCTTTTGTATATAGCACACATGTTGCGAAGGTTCATTGGCCATTGTCTGGACTCATCCGGTACCCAGTTTTTTTCACTACTAGATTTAATAGTGGCTTATTTAAATTAGATGAACAAACGAAAAAAAAAAGATAATAAGCGCAACCATTAAATTGCAACTACTCTAATTAGAAGTAAGGTACGCTGGAATATGGCCTCTTGTTTTATTTTTCTATGCTTTTCCTAGTCCAAATAAAAAAGAAAGATGTTTGTCCCTTTGATTCGATTGCTCCGAGATGTCGCCACGTGTAACATCTCGCATATGTGTGATTTCCTAGTACGTTCGACTTTCGTAGTTCCGTTCGAATCTAGAATCAAAAGGCCAAGTTGAACGCACAGAATAAATGGTAAACAAATGCTTAATAAGCTCTGGTTGACACGGACCTAAATTTAGTTTTACTTAATTAACGTGATACCGTTATAGATCATATATGATTTTCTTCATCTGATCGCTGATGTCTCGGAAATTACGTGATTGGCTTCCCGTGTAATCGAGAAGCTTACACCTCACTTCCAATAAATATTTTAAAAAGTCCTAATTTAAACAAATTAAAATTTTGATAATCTTTAAATCCTATAAAAAAAAGGGTAATCAGGTCAGGTACCAAAAATATAAGAATTCAAATTGGTCGTTTGAAAAGTTGTTAATCATTGATACCTAAAACATACAGAGTGGAAACAGCAAGCCTCCAGGAAATAAGAGTAATCCGGAAATTATCTCCATTCTAAGTAATAGTGACTCGAATTATGAATATTGAAAACACTTGGTTTAGTCGACGACCAAGTAAAACACTTTAATTAAAAACACATTTTATTTAATTATCGTTGATTTCCATACAAAAACGAATTACAATTCAATCGATCTATTTGTCACCGAATTCTCAAGGCAAGTCCCATAAAAATCACACACTCTTCAAAATTAGCCCAATGTTTATATTCCGTCGAGTCGACATCATCCAAAACAATTCTTGGTAAGCACCAAGATTAAGTTATCTTTTCCGTGGTCAGCACTTAAGGTGGGTGCTCACAATCGGCCATCCTGACTGGATGATCGTCGACCATTCACCTAAAAACAACAGTACCAGCAGAAACTTTTCTCGTACTTTGCTAAACAGCGTTCAATTTTAGTGTGCACAGGGTCTTCCAATCTCGATGCCATTTCAAACATTGCACAGATACATCGCAACGTATCGACGGCAAAACTCAACATTGCATAGAGATCGGTTCCGACCGCTTATCAAACATTGCACAGATTCATCGCAACGAATCGACGGCAAAACTCTACATTGCACAGACACATCGCAACGTGTCGACGGCTTTAAAACCATTGCACAGATACATCGCAACGTATCGACGGCAAAACTGAACATTGCACAGACACATCGCAACGTGTCGACGGCTTTTTCAAACTGGCACAGATACATCGCAACGTATCGACGGCCTTCTCAACATTGCACAGATTCATCGCAACGAATCGATGGCAAAACTCTACATTGCACAGACACATCGCAACGTGTCGACGGCTTTAAAATCATTGCACATCTAAGTTTTCATTAATTTTGACAGATTTGTAAAATTTATTTTTGTCACTCTCTCTGATATCAAAAGTACTTTTCTATTGACCCCCGTAGTATTATTTTCGCTTGATTTAAAGTGAATGTTTGAAGTTTGCCCATTTTTCTTAAAACAGTTATTAATCGAATGCCCTGTACGGCGACAATATTGACAGTATAGACTACTTCGATCTCCATGCATAACCTTCTGGGGACACTGATACTGTTTATGTCCTGATTGTTTACATTTATAACAAACGCTCAAATTTCTATTTTCGTTTCTTAACTCGATATTTGCTGACTGCCTAAATCTATTATTTGACGATACTGGTTGATGATCACGTTTTCGTGACGTTTCAGCAAAACTTAAGGAGGGCTCAAAAGCTTTTAAATATACAGCTAATTTAGAAGGATCTACAATGTTGGCCGCTTTGATTGAAAATTTAATATTTTGATTTTCGAGAGAACCTACTATAAGACTAACTTCATCACTGCCTGTTAAATTTAAGTTCATTCTGCGAATTAAACCAATTTTTCAAAACAATATTCATAGAGGCTTTGATTTAATTTAGGCTTCAGTGCTAACATGTCAGTCATTAAAATGTACAAGTCTCGAGTGGACGGAAATGTTGTTATTGATAAAGATTTCCACTCTGCCCATGATTTTGGAATGTTTGGAAGACTCTTATACCATGTATTTGCAGGACCTTGTAATTTGTTTATGGCCAAATGACAAATATTTATATCATCCCAATTATAAATTGCAGCATGCTCATCAATTTTGGAAATCCATACATTAACATCATGAAAAAAAAGGGTTAAATTCAGTAATGTCTGTATCTTTCAAGGAAATACCTATTTTAGGCCTCTGGTCATTTTTAAGCATATTGACTATATCTATCAAACCTGAGTGGTCACTGATGACAGTAGCACTTGGCTGAGGAGGCAGATCTGGAGTATACGAACGTGCACTTTCGTTCTCACTTCGCCGATTCCGTTTAGGATCATCAATATCATCATTAAGACGAGATGAACTATGACTGCGACACCGACACGGAGAACCTTGTCTTTTGCTCATGATTATAAATGTCAAAACACACAAAGGTACTTGTAAAACAGTTTAAATCCAGTTAAAAAAACACTCTGACCGTCAGCGGACACAAAAGTACTATTAAAATATTGTCACCGCGAACACATCCAAAAGTACGTAAAATACAGTTTTATGTCTTAAAAACTCTTTTATTTTCTTTATATATCCCACTTCTGATGAAAACACTTGGTTTAGTCGACGACCAAGTAAAACACTTTAATTAAAAACACATTTTATTTAATTATCGTTGATTTCCATACAAAAACGAATTACAATTCAATCGATCTATTTGTCACCGAATTCTCAAGGCAAGTCCCATAAAAATCACACACTCTTCAAAATTAGCCCAATGTTTATATTCCGTCGAGTCGACATCATCCAAAACAATTCTTGGTAAACACCAAGATTAAGTTATCTTTTCCGTGGTCAGCACTTAAGGTGGGTGCTCACAATATGAACCTGAGAGTAATAAGCGGTTAGTTACTACGTGCTATGTACGTCCATTATGCTGCTAAACCGGATTAAACTCTATCAAACGGTCCTAGTATGTCTAGCAAGGGTAGAGGTGTTAAGAAACCGGAACATTTACAATATTCAAAATAATTAATTTTTGCATTTTGGTGGTCGGTAGTATATATTAATTAGCATAGCTGATGTAAGAATATAGATTGGTATTCATTTATAAATAAATCAGTTCTACCTAAATAAAGTTTGTCTCAATAACATTTATCCTGTCTCTTCAAATCTGACTGAGTGCAGTTAGAAGGAGCATATCTGACATTAAACAAAATCATCGAAATACGATAAAACCGAGATAGGCGCCGCATTATCATGATCTCGTATCTATATCGAAGTAGCTTTTTTTAGTAACTGTTATTTATTTGTCTACTTTATATTGTGACAACTTGCATAGTAATCAGAATAAATGTATTATTATTATTATTATAATTAAAGCGGGGAATATATGCACTTAAATTCAGCTAAAATATGCGCATATATATGCCTTAGTAGAGGAAATTAAAGTAGTACTTGTTATATTTCACAATATATTTTAGTTTCCTGACACGTGTTTCAACCCTTGCGGGTCATTATCAAAGGCATTATGTGACAATAATAAATTCTCTACATGTCATTAAAAGAAAAATTGACAGATGATAGGTTATTTTGGTCCTTAATTTACAGGTATTGGCCAAAGGTACAACTAAATTACAGGTGTGATTATAGAGGTATTTACATCTAAGTAATAAAATTTAAAAAATTATATTGTGTATAATAATTATGGGTTTTTTCGTTGGTAATTATTGACAGTGTTTATTGCATATTTCTCTTAAGTTATTAGGCTATTAAGTATTAGATTGGCACCTGAAGGTATTTCAATTTGATTGTTAACAACATTACATCGATTTTTTAAGGCTTTTTTGATTGCTAATGTTTCTAATAGGTTGAGTTTTCTACCCTTGTGTTGAATATATATCGGTTTTATTTTGTTGGATACTGAGTGGTTATTTATTATACAGTGGTCCGCTATTCCTGTTTTATTTTGTTTTTTTTAAATGGAGGTTTTATGTTCTTTAAAAAACAAACAAAATAAAACAGGAATAGCGGACCATTGTATAATAAATAACCACTCAATATCCAACAAAATAAAACCGATATATATATATATATATTCAACACAAGGGTAAAAAACTCAACCTATTAGAAACATTAGCAATCAAAAAGGCCTTAAAAAATCGATGTAATGTTGTTAACAATCAAATTGAAATACCTTCAGGTGCCAATCTAATACTTAATAGCCTAATAACTTAAGATAAATATGCAATAAACACTGTCAATAATTACCAACGAAAAAACCCATACTTATTATACACAATATTATTTTCTTAATTTTATTACTTAGATGTAAATACCTCTATAATCACACCTGTAATTTAGTTGCACCTTGGCCAATACCTCTAAATTAAGGACCAAAATAACCTATCATCTGTCAATTTTTATTTTAATGACATGTAAGAGAATTTATTATTGTCTCATAATGCCTTTGATAATGACCCGCAGGAAACTGAAATATATTGTGAAATATAACAGCAATACTTTAATTTCCTCTACTATGGAATATCCATTTCACCAAGCATGTAGCCCATCACATATTAATTATATATATGCCTTGTTTGCCTTTAATGTTATTAATAGTTATATGCATTTTTTTGACCAAATATGCATACTGGTATGCAATATTTCTTAATTTATTATAGTTAAACTTAACTGGGTTCTAAAAAAGATGTTTATTAAAAAAAATGCAAAAAAAAAACAAAGAAAAATAAAAATAAACAATTTTTTTACCTAAAATTGTATAAAAGGCATTTATTATTAAATATTTTTTAAAATTTTCAACTGAAAAGGATTGTCTTCTATCAGTAAAAATATGTTTATACAATGAGAACCTTCTTTTAACATCTACTGATGTAATCGGGCCATACTGCAACTTAGGTAGTAAAGTATAAGGCCAAGATACAACTTCGTTGGATGGTATACCTTCATTAATGCTTCTTAGTGCAGTTAAATATTTAAACCCTTTATTATTTTTTACAGTTACATCCAATTTGTTCCTTACTTGACCTCCTACTTTACCGGGAATGTTGTTATATTTAGCGGAAAAAGTTTCAACAATACTAATTGAATCTCTTAAACATAAATTTCGACTCTCTAACGAGGATATTATGTCCGGTATAAAACTGAAATTAACCTTAATGAAAACAGGATCTTTAACTACACTTGCACTTTTTAAGAACTCTTTACTTTGCACAACACACTGCGAATCGTCATCTAAATCCAAAATTAGTTATTTAATGGCTTCGAAATGTTCTGCGTAGAACATTGCGGCCTTAATCCATGTTCCCCACCAGGTAATTACAGGTTCTGGAGGTTCTCCTTATACATCTGCACTCTTAGAGATGCTTTTAGAAACACTTTTTTTACATTTGAAATTAATTTATTTACTAAAGGATATTTAGTTCTGACGGTTTCTGCGACTCGTTTTATTCCATGTAAAAGACAAGTCACATATGTACCATATTGGGGTAAAAGATTCTTAAGTTTTGGCCTACTTTTATCATATACGGTGCTGCATCAGACAAAAGCACTATACACTTCTCATCTATGACTGGATTTGGTAAGAACTCGCTTATATTTCATTTTTTGTAACTTTGATTTATGCAGCGGCGTTTTCAGATGTTGATCGATTTGGAACTTCTTTTCACACACAATAATTTTTGCACAAACTTTACAGAAGACTTTTTCTCCACTAAACTCTAACTCTGGGAAATTTTTAATCCACGAAGACGTTTTCGCCACTTTAGACATTTTGAACACAAATTTGAAATCACTAGTTTCACACTGAAAATACTGAAATCTTCGACAAACTAAAACAAAAGTACGTATTACAACCCGATATAAATACAGTTTGTTAAGCAGGTAATAATAAGGCATTATTAAATGACAATAAATAACCCCTAACAATATACCTGCAACCCCCGGAAACCCCAATAAATACCTTGTGTATAACCAAAATGTAAATAGTAATTGTTATATAATTTTCTTCAGATTGGAAAATCCCTGAAACAAGTGCCGGACTGGACATTAAACCTATGAGCTATGAGTCTACGAGTTTTCATAACCGGGCGTTTTTCATTTTTTGATAACGCCGAAAACATAAAAATATGCTCATAAAATAATAATATAACTATATATTTTTTCCTTTTATTAAATTGTGAAGAAAGACTGCATTGTCTTATTAACATTAGTTTAACTCCACTGAAAGTATGGGCTATTTCTTCAATTTCAAGAAAGGTCTCTGTATATTGTAATATTACTAAAAAATTAGGACGTACGATTAAAATAATGTTTTTCTCTATTACAGCATTGCCGAACATCAAAATTGCACACTTCAGATTCATCAGCAGTCTCATCATCTGGTTGGTCACAAACTTAATGTAGAAAATGACTCATTATTATTTCGGCAAACAGATTTAGACAAGCACCGTCTCCGTAAGGATCCAGCGAATGTTAATATGTTTAAATGCAGTCAATGCACCTATCAAACTAAGTTTAAAAGGTATTTAAACAGTCACCTTCTTCGGCATAAGAATCCAGGAGAAGTTAATATTTTTAAATGTCTTCAATGTACCTTTCAAACTAAGTTTAAAAGTGGTTTAAACAGGCACATTTCACGGCATAAGAATCCAGGGGAAGTAAATATTTTTAAATGCGATCAATGCGAATTTCAAACCAAGAATATGTATTATTTGAACATGCACCTTATCCGGCATAAAAGTCCAGGAGAAAGTGATAGGTTTAAGTGCACGCAGTGTGCGTATCAGACTAAGTTTAAATGTAATTTAAACAGTCACCTTCTTCGGCATACAAGTCCAGGAGAAGGTAGTAGGTTTAAATGCACTCAGTGTCCCTACCAAACTAACTTTAAAAGTAATTTAAACAGTCACCTTCTTCGGCATGCCAGTCCAGGAGAAGTCAACATGTTTAAATGCACTCAATGTGCCTTTCAATCTAAGTTGAGAAGTGGTTTAAACAGACACCTTATTCGGCATAAAGATCCAGGGGAAGTAAATATGTTTAAATGCACTCATTGTGCCTATCAAACTAAGTTTAAAAGTGGTTTAAACAGACACCTTCTTCGGCATAAGGATCCAGGAGAAGTGAATATGTTTAAATGCACTGATTGTGCCTTTCAAACTAAGTTCAAAAGTGCTTTAAACATGCATTTTCGTCGGCATCAGGTTCCAGAGGAAGTCAATGGTTTTAAATGCACTCAATGTTCCTATCAAACTAAGTTTAAAAGTAATATAAACAGTCACCTTCTTCGGCATAAGAATCCAGGGGAAGTCAGTATGTTTAAATGCACTCATTGTATCTATACAACTAAGTTTAAAAGTAATTTAAACAGGCACCTTCTTCGGCATAAGGATACAGCGGAAGTCAATATGTTTAAATGCGATCAATGAGGCTTTCGAACTTAGAATAGGTATTATTTAACCATGCACCTTCTCCAGCATACAAGTCCAGGTGAAAGCAATGTGTTTAAATGCACAGACACGTTCTTCGGCATAAGGATCCAGGCGAAGTAAATATGTTTAAATGGGATCAGTGTGACTATCAATCCAAGTATAATTACGATTTACATAAACACCTTCTTTCGCAGGCGAACCCAGGGGAAGGTAATATGTTGTGGGTACCTTGAAACGTTTGTTGAACTTTTCCCTCGGTAGATTGTTAAAATAGTTTAGACATTTTATGTATGTAAGACTAGAGATGGTAACTAACCTGAGTAAAGTGTATTTTGTCTTGTATTATAGAAATTCAAAAATTGGTGTTCACTTCATATGTTTTATTGATAAATTATACTTTTTATACCATGTGCATGCTGTAATGGCCCAGATTTGAACGTTACCCGGTTACGTTACTCAAATAAAACGGGATCGGTGACGTTTCAACCAACAAGTGTCCGAGAAAATCAAACAACAAGAAGCGACAAAATCCGAGTTTAGCATTGATATAATGGGGCCAAAATTATATGTCCTTCACCTTGAAATCTTGACAGTTGGCCGGGTTATTACACTGAAAGAAACACTAAAGCGATGAAGTAAATGCTTTACGCTGAAATAAAGAATATGGGTACCTAGTGAGAAATATCTTTTGTATGAATAACTTCTGTGTTTCATGTAATTGACTTTTCAGCAAATTTCGTAAAATCATAAAAAAGAATGAAATAAACTAAAAAAAAAATGTTTTTTAAATGTTTTATTAATTGCGCGTTACTAAGTGATAATACATTCTAGAAAGGAAATGAAATAGTATATTACATACTAAGAGTGGTAAGGCATTTTGAAAATGACGATACTAGCGTTAGCAAGAATTGCCCATTAACAGGGGCAATTCTCGCTAACATTATAATATTACGTAACTGCTCTTACGCACAGCTTGGCTTCTAACAATATAGTGTGTGTAATTAGAGTTTTACGGATAAAGTAGACAGTGCGTAAGTAGCTTCTTACTAATATAGAAGTAGAACAACAATATTTTCTTATGTATCCCTAACAATGTTATACCTTTATACTTTTGGATAAACTAAAAATCCTATATATAGCTTCGCTGATGACAGCACACTTGTTTCATCTTTTACTTTGGATGCTCGGACATCGGCTGCTAATGCACATCTCTATAGGCAGCAAGAGGTCTCACATCTTAACAAAGACCTGGAAGAAATTCTGTCTTGGGGTGACAGTAACCAAGTAGAATTTAACGCTAAAAAGACCCAGGCGGCAGTTTTTTCTAAAAAAGTTAATGTTGAAGAACCGGATATAGTTATGGCCGGACACTCGATTCCCTTGGCTTCATCAATATATTTATTGGGCGTTAATTTGAATAGCTATATGTCTTGGCATAGTCACGTTGCAGCCATTGCTAAGGCATTCTCGCAGAAGCTTGGAGTACTTTTCCGAACAAAGAACCTCTATACACCCCAACAACTTTTGATGCTCTATAAAGCCCAAGTTCGACCATCGCTGGAGTACTGTTCGCATATTTGGGGCTCTGCTCCTAAACATACCCTGAGATTGCTAGATTCCATTCAAAGAAGAGCCATTCGCTTGATCGGTGACCATAGTCTGACAAACAACCTGGAAAGCCTTGAACATCGAAGGCGGGTTGGCGACTTGAGTCTATTTTACAAATATTTTCAGGCAAATGTTCAACTGAGGTTGCCCGCTTGATACCACCCAGAGCGGTGCATGGTATATACACGACGAGCCACTGCAGCCCACCAGTATGTGGTTCAGCTTAGTGTCCCTCGAACGACACTGTTTCAGAACTCGTTCATCTGGAGAACGTCATCACTATGGAACGACCTCTACCAAATGTCATATTGTCACTTCTCGTTTGCTTTTCTCGGCAAGTGCATGTCTGCTACATGCGGAGCGCCATGAGTTGTGCATGCACGTTTGGCAACACTGATTGCTTAGTATGTAAACTGAAATTTAATTTGTTTTAATTCTAAAATTCTTAAGTTAAAATGTTTTGATTAAGTCTGAATCCACATGCATCCGTGATCACGCATCCGTTGTTACCACGTGATCATCAGTAACCAATCAAATATTTGTTTAGGGAGCTGACAGCTCGTCAAGGTCATCACGGATAAAAATTGGTTAATTTAACTTTTGTCCGTGTTTTGACATTTTTATTTAAACTGTTTGGTTAAAATTCTGAAGTATCTATTAAGTGGAGAGTTTTAAGCTATTTTTTTCGGTATTTGTGGTTAGTTTATGCAACAAATTTGATTTTACGAATAGATGCGACTATCCGGCATTTTTATTTTACATAGTTTTCAATTAGCTCAGTTACGTCCGTATCACGTGTCTAACCTATCCGTAATACGCATACGGATGCATGTGGATTCAGGCTAAAAATCCGTGATACTTCCATGTAAGCTGTCCAATTTGAAGCGGTGTTGCCAAGTGTAATTTCTAATACTGTGCGAGCAAGAATTATTATCATCAAAGTGTGCTTTGCATCTAAGGCCGTACTGCTTAGCGGTAGAGCTAAATACCTGTTGGGTGTCAGTAAATACCAGCATTATCAATCAATCAGTTATTTCGTCATCTTTAACAGTCGTTACAAGTAATTTGATTTATAATTTATCTAATTGCTTGAATAATTCACGCAATGGGTTTTACGAAATAGCATAAAAAATTCATTGTTTAAGCGTATTTTCAAACGGGGTTAGAGTGAAAATAATGAGTGGCAATATAAGCAGCGTTTGTGCATCAACGATTTTCGCGAAAATTTTCCTAACGTCGATTTTACTGCTGCTATCATTGCCTGAGAAGAGCCGTGGCTCTGTTTAGGGAAACAGGTTCTATACAACATAAAAAACGAGCTGGAAGACCATCTGTAAGAACAGAAAAACTTGTTGCAAACGTTCGGAAAAGAATGCAAAATACGCCAACAAAATGTGTAAGACGCCTGTCTCAAGAATTGTGAAGATCTTATGGAACATGCAGGACTATTCTTAAAAAACAGTTGAATTTGTTTCTTTATAAAGTGCAAGTATTCCAACAGACACGAGCTGCAGATTTTGAAAGACGCAGGAATTACTGTCGGTGGTTTACCTACAAGTTTCTTGGGAAAAAATTACACCTGACATGTTTTTTTGACGAAGCCTGGTTCCACCTCACTGATTATGTAAATTCTCAGAATTCACGCATGTAAAATAGTAAATATCTCAATTTGTCCACATTGTACCCTCCAAAAATTGGTGTCTGGTTCGCTGTTTCCCGAAGAAGAATTGTTGGCCCTATTTTTTTTCATAACACAGTTACAGCACAGCGGTATAGGGACAATATTTTGAATCCATTTGTGGAGCCATTACGTGACGAAGAACTACGTTTTGGTTATTTTAACCATATCACCTTGTTTGACGGTTATGGATTTCTTTATTGTTTCTCATTTAAAGAACAATATTTTTAAAGCACCAGTTGAAAATTTAAAACAGTTACAAGAAAGGATTATCCAAGAATGTAGTAACATTTCTCCAGAGTATGAAGAGACGTGAATTTATGCTTGGAGCATGGCGGTGGCCAATTTTAGCAATTTCTATACTTTTTATTTTTCTTTCTCTATATTCTTACTTTGTTAATTTTGTAAACAATAAAAACAAATTTGTATTTGTTTACTGATGAATATTACATCAGTTTGGCATATCAAGTCATAATTTGACACAATTTTGACCTAGATTTGGTTAGATGTATCGTCCCCTTATAATAGTGATCTAAACCAAGCCCTCTTGGATGAAAGTAATTTTTCCTCGCACGGTAAATAATATATGTAAGAACCTATATTTGGAGAAAAAGTATAAATTAAGAAAATATCGCTTTTTTTTTAAAGGGCAAATTAAGAACTAGTTAGCGTCTTTTCTTTGATATACCTACCTAAGTTTAATTTAAATATTGCCGAAATATGTATCAATAAATTATTTATTAAAGCTTCAGACATTAGGCTGCAAGGAGAATTGGTAACGAGTTGTCATAATTACTAACCACTTCTTAGTTCTGCCTTCAAAGAAAAAAATATATTTTTTTTATTTATGCTTACTGTTTTCGTTAAAGTACCTACTTATACAGGGTGTAACATAAAGGTTGGGAATAAATTAAACGGTGGATTCCTTAGTCAAAAATAATAGAAATTTTTCATATAAGGATATGCTCTACGGGATTTCGTTTCCAAGTTACAGGGTGTTGAATTTTTCTTAAAAATTTAGTTTAGGTTTAATATCTTTTGAACGCTGGCAGATAACAAAACGAAATTTTAGCAGTAACTTCACTTGATAATACCCTAGGAGAAGTAAAAAAATTGTCTTCCTGGGATACTCAGTGGCGTGCATACGGATATTGCCGTAGGGTTTTTTAATGAAAAATGTGGTACGCCACTGGTAGAATTATTTTTTTATTAAAATTTATGAATTTTCCTTTTATTCTAAACAAAATTCCCCTCTTGCGTTTTCTTTGAATCTCTTGCCATTTTCCCGTAATTAAACATTTTGCAAATATCAGTTTTTCCACAGGTTACATAGGAAATTGAGGGTAATAGGAACAAAATCGAGCATGCCTTGGACCACGATATTTTCTGATAATGTCATTGTCAGTTAGGTTATTTAGTTTTGCTTAGGCTTTTTAATTTTAGTAATAAACCTATTAAAAATGGATTACTCAGTTAAAGAATTAGCAGATATGCATTTTATTTATGGCCGTGCCAACGGGAATACTGTGTTAGCTGTACGTCTGTATGCTGAACGTTTTCCAAATCGATGCATTCCGATTAGGAAGACTTTTTCAAGGATTCACGCTCGCTTACGTGAAACCGGATCATTAAAGCCTTGCACCTCCAGTGGAAGACCACAATACGTAAGAACAGTACAGCGCGAGGAACGAATCCTTCAGATTGTCGAGGCGAATCCTGAATCTAGTACTAGAAGAATTGGAAGAATGGAAAGAGTAAGCCATATGACAGTCCAACGAATCCTACATGATAATTTATTGTACCCATACCATTTACAACGAGTGCAGGCTCTTTCTGTCGAGGATTATGCACCACGTCTTAGATTTTGTACATGGTTCTTAAATAAATGCAATTTAAACCATTAATTTCACTCATCCGTTTTATTTACCGACGAAGCTGGATTTACAAGGGATGGCATAATTAATTTTCATAATAACCATTTATGGGCTGATGAAAACCCTCATGGAATCATACAATCCCGGCACCAGCAACGATTTTCTATTAATCTTTGGGCAGGAATAATTGGCGATTATTTGATTGGTCCTGTAGTAGGTACTACCAAATAGATTAGACGGATTATCATATCTGGATTTCCTTCAAAATGGATTACCACCTTTATTAGAAAAAGTTCCAATTGAAACGCGACAGCAAATGTGGTTTATGCATGATGGCGCTCCAGCTCACTTTAGGCGAGAAGTTAGAGAATACCTCAACGAAACGTACCACAATAAATGGATAGGTCGTGGAGGGCCAAGAGCGTGGCCTCCTCGTTCACCCGACCATAATCCATTGGATTATTATTTATGGGGGCACTTAAAAAACATGGTTTATTCCGTTCCCATTCCTAACGTACAGATTCTTCGTCAAAGAGTTGAAATGGGTTGTCAGCAAATTCGAGAGATGCCTGGAATTTTTGGACGAGTAAGACAATCCATGAGAAAACGCATTGAAAAATGTATTGAAGTTGAGGGGCAATATTTTCAGCACCTTTTGTAATTTTGTTTGTTGTGTTGGTTTACATACTTTATTAAAATAATTGTTTTCAATTTCTAAGTTTTTAGTATTTTAATTTTTGTAAATTACATATATTAGTATGGTGTTTCAAAAATCTAAAAGTTTCAATGTCGTTTCTGCCATTTTGTAAGCACTGGATCACAACGTAGGTACTCGATTTTATTACTGTTAGGTACTGAAATTGCTGAAAACTGATATTTGCAAAATGTTTAATTACGGGAAAATGGCAAGAGATACAAAGAAAACGCAAGAGGGGAATTTTGTTTAGAATAAAAGGAAAATTCATAAATTTTAACAAAAAAATAATTCTACCAGTGGCGTACCACATTTTTCATTAAAAAACCCTACGGCAATATCCGTATGCACGCCACTGAGTATCCCAGGAAGACAATTTTTTTACTTCTCCTAGGGCATTATCAAGTGAAGTTACTGCTAAAATTTCGTTTCGTTATCTGCCAGCGTTTAAAAGATATTAAACAAAAACTAAATTTTTAAGAAAAATTCAACACCCTGTAACTTGGAAACGAAATCCCGTAGAGCATATCCTTATATGAAAAATTTCTATTATTTTTGACTAAGGAATCCACCGTTTAATTTATTCCCAACCTTTATGTTACACCGTGTATACAGGGTGTTACTTAATTATAGGCCGTAATTCCAAAAGCGCATTCCTGAACCAAATTCAAGGAGAAAAGTTTATATAAACATGTGTCTTAAAAAGTCTGGTTTTCAAAATACAGGGTGTTAAAGTTTAAAAAGTAAATCGGTTTTTTATTAATATCTCAAAGATCCTTTTGCCGATTTTGGTGAAATTTTCGACATGCAATGAAGTGGCTTTTATTTTGTTTCTCCCAAACAAAGTAAGATACGAAAAAATATCAAGAAACAAAAAAGTTGTATTTTTAGCTGCTTAACCCAAAAACAATATAAAATTTTTAAACAAGTAAAAGGCGTAAAATTTTTGGTCAATATTATTCGTGCCCCCGGAACGCCACTAGAACTCATAATTATCATCTAGTTAGTGCTAACTTAGCGTCCTATCCCAACGAACAACGCTGCCAAATTTCCGCAAAATCGGCAAAAGGATCTTTGAGATATTAATAAAAATCCGATTTTTTTTTTAAACTTTAGTACACATGTTTAAGTGAACTTTTCTACTCGCATTTGGTTCAGGAATGCGCCCTTGGAGTTACGGCCTATCGTTAAGTAGCACCCTGCACATAGGTACGACACGTAAGAAAGTATCCCGGACATCAAAAATGTCAAAAATAAATTATAACGTTATGGGGGTGTTCGAGTAGAAGGACAGACCGTTCCGAGCGCGCTTGAAATGATCTGTGTCTGCATTGAAGCTCCGAGCGGAATCTTTCTTGTTCGAGATAAAAATAGGCATCTGCTCGCAATTTCTCGGTCAAAAGAAGTGCAGAAAGTCTAGCAACCAACATTTGATTCAAATTAACGGCTTACTGGAGCCCAACTTTTCCTATTAGATTTGAACTGGGTTTCTTGAAATTAATTCATTTAAAATGGAATGACTATAGTGAAACCTGTGGAGTCTTATATCTTACTGGGCCATTAAATATGGCACAGAAACACTTTGATAATAATGAACATTATTTTATGACTGATATTAATATTGCAGAGCACCAAAACAATAATATAAAAGAAACTTTAAAATCAAAGTCGATTATACATTTTGTTTATTGGATATATTTTACCTAAATCATATTTTAGGTAATATTTTTCTTTTGACCTTGCAATGTAAGTAAGACAACCACATAATTTTTTAAAAACAATAAATTGCCAGCAAATCGGGGAACCTGTATTCTCAAAATATTCATTTTTGGCTATTGATTGTGTGGGCAACTGTAATTTACTGAACATAACAAGGGAGTTTGAAGACAGTTAGGTTATAGTACGGATAGGTGTACCTATGTCAATAGGTACTACATAATATAATTTCAGCCTATTATTTGAACAAACAAGGGAGTCTGAAGACAGTTAGGTTATAGTACGGATAGGTGTACCTATGTCAGTAGGTACTACATAATATAATTTCAGCCTATTATTTAACTACCCTTAATATAATTTCTGATTTATTAGTACTTACTTTATATGTTTCTCCTTCAGAATTTCTGAAACTGTTTACCGAAACGCGTTATACCCATTGGGATATCCAAGCTCATGGTTGTTCCCGTTGGTCGGTGGTTGTGAGGGTGGCAGATAGAGATAAATAAATTGCTCTACCGTTTTCCGATTTATAGATTTCTGTTCCGGTGCTATATTTGACTGTAGCTTGACGGTCGAGATGGTCATCTTTCAACTTTTTCTGTTCGCTGTTGACAATATATCCAATCATGTCGTAGAATGCTGTCACGTGGCTCAACAGCTGGACGTACGTCACATTAGGATACTTTTTTGGGCTAGTATTTGTTTGTGGTTTGAACAGTAAGCGACTTCTCATCCATAGTCCATGTTAATTTAACTTGTGAAATCTTTTAACAAATTTGCAATTGGTATGAAAAAACATATTTTAAAATAATATCCTTAAAATAACCTCCTTGTCTAACGGTGATCCTATCTTTTCTCGGCCACCGTCAAACGTCGACCACTACCAGCCACCGTCAAGTAGGGAAGGTCGGGGCAAAGCGGTATAGCTAACGTTTGGCTAACAATTAAAAAAATATCGTTGCATTGCGAACCCTTATGTTTAGGTGGTAATATTGGTTGCTATGTTACATATCTAGACCAGATGAAAAAATATATCTTTTCTTTTTTTTGACAAAGTTTTGCAACTTCTTTTAAAAACATGCATTTTTTTTTACTTTGCCCCACAGTAGGGGTAGAGTAAAATAGCCATGGGGGCAAAATAAAATAGTTCTTTTTTTATCTAAATGTAACAATAATAAAAAACTGACCTTTAGTATAGATCTGCATACCTCATATAGGTACTACTTATCACACAAATATAATAACATTTTTCATTACAACAAAATATTCCACAGAAATATAAAAAAGCAAATTTCAGTATCTGAAAAATATGTGAAATCTTTGCAACTTTTAAAAAATAAATTTCACATTTTTTAAGAGCAACTTACTAGAGGTAAACACGTCCTACATTTAATTTTGGAAGTTTTGAATACGGAGATATGCATTTATTAAATCATATGGGGGTAAAGTGAACTGATGGGGCATAGTGAAAAATATAACAATATATTAATAAAGTTAAGAATTAGGAATAAGTTTAATCAAAAAAGAAAATTAGCAAATATTTATTGCAAAATTAACTTTATTTTTAATAAATGGCAAAATAAACATATACGAAATAATGTTTTAAAAAAGGTTGTGAAACACATTATACCTAAAGAAAAAACTAAAAATAAGTTTATTGCAAAAATGAAATAGCAATCATATTATGAACCGCACCACATAAAAATATTACATAAACTGTACTCTTTCGTAACGCAGTTTAACATATTTTGGAAGTTTTCCTGTAATTTCAGACTTATAAATTTCACTAATATCTTTCGCCAATGGGAAAATATAAACGTTTTTATGATTTCGATAATTTCTCATAAACTTGACGCTGTAAGTTAATAATTGATTTTCATTGCTTGTAATTTTTAATATTTGCCCAACAAATTCTTTCTTATTATTTTTTTTATCTTTTTTTAATTCAACGAGAATATAATCGTTTTCTTTTGGATCTTCGTCGGATAGAGTAAGCTTTATATCTTCAGGATCCCTCGCATCTTCGTCGATGTTATCAGAAAATTCAGATAAATCTGATGATGAATCCTTGCACAATACATGATGGTCTTCATCTGAATCTGATTCATCGTTGGAGTCGTGGGAATTATTTTTTTTAACACGTTTGACTTTGCTAACTGACTTAACTATGTTATCTGTATCTATTTTCCTTTTAACCTGCTTTACTGCCTGTTTGCATATAGGGGTACTTTTTGTGGCCTGTTGAATTTTTAATTCATTTAGGTATGGCGAGGATGTAATAATTGTTGTTTTCCCAAAAAGAAAAATAACGATTGTCAGCGGATACTAAGTTTGTTTTCGTGAATTATATCACCCCTAAACCTAGGATTAGATGACATTATCAAGAACTACCTGAACTGCCGAATCAGCATCAGCAGACAAAGCAGAGAAGATACGCTTGTTCCCGAGAAGATTATTATTCAGTCGGGTTTTTATTGTCACGCTAACAACACATATTTTATTAGTCTTTGTAAAAGTTAGTTTTAATAAATAAAATTGTTTTTTAAAAACTTAAATCTCGTTTATCAAGATTTAATTGGCGCAGTCGTGCGGATTTTTGGAATTGATCGTATCGAACGATCGATTTTCGTATCGACGATTAACCAAAAAATCGAACTTGTTGGTGACTTTGTTGTGCGGAGGTGTTTTGTGGAGTGACGTCATAATCTATCGAAGAGGAGTCGCCCAGTCTATCGCAGACCTATCAGACCACCCAGGCAAGACATCATCGAAGATTGGAACCAAATTGTCCAATTTTGCAAGAATCCAAGTTTGGGAAGGACCACATTGCCGACCTAAGACAAGGTTTTTTATAGAGATAATGCTGAAGGCCATCGTTGTTATTCTTATGTAAGTGCAATTTAATGTCTGTAGAAAACATAACCGATTTTCTTAAAAATTTGACAATTGACAATAACCCTTCAACCGACTCTCAAATTTTTATTGAAAATCCGGTATCAATTGAATCTATAACCGAATCAATTGATAATACTGATAAAGAAATTACCAATCACTTAAACGTAATTGAAATGTCTAGATTTAGTTCCGAACATCTAAAATGCGTACCTGATTTCGATGGAAATCCCAATGACCTTAATAGGTATATATCTGTTTGTGATTCCTTAATAAATGAGTTCTATGATCGGAATAATCCAACGACTTTTCAAAATGTCTATTTAATAAACTCTTTAATTGCAAAACTATCAGGAAATGCAAAACTGGTAGTAAATATTCAAAATGTATCTACCTGGAAAGATGTGCGTGATACACTTACACGCAACTTTTCAGATCAAAGAGACGAAACATGCTTAAATAGAGATTTGGTTATGATGCGGCAAAATTCTGCGGAAAAACCGCAACAATTTTATGATAGGGTTTTAAATATTTTAAATATTTTGTGTGCGTACGTAGATCTGCATGAAAGCAGTAGCGCTAATAAAAATTTAAAACGCACGTTGTACCAAAATTTGGCATTAAGAACATTTTTGTCAGGGTTACGGGAACCTTTAGGTACTACAATTAGGTGCATGAAACCAAGTGATCTTAGTGAGGCTCTTCAAGTCGTTTTACAGGAAGATAATGTCCACTATTTTCAAAATTTGAACCCAAAAATTATATCTAGACCCGGTCCCATTCAACCTAGACCAGAACTAACATCGAGAATAGTGCGTAACACTCCGATATATTTTAATAGCAATACCCCCAATAACTTCTTCAGAAGTCAAGCGCAAAATAGGTTTCCATCGCAACCGATTGCAATCCAACCCAGAATGAATACTCAACCACAAAAATATTTTACGAATTCCCAAGTTTTTAGGCAACCACAGCAAAATCAAAATAAAAATGTTTTTAAACCAAACCCGAATAAAACATTCCCCAAACCTACGCCTATGAGCGTATCTACCCGAAATACAACGAATTTCGCGCAAAACCGTCCGTCGACATCATATTATCAACAACCCCAACAACGTAATTGGGTTGCTGAAGAACTATTTTATGCACAAACAGACGAAATGGAACCAGAAAACACAAACTATGACCTAGGACAACAAGACGAGCAATATTTTCCCGATGATCAAACAAATCAATATTTTGCTGAAGACTCGAGAAATGTTCAATCACTATACGAAGATAACAATTACGATGATGAAAGTCAACAGGGAAATTTTCATTTAACCCATACCAACAAAGATCCAACGTAGAGACCGAGACTTCACCACCTATAATTTCTCTTAATAACACTAATTCTAGCGAACTTTCATACATAACTTTTCCCGAATATGACATTAAAATACTAATAGACTCTGGCTCAACAAGATCGTTTATTGACCCCCAAATTGCATTTAAATATTTTCCAAATTTAATTAGGGATGACCCATTTATTGTTTCGACAGTTTTTCAAAAGTCGGCTCATAAATATAGCACCCTTATACCCGCTTCGGAAATTTTTAATTTACCACATGTTACAAATCTTAAATTTTTCCTATTTAAATTTCACAATACTTTTCACGGACTTTTAGGCCTTGATAACTTAAAAGTTTTACAAGCAAGCTTAGACTTTAATAAAGGCATTTTAGTCACACCATATGCAAAGATAAGATTAAGCTATTTTCAAATAAAAAATGATCTTAATTTAATAACAATTTCACCCAGATCCAAACAAGTTATAAAATTAAAAACATCAATATTGAATGGAGAAGTCATTATACCTCACCAAAAAATCCATAATTGTGAAATACCCGAATCTCTAACAATAGCAAAAAATGGCGAAGCCATAACAACAATTTTAAATAATACCACCAATCCGATTACTCTGGATTTCTCAGAACCCATATTAGTTGAAAATTTTAATGAAAATAACATTCAACAAATTTACCTAAACAATTTTGACGAATCACCAAAACAAAAAATTGATTTCTCTAAATTTCGTACAGACCATTTAAACAACGAAGAAAAACGCCAGATTCTTGACCTGCTTAATGAGTATTCCGATATTTTCTATGACGAAAATACGTCCCCGACCTTTACCAACAAAATTAAGCATCAGATTCGCACTTCAGACGAGGTACCCATATACACCAAATCATACAGATACCCGTAAGTTCACAAGCAGGAAGTCGAAGGTCAAATAAAGAAGATGCTGGACCAAAAGATAGTCAGACCCAGTCATTCACCCTGGAGCTCACCAATTTGGGTACCGTAAAGTGGGCATACTTGCAACAGTGGTATAACTTGCAACAATATGAACCTGGTGGAATGTTTGCTTTCCCCCTCCCCTAGGTTAGGCCGCGCGTCAACCGCTTGCGTGTTTACGTTTAGTACGGATCGGTAGGTCGACTTGTATGCAAGTATAGCGCTGCACAAAATTTACTACGATAAATTTGGCGGGATTTTTCGTCGTCTACGGTAAGTGCTCTAAATTGTTTCTGTATAACTTCCCCTGTTCAGAGTTTATTTACAGTGGGATTTGTATCAAATTTGGATATAATGTGCTTAGATGCTTGGTCTAAAACCTTAAATACCCAGTTTTGATTTAAGTTAAAAGATTTTTGTAAATATATTTTTTTTTTAATTGCATGTCCAGAAGTGGGTAACTTGCAACATGCCCCGAAAACACAAAAAGCAGTTAGGGAGTAGATCGTACCGAAATTTTTCCGACGAAACTTTGGAAGCTGCATTACGGGCTATTGAAAATGGTTCCGGAATTCGGGAAGCATCCCGGAGATTCGGAATTGACCCATCAACACTCTCACGGAAAAGAAGGAATTTGTTTTCCCGTAACCCTGGGAGGCAACCAGTATTTCCCAAGGAAGAGGAGGAAGCATTTGTTAATAATATCCTTTTGGCCGCACAGTGGGGGTTTCCATTAACCTCATATGATATACGGTTAACAGTAAAACAATACCTGGATCGTAAAGGTGTTCGGGAGAATCGTTTTGGAAATAACAATATGCCAGGTTTGGAATGGGCAAGAAATTTTTTAAATAGGCACAAATCTAAGGTAGGCTGTAACTAGCCAATAATTATACAAATTTTAATTAATTTTAAAAATATATTTTAGCTTTCTGCGAGATTATGCGAAAACATAAAGCGGGCCAGAGCTCAAGTTTCCAGTGATATGATTAATGAATATTTTACTGAGTTGGAGAATAGTCTTGAAAATGTGCCTCCTCAAAATATTATTAATTATGATGAGACCAATTTTTGTGACGATCCTGGTCGTCAAAAAGTCATTGTTAAACGAGGTGCTCGTCATAGTGAAAGATATATGGATTCGTCCAAGACATCAGTGTCTGTTATGATGGCTGGTTCAGCTGCAGGGCATATATTACCACCATACGTCGTCTATAAGTCGCTACATTTATATGACACATGGACTGAAAATGGTATAGAGGGTGCGAAATATAATCGGTCGAAGTCAGGGTGGTTTGACATTACAATATTTGAAGACTGGGTTTTAAAAATTGCTTTGCAATATTTCCGGCAAAAAGATGGACCAAAAGTCATGATAGGAGACAATTTGTCGAGCCACCTTTCAGATCGAGTGATGCGTACCTGTAGAGAACATAATATTAGATTTATATTATTGCCGCCTAACTCGACACATTTATGCCAGCCATTGGACGTGGCGTTTTTTAGACCAGTTAAATCTGCTTGGAGGGATGTTCTACTTAATTGGAAACAAAAAAATAAAGGTTGTATTCCAAAGGATCAATTTCCAAGATTATTAAGACAAACTCTTGAAAAAGTGAAGCCTGAAAATTTGGTAGCAGGATTTAGGGCCACAGGGATATATCCGCTGAATAGAGAAGAAGTGCTAAAGCGACTGCCAGATTGGTGCCAAGCACAAGCACCTTTAAATCAAGACGCCTTAAACAATAGTTTTACAGACTTGTTACAAAAGATTCGCTTTCCAGATGAAAATAGGCAGATTAAGCGCAAAAAGAGATTAAATGTAATTGCAGGAAGAAGTGTATCTTTTGATACAAATGAAAAAGACGAAGCAACAAATGTAATAGAATCTGAAGATCTTATAGAAGATGATTTTAACACAAAATTATTTCCGAGAGCCACCACTTCAAAAGAGAGCGACAGTTCGCTCTCGGATAGCCACATGTCTGTCCATGATTCAGATTCCGACAATTGGGATGAATTTAACTTAGAACCAAATGAATACAATGAAGGAGACTACATATTGGTTCAATTTATTCCTGAAACAAAGAGACGACAGGCCGTGATGTATGTTGGTCATGTTCAAGAAGTTTTACGTGAAAATGATAATAATAATTCACTGTATTGCAAATTTCTAAGAGCGGCCGCAGGTACAAAATTGCCTAAAAATAGCTTTAAATATCCAGAAATTGATGATTTATCAATTGTCGATATAAATCAAGTAAAAATGAAGTTACCCGCACCGAAAGCAAAACGTGGAGTTTATACATTTCCCGGTCATTTGAAACTTACATAATATGTTTTGTTTAAAATTATTTTTTATTATTTAGTTTAGGGTCATTTTGTTCCTTTTTGATGTTCCTATAAGAATTTAAGTTGATTATATGTTCCTATAAGTTGATTATACGTTTATTTTTGTATTTTTAATAAAAAAAACTAAATAAATGCATTTTTTTAATCTACAATCATACCACTACCATTCAAATACCCAAATTATTTTTTTTAAATATTTTTTGTGTTGCAAGTAAATCAATACGCGCTCCTAAATGCGATTACTACTGAAAAAAGACACCTGTTGCAAGTATCCACTTTAGTGTGTCTAACTTGCAACACCCGGTTTTTTTTTAAAATATATATTAAATATTCATTTTATTCAAAGTTTTTTGTTAAAATCGGATACTAGACCACAAGACTAAAATTTTGGTACCAATAATGTAAAATTTGACAAAAAAATAAAAAACTTATTGACAAAAGAATTTTGAAAATGTTGCAAGTATCCCCACTTTACGGTAGTCCCAAAAAAGGCAGACGCGTCTGGAAAACAAAAATGGAGAGTCGTGGTCGACTATAGAAAATTGAACGAGAAATCCTTGGATGATCGCTATTGCCTTCCAAACATTAGTGATATACTCGACAAACTTGGCAAGTGTCAGTATTTCACTACGCTAGACCTGGCAAGTGGATTCCACCAGATTGAAATGGATGAGAAGGACATCGAAAAAACCGCTTTTAGTACCGAATTTGGGCACTATGAATATCTGCGTATGCCCTTCGGGTTAAAAAATGCTCCTGCGACGTTCCAACGCGTCATGGACAATATTTTACGTGGGCTGCAAAACGAAAAATGTGCAGTGTACCTAGATGATATTATTATATTCTCTACGTCATTGCAAGAACACATCGAACGATTAAAATCTGTTTTCGAACGACTTAGGGAATCCAATTTCAAAATACAGCTCGATAAGTCCGAGTTTTTAAGAAAAGAGGTGGCTTATCTAGGACACGTAGTTACACCTGAAGGGGTTAAGCCTAACCCGTATAAAATAAAAGCGATTAAAAAATACCCTATACCTTCAACCACGAAACAAATTAAAGGTTTTCTTGGCTTATTAGGTTATTACAGACGTTTTATAAACAACTTTGCTAAAATCACATAACCGTTGACAAAGTGCTTAAAGAAGGGAGCTAAGATCGAACATAACCCAGAATTCGTATCATGTTTCGAAACCTGCAAAAATTTACTAATAAACGAACCCATTCTACAGTACCCCGATTTTACCAAAACGTTCAATTTAACTTGCGACGCCAGCAACGTAGCAATTGGTTGTGTATTGTCACAAGGACCTATCGGTCATGATCGACCAATAGCATATGCCTCGAGGACATTAAACGACTCCGAACAAAACTATGCCACTATTGAGAAAGAATTATTGGCAATAGTTTGGGCCACCAAGTATTTTCGGCCATATTTATTTGGACGAAAATTTAACATCATTACAGACCATATAAGCCCCTCCAATGGCTTTTTTCTTTAAAGGACCCTAATTCAAAAATGCTACGATAGCCGATAATTTAATAAGGTATTTTTCACACCACCGTGTACCATCTCAGATAATTTGCGATAACGGAACGGAATTCAAAAACTCTTTAATAACCGAGCTTTTAGGCTTACACAAAATTAAAATTCATTTTATCTCACCAAACCACCCCCAATCCAATGGATTGTGTGAACGCTTTCACTCTACGATTATCGAACATATTAGACTTCTTAATACACAAGGTTTTTCTAAAACTCCTATTAATATGAAAATGTTATATGCCATACTAGCCTATAATAATTCCTTGCATTCTGTAACAAAAATTAAGCCTATTGATGTTATAAATGGGCATATTTCCACAAATGACCCATTTAACCTAGAAATAGAAAAAATCTCACTCAACGACTATGTTAACGAACATCGGGAAAAAGCAAAAATCATTTATTCAAAGATAAATTCTGATATTATAGGAAACAAAGAACGAACTATTGAAAAAAGGAACCAAAATCGCGATGACCCCGAAATTTTCCAACCCCAAAATCAAGTTTTTGTAAATAAAAATTCAAATAAATTTCAGAAACCAACTAAATTAAAAAGTACTAATCCTCAGAGGAAAACAGTATCTTACTGAAGAACAAACAAAATTACATATGGATAATCTAAAAAGGCCTCTTAGGAAGACCTTCTCTTTCAATCAGTAAAGTAGGGCTTTCATTTTCAGATTTTCTGGAACTCTCGGATTCCAAGAAACCATCTCCATACAAAAACTTGAAAACAACCCTGGACTCGTCCCTCTTAAATTAGGAACCACAAAAATAGAACATTATGCGCATGAACTTATACACTATTATGATTTAAATCCGATATTAATCGAAGTTACCAAATTGAACGATCGAACTAGCCTCCTAATTGACTTAATTAATGTAAATAAAAATAGTGCCTTTGATGCCTCCAACTATTTGAAAATATTAAAATTCATCCGGGATAAAGTTGAAACAAAACTAGGTGAACTTTTACCACAGCCTATGCGCGTGAAACGAGGTTTAATAAACGGCTTAGGTTCTATCTTCAAATCAATTTCCGGAAATTTAGATTACGCAGACGGAGAAAGATACGATAAGTTGATTCAAGAATTGCAGAGTAACCAAATCAATATAGCTAATAATATTAAAAGCCAAAATACATTATCAGTTGCTCTCATTGATAAATTTAACAAAACTATTCAGCAAATCAATCATAATGAAAAATTATGGGAAACACGGTTATTTCAAATTTCTTTAATTATAGGAAACCAGACATACCGTGAGAACTCTTTGTTTATTATGTATCTCATGAATCAGATTACCAACATGTACGAAATCCTAAACTCTATTTTGCAAGACATAGAAAATTCTGTTTCTTTCTCACAGTTACAAATTATGCATCCCAGCATAATGAAAACTGCTGATCTTTCTACGAACTTAAAATCTTAGAAACTCATTTAAATAAAGATCAACTTCCAGTCGAATTAGCTTTAAAAAATATACCTATCTATTTAAAGTTAATAAAAATCAATAGTTTTATTTTAAATAATAAAATAGTCTTTATATTACATATTCCAATTACATACCCCGAAAATTTTAATTATTATCATTTATTCTCTACCCCTATATTTTTTGAGAGTCAGTTTAAGGCGATAATTCCGCGAAATAAATTCTTAGCTAAAAATAAATTGCACTATGCATTTGTAAGCAACCCCTGCAACGAAATATCTCCACAACAATTCATCTGCCCAAGAATGGACATCAAAGACGTAGAAGAGGACAACCCTTGTGAAATTCAACTTCTTGACGTCAAAAACACCTCCGCTTGCGAAAAAACACAGGTTATGATACCAGGATTACTCATTAAACGATTAGGCGATTCTAACCAATGGATAGCCTTGCTGCCAAAACAAGATACCCTTAAACTTAAATGCAAGAAACAAGAAGAAGTACAAAAACCAAGTGCTGGTACCTATTTAATCGATCTGCCCATTGGATGTCAGATGTCTACCTTACAAGAAATATTTGTAAATGAGAGACAATCGACAAAATTAAATCAGCCAATACTGTTCCCTGATTTAGATATAACATTTGGCCAAGCAGCCTCAAATAATATTTCTGTTCGATTGGATGAAATCGAACTCGATGATCTCAAATCAATTAGGACCCATATGATCGAGAATCAAGTTATGCTGTCCCATGGAAGTATCTCTCATATACCAAGTTTTTGGACACTGGCGATATATGGACTTCTAATTTCGGGAGCGATATACGTCACTTATAAGAAGCTCTATCCCAAGCTGCGTAGACTTAGTAATCCTAAGGAAGGAACCCAGAAGGAAGATGCCGACTTCGCCGACGTCCAACTTCCTCGCTAACCCTCAAAGTTTGATTTTAGGGGGGAGGAATTATATCACCCCTAAACCTAGGATTAGATGACATTATCAAGAACTACCTAAACTGCCGAATCAGCATCAGCAGACAAAGCAGAGAAGTCGGGTTTTTATTGTCACGCTAACAACACATATTTTATTAATCTTTGTAAAAGTTAGTTTTAATAAATAAAATTGTTTTTTAAAAACTTAAATCTCGTTTATCAAGATTTAATTCGTGGGAGTTCTTGTATCTCTTTTATTTGTTGGAAGCTTCTGTGCTTGTATGATTGAAGGGCCAGCTGGAAATTTTGTTACTACAGCAGAACTGGTAGACGCTACTGGTGACTGGGGCATAATTTTAGTTTCGTTTCCAGGTCGATTGATATTTATTTTAGGAGTGTTATGGTGGTTTACTTCTGCAATTTCTCTGTTGGTTGTTTCTGCGGGTTCAAATAATTCATCGGGGAAGATTTCAGGATTCATGGGACAAATTCCAGTATTCTTAAAGCCACTTATAGCATTTTGTGCCGTTGCTGCACGAAGATAAGCTTTTCCAAATAAATCTACTTCAGCAACCGTTACTACCTTGCCGGGATGATTTCGGAGCCATGTTTTCACATGCTGTTCATAAAATGTACTTAATGGATACATAAATGAGACATCTAGTGGCTGCATACGATGTGATGTATGTGGTGGTAAGACCAGAATATGGACATTATTTTGTCGGGCAATTTCCAGCAGCATTAAATTTCGGACGTGGGTTGCATGACCATCCAAAATAAGTAGCACAGGGCTTTCCAAGGTCGGCTTAGCATATTTAATAAAATGATCTATCCAGGTTGGTGCAAATATTTCGGATTGCATCCAACCTGACGGGTGATATACTATTTCTGTTTCAGGAGGAAGTCCTATTTCCAGCAATGGATTTTTTCTAACCCTGGGAAAAATTATTAACGGAGGAATATATTGGCCTATAGCATTACAGCAAATAAGCGATGTAATAGTCACGCCTCTCTCTGCCGATGATAAAGCGCCAATTTGTGTTTTTCCCTTTCGTGCAATTATTTTTGAAGGCTTATTGGGAACCGTTGTAATTCCAGTCTCATCACAATTGTAGATTGCACTTGGTAAAAGTTGTATCTTTCCATAAGATTTGCCAGAAGTTCAAAAAAATTTGATACGTTCACCCCATTAAATGCTGATGCTCTGGCAGCTGATGTATTTTCTGGAACTCGTATCGAAACTTGGCTATTACGCTTTAGGAAGCCTTCCACCCAATCCCTTCCTGCCATTTGTTGTGTTTGGGAAAAGTTGTGAGGGATTCTATTTTTTTCTGCATACTGATATGCCAGTACCCTTAAGTCCGTTATAGTAAGACCAAAGAGCCTTTTCTCCATATTTAAAACATGATTTTTTAAATCAGTTTCTTGCTCTTCTTTAAAAATGGGCCTAAATCTACCTAACTGCTTCTTGGCCAGATTCTTAACATTACCAGCTTTCTGACATCTGCGAAACAATGTCGCAAGTGGAACTCTGAAAGTTTTGCTAGCCTTATTGATACTCATATTTTCTTGCTTGACTGCTGTTATGGCTGCAATCATATTTACTTCGGTCCATTGGTGTTGATTTGTTTTCCTTATATACTTTCTGACCATCGTTCCTGCAATAAAAAAAATAATTCACTTTGCCCCTATCCTTAAAGTAAAGGGGCAAAGTGAAATACCTATTCACTTTGCCCCGAATGTACAATTTTCACTTTGCCCCAACGTGCAAAGTAGCAAACAAAATGGAGTCAAAATTAGAAAAATTAAAAGTAATAAATAAATAAATACAGTATAAAATACCTAATGCCTGTAGCTATCCACTAATAAAACTGAAATTTCAATTAAAATTTACAATAATTCCAGCACATAACATAATATCTTACCTCACAATATTATACTGGGCACAGGCTCTAACACGTTTCGCTGGATAGTCGCGGCGATCCGTACTCCACAACGTTAAGGTTGTAACTGACGGTCGGCCGCAATGTCCCGAAGTTTATATAGCCCGAAATTTAAATATCTGTCTATAAGGTTTTGTTTTAATTACATTTTTCACTTTGCCTCGCCATTTCACTATACCCCGACTTCCCCTACTGTACAATAAAGGAGCTTTATTTTACTATAATTTCACAATTTTTTTATTCAAGAGAGTCCTTGGCAAGTGATGCTATATTTTGAACCTCTTCCATTTTCACTGGCACTCTTTTTTGACAACTTTATTTTTTGATTAAATAACAAAGAGTAAATAATCTGTAACCCTTAGGAACTATAGCAAACTTCGCAAATATGTATAACTACTGTGACGGTCTTGACAAAGTCAAGTCTGTTGTTATACAGGGTTTTAGGAATTAAATAAATGAAAAATAAAATTCTTTATATAAGACCCACACGAAAAGAGCTTATTACATTACCCATTTTAGCCTGTTTGCGTTATGTAATATACTATATTATCGTACTGAGTGATGTAATGAACTTATTACATTACTCATTTTTAATCAAACTATGATTTTTTTTGTTCCGTCAGTCACTGTCATATTTTTTATTATCGTACTTTGATTTTTTCTGTTTCGGCAGTATTTTTTGTGTTAGGTCGCTTTCATAATATGAAAATCATTTTGAATACATAAAAAAACAAAATTCTAGGTCTTATATAAAATGTTCTATATCACACGTACGGTAAGGCTCATTACAGCACTCGTGTGGTTACTACGACTCAGTCTACGACCTCGTCGTAGCAATATTCCCCACTCGTTACTGTAATGAAGCTCATACCGTACTAGTAATATAAATAACTATTTTCGTTGCGATTTCGGAGCAATAGAGCATAAAAGCTTGTATGATATACGTACATAAACGGACCTTAATGCAACTACTTATAACATAAATAGCTATTATTTGGATTCGATTCTAAGTATTACTTTTTTATGCCATTTATTACCAATATAGGGAATTTTTTAAATGTGTTTATTATTCTATATAAGGTAGTTGTGTAAGTTATGTGTTAGATATATCTTGTAAAACTACAAACATAATATTTTAATGACAAAAATATTGGTGAAGTATGCATTTATTTTTATTACATAAATGAAATTGCCGAGGAAATTGCATTGTTTGTTTAATTACTTCATCCATTGTTTTCTCAGTTTTCTTTCTGTCGTTTCAAAAAAAAACCCAAATAACCTATAAAACACTAGTGAAAATTGATAAAACGCAAAGAATTTTTGAGTTCTCTGACGCGCAGCATTTATACGCTCGAAAGTTAAATTGATTCAACTTTTTTTGCAGAGTCGGCTGGAGGAGATAAGTAGATATTGCGGAGGTATTGTGGTGACCTGGTCAGAATTAAAAACAAGAATTTTTTTTATTATTAAAAATTTCATTGGGTAAATAAATAAGAATTTATTTTCTTATGAAAAATAATTCGCGCGTGGTCAGTAATAATTTAAAAGATTGGATAAATGCCGTAAATAAAATTTCAAAAAGAAATAAAATAAATAAATTAAAATTTCAAAAAAGAAAAGAGAGTTTAAGATATTAACTTAATCAACGGAAAGAATACTTGGAATTTTATTAAGAATAAATGAGGAAAATAATAAATAATTAAAATCAACACAAGAATTAAATAAACTTACAGAATTCTTTGAAATTTTTTTCTAAGTTTCGGCACCCCATTGAAAATAAACACATCTTAATTTCACACATGATGTCGACTGATCAAGTCAGAGCGCAAAACAGAAACTAAATTATTCTCGAGACACGGGTCTTTTCTTGTTCATGGCAAAACGCCAGAAACCCTGGAAGGGATGCCGCGCGAAAGCCCGTGCAGTAACACATCCCAAAAATAGATGAGCGTATATTAGTCATTTAGGTCACCCACCTGGAGAAGTCGTAAAACGTCCGCTAGGTAATAAATTAGTCAGAAATATGTTGAAGGGGAGAATAATTAATTGCATTGTTTTATGTGACGTTTTTATGAGTAATAAAAAATTGACACATAAGGGAAGTTATATTTAAAAGGTCATAAAAACATCTTAGAAGGAAATAAATTAGGTGATTCACGCTTTTTGACCAGAAATAAATAATTTTCTTTCTCGCTTCTTTACATTAGATGTTTGATTAGTCAGAAAAGTTATGTTAGGGGAAAGAAAATTTATAGGGTAATAAATGTCAGAGAATACATTAATTTTCGTGGAATGGGTGACCATTCGACAAGATTAATGGGTTTTTGCTGTATTTAAGCAGCAGGATTTTCTAACGAAAGTCAGTCATTTCCAAAGATTCACACGGTTAACTGCAGAAAAGTCGGTGAAAAGTGGTCAAGTCTTAGCCAAAAAGTTTGTTCGTTTCAAAACTTGGTAGTGAGTCTTAAACGGAGATTCACACGGAAGTCAGTAGAAAGTAATTAGTCCGGAGTCATAAGGTTGTGCGATAAATTCGGAAAACAAGTGAAATTAGTAAGTGACTTGAAGGCAGATTAAGTAATAAAAATTTTGTTAGAAGAACGTGTGACAAGAGTTAATATTGTTATGAAGTGTGATTGGGACATAATCATAATCTTAAAAGTGTAACATTGTGAATTTTTGGGTGGCTCCATGTAATAAGGGTTTTTAAGTGTTTGAATTTATAAAACTTATGAAGATATAGTTAAAAGTTAGCATAACAAGTTGTAGTAAGCAAATATAACTGAATATAACGTATTTAACATACATCTGGATAAAAGAGTGTTGTCTAAAATAAAGTGTTTGCTAAGTCGAAATTTTTGTTTACTTTCACGACAGATGGGAATATAAAAGAATTTTATACTAAATAAAATATAACATCAACAAAGACTCCCTTTCGCCTTTATCTTGCAACCCATCAGGTGAAAAGTATTTAGCTATGAACACAGATTCTCTCCGAGCCCACAGTAAGAAATCTGTCGTCACCCACTAAGAGCCGTGCCAACCGTTAATTTTGAGAGAAGGCCTTACCGCTATTTGCCAAAAGGGCTTGAAGTGGGTGGGCGCTACAATTGGTGTCCGTTGTGTGGGGTTTTTTGTTAAAATTTGGCAACAGGAAGAAGAGTTTTGGCAATACAGAAACGACGTGCAAGTAAAAAGAAGAGAATCTGAAAAGAGATAAGCTAACCCTCTCAGCCAGTTCAAGCTAAAGACAAGATGAGCACCACCACATCAACAGCTACGAGCACAACTACGACAACGAGTCGAGCAACTACAACGCCGGTTATCACTCCAATAATTCCATCACTAGGAGGAAACATGGTTATAGGACTTGAATCATTACCGACTTATGATGGTACAACTGGAATTGACGAGTTCTTGTCTGTGGTAGAAGAGACAGGTGTACTCGCAAGCTGGACAGACCAACAGTTAGTATCAGTTGTTCGTTTGAAATTACGACAGAGAGCGAAGCAGTTAATAGATTCAGAGCCTGCACTACAAGTTACAAGAGATTGGAACACACTGAAGGAGAGCCTGAAAAAGCAGTTCACGCGACAGCATGTAAAAGGAGCTGCTATGAAAAACTTTATGGAATGCCGACAGAGGTCTGGTGAGTCTTGTAGAGAATATTTAACGAGACTGAAATTGCTGGGTAATAGAACCATTACACTCACAGGTGATCCATGTATAGACATTCCAATAAAAGGTAAACTAGAGCAGGATGTGACAACTCAATTTACCTTAGGACTGGTAATGCCGATCAAGCAGCGTGTTTTATCAGGAAATCCAAGATCCCTGGACGAAGCAATTGTAATAGCGGAACGGGAAGAGTCCATTGAAAGTTTAGTTCATCCTTCAAGTAGCCGAGAATGCAGATTGGTTAACAATAGAAGTAATGAAAATTTTAGCAACCAGAACAGACAACGGGTTTTGATTGGGAATCAAAAATTTAAGTGTTTCAAGTGCCAGAAAATGGGTCATACAGCTAACTTTTGCAGAGAGAAAGATAGACGTACGTGCTATACGTGCAATCAGATGGGCCACATAAGTACTTTTTGTCCGAAGAGAAGGGAATCGAGGAATGAGATGGGACAAGGAAAAGAGTGTTTTTCTTGCAACAAACCTGGACATTTTGCGAGAAACTGTCCCCGGAAAATTAGCCAGCCATTCAAATCTGCACAACAGCCGACTTTAAACACCAACGCAGTCGAATTTCAGCCCCGGATTTCGGCTGCCAATCAGGCCGGATGGGATTGCGAATAAACGCAAAGCCCAGGGTAGGGATTTACACGTGCTCTGAAGAAGGAACCCCGAGACCTTGTAGTGTGATCAAGGTTAGTGTTAATGGTAAGCCATGCCTAGCCTTAATAGATTGTGGAGCCGTGATATCCCTGATAAAACCCGAGATTGCCAAGGGGTTCACAAGGGAATCAAATATAAATTTGATTGATATTCAAGGGAATAAGATACCGACGTCTGGAGTATCGGAGGTAACATTGACGCTACCAGGGAATATAGCGATTCAACATAATTTTGTTGTGATAGAAACACATAGTTTTGAGGCAGATATTCTATTGGGAATAGATTTCTTGCGAGAGTATGGAGTAAAGATAGATTGGGGTAATAATTGCATGTATGCATTTGAGAGTGTCATACCACTAATGGAGGAGAAATCAAAGAATATATTGGAAGAGCGGCTTGCTTGTTTAGAAGCCGAAATAAGGGAGATAAAAGAGAAACACTTAGATGGGAAAAATAAAGAGGAAGGAATGTCAAGTGCAACTTTACAAAATCATCCCGCGTCACGGTCAATGATGCAGGGGTGCAGTATTTCGGTGATTGACCGTCACCTGAGTACAATCAACAAACAAAATCAGGAGCAACTTAATGAAGAAGCAATGACATCAAGTGGGAAGACTGCAGCTTCCAAGGAAATGGGTTCCCAGACTGAGATAGAAGGTAATAAGTGTTTTAACGATGAAAGTTTTGAGGATTTGGACTCAAATGAAGATAGTACAGTGATCTCCTTGCTTGAGGATTTAGTGATTCCTCCGATGACACAGGCAGTTTGCAGGGCAAATATGCGAGGAATGAAGAAGGTTTCCACACCATTCATGGTTTTAGAGCCAAGCAACGATACGCCGAAAGGATTACTCGTTGCCAGAGTGTTGTGTAAAACCAGGAAAACCGTACCTCTAAGGGTAACAAACGTGACAGAAACAGAGATAGTAATAAAAAGTAAGATGGTGATAGCAAGACCTTACGAGACTGATTTAGTGGAATCAGTAGGAGGAAATGATGGATTTAAGGTTCAAAAGAACTAGTGAAAATGTCAACACCTAACTGGACCTTGTTTGGCCGAAATGGCGCGAATGGTGCAGAAACAGTAGTATAAAAGCCAAGAAAACAGAAAGCTAACATTTTAAGCGAAGCCTACCGACATCTAAAGTTAAAAAATTATGAATGTATTTATATTTAGAACTAGAAAACTATGGAGAGAAGAAGACTGTAAAATATTAACATTAATTAAGTATAAAAGATACACCGTGAGCCATCTGTTGAGAAAAATTTAAAAATCTACCTGATACTGCACAGAAGCCTTTATTCAAGTTGAAGCGACGCCGAGAAGTTACCGAGCCTATAAATAGAAAACGCTAATAGTATTTGCGCCACGAAAAAAGTTCAAAACGCATACGGGATGCACTCCCGCATCGCAAGACGACAGGCCCCCTATTCTCGAAATATGTGATCGATCGCATCGAGAGAAGTGATGCCGTTTTTCCCTATACTGTATTCTCGAACGGGAAAATGACAACTCACTTCTATCAAGAGTCAGGAGAACGCGTTCTCTCGGAAATTTCTGAGAGAACGAGATCACATCGAGAGAAGTGCGCTGAAAAGGATGCGCTTGAGGGCCTTTATTTTGACGTTTAGCGATAGACAGAAATTTTAGATTAGGTTTTATGGTGTTTGCTATTTATTTCAATTAAACTAGTGTTTTGTGGATTGAAGCATTTACGGCGTTTTTAGTTTCGATTTAAAAAAATAAAGGGTTTTACAGAAACTTCTTCCCAAAGGGTCTGCGCTTCTTTAAATGTGAAGGTATTGGTTAACTTCTCCGTTCTTAAGTTTGGATGTTCTTCTATATAGTCGATTAATATCTGTTTTTGTATGGTATTTACGGATGCAGATCTTGGCTTTTCCATTATAAAGAAAATACAGAATACAGCCCTTAATAATTAGTAAATGTCCACTCAATTGCACACTGATGTTCACTTTCGAAATTTTACCTATCCATCATAGACAAGGGAGATGCGCTTGTGGTAGGGCTGTCCATTTTATGTTAAAAATTACATAAAGAATAATAAAGATAACGTTAACCGTCTTCATAGAAATTATCGTTTAGAATACTGGAAACTAAAAGAAAACAAGGAAGGGAACAGTCCGGATTCGATCGATGCGGAAAAACTCAACCTCATTTTTGCTTTGACCATACAAAACATGCTTAGCGATTTAAATCTGACAAATAATAATATGCTCGAGAATACGGTATTTTACATGCAAGAGAACAAAACCATGCGATGTGAGCATATGATGTGAATGTTCCCTTCTCTCGAGAGAGCGATCACTTCTCTCAAGCTGGAGAATAGACGTCCAGAAGTGACGCCAAAAATAGATTACCACCCTTCCGTTACATTAGAAGGAACGATGAAAGAATAAGTGCTATTAAAACGATACCATAGGCGTGCAATAATAGGGTGTGAAGGATTTGATAAGAAATAATAAAATAGATAATTAATGTGAAAGGGGATTCTAATTTTGGGCGTAAGAAAACATTAGAAGATGAAGAACCTTGATATTTATGATTTTTATGACTAGAAAGACCAACGTAAATTGATGGGAATTTCGAAACTAACTAGCTGTACGTAAACAAAATAAGCGATTATTATGAAATAAAGGAGTTTAAAAAAAAATTTATGAGGTGAATTTTAGGCACTTGCCCTAAGTTGGATGATAAAAATAAACTTAATACATGGGAGAGAATTACCCCCCCCCCCCCCAACAGACATTATAAAAACCAGAAGATGCGACACTTTAGGATTCAAAAATCAAGTGAAAGTCGCGAGTGTGTAGTTAAAGGCTAATTAATTAATTTCAGTACAAGTATCACCGAGTGTGGAAATGCAGTGGCTTGCCCTTTTTCTTTCTTATATTCGAATGATGCGGACCAACTATGGTCTGGTCAACGCGATGATGAGGACGGCCCTACACCACCAAAGGGACCTCTACTACCAGTTAGGGGAGAACGCGCCAGGACCAGACGAGCTCCTCCCGTACCGAGCGTCAGTTGCGCTATGCCTTCACCTCCTGCATGAAGAGTATCAGATGTTTCGGGCAGACTGGGCCATGGCATTCGGGCAGCAGTACCAGCCATCACTATGTGACTGCCCGAGCTGCCGACCGATGCTACAAAGCAGCTTACGCTTGGCGAACCAGTGGAATCGTCAAACAACCCCATGCATCTGCATGCAGTGTCTGGAGCGCTCCATGTCAACCGCTCCGGGACCACCAGAACCAACGACACCAGCACCATCGGCGAGACAGTCATTGGGGCCACATCCAAGCCCCAACGAGCCGTTCTTGGGTCCCTCAACCTCCGGCCAGCAACCACCAAATGGGCCGAGTTATGAGGTCGTGACCCAGGAAAACCTGAGAATGCTGCTCCGGCGACTAGCAGACAATGATGTCACGGTAACTGGTGATAGTGACTATGAAAGTGATGAGTGAGAAAAGAAAAATATATGTGTAGTGTGTTAACGTTGAGGACAGGAAGAGTAGAGTGGATGATGTGGTGTAGATGATAAGGTAATTTTTAAGGTTATATTTTATAGCATACAGGATAGGGTAAGTTGGAAAGTTAGGATTTGAAAGTATAAATTTCCTTTTTGTGTGTTAAAATAACCATACAAACACATTCCAAAAAAAAAAATTTTTGTAAATAAGGAACGCAGTTCTAACGAGTGAAAAACTAGTCACTGAATTTCTAAAGATAATTTTGGATGATGGAATGTTGTTTTCTCTTATTCCGTAATGAGCTAAAACTTCTTTGCCAAAATGTGCGTTAGGTAATAAAAAACATTTTTTTTTTATCAACAAAAATGTAGAATTGAGAAAGCTTTAGCAGTTTCGGAAATAATTTAGAATTAATTTTTAAGGATTTACTAAAATTAAGTTTCAAGTGCCCTACCTAACAAGCATTTACTATTTCACTTTATCGTAAACAAACAACCCATAACACCGCACAAGACTCCAGATGGTAAATAAAAGCGTAAAGTCAGGATAAAAGGCAATATTATGACTTAGGGGACGTTGACCCAATAACCTAATTTTGGGATAACTGATGTTTATCCAGTTAAAACACTTTCATTCAGAAAGATGTTTTAATGTTTTTAAGGGGGATGTGGTGTGGTGACCTGGTCAGAATTAAAAACAAGAATTTTTTTTATTATTAAAAATTTCATTGGGTAAATAAATAAGAATTTATTTTCTTATGAAAAATAATTCGCGCGTGGTCAGTAATAATTTAAAAGATTGGATAAATGCCGTAAATAAAATTTCAAAAAGAAATAAAATAAATAAATTAAAATTTCAAAAAAGAAAAGAGAGTTTAAGATATTAACTTAATCAACGGAAAGAATACTTGGAATTTTATTAAGAATAAATGAGGAAAATAATAAATAATTAAAATCAACACAAGAATTAAATAAACTTACAGAATTCTTTGAAATTTTTTTCTAAGTTTCGGCACCCCATTGAAAATAAACACATCTTAATTTCACACATGATGTCGACTGATCAAGTCAGAGCGCAAAACAGAAACTAAATTATTCTCGAGACACGGGTCAATCAAGGCCCCGTCTTTTCTTGTTCATGGCAAAACGCCAGAAACCCTGGAAGGGATGCCGCGCGAAAGCCCGTGCAGTAACACATCCCAAAAATAGATGAGCGTATATTAGTCATTTAGGTCACCCACCTGGAGAAGTCGTAAAACGTCCGCTAGGTAATAAATTAGTCAGAAATATGCTGAAGGGGAGAATAATTAATTGCATTGTTTTATGTGACGTTTTTATGAGTAATAAAAAATTGACACATAAGGGAAGTTATATTTAAAAGGTCATAAAAACATCTTAGAAGGAAATAAATTAGGTGATTCACGCTTTTTGACCAGAAATAAATAATTTTCTTTCTCGCTTCTTTACATTAGATGTTTGATTAGTCAGAAAAGTTATGTTAGGGGAAAGAAAATTTATAGGGTAATAAATGTCAGAGAATACATTAATTTTCGTGGAATGGGTGACCATTCGACAAGATTAATGGGTTTTTGCTGTATTTAAGCAGCAGGATTTTCTAACGAAAGTCAGTCATTTCCAAAGATTCACACGGTTAACATATCTGCAGAAAAGTCGGTGAAAAGTGGTCAAGTCTTAGCCAAAAAGTTTGTTCGTTTCAAAACTTGGTAGTGAGTCTTAAACGGAGATTCACACGGAAGTCAGTAGAAAGTAATTAGTCCGGAGTCATAAGGTTGTGCGATAAATTCGGAAAACAAGTGAAATTAGTAAGTGACTTGAAGGCAGATTAAGTAATAAAAATTTTGTTAGAAGAACGTGTGACAAGAGTTAATATTGTTATGAAGTGTGATTGGGACATAATCATAATCTTAAAAGTGTAACATTGTGAATTTTTGGGTGGCTCCATGTAATAAGGGTTTTTAAGTGTTTGAATTTATAAAACTTATGAAGATATAGTTAAAAGTTAGCATAACAAGTTGTAGTAAGCAAATATAACTGAATATAACGTATTTAACATACATCTGGATAAAAGAGTGTTGTCTAAAATAAAGTGTTTGCTAAGTCGAAATTTTTGTTTACTTTCACGACAGATGGGAATATAAAAGAATTTTATACTAAATAAAATATAACATCAACAAAGACTCCCTTTCGCCTTTATCTTGCAACCCATCAGGTGAAAAGTATTTAGCTATGAACACAGATTCTCTCCGAGCCCACAGTAAGAAATCTGTCGTCACCCACTAAGAGCCGTGCCAACCGTTAATTTTGAGAGAAGGCCTTACCGCTATTTGCCAAAAGGGCTTGAAGTGGGTGGGCGCTACAGTATAGAGCGCCGAGGCACAAAATTAGCAGCACAGGCAAAAAATATTTGGGATCACTTCCACATTTTGTACTTATATAGGAATTCGTCTTTCTAATGTTTATGGACATAATAGCGTTCATAATAACAACGTAATGTATAACGCAAAAATACTTACTTATTCCTGCCCAATAATAACCATACTGTTGTATGGTGATTTTTCTCGGCAAAATATGGGCATAAAGAAATTACAACACTGCACTAAATACTAAAGTAGGACTCATGACTTTTGGATTTTGTCATTACGTATATGTTACCTACAGTCGGCACGGTGGTTCTTTACCGGTGCGTCAGTTACTTCCACGGTCGTGACTAAACCCATTTGAATCTAATCAAAATTACGAGATGCAAGAAGTCAAAACAAAGGATAAGTTCATAAACGTCAAAATTTTCGTCGCCAGCGTTTAAATTGAATAAGTAAGCAATACCAAAAATTCATAAATGCTTATATACCGCCAACACGAAGATATAGCTCTGAGAAGTTCAGTCTTAAGGATTAAATTGCATTTCAAGGCACAAAAACGTTTACAAATAAATTAAAGTTGACAAATCAAAACGATGACTTTGAAATCAATTGGCAACTCTAAACTAACTCTAAAAACGTTTGTCTATCTATCACGTTACTTTGAATTTGAGACGTATTGCGCAACCCCGGAGACGCTTCTGTTTTTATTCACTTAAGGATATAATAAATAAAGCTGAGGAGTTGTAAATCACGCTGTTCCTTGATCCATGACGCACCGGCAAAGATCCACCGTTCCGACTGTATGTATTATTTTTTAATAATCCCAGGGTGGGCTTGCCCTTTAGAACCAGCCACCACTGCTGTTTTTTTGGGTGTCTTTGTCTCCGTTCTTTTTTGACAGTTCATCAAAAAAATGGCATCGCGTAAGTCAAGTCATTTGAGTTGCTACAACCAATCCCAGCGCAGAACGCAGTTACGCTAGCGTTTTGTACGTTCCATGAGGCCTGGCCATATATAATTGTTTGATAGATGTAAAAAAAACAAATAAGCATATATCGCACCCTCAATGCAACACTACCACAACTCAAAATATGTCAATTTTGAGTTATGTGGTGCAAATCGATACTTATATATCAGACTTGCTAGTACAAAAGTAACATAACTCTAAATCTAAGGATTGTTTTTTTATTAGCAGATATGTTAGTATGCTTCGAATACAAATTATAAATATCCTAGATGCAAGACTAACGTATTTCAAGTTGTGGTGGTGTTGTATTGTGGATACGCAAATGAGCTGCTAGCTCGTTCAACAGCATTTTGAGATGTGTAACTATTGCATCAACCGGTTTCATTCCCGAAATTCTAATTTACGCGCAAATTAAACTTGTGGTGACTTTTACGGTTTGTTATCAATTTAGTTTCGAATATTTCCAATCAAAAGATGTTTGTCCACTGTGTTTAAGTTTTTTATGTAATTATAACAAATTAAATAAGTTATTTTATTTTACAAAATGAGTAAACGAGCAAGACAGATAGTGAAATTAGGACGAAGTTTAAATCGAAGCCCATCTCTTTTAAGATTGGTAAGTTGCTGACATCTACTCTCTATCGTTTGTATCTTGAAAAGTGCAGAGAAGATGACAAAATGTGAAAAAATGTATTTATGAACAAATTTTTAACACAGAGTATAACCTAGGTTTCCATAAACCGAAAAAGGATCGATGTAGTACTTGCGAAAGTTATAAGAATTCAAATGATGAGAAGAAAGGCGAATTAAAGCTTGTAGTTGAAAAACATCTTAAAGACAAAGAGTTATCACGAAAGGAAAAGGCTAAGGACATAATAGATGCATCAGAAAATAAAGATAAAAAACCGTAGCGGTGTATGATTTGCAGGCTGTGATTCCTACGCCTTCGGGAGAAGTATCATCTTTTTACTATAAAAGCAAAATTTCGACGTATAACTTGACAGTCTATAATACTGCTGGTAAAAATGGACACTGCTATGTTTGGAGTAAGGATATTGCAAAACGTGGGCCAATGAAATAGCTAGTTGTGTCCTATCTTTTTTAAAGAATGTTTGTTCCGGAAAAGAAAGTGTTATATTTTAATCAACGCAACACAACATCTCAATATTGAAAAAATAAGTCACAAGTTTTTAATTACTAGCCACCGAAAATGAGGGCGATCTATGCATTCGTGCCTAGAACGAGAAAAACGAAGAGTTGTGAGGGGCAGCTCTATTTATATTCCACAACAATGGATACCGGTAATCGCTTTGGCGAAAAAAAAATGGCTTGCCGTATAAGGTTCATGAAATGGACACCAGCTGTTTCAAGGATTTCAAAGAATTAACCAGTCAAATCGGAAAAAATTTGACGCTTAACACCAAGAATGAAAAAGTTAATTGGCCCAATATCAGGATTTTGGAGCTTAGAAAGGAGTCCCCATTTTCAATTTTTTATAAATTTAATTTCAATGAGACATCTTTTTTCGAGATAGCAGTGACAAGTCGTAAAAGTAGTAGGTTGGAAAATGCACCATCAGTATTAAAAGGTGCCTACACAGAACCACCAAAATTTCAAAAAAAAAAAGGATGGTCTTCTTTCTTTATGCCGTGAAAGCGTGATTCCAGGAAAATATCATCCATTTTTCGAAAATTTATCTGTCATGTAATGGATTATATACTTTGTTTTTAATTTAAATGTAACTTTTTTACTTACTTTTTATATTTTTGCATTTATTATAGATGTTGTTTTATTAGACAATAGAAAAATAGCTTAAAAATCGAACTAAAGTTAGTACCGTGTTAGACATTTTTCTTTAATGCAATACTTACCACATCTCAAAATATGTCATGTATTTCATCACTTTATTCAAGATTATTAATATAATAAAAAAGTATACACTTTTTAACGTTCATCATCTTAATATAAACACTATAAACAATTTAAATTTTGAAAATAAACGCATAAACTTACATAAATAAAAAAGTTAAAATGAATTTTTTCAACCGCCAATACTTTAAACGCGTTTTTCTCGAAACTATCAATTTTTAGTTGTGGTAGTGTTGCATTGAGGGTGCGATATTATGATTTCTATAATTTATTTAGTGAAAATGGCAAAATTGTAAGGATACTTACATGCCAAATATCGAAATATCTTACCTGAAAGTTAAAAAAAATTTTAATATTTTGTTTCTCAAAATCTACTTAATTCAAGATGAAAGAACTTCGAATTCGTGATCAGCGACCTCAAATTAGGCTTAAAAAATTAGCAATTCGCTGTAGGTAGATACCCAGCTTTTCATATAATTATGAGTACATACTTAACCTGAACTTACCTTTATAAAAATATATAATTTTTTTTTTTTTGAAAATAGTGCTTCGCCCAAGCAGTTAGGAAATCCAGTTGACCAGAACCCGACTTCTCGGTCAGGGACACTCGGTCTAGCTGGGTAAAAGCAGAAATTAAAAACTACTCTACGTATATTAAAAATTTGTATGTGTGGTACAGGGTACAGGCAAACAAACAGCCTTGAAGTTTACGCTTAATATACAGAACGGAAAGAATATAGGAAATTTTTATCTAAAACAATAAAGAGCATAAATGAAAATAAAACTATAAACTCAAAAAACAAGGCAAAGGGGTATATTTATTTAATTTGGAGACCAATAAGTGTAAATCATACTCCAGTATTGTCCTACGAGACGGGGATGTGCTTGTGGAGGACCAGGGTGGTGGCAGAGTTGTTCAGTAGGCAGTTCAGCTTGCCTCGGGGTGAGGAGTTTGCATGCCGTCCTGGCCGGTTTCCTACGCTGTTTCTCTCGCCCGTCAGAGCAGGAAGTTTTCAATATTGTTATGAATCTCCCGAATAAATTATCGGCTGAATTGTGTGCATCTTAAAAAATTTCTGCCCCCTGGCAGACATCATAAATTAATGTTTTATTACAGAACCGTTCCCAGCTCAGAAAGAAAGCGTACATACACAAAAAGGATGATAAACATAACGTCCGAAACTATATATAGACCAGTATCGAAAGTGTTCGAGTGGGTCATCTACAACAGATTTATGGGCGTGCACAACATACTCTCTGATCAGCAATTTGGGTTCAGGCCAAATAAATCGACGGAACTAGCAATATTTGAAACACTCAGATTTATATTTGATAAATTAGATCAACACGAAAAAGTTGCAGGCTTTCTATATCATTGACTATACATTGCTATTAACAAAATTGGAAACCTATGGAATAAGGGGTGCTTTCCCTTGTCAAGTATTACCTGACCGAAAGGCCACAGAGATGGTCTGTGTTACGGGACGTGGAGAACAGTACTTCTCGAAGCCGGTTGAACTGCTGCAAGGTGTCGCGCATGGTTCAATCCTTGGGTCGCTGTTGTTCCTGTGGTACACGTCTTTGCGATGGCTTTATCTCTGAGCTGGTTTTGCCAGTATGCTGACGACTCGTCTGTGGTTTTGGCCGATCCGAGTCTGGAGGGGCTGTTCGGAGGCAGCGGAGCGGATGCGGGCATGGTATCGGGAGAATCATTTGGAACTTAGTGTGGAAAAGACTGGCTTAATTTCATTCAGCAAAAGCAAACAGAATGAATCAGTCCTAGTAATCATAAATCAATACCAGTACTTGAAAATGTCAAATTTTTTGGAGTTACCATGCATAGACCCATCACTAAGTTGGTCGAAACATATAGACAAGACATCTTAACTTCTAAATTAAATAGCTATTGCGCCTCGGTTCGCAGAATCCGTGAGGTTCTGTTAGACTCTTTTACTTTGCCTGCATGCATACAATTAATTATAAGCTATGGCATATTGTTCTGGGGAGCCTCAACGGGCTGCGGATGTCTTTAAGGCCCAGAAACGCATTATAAGGGCGGTGTACAAATTGTGTCCCAGGGTGCCTTGTAGACCGTACTTTGCGAGACTGAGGGTACCCACTACTCCATCCCTCTACTTCAACTTCAAATCACTGGTTTTGTTTGTTAAGAAGTACCCACACCTGTTTCAATCCAACGCTGTTCACAATACAAATTCAATAAATATGGAAACCAGAGGCGGGAGTGACCCGAGTGTTCCTTTGTATCGTTCGGCATTATTCGAGATGGGGCCCTACTTTAAAGTCGTAAAGGTATATAAAATGTTACCCGTAAATATAAGGAATATCGGAGTAGTGTGAGGAGGTTTAGGTCTAAAGTAGTGGAATTTTGTCCAGATAAAATAATGTTTTACTCATTTGATTTTGATTCTTAAATTTTTAATTTGTAAACTTATCTTCGTCCACAAGAAATCCTTAATATTTAAGTTTTAATTTTTTTAATTTGCTATTCTACTACAAAGAAACTCTTAAACTGTTGTTGAATGAATGAATTTTATTTTTTGTGTATTTATTATGGTTTTCTTTTACACTATGGTTAAACGTTGCTTTGTGATTCATAATCATTTTGCTGACAATAAATCTATTATTATTATTATTATTACTACTAATTAAGGTATGCTTAGCTTTAAGTCTTACTTAAATACATTGGTGGAAACCAGCACTCAGGTGTATTTGACTGGCTTGTTTCTCCGATAACAGAGTGAAAGAGAAGACATGGTAGGAAATAACCTAGATTTGATGTTTTTGACTGTAAACAAAAATTTAAAAGAAAGTCAGAGGATTTAAATTTTTGTCAAATAAACAATTTAATTTGGTAATTCGTGCCGTCTGTGTTCCATTTACCGAGACACCAATTATTTGGCATTACATCTGAATTAATTTGTTTCGGAACATGGGTGATTTGGGGGAAAACAGCAATGATCCATGCAGCGATACAACGGAAATATTTTTTAATCAAGAAAAACGGAAAATATTAGGACAAAAAATAAAAACTGAGGACAGTGACGATGAGGAAGCGGGCCAGATTAGGTAATTTGTAGATCCCATACTTGGTTGTCTTGTGCACGCCATAATCTCGCCTAATCTACAAATTTGTGTAGGTAGATTCCAAGGTACTTACTAAATGCTAAACCAATATGCTGTTTATTGATTTAAACTTTTAATCAAACAATATAATGTTTGAAACAGTACAATACTTATCCATAGTTAAATTAGGTATATCTTCTCAAACTGTAACACCCATAGACATATATCTATGGTAACACCTAGATAACCTAACACACAGATAATGTTTTGGTTATAATTTATTTTCTGGTTTTCAAGATAGGTACCGGGTATTAAAGTTTAAAAAAAAAATCATAAATAAAAATTTATATTAATATCTCAAAAGATCCTTTTGGCAATTTTAGGGAAATTTGACAGTGTGTTCGTTGTGATAAGACCTCGGATAAGACGCTAAGTTAGCACTAACTAGATGATAATTATG